>OY776664.1:4120343-5320343 GCA_963675795.1 Crossocerus cetratus | reverse complement strand
AAAATGGGCCAGGTAATACACTTGGTCAAACCTAGTCGAGCTAATTTTGACGATTCATGGAATGGAATGGCTTGTCCTTAAGTTGGTTTGATTGTGGACTTATTAATTGTCATTGCACATATTCAAACTTAGTCAGACATGGTCAAACCTTGTAAAACTGATACTAATTTTGACGATTAATAGAATGGAAAGGTTTCTCCCTGAGTGGGTTAACTCGTGGGTTAAGCCCTTCTCCATGATTTCTATGGAATTCACTGCGCTAAAGGCTTGATGGTAAGTGACGAGAGGAGGCAGGCGAGTCCTAAAGCTCGGGAAGTTTAGATAGTAAACATAGATCCTGGGGAAGTAGGATATGTGCGATATGGTAGCTGTGCACCTGTTAAGGTCATTACCTTTATTACCAAGTTTATTTTTTGACCCAAAAATGGCCCCAAAATGGCCCAAAAATGGGCCAGGTAATAAACTTGGTCAAACCTAGTCGAGCTAATTTTGACGATTCATGGAATGGAATGGCTTGTCCTTAAGTTGGTTTGATTGTGGACTTATTAATTGTCATTGCACATATTCAAACTTAGTCAGACATGGTCTAACCTTGTAAAACTGATACTAATTTTGACGATTAATAGAATGGAAAGGTTTCTCCCTGAGTGGGTTAACTCGTGGGTTAAGCCCTTCTCCATGATTTCTATGGAATTCACTGCGCTAAAGGCTTGATGGTAAGTGACGAGAGGAGGCAGGCGAGTCCTAACGGCTCGGGGAGTTTAGATAGTAAACATAGATCCTGGGGAAGTAGGATATGTGCGATATGGTAGCTGTGCACCTGTTAAGGTTATTACCTTTATTACCAAGTTTATTTTTTTGACCCAAAATTAGCCCCAAAAAGGGGCCCCAAAATAGCCCCAAAATTAACCCCAAGAAGGGACCCAAAAATGGCCCCAAAAATGACCCAAAAATGGGCCAGGTAATAAACTTGGTCAAACCTAGTCGAGCTAATTTTTACGATTCATGGAATGGAATGGCTTGTCCTTAAGTTGGTTTGATTGTGCACTTATTAATTGTCATTGCACATATTCAAACTTAGTCAGACATGGTTAAACCTTGTCAAACTGATACTAATTTTGACGATTAATAGAATGGAAAGGTTTTTCCCTGAGTGGGTTAACTCGTGGGTTAAGCCCGTCTCCATGATTTCTATTGAATTCACTGCGCTAATAAAGCCCTTCTCCATGATTTCTATGGAATTCACTGCGCTAAAGGCTTGATGGTAAGTGACGAGAGGAGGCAGGCGAGTCCTAACGGCTCGGGGAGTTTAGATAGTAAACATAGATCCTGGGGAAGTAGGATATGTGCGATATGGTAGCTGTGCACCTGTTAAGGTTATTACCTTTATTACCAAGTTTATTTTTTTGACCCAAAATTAGCCCCAAAAAGGGGCCCCAAAATAGCCCCAAAATTAACCCCAAGAAGGGACCCAAAAATGGCCCCAAAAATGACCCAAAAATGGGCCAGGTAATAAACTTGGTCAAACCTAGTCGAGCTAATTTTTACGATTCATGGAATGGAATGGCTTGTCCTTAAGTTGGTTTGATTGTGCACTTATTAATTGTCATTGCACATATTCAAACTTAGTCAGACATGGTTAAACCTTGTCAAACTGATACTAATTTTGACGATTAATAGAATGGAAAGGTTTTTCCCTGAGTGGGTTAACTCGTGGGTTAAGCCCGTCTCCATGATTTCTATTGAATTCACTGCGCTAATAAAGCCCTTCTCCATGATTTCTATGGAATTCACTGCGCTAAAGGCTTGATGGTAAGTGACGAGAGGAGGCAGGCGAGTCCTAACGGCTCGGGGAGTTTAGATAGTAAACATAGATCCTGGGGAAGTAGGATATGTGCGATATGGTAGCTGTGCACCTGTTAAGGTTATTACCTTTATTACCAAGTTTATTTTTTTGACCCAAAATTAGCCCCAAAAAGGGGCCCCAAAATAGCCCCAAAATTAACCCCAAGAAGGGACCCAAAAATGGCCCCAAAAATGGCCCAAAAATGGGCCAGGTAATAAACTTGGTCAAACCTAGTCGAGCTAATTTTTACGATTCATGGAATGGAATGGCTTGTCCTTAAGTTGGTTTGATTGTGCACTTATTAATTGTCATTGCACATATTCAAACTTAGTCAGACATGGTCAAACCTTGTAAAACTGATACTAATTTTGACGATTAATAGAATGGAAAGGTTTCTCCCTGAGTGGGTTAACTCGTGGGTTAAGCCCTTCTCCTTGATTTCTATGGAATTCACTGCGCTAAAGGCTTGATGGTAAGTGACGAGAGGAGGCAGGCGAGGCCTAAAGCTCGGGAAGTTTAGATAGTAAACATAGATCCTGGGGAAGTAGGATATGTGCGATATGGTAGCTGTGCACCTGTTAAGGTCATTACCTTTATTACCAAGTTTATTTTTTGACCCAAAAATGGCCCCAAAATGGCCCAAAAATGGGCCAGGTAATACACTTGGTCAAACCTAGTCGAGCTAATTTTGACGATTCATGGAATGGAATGGCTTGTCCTTAAGTTGGTTTGATTGTGGACTTATTAATTGTCATTGCACATATTCAAACTTAGTCAGACATGGTCAAACCTTGTAAAACTGATACTAATTTTGACGATTAATAGAATGGAAAGGTTTCTCCCTGAGTGGGTTAACTCGTGGGTTAAGCCCTTCTCCATGATTTCTATGGAATTCACTGCGCTAAAGGCTTGATGGTAAGTGACGAGAGGAGGCAGGCGAGTCCTAAAGCTCGGGAAGTTTAGATAGTAAACATAGATCCTGGGGAAGTAGGATATGTGCGATATGGTAGCTGTGCACCTGTTAAGGTCATTACCTTTATTACCAAGTTTATTTTTTGACCCAAAAATGGCCCCAAAATGGCCCAAAAATGGGCCAGGTAATAAACTTGGTCAAACCTAGTCGAGCTAATTTTGACGATTCATGGAATGGAATGGCTTGTCCTTAAGTTGGTTTGATTGTGGACTTATTAATTGTCATTGCACATATTCAAACTTAGTCAGACATGGTCTAACCTTGTAAAACTGATACTAATTTTGACGATTAATAGAATGGAAAGGTTTCTCCCTGAGTGGGTTAACTCGTGGGTTAAGCCCTTCTCCATGATTTCTATGGAATTCACTGCGCTAAAGGCTTGATGGTAAGTGACGAGAGGAGGCAGGCGAGTCCTAACGGCTCGGGGAGTTTAGATAGTAAACATAGATCCTGGGGAAGTAGGATATGTGCGATATGGTAGCTGTGCACCTGTTAAGGTTATTACCTTTATTACCAAGTTTATTTTTTTGACCCAAAATTAGCCCCAAAAAGGGGCCCCAAAATAGCCCCAAAATTAACCCCAAGAAGGGACCCAAAAATGGCCCCAAAAATGACCCAAAAATGGGCCAGGTAATAAACTTGGTCAAACCTAGTCGAGCTAATTTTTACGATTCATGGAATGGAATGGCTTGTCCTTAAGTTGGTTTGATTGTGCACTTATTAATTGTCATTGCACATATTCAAACTTAGTCAGACATGGTTAAACCTTGTCAAACTGATACTAATTTTGACGATTAATAGAATGGAAAGGTTTTTCCCTGAGTGGGTTAACTCGTGGGTTAAGCCCGTCTCCATGATTTCTATTGAATTCACTGCGCTAATAAAGCCCTTCTCCATGATTTCTATGGAATTCACTGCGCTAAAGGCTTGATGGTAAGTGACGAGAGGAGGCAGGCGAGTCCTAACGGCTCGGGGAGTTTAGATAGTAAACATAGATCCTGGGGAAGTAGGATATGTGCGATATGGTAGCTGTGCACCTGTTAAGGTTATTACCTTTATTACCAAGTTTATTTTTTTGACCCAAAATTAGCCCCAAAAAGGGGCCCCAAAATAGCCCCAAAATTAACCCCAAGAAGGGACCCAAAAATGGCCCCAAAAATGACCCAAAAATGGGCCAGGTAATAAACTTGGTCAAACCTAGTCGAGCTAATTTTTACGATTCATGGAATGGAATGGCTTGTCCTTAAGTTGGTTTGATTGTGCACTTATTAATTGTCATTGCACATATTCAAACTTAGTCAGACATGGTTAAACCTTGTCAAACTGATACTAATTTTGACGATTAATAGAATGGAAAGGTTTTTCCCTGAGTGGGTTAACTCGTGGGTTAAGCCCGTCTCCATGATTTCTATTGAATTCACTGCGCTAATAAAGCCCTTCTCCATGATTTCTATGGAATTCACTGCGCTAAAGGCTTGATGGTAAGTGACGAGAGGAGGCAGGCGAGTCCTAACGGCTCGGGGAGTTTAGATAGTAAACATAGATCCTGGGGAAGTAGGATATGTGCGATATGGTAGCTGTGCACCTGTTAAGGTTATTACCTTTATTACCAAGTTTATTTTTTTGACCCAAAATTAGCCCCAAAAAGGGGCCCCAAAATAGCCCCAAAATTAACCCCAAGAAGGGACCCAAAAATGGCCCCAAAAATGGCCCAAAAATGGGCCAGGTAATAAACTTGGTCAAACCTAGTCGAGCTAATTTTTACGATTCATGGAATGGAATGGCTTGTCCTTAAGTTGGTTTGATTGTGCACTTATTAATTGTCATTGCACATATTCAAACTTAGTCAGACATGGTTAAACCTTGTCAAACTGATACTAATTTTGACGATTAATAGAATGGAAAGGTTTCTCCCTGAGTGGGTTAACTCGTGGGTTAAGCCCGTCTCCATGATTTCTATTGAATTCACTGCGCTAAAGGCTTGATGGTAAGTGACGAGAGGAGGCAGGCGAGTCCTAACGGCTCGGGGAGTTTAGATAGTAAAGATAGATCCTGGGGAAGTAGGATATGTGCGATATGGTAGCTGTGCACCTGTTAAGGTCATTACCTTTATTACCAAGTTTATTTTTTGACCCAAAAATGGCCCCAAAAAATGGCCCCAAAAAATGGCCCCCAAAAATGGCCGCCCAAAAAATGGCCCCAAAAATGGCCCCCCAAAAAATGGCCCCAAAAATGGCCCCCCGAAAAATGGCCCCCCAAAAAATGGCCCCAAAAATGGCCCCCCAAAAAATGGCCCCCCCAAAAATGGCCCCAAAAATGGCCCCCCCAAAAATGGCCCCCCAAAAAATGGCCCCAAAAATGGCCCCCCAAAAAATGGCCCCAAAAAAATGGCCCCCAAAAATGGCCCCCCCAAAAATGGCCCCAAAAATGGCCCCCCAAAAAATGGCCCCCCAAAAATGGCCCCCCAAAAAATGGCCCAAAAAAATGGGCCCAAAAATGGCCCCCGAAAAATGGCCCCAAAAATGGCCCCCAAAAAAATGGCCCCAAAAATGGCCCCAAAAAATGGCCCCAAAAATGGCCCCCAAAAAAATGGCCCCAAAAATGGCCCCCCCCAAAAAATGGCCCCAAAAATGGCCCCCCGAAAAACGGCCCCCAAAAATGGCCCCAAAAATGGCCCAAAAAAATGGCCCCCAAAAAATGGCCCCAAAAATGGGCCAGGTAATAAACTTGGTTAAACCTAGTCGAGCTAATTTTGACGATTCATGGAATGGAATGGCTTGTCCTTAAGTTGGTTTGATTGTGGACTTATTAATTGTCATTGCACATATTCAAACTTAGTCAGACATGGTCAAACCTTGTAAAACTGATACTAATTTTGACGATTAATAGAATGGAAAGGTTTCTCCCTGAGTGGGTTAACTCGTGGGTTAAGCCCTTCTCCATGATTTCTATGGAATTCACTGCGCTAAAGGCTTGATGGTAAGTGACGAGAGGAGGCAGGCGAGGCCTAAAGCTCGGGAAGTTTAGATAGTAAACATAGATCCTGGGGAAGTAGGATATGTGCGATATGGTAGCTGTGCACCTGTTAAGGTCATTACCTTTATTACCAAGTTTATTTTTTGACCCAAAAATGGCCCCAAAATGGCCCAAAAATGGGCCAGGTAATACACTTGGTCAAACCTAGTCGAGCTAATTTTGACGATTCATGGAATGGAATGGCTTGTCCTTAAGTTGGTTTGATTGTGGACTTATTAATTGTCATTGCACATATTCAAACTTAGTCAGACATGGTCAAACCTTGTAAAACTGATACTAATTTTGACGATTAATAGAATGGAAAGGTTTCTCCCTGAGTGGGTTAACTCGTGGGTTAAGCCCTTCTCCATGATTTCTATGGAATTCACTGCGCTAAAGGCTTGATGGTAAGTGACGAGAGGAGGCAGGCGAGTCCTAAAGCTCGGGAAGTTTAGATAGTAAACATAGATCCTGGGGAAGTAGGATATGTGCGATATGGTAGCTGTGCACCTGTTAAGGTCATTACCTTTATTACCAAGTTTATTTTTTGACCCAAAAATGGCCCCAAAATGGCCCAAAAATGGGCCAGGTAATAAACTTGGTCAAACCTAGTCGAGCTAATTTTGACGATTCATGGAATGGAATGGCTTGTCCTTAAGTTGGTTTGATTGTGGACTTATTAATTGTCATTGCACATATTCAAACTTAGTCAGACATGGTCTAACCTTGTAAAACTGATACTAATTTTGACGATTAATAGAATGGAAAGGTTTCTCCCTGAGTGGGTTAACTCGTGGGTTAAGCCCTTCTCCATGATTTCTATGGAATTCACTGCGCTAAAGGCTTGATGGTAAGTGACGAGAGGAGGCAGGCGAGTCCTAACGGCTCGGGGAGTTTAGATAGTAAACATAGATCCTGGGGAAGTAGGATATGTGCGATATGGTAGCTGTGCACCTGTTAAGGTTATTACCTTTATTACCAAGTTTATTTTTTTGACCCAAAATTAGCCCCAAAAAGGGGCCCCAAAATAGCCCCAAAATTAACCCCAAGAAGGGACCCAAAAATGGCCCCAAAAATGACCCAAAAATGGGCCAGGTAATAAACTTGGTCAAACCTAGTCGAGCTAATTTTTACGATTCATGGAATGGAATGGCTTGTCCTTAAGTTGGTTTGATTGTGCACTTATTAATTGTCATTGCACATATTCAAACTTAGTCAGACATGGTTAAACCTTGTCAAACTGATACTAATTTTGACGATTAATAGAATGGAAAGGTTTTTCCCTGAGTGGGTTAACTCGTGGGTTAAGCCCGTCTCCATGATTTCTATTGAATTCACTGCGCTAATAAAGCCCTTCTCCATGATTTCTATGGAATTCACTGCGCTAAAGGCTTGATGGTAAGTGACGAGAGGAGGCAGGCGAGTCCTAACGGCTCGGGGAGTTTAGATAGTAAACATAGATCCTGGGGAAGTAGGATATGTGCGATATGGTAGCTGTGCACCTGTTAAGGTTATTACCTTTATTACCAAGTTTATTTTTTTGACCCAAAATTAGCCCCAAAAAGGGGCCCCAAAATAGCCCCAAAATTAACCCCAAGAAGGGACCCAAAAATGGCCCCAAAAATGACCCAAAAATGGGCCAGGTAATAAACTTGGTCAAACCTAGTCGAGCTAATTTTTACGATTCATGGAATGGAATGGCTTGTCCTTAAGTTGGTTTGATTGTGCACTTATTAATTGTCATTGCACATATTCAAACTTAGTCAGACATGGTTAAACCTTGTCAAACTGATACTAATTTTGACGATTAATAGAATGGAAAGGTTTTTCCCTGAGTGGGTTAACTCGTGGGTTAAGCCCGTCTCCATGATTTCTATTGAATTCACTGCGCTAAAGGCTTGATGGTAAGTGACGAGAGGAGGCAGGCGAGTCCTAACGGCTCGGGGAGTTTAGATAGTAAACATAGATCCTGGGGAAGTAGGATATGTGCGATATGGTAGCTGTGCACCTGTTAAGGTTATTACCTTTATTACCAAGTTTATTTTTTTGACCCAAAATTAGCCCCAAAAAGGGGCCCCAAAATAGCCCAAAAATTAACCCCAAGAAGGGACCCAAAAATGGCCCCAAAAATGGCCCAAAAATGGGCCAGGTAATAAACTTGGTCAAACCTAGTCGAGCTAATTTTTACGATTCATGGAATGGAATGGCTTGTCCTTAAGTTGGTTTGATTGTGGACTTATTAATTGTCATTGCACATATTCAAACTTAGTCAGACATGGTCAAACCTTGTAAAACTGATACTAATTTTGACGATTAATAGAATGGAAAGGTTTCTCCCTGAGTGGGTTAACTCGTGGGTTAAGCCCTTCTCCATGATTTCTATGGAATTCACTGCGCTAAAGGCTTGATGGTAAGTGACGAGAGGAGGCAGGCGAGTCCTAAAGCTCGGGAAGTTTAGATAGTAAACATAGATCCTGGGGAAGTAGGATATGTGCGATATGGTAGCTGTGCACCTGTTAAGGTCATTACCTTTATTACCAAGTTTATTTTTTGACCCAAAAATGGCCCCAAAATGGCCCAAAAATGGGCCAGGTAATAAACTTGGTCAAACCTAGTCGAGCTAATTTTGACGATTCATGGAATGGAATGGCTTGTCCTTAAGTTGGTTTGATTGTGGACTTATTAATTGTCATTGCACATATTCAAACTTAGTCAGACATGGTCTAACCTTGTAAAACTGATACTAATTTTGACGATTAATAGAATGGAAAGGTTTCTCCCTGAGTGGGTTAACTCGTGGGTTAAGCCCTTCTCCATGATTTCTATGGAATTCACTGCGCTAAAGGCTTGATGGTAAGTGACGAGAGGAGGCAGGCGAGTCCTAACGGCTCGGGGAGTTTAGATAGTAAACATAGATCCTGGGGAAGTAGGATATGTGCGATATGGTAGCTGTGCACCTGTTAAGGTTATTACCTTTATTACCAAGTTTATTTTTTTGACCCAAAATTAGCCCCAAAAAGGGGCCCCAAAATAGCCCCAAAATTAACCCCAAGAAGGGACCCAAAAATGGCCCCAAAAATGACCCAAAAATGGGCCAGGTAATAAACTTGGTCAAACCTAGTCGAGCTAATTTTTACGATTCATGGAATGGAATGGCTTGTCCTTAAGTTGGTTTGATTGTGCACTTATTAATTGTCATTGCACATATTCAAACTTAGTCAGACATGGTTAAACCTTGTCAAACTGATACTAATTTTGACGATTAATAGAATGGAAAGGTTTTTCCCTGAGTGGGTTAACTCGTGGGTTAAGCCCGTCTCCATGATTTCTATTGAATTCACTGCGCTAAAGGCTTGATGGTAAGTGACGAGAGGAGGCAGGCGAGTCCTAACGGCTCGGGGAGTTTAGATAGTAAACATAGATCCTGGGGAAGTAGGATATGTGCGATATGGTAGCTGTGCACCTGTTAAGGTTATTACCTTTATTACCAAGTTTATTTTTTTGACCCAAAATTAGCCCCAAAAAGGGGCCCCAAAATAGCCCAAAAATTAACCCCAAGAAGGGACCCAAAAATGGCCCCAAAAATGGCCCAAAAATGGGCCAGGTAATAAACTTGGTCAAACCTAGTCGAGCTAATTTTTACGATTCATGGAATGGAATGGCTTGTCCTTAAGTTGGTTTGATTGTGCACTTATTAATTGTCATTGCACATATTCAAACTTAGTCAGACATGGTTAAACCTTGTCAAACTGATACTAATTTTGACGATTAATAGAATGGAAAGGTTTCTCCCTGAGTGGGTTAACTCGTGGGTTAAGCCCTTCTCCATGATTTCTATGGAATTCACTGCGCTAAAGGCTTGATGGTAAGTGACGAGAGGAGGCAGGCGAGTCCTAAAGCTCGGGAAGTTTAGATAGTAAACATAGATCCTGGGGAAGTAGGATATGTGCGATATGGTAGCTGTGCACCTGTTAAGGTCATTACCTTTATTACCAAGTTTATTTTTTGACCCAAAAAATGGCCCCAAAATGGCCCAAAAATGGGCCAGGTAATAAACTTGGTCAAACCTAGTCGAGCTAATTTTGACGATTCATGGAATGGAATGGCTTGTCCTTAAGTTGGTTTGATTGTGGACTTATTAATTGTCATTGCACATATTCAAACTTAGTCAGACATGGTCAAACCTTGTAAAACTGATACTAATTTTGACGATTAATAGAATGGAAAGGTTTCTCCCTGAGTGGGTTAACTCGTGGGTTAAGCCCTTCTCCATGATTTCTATGGAATTCACTGCGCTAAAGGCTTGATGGTAAGTGACGAGAGGAGGCAGGCGAGTCCTAACGGCTCGGGGAGTTTAGATAGTAAACATAGATCCTGGGGAAGTAGGATATGTGCGATATGGTAGCTGTGCACCTGTTAAGGTTATTACCTTTATTACCAAGTTTTTTTTTTTACCCAAAATTAGCCCCAAAAAGGGGCCCCAAAATAGCCCCAAAATTAACCCCAAGAAGGGACCCAAAAATGGCCCCAAAAATGACCCAAAAATGGGCCAGGTAATAAACTTGGTCAAACCTAGTCGAGCTAATTTTTACGATTCATGGAATGGAATGGCTTGTCCTTAAGTTGGTTTGATTGTGGACTTATTAATTGTCATTGCACATATTCAAACTTAGTCGGACATGGTCTAACCTTGTAAAACTGATACTAATTTTGACGATTAATAGAATGGAAAGGTTTCTCCCTGAGTGGGTTAACTCGTGGGTTAAGCCCGTCTCTATGATTTCTATTGAATTCACTGCGCTAAAGGCTTGATGGTAAGTGACGAGAGGAGGCAGGCGAGTCCTAACGGCTCGGGGAGTTTAGATAGTAAAGATAGATCCTGGGGAAGTAGGATATGTGCGATATGGTAGCTGTGCACCTGTTAAGGTCATTACCTTTATTACCAAGTTTATTTTTTGACCCAAAAATGGCCCCCCCCAAAAATGGCCCCAAAAATGGCACCCCAAAAATGGCCCCAAAAATGGCCCCCAAAACATGGCCCCAAAAATTGCCCCCCAAAAAATGGCCCAAAAAAATGGCCCCCAAAAAATGGCGCCCAAAAAATGGCCCCAAAAATGGCCCCAAAAATGGCCCCCAAAAAAGGGCCCCAAAAATGGTCCCCCAAAAATGGCCCCAAAAAATGGCCCAAAAAAATGGCCCCCCGAAAATGGCCCCAAAAAATGGCCCCAAAAAAATGGCCCCAAAAAATGGCCCCAAAAATGGCCCCCAAAAAAGGGCCCCAAAAATGGTCCCCAAAAAATGGCCCCAAAAAATGGCCCCAAAAATGGCCCCAAAAATGGCCCCCCGAAAATGGCCCCAAAAAAATGGCCCCCCAAAAAATGGCCCCAAAAAAATGGCCCAAAAAATGGCCCCAAAAAAATGGCCCCCCAAAAAATGGCCCCAAAAATGGCCCCCCAAAAATGGCCCCAAAAAATGGCCCCAAAAATGGCCCCCCAAAAAATGGCCCCAAAAAAATGGCCCCCCAAAAAATGGCCCCCCAAAAATGGCCCCCCAAAAATGGCCCCAAAAATGGCCCGACAGGGGGATTTCTGTTTGACTGATTTCTTACACCCGCTCGCGTGTATTTCGACTCTCTCTGGAAGTCATTCTGTATACTCTACTGGGACAATCGCTGGAGTTCGGAAAGAAAAGCCGGTGGCTCCCGGGCGAGATCCATTTTTCACTCATTGTCAAGTACACCCTGAGACGTCGCTGTTCTCGTGCCGGTGTCGGTTTCTGAACGAACCTCCTCTGCACATCTTGCACTTGATTGTTCCGCTTCTTTAAATATTGACTTCTGAAACTAGTCTGTCGCGACGCGGCATATTTTTAGATGGTCTATTTGCTGGTAAGCATTGTCCGGACGGCAGCTTTTGTGTTTGGACAGCAATCGATACCCAGATACGTCTCCCGTCTCTCGACGCCCCGGCTCATTTGGCTGATGGCCGTGTTAGAATAGTTGCTTAATTAGCACGACCGGCCACTAATGCACTCGCAATTTAAAACGCGGTTGGCGCGCAAAAACGAGCTAATTTCTTCAGTCTCTTTGAGCATCGGTGACCCAATTCTCTCCTATTTAGAATTATACTGGTGAAACAAGAGCTGCGCTCGTTCGGGTCGTGCAAGAATCTCGAAAAGTTGCGACAAAGTCCCATACCGGTACCGTCATTCAAAACTTCACTTCTTGACGCCGCACCGTTTAAAAATATATGCATAAGAATAATCCAGTTTCCCTCGCTTTAAAATTACAACTGAAACACTAGGCGGTGGTTTTCACTTGTTACGAATGAGAATCTGCTTTTGCGCGTTTTGCAATTTAAAGCGACGTTTGGATGAGAGATATTTCTCTTGGGTTTAGGAAACTGCAGTGCTATTTATTCAAGCTTCCGGTAATATAGAAGAATACTTTACAGCATGAAATAGAGCAAACGATCCAGTTTCGTTGCTGGCTGCGTGTTAAACGATTCTGCCTGTACTTGCGAAGAAGAGCACTTATCGTTCGCAGGACGTGAGAATGGTACTATCGGCCGGTGTGGAAAATGAAAATGGCTTTTAAAGCCAGTTTAACGTAGCAGCTCCCGCTAATCCCCGAGAATGGGGCGCCATCCACTCATTATAGCCCTTACACCCGTTGCCCTTGTTTCTTCGCCTTACTTCCCAAGGAAACCACTTTCACCGGCGTTACGCTCGCAATACCTACACAACAAACGAGTCTTCCAAGGATAGACAAGCGTCCTACTCGATCGATCGATGCACAAGCGAAAGCAAGCCAGCAACGATGAAAAAAGTAGCCACCGACGCCAGAGGGTTCGTTTGTAATTGAAAAAGAGATCGGTAACTGATACAACAGGCGAATGTAAGCATAAAGAAGAAATTGAAAGGGTTGACGAAGCATCGGCGACGGAAAGAAATAATGAGGAAATCAAGAAAACACTCGGTAAGGCTTAGGCCACAGCGACGCGAGGGTGTAATGGCAAAAGGGTGCGGAGGAACCTTTCCCCGGCGAGTATCGCGCGAACAACTTTATTATTACAACGGGACTCGCGGCGATTTGTAATTACAGCTTTAATGAGATTTCGTTGGGACATCGAAAAGCTCCGAGGCGAAGGGTGTAAACAGCTGAACGGTAGGTGAAGGGTTAAACTAAACGGGACGTCGCGCTATACTTCCAGCCTTGAGAGATTAATGAGGTAAATGAACGACGTAATTAACATTAAGATGCCGTCTCTGCTCGCCGTGTATAGCTCGGCCCTGCCGTTCTTTGAAATCGCCGTATTCCCGCATTTGATTAGCCCCGACCTTCGCCACATCGGTGTACGCCTCGTGTGTAATTACTGCCAGCGTAATAGCATCCTCGTCATTCTGGAATTTCGTGCTTTTTGCCGACGCCCCCCTTAATCATCCGACGTGACAAAACTAGCTTACCCACTACGGAGAAAACATTGATTAGACGATCGACGCGACGACTTTCGTTATCGCGATTATTCTATCCCGCCGCTAATCAAACGGCAGGTGTGAGGAGGTAAGTCAGAGTATAAGTAAGTCAGGGTATGTTTTTCGCAAGACCTCTCGGGACTTATTTATAGCAGACAGTTGAATTTTCGTGTCGAGGGTGTCTCTCGGTACCTACTCGTCAAATTCGGCCAATCTTCCTCCCCTCGCGGCTGCCACTCGACACACAGTAATTAAGATGGTGGTGGGCCCCTCCGCGCTTGTCCGAGACAATTAGCCTCGTTACGAGTTCTCGTGATTGCGACGGGCACGCGGACCCACCGAGAGTGCTGTTCACTAATCCCGCACATCTAAATCAACCACTGCCCCCGCTCTCGGATCATCGATGAGAGCACGTCATGAACATCTCACCGTCACGACAAGGCACATACACAAATGCGATTCACACTAGGAGCAAGTGTATACGTAACTGTATAGTGATCGTTAAAACTTTCCGTCAGGCTGATTCAATTTCAAAGGCCCGGCACGAGGTGCCCAATTGATGCTGGATGTAGTGACTGCCAAGCTTTCAACTTTGAAGCTGCGATATCCGATTATAGTCGAATTTGTCGATCGAGAATTAGTAACCGAAAGTAGAATTAAAATGAACCGATGCGAATTTGACATATTTGCAATTTCATGTTAGGGTAATATCTCGTAATATGAATCATTCAAAGTTCAAATTAAAAAATCTGTTTTCTTTTAAATCTTATGGTTTCAAAGAACAATGAATGCAATTAATTATATGCAACGGAAAGATCAATGAGAGATTGGCAGGTTGAAAAAGTGAAATGAGAATGGAGTGAAACTTTTTGCAATGCAGTATTTCAATTGACCCAAAGGAAATTGAATTGAAAACATCACGCTAGCCCATCACTAAGTTACTTGAGCGAGACGCACACGTGCCGGCGAACCATTCGAGTAAACTCGCTCGTAGAGTCTTTGCCGCACTCATATCCAAACAACTCGGTCAATCTCGGGCCGAGATCGGGAAACACATAAACAACACGGAGATACACGGCCGAACAGTGCCGGCCTGTTTACGGACAAGCATCAAACTTTCACCGCTAATTTTAGGTGGACCTCGCGCCAACAGCTGTGAAAATGGTTATCTGGTGCTCAATGGTTCGAGAAGCAATTCTGCTCGATTAAATGGAGCGGTATGCCACGGACAGGGTGATACACATGCGTCGACTAGGTCGATATCCCTCCGTGAAAAATATAGCGTCCGGCAAACCGTGCAGTTTTCAATAACTGATTTGTCACTGCGTCAGTGAATGGAATCGTTTCGCGTCGATCGAACCACTTGTTTTTAATTACGTTATGGAATTTCGGGAAAAAAGCGATATTTCACTTGGCACTTGCTCGTATCAATGCATTTTCATTCCTGCTTCCTGCTCACACATGAATTTTGTTTTTTCTCCTTAGTTTTTGACGACCGAACCCGACCCCTTTTCAATATACATATAATTGGAACGTGCGCATCTGCATCACGATGTGCATAAATACTTAGCAATGGTCGATGAAATCTATTATACTATTGCACAGCCATTACTTCTAAGAATTTGGTTGGGAGTCTCTGAGAAATATTAACAATAACTCACTCGATCACTGTGAAATCACATTTATACACGAATACCCCGGCTGAACGCGATACCCAATTTCGCAACTTTCCTTGCCCCGCCTCGCCGAAAGCTGAGATTACGAGGCGAGGAAAATCGGGCGATTTTATTAGTAGTTCAATTCGCAGATATTGCCAGGCTCCCGTAGAATGGCGAGAGTAATAACTTCGTTTTCGCAGCGAGCCGCAATGCAGCCTGCGAGGACACGATGCCACTTGTTGGAGGATTTGTCTAAAAGATTCACGAGCCAGAATGCTCGACTCCTGTTTCGCTCTGGCTCGTGCGAGCCCTTCTACAACGAGCCCCGGAGTGCCGCTGGGAAAAAGATATTGGCTTCAGCGTGTCGGGTTTGAAAGCAATGCACGCAATGTGTGCAAAAGAAATTTCCATGAACTCAGGTGGGTCGAGCACTACGCATATCGGTGTCACCTTAACCGAGCCTAACAAGCTGGTATCAAGTTTCGCGTTAGAAACGCCGCGCCGGCTCGCTTAAATTTATTCCTTCCACTTTATGCCGAAATTTGACGTTTAACTGCCATGCTCATTCGCCTTTTTAACGAACCTCTTGGACAACATATGTATACCATTTTAACAGAACATAAAGGATTGTAAAATAATGCAACATTTGCTCTAAAGTCTAGGACAGAATTAAAATGTATACTAAAATGAACTAATGATTCTAATGAAACTAATGATTCGACGTACATACATAGAATGTAGACGAAGCAAGGAAATGAAATGGTCCGAGCGACTTATGAACGAAAAGCATTCCAAAACCCAGATATTCTGTTTGCTTGCCAGAAACGGCCTTCGGGAAATCAAGCTCGTCGCTATCAGGGAGCGCGTTACTTTGGAAAATTAAGTTAAGTCGCGATGGATGGGGAAGTATGTCTCCTTATCTCTCGGTTCACTCCACAGAATCCCTCCTTCTTTTTCTTGTCCCCACGATAAAACGCAAGAGATAGCTCTTAGAAGAGGATCCAGGCTGGTCTTATTGTCCGAGGAAAGACCTTACAGAGTTAGAATCATTGGGGTTAGCTGAAATGAAAGACCGACTTGGAGCCGCTAAAAACCTTCAAAGATTACTCAATAACAGCTTTACGAGTGATTCTCCACTAGATTTAGTTTAAAGACTTGCATTTATTCTATTGGATAAATCTCTAAGCTTTAAGAAACAACAGGAAAAGGGAAGTAAGGTTTCTAGAGAATCTAATGCATTTTGTTACAAATTAAATGAATGTGAAAAATGGCACGAGCTATAAGTATAATAAATAACCACAAAAAAGATATTGTGATTTATTTCTTGGGATAGCAATCTCTTTTCGTAACCAAATGTCGTCTGAAATGT
Source organism: Crossocerus cetratus (assembly GCA_963675795.1). Classification (NCBI taxonomy): domain Eukaryota; kingdom Metazoa; phylum Arthropoda; class Insecta; order Hymenoptera; family Crabronidae; genus Crossocerus; species Crossocerus cetratus. Next base: position 5,304,009 of record OY776664.1, on the reverse strand, counting down.
GTGTTATGCAATATTAATGTGGCCCTTTCAGCCCTATTTGTTTCCACAGACACACTAGGCTATCGACCGTCTTTCTTCGTTCGCCGCCGGATTTTGTGGTAGGACCGAAACTTACGAATGTATCATTCAACGTTTGTCTAGGGGGGTCGATCAAGTCGGTGAACCAGAATTACATCCACCTTTACTCGGGGAAAATAAGAAGAATGAAAACTATTTGTTGAACTATTAATAAAGACGAGGATATCTGAGAGTGTTATTAAACCTGCATTACCAAAAACGAATCCTCGCTTACTGATTCTACGGGGGTTCATTTTCTAAAATTCCTTGCGCGATAAAATGTACAGAATAGTATTATTACAAAAGAATTCTAACAAATCGCAGGGGTCCATTCCGATTTGTTAATAGAAGGGAGGCAGCCACAAGTGAAACAGATATAACCAGCAGAAGGGACATTTGTATTCCGAGCACTCGACATCAATTTTCCTTTGCGAATTACGGTGATACCAGCTTTATTTCAATAAACGAATTGCCCAGGTAGTCCGAAAATATCTCCGTAAATAGGAATAATTAACCGGTCTCAGTGGTTTTTTCCAAGAATTCATTATTTTTCGATGATTCTAAAGGGAATTGTTATCTGCATTACTGAAAACATATTGATATGCAATATCAGTATATTTTTTCGGAGTACTGATATTGCCTTTCATTCCGAGTTTATCGTAAATTACACGGTAATACGGCAACACATTTTCAACGATAACGCATGAAATGTATCGAATTCGCATGGTAAGCGCCCTGAATTGCTACAGAGCTGTGCTTACCATCGTCCTTTCCCATCTCACAACTATTAACCTTATTAATTTACCAAGCGTAAACGTCCAAGCCAAAATTAACCCTCTACAAATTAAAGATTCCAGTGTATCGATTTGCTTGATGAAGCATATGTATGATTTACCCGTCCGACTTGAAATGAGAGCCAACCCACTTGGAATACAGAGTTAAGAGGGGCAGGGCGACCGAGTGTTCCACGCGACTGCAGTTTTGGCCGTGCATTCTCGCACTGGTCGGAAAATTCCAAGGACACGACAGACGACACGCTTTAATTATGTGAGCGCGTCCGAATATGCACGACGGCGTATTTGCATGGCGCATTGGAATTTTTATAGCGCGATGAATACGGCTGCTTCTATTAAGGGAAGATCGCCGGAAATGGAGCGCAAATCTGCTTTAGAAGGACCTTCGTGACAGAGGCATGAACCGAGGTTTCATTAAAGCGATCCGCCCGCTGATATATCGAATGATTACCCGCCCGAATTACAGAGTAAATAGCCGCGCACGCTAAACCAATGCCTATTAATTTTAATGGACATATGTAGCGAGCGTTTCACATTTGTGGCATTATGGCCCTCTATGCATATTTCTCCAGATATATTAACGAAACTGGCACTCGCGCTGCATCGAACCGCGGAATTAAATCAACTGTTGAAAAACAATTTGTTTATCGCACCTGTTTATTTCAATTAGAACGGGCGGAACTCGCTGTCACTCAGTAAGGGAAAGCGTGCATTTCCAAGGTATCGGAAATTGAGCCTTTTTCCATTAATACCTCCGATTTAAAAGACCTCGATAAATGCACATAACACGTGAATAAGTTTGATCCACTTTCTGCTGGTCACTTCGACAGAAAGATCGGAGACTAGAATCGTCGCGGTTGTACCTGCAGGCCGGCGTGCTGATCTGAATCCGCAGGGTACGACTATTTATACAAACCCATAAACGGTAAAAGGGAGGGGATACTAAATGGGGTAGATCTTTTGTCACTGAGAAAAGAGAATTCCTAGAGAGAAACTACGAAGCACCGGTTCCTCTTATAGGAATGTGATATGGAAATACATTTTCCATCGCCCCACTGAACTAATTCGGCACCCTCGTTATTTGTCCGTCCGACGGTGTCTAATTGCGCGAAAAACTCGGGGAATCGCGAACAGGTGCACTTAATTTACGGGCGTCCCAATTAAAAATGGAATTTAATCCGGCCTTAAAAAGTGAGGTCCGTCGAAAGTTCAATTAGGATGATGACAAAGGTTATTTCAAACGGGGAGTAATATTCATTCGTCTGATTAATGCTGATTGCATTAACTAATTCGCACTGTCCTTTTCCAATTGAGATGAAATGGAATTTCATTCCCCGTCAGGAAAATCAAGATTATAATTTTCAAAAGTTTGAGTTTTCAGGATTAATATCAGTAGTTGATCTAACCGGGTATCATTAAGCATGCAAAGCACTATTTCGTGTGCATTCACCTTCTGGTATGATGGGGTTGGTACATGGCCAGCTATGAACCAAATGTATCCATATGTATCATTATTATACGCGAGGCTCGTTCCTCGTAACACGTTATAGCGGAACCAAGGTTACAAACTCGGTGTGTTAATCCGGCTTTACCCATCTACGCTGCAACTAGCATTTGCTATTACCACGCAGCAATGGCAATAGCGCGATCATTCCAATTCCCTTCCCATGCAAATCCACAATGGGCTATCTGTCATTACGTTCCCACCGATAATTTTTCACCTGTCCAAATAGGGATTTAAATTACCCTATACATAGAATGTCAATTGTCCGACTTACGCCTGCGCGAAAAATCGACTGTTGGAACGAACGATTATAGATATTAATTCTATCCATGTGGATTGCTGCAGAAATTCTGTAAAAAACTGCACCAATGTAATTCCTATAATTTAATATTTATCTCATGAGTTTCATTTCTGTATCATGAAAATGTCTGATTACACCACGTCGGTTATCTACTGCTGGTTCCATCGACGCACTGCCAACCTAGATTGGAGTTTAATACGGACTTTGCTATGGCGAAGCAACCGCTTTGCGAAACAAGCGCGTGTCTGACCCGCGACTGACTTATACTACTGCGCGGCTAACCCGTTATGCACGGCACGAGCACTTGAGCTGGAAGCGTTTAATCGAACACTAACGACGAAATAATTCAGAGCGATACCTAGTTCGATAGTTCCACGACTCATTGGATATTAATTCGAGCGGTAAGATTATAATGAACGACGACCTGCAATTTGCATTCTAATGACTGCACGCTGGTTAGTCCTAAGCGGAAGCGCGAACTTATGAAGCACCGGCATCGCCGAATGCAATTAGAGTGTCTAAATGCCGAGAAATGACTTAAAGCTCGGGTTGAACTGCCGCTGGACTTTTCATACCCTGGCGCTTCCAATAAACAAAAGGAGTACAAATGTTCACCGGTGTTCCGGCGACGCGATGCTACTCGCCGGCTCTCACTTTTCTCCTCTTCTTTTTATAAGAAAGCAACTTTTCCGGCCAGTCAACACATTTTATCGTAACGAGCTGGCCTCTCTTCCGTTCGCTGGCCTCCCTTCATTTTCCGCTCGGCGGGCCTCTGCGCCCCGGGAAATTCCCCGGCTTTGGCCCCGTAATTCACTATAATTCCCGCTATTTATTCCATCAAACCGCGTTGCATTTTCACGCTCCACTCGACACCGGGGATAATCAAGCCGTCACGCTGGGGGCTACGCTTTTTTTTCCCACTGGTTATCAGCGAGAGGTCTTCTACCCGGTGGAGTTGAATAGATTCTTAATGGCGAAAAGCGGAGGGAATGGAGCATTACGATCGTCCGGGAACTTGTAGGAGTTGAAGAGATGCGAGATAGGTTTCCTCTAGAATGCGTTGCTCTCGACTAGTTAAGAAGCGAGCTTGTTTCTGGCATGAGACCACTATCACTTGCTGCTCCCCCTTCCTTCCTTTGTCCGCAGTAAGGACAAAGTTCATCGATCTCCCGGCAAAGCGGAAACGCAGAACGAGCGGCATTCTTTTCTGCTGCGGAAAAACGCTTCCGGGCATTTCGAGTTTTCGTTCCGGGCCACCCACGCTCCGCTTCCTCCTTTCTTTCTCCCTTGTCCAGCCCCTTTTTTTCCCGTCCCCCTCGACCACCCCACGAGGACACGCATTACTATCGCTCGAACCGCCTATTTCCTCGTGTGATCTTTTCCTCGGCGCTCGAGGGCCTACCTCGGATACACTAGAACCACTGTTCTAGTATGTCTGCCACTATTTATTATCTGAGCTTCGGGGCTGCTTTCATACCGCTCGTAGTGCACTGTCGAATACCCCATCATTAATCAGCGACTGATGATTCGATTTTCGACGTGAGCGAATGCAGAAACTGTTCGTCTAACAAATGATTCTCATTGGAATCTGTGCAATTGGATTATTGCCACAAATTGCATTACTTTATCAGGTTACTTCACTAATTGGTCTTGCTATCATTGCTCGGTTATTAGACAAGTCATGTTACACGTCGCAATGCTTGAAAGCCAATAACTCTTTAACGTTGAAGCGCGGTCAGAAGAATTAGCGCCAGTGAATCGTTTATACTAATGGCTCGACTTCAAAAGCGGAAGGGGCTTAACTGTGAGCTTTTTACCGAAAACTCCGGGGACTACATTTCTCGGAATCGCAGCGAGCGTAACACACAGGCCGATCTGACGGCAGTATTAGCACGTTCACTTAACGCGATTAAATTTTTTATCATTCCCCTTAGGCAACGTTGTTCCCCAATTCCGCGCGCATCCACACCGTTTGCAGGTTCCCTTTGCGGTCAGACATTTATACAGATGCCTCCTGGCACTTTAAAACTCAAGCTTTCCCGCAAACGACGGCGCGTGATATCCAAATGGAGGCAAAAGATTGATGCAGACTCAAGTGCACTTCCTCGGGACAACTTCGAGTGGTTGATTCGTGCAGTTGCTTGTCTCGTAAGACAGTTGAGCCCCTCGATTTGGGGACAAGGCAGAACATTATTATATCCCGTCAGCATGCTCTCATAAGTTTCCAAGCTCCCACGGGGGAAACTTTTTCCACAAGCCCCTTTTTCCGTCTCTCTTTTTGCCGATCGGGGAGACGAGCTCTTTTTGTCCATCTATCTTCGTAGCGTGTGTCTCTCTACGCCAGTTACGTAGTAACCGATGATCAGCGGAGAAAGAGTGAGAGAGAGATAGAGAGACGGAAATGTCCATGGTTTCCAGCAAGGATTCCCACACATGTTGGCCGAAGGACGCGGGGATCCTCTACCAATTGAAACTACCCACATCCAGTATGATTAATGACCGCTCTATACGGCAGACAGAATGCAACTGCTGAGCACAGTGATCATGTAATTGGGGTTTGGCTATTGGCGCAAGTTTATTGCCTCGTGTCTTCCAGCCGAGCATGGAGTACTACCGCAGTAAATGGATCCTAGTAGTTTGCACAGACTTTGTCGGGATAAATCGTTCCCGTGAATTATATAGATGAACGGGTTTCAAGCTGAATTGATCGCTGCTCCAAAGTTTCCTGGCGATTGCAGGATATTCAAAACTCGAACTATTTCACTTTACAATAGACGTTATGTTTGCAGGCCGCTTTTCTTCTCGCGATCTTCATGTCGAGAAACGTAATATTTAATATGCGATCACGAGTAATTAAAGAAATGGAACCGGTGTAGTCGGAAGTTATTATTCCCCAGTATCGAAGAATCGTATAATTGATTCGTCGAATGCCTGTTAGGTAAAAGTGTAGAGGCGCTCTTTTACCTTGTCATCTTGTCACAAAATGATTATCGAACGGCCGTTGCTCGTCCCCCGAGGAATATTCACGAGTTTTTAATCGATGAACGTGACGGTCATTAATATTCCGATAACCGAGGTGGATGGAACGTTTTGGTAGAGTATACGTAGAGAGGTCCAGGGGTGGGTCGAGCCTGGTGGCAGCAAATCCTTGGCGGCGGCGGTCGAGCTGTAATGGATGAGACGTCCACCTTTACCGATGTCCGCGGTTTCGAAGCACTCAAGCGCTGACTGAATATTGGCAGCTCTACAGATCGCCAGACCCTCTTCCTCTTCCGCATTCCCGCCCCTTAACCTCTTGCCGTATAACGACGAGTGAGACTGGTGGTATGGAATCCGGACAAAAAACACCAACATCACGATTCAGATCCGTCGTGACGATTACGGGCCAAAGCTAAACACTACACAATCGCGGTGAAATGAATGCATACACGCGGTCTTTTAACATGTGCACGCCCGGATTAAATTTGCCATTCATGAATAGTATTGTGAAGCTGTGAAAAATCCCGCTACAAAAGAAATCGTTTTAACAGAGACTTCAGTGTACTCTATCAGTTAGACGGTTTTTAAACGAGTTTCTTCAGTGCTGTAGCATTGAGTGTGTAGCACACCATTAATAGCAATGCAGGCGAGTTTGTGTGCAATGAATAATTTCTCTCATTTCGCAATCGACTTTGTTGCCCACTAGAACCTGCGCTGTGCTATACTAAATCGTACGGCAAGAGGTTAATCGAACCAAGTGCAAGCCTCCTATGTTCCACCATTATCGTGCAACCGCAACTAAACGCTCCTCTACTCAATCGATCTTGATTTTCAAGTGCAACTAGCACGAAATTACGGTAACAGCAGTTCGTTAGATTGTAATTTCATTTCTGTGGGTTTTCCTATTTTAAACCTTTAAGTGCACGTCATTGACTTTCATAAATAGAATTATGTTTGTGATGTTTGGTTTGATGATACATGAACTGCGTGTGAAGCTGTGCTGGTCGCTTGAGACACTGGTTTTCGAAGCGATCTGAAATAATTTAAAAATAACAAATTGTAATTGTTTTGGAAAGTGATATTGCGAATGGAAATCAATGTGTTGAAGAATACTTCGAAAATGATAGAGGTTAATAAAGGCCTTCCTCTTCAGGATATTCTGTAAAAGCGGGTACCAATTGAGTTAGAGGCGATAATCGATAGTACTTGGTAAACGTAACTATGTTAGTTAGCCCATCAGTACTCCCACGCTGTCATGTCATATATCATCACTTTTACGTCATATTCCTGATAAAGCTGAATTTACGCAATTGATTATAAAAGGAACCAAGAGAACCAAAGCTCCAAAGGTCTGTAATAAACGGGAAGTCGAAATTTATCGAAACCAAATGGTTGGTACACGCAATTAATTTTCCTCAGTACAAACTCCACCACCAGGTATTTCAAAACCCTTGGACAAGGATTCGTAAAAAATTGATATTTGTTACGAAACAAAAAATATTCATTTCACATGCAGGAAACAAAAAAAAACTATTTCCCACCTTCTACAACCCAGAATTCAATTGACAAAGGCTGACGGAAAAATTGCATTTACAGCCGGGCGGCACATAGGCCGACAAGTGTCCTTAGCGGAGCTTTCAGAATCGAGTTCGAACAAGGGGCGAGAGTCAATCGGCGAGGCATGAATAAGGAATGAAGGAAGTTGGAGGCACCCAGAGATTATTTCAACTTCTTTATTGATACACTTTACAATTTGCCCGGCGGCTAATTCTCCGGGCAGAGTGTCGCCGTCCTCTTTCCAACTCTCCCAAGTCCGCCCCCGGACGGCCGCCGGAAAATTATCCGGGAAATCGTCACTCGAAGATAAACCAACCAACGGTAAGACCACTCATCGAAGTAGAGACGCACGCACGCACACACAGACATACAGAGGGCATGCGCGCACACACACACACACACACACTCCTTCGCGACGCTCGAACCACGAAACAGACAGGGGCTCAACTGGCATGCTTCGTGGGGGATCTCGAGGGCTGTCGCGAGAACCACACTCTTCGAAAAACAGACTCTGTTACACAATAACTCCAACACCATGGACTCTCTCGCTCTCGTAGTTAGTTATAGCCGAGCCGGTGTAAGCTCGTCTCGTTTTTACAGTCGATTAAAAGTACTAGTTAAGCTGTTGCTCGCCGCTAAACCTCGATTAGTAAGTGTCCACTGTGTGCTTAGTGAGTAAAGTCGACTCATTTTTTTTTTTTTATACAAGCTGTATGTACAGTTTCCCCGTATAAAAGGCCTCTTGGTCCCGTGTCACCCATGCCTGTAGAAAATCTCACCCTCCACCCAAACACCTCTTCCCTTATCTCTACTGATTGGCTAGTTACTTTCATTCCGCCGGACCCATCACCTGGTGAGAATAAGGAATGCACCTAAGTAAGAATACCTTTTATCAACTTTTGACATCAGCATTCTGACGGTAGACCGGAAACATCATTTGTAGGGCGTATGTTAGCTGGAAGGGTGGAACGGTGGAGGAGGAACCATCGGATTCATTAATTCAGTGAGAGTGCATATCTATGTTCGAACTGGAGATACGTGATCTCGTAAAGTGTAGCTCGGCTCGATGGTGGGTGGCCCGGGACCTTTCGCAATTACACGCTGGCCTTTCTATGAAACATCGAACACTGAATACCGAGGGTACCCTTTAATTTACACGTAAATCATCTCGGTACGCTGCATATCCCAGGAGCTACCCACTCCCGATATCTCCTGTGCCTGAAACAGACAAGTTTGTGCATTTTTAATAACCATAACACACACATTCCACTATCATAGTATGCCAGTCATTCCATAAATTATGAAAGGCAGCTGGATGATATTGCACGGTCTGAAAGTGTCCAAGATAAACTCAAACGAGAATCGAAACAAGTGCAAATTGGATGATTAATGGCGGAGCTTACCACTAATGGGTGCCACTAACTTTACGGGTTTGTCAGTGGTAATCAAAGGAAGCCGTAATACACGCTTAAGTGGATCTTGAAGGACCACACCTAAACTATACATAATTACTTCCGCCTTCCTGCTGCTCGAAACTTGGGCGCATCGCCTTTGCAGGGAGACGCTAATTAAGAAGGATCTTAATTACTTTAAAGAGGTCTCCGATTAATGAGAGACCAGCACGCGAACCACTGGTATTCCTTTTTACTCAGGAATTCCTCTCTGTTAAACCGAATTTCTTGAATTCTTTACTTAAATCCTAGCGACTTGTTCGCGTTAGTGCTCGGGTGAAATTGAGGAGCGCAGTAGTTAGAAAATTTAACTACTATTTGTGGTTGAACAGGAGGATTTCTTCGGATTGTTAGAATTTAAATTTCCAGAAATAAAAATTAGTGAGTGGCGGCTCTATTTATCGTGAAATAACAGAGAGCACATTAATTAGACCGCAACAATGAAAGGAACACAACAAGCTTCCCTTACAAGAGGCGGCTTCATTCCGAATTAATGCATATTTCGCGTGTTTCGGCAAATGAGCCGAAAACCTTAACAAGCTTCTTCTCCATTCATTAGTACACGCCAGAGGTCGCTCTCCGCTCTTTGTTCCGTCGGCCTCTAATCTCCTCTGTTTTGGATCTCCCGTGCAACATATTCATCCTGACTCTCACTCATTCACCCTTACAATCAGTGAATCCCAGCTACTTAATGGCAGAATTGTACGAAATATACATGGGCGCGTGTAAGATAATTGAATGCCAGGTTCACGCCAATGATATAGTTTCTTGCACAAAAAGTCTTACAAAGCTTTCCAACGTTATAATTAACCCTTTTTCCGAAAACCATATGAGGCAAATGGCATTATGGCACAGAATATTGGCGATAATTCGATTTCGCGTCGAAAGCATTCCCACGCGCTTTCGTGTATTCGCGGTGGCTTGAAATTACTACCGCGACTGCCGCATTAATTCACGCGCACCCCCCTTCCCAAATAAATTATTCCCGTCGAGTGCCTTTGAAGGCTATCTATTTCCCGGTGCCTCGACAAACACCACACGTACGAGATCAGTCGTAAAGATACGAATGTATCAAATCGATCCAACCCCCCACCGCTGCCCCTTGCCCCCGGGGGCTGAGCAAATTTAATGAGCACTTAAGCACCATTAGACACTGGCATTGCAATGGGTGTTCCAGGCGCGTACTCCTTTCTGTGCCAGACCAAAACCGATCACTCTATGCGAAAGTCCAATTAATGACTTGATTAATTGTTCAGTTATTTCATTAAACTCCCTTCGATCTGTCACCTTTAAATTGTGTCCATCGGGCCACTAAGATTTCGCCGTAAACATTTAAGAGAATCAAAGGGAAACACTCACAGTTTCTTTAAGGGAATAGGTTCACATTTGTAACTATCTTTCATGGACGGGGGTTCCCCCATTAAAGGCTAGTGAGTGGCACAGAACAAAGTGAGGTGGCCCAAAAAGAGATATACTCGTGTTCGGAGAGATCGGTTCATTAGGATGTCGAGACGAAGGTTCTTAAGGGATGTCAAGGGCGATGTATTCACGCGTGAGTGCGTGCGCGTTTTATTTAACGGCTTCTTTCTCTCGTTCTCGCGCTCTCTCTCCCTCTCTCTGTCTCTTCGCGTAACAGATTGAATCTCATCCTTATTATTCCCCGTACGCTTCCCTCCCCGTCCCGTCCTGATCTCGTTTTCCGGCCGCTTCGCTATTTATTCAGTTCTTGAGTGGCGCGCAATTATCGGCGGAGTTCGAGCATGAACCCGCGGGCGCGCCGAGCGTCGATTCCTTCTACGTTTTATCGCGTAATACATAGTCTCTCATCCTCTCCCCCGGCGCTTGTACTCGGCGTGTCATTTCATTTTCTATCCCAATTCCTGTCGCGTGTCGCGCCAAGGTACTTCCGAATTCCCTGGTGTTCCTCTGACCCGATTATGCCTCGATGCATGACAATCACGTCGCTAACGTTCGTCAAATCCCCCGCGGCGACTTTGACTTGCTAATAAAACAATCGTAGTTCCGCGCGGGCCGTTGCTTAAAAATCGTCAAGTTCGGCGCCGGCATATTTGCAATCTTCATTATTCAAACAGCGGCAACAACCGGCCTGCCTGCCTGTCGATTCTCATTGCGCGGTTTATAACGCGTAGAACCGTAACGAATAAATGCTGTCCATGACGAAACATCGCAATTAGCGAATCAACACTTCCAAAGTACGAGGTTCTGGGAGATTTCGAGCAATGAGAGCCATCAGGATAAACAAATAAATTACTTTTTAATGAGAGCACTACTGAATACTCGAATACTCAAATCTATTACGTTACCTACCAATAACTGATCAATCAAACAAAACTCTGTGACAACCAAATCCTAGAGAGAATGAAGACCTCGCGAACAAACTTCATTGCACAGGCAACGTCTTACATCAGCTATAAAATTCTTCTTTACATCTCTCTCGGAGATAGCAAGAATTCGAGGAGATCAATGCATATTTCCCGAGTTTGCGGACATATTTTGGTGGCTGGCGCGGCAAAGCGGGAGCGGGATCTCAATGACACGTACACAGATCAATCAGAGAAATACACGAGGAGGGTGGAGATATCGGTCGGCGGGGGAGAACCGGGGCGGAAGGAGCGCCAAGGGGGAGATAAAATCCGAAAGAAGGGTGGCCATCAAGTTCAGCGAGCGGTGGGAAAAGTTATCCGGTGCTTCAACACGTGGCCCAGTTTCCCCGGTTTTCCCAACCTGTAATCACAGTGCGAAAATGTCGCGAGCACTTTCCGGAAATGAGAGCCTTCAGAGAATCGACCCTGAGACACGACGCCCGCCCAGAGAACAAGTCCGGATTAGTTCTGGCCTAAGATCTGGGCTTTACCTACAGTTTCGTGAGCTTCTACTCTCCGCGTATGACGAAATAGAATGTGCTGTCTGACTCATGTGGGTGTTGCAGGCGTGCATTCGCTAATTGCAGGTCATTCAGTGCAAGTTCCAAACAATATGTTGCATATTTTATACATAGTCGATTGCATGTAATGTACTATATAATGGACAGTTGTAAATTTAAATCATATACATGTGGTTTGATCTGCAATCACATTGTAGACTTGAAGCAGACAATTCCCCCCATTGACTAATTTAATATGCCGCCTGTTAGAGGCCTGCTAAAAGCCAATTACCTATAATTACTATTTTTAATATATATATATAAAGTGCAGAAATTTCTACACATATTCGCGTAATGATTCTCACCATGTCAACGAGAGCAAGTACATAGCGTGAAGGCACTCATCCAGGAAAGTATGCCTACACATCCATTTCTATTCAAATCCGCGTCATTTCGGGGGACGAGAGCTAAGTAAAGGTAAAAAAATATGCATGAGATCCGACGAGACGGAGGGAATACGGCGGCGCGCGTGCGGCGCGTCACGCGACCAACACTACCAGAGACTCGGTAGTATTTCGAGTAAGTGAAAATACATATTTCGGCCGGCAAATGAACCTCTATTGTTATGTACGCTTGATGAAAGCGAAAGCAGATATCGATGAAAAAACCCGCTATATCCGTTCGGCATTTTCCAGAAGGACTCATTATACTAATGAAAGCAGGCCTCTTAATAAAACAGCGTTTAATTCCCGTGCTGTACTTCCTAGTATTTAAGTGCGTTGCTGAAGCGATTGCCCGCCCTTCGCCGAATTAGGGCCTCATATTCTCATCTATTAATTATTAAATCTGACAGCGCCGGTGCCGTTCTACTTCCAAAGGACAATCGTGTACGGATTTCAGCTAATTGACTTACTTTCAAAAACGTCTTCCATATTTAATTATCTGATACGTATAATGTCGGCCCTCCCTCGTCCACTGTACTCTACATATTCTCGTGATCTCACTCGCGAAACTCACAAGTACTCCTAAACGTCATTTCGAATTCCCAGCTAGGCACAATGCAGCCGAGAGGCCCTTAACCTTCGCGAATTATGAGATAGATCCTAGCTCGCAGCTTTATTAAGTTTCTCATGGCAACCTACCCCACCAACCAACCTCGAGATTCCGCACTTGCAAGCCTTAGTTCTATATCCAGCCAAGCTCCACATCACATAATCTTCATGCATGTAACATTTAAATACTTGTAATGCGGTGATGCCTTTTAAAATGCTGTGTCGGAAAAGTGTTGGCCCCGTTTCATTAAGCAACCGTATGCCATACACGGCACTCCATACTAATAGTTAACAAACTCACGTTGGAAGTATCAAAATCGTTCACTATTTGTTTGAGGCGACTGAGAATTGTGCGTTTAATGAACGCGTATAGTTTCTCTGGAAGAGAAGGGTAGGTGACTACTAGCGATCTATTTCAAGACGACCGTGGGCTCAGGACCGGAGAGGCACTCGACACACACACACACACACGGGAGCGCGCGTGGGCACATCTACCCAGATGCACGTACACAGCAGGACTATCCAGGGAACAAGAACTTTCCATTAGCCGTCGCCTTCTATTGCGACGTTAATTCCCTGCGAATTCTTTCGCCCACTCAATTCCAACCGGCGCACCGCGTTCTCGGCTATTTATTTCGGGCCAACGTCTTTGTATACATGTGGCCAGGTGGGCGATTGACCGGCGGTGCGCTCACGCGCAACAATGACACGCTGCCTGCGCAACTACGCTCAGTGACCACGTCAGATTTCAATCACGTCGTCCTCCCTCCCGGGAGGGGGTACATAATCCGGTGGGGCGACGGCGTCCGATTCTTCGATCAATTGTTAACAAGACATTTTTTTCGCAGAATTTACGCAGCGAATTATGCATGAGAAATACTCGATATTCTCCGACAGGACTTCGACGCCAAACAACTAAGTAGTTTACAAATAATAAAGTGATTACGTTAGTTAAGTAGCTAATGAAGGGTAACTCTGCGTGGCACGTGCACACGCCCGATAAATCAAACTAATTATCGAGCAAATAGTTGACAAATAATAGAGTAGATGTAAATGATACGGACGCGAGCCTTGCATTTGCAAATCCAGCTAATTATCATGGAAATTATTCCGGCACAAATTAATAGCGATGCTCAAATAGTTGACGATGACAGCGGAGTAGTTGTAAGTGGCATGGACGTGTGCTCCGTAAATCCAGCCAATCATTATGGAAATTATTAGCAGATTAGTGTCGCCGGGGCTAGGGCACCACTATTCATTACAGTGCGGGTGCGCTGGTTAATTTTGTTAATTGGATCTGTGCATTCGGACGGTCGAGCGCGTGGCGCGTTCGATGCGCTTATAAAGTGGAATTTCATGCAGTCAGTTGTTCTTATTAATGATACAGATTGAACAATCGTGTTAAAGGCCGGCCGCAGGAACGCAATTAGCTGATGCGGGCCGGCGCATTAAATTCGCCTGATACACATCCGTCGTTACCGGATGTTGGCGAGCGTTCTACAGAGCTTCCGGTCAGTCCTCGCTAATAGTCAGGTAGAAGATGAGCCCGGTGTGTTTGCGTAACACTGGAGGTGTGTACACGGGCGTGCTGCCATCGGTATCGACTATCTAATTAGGAGTGCGCATTGGTATTCAATGGATTCCGACGGCGACGATGTGCGAATGCCCAATCTGTATTTAATTTGCTCGGTCAGCCACTCACGTACCACGCGATTCGGGGGAACTGTCGATTAAAACGTTAAATGCCCGACAAAGATTGATCGCCACTCATCATTCGATAGGCCCTTCGCTTATTCGATTTTCTACCAATTATTTAAATGCCCCACTGAACTAATAACGCCTCGATAAATATTAATTAGTTCAACCACCGCGCAGCTCCAAGTTTTAATTTAGTCCTTTAATTCTCGGCTGGGATGCGGCAAAGTTCGGCAATTAAAACGCGGATAAAACTTTGAGAATTTCCTTACAAATAGTCCTACTTTGAATCACTTATTATTTTCCTATGAACCAAAGGTAGTTCTAGCATGATGTTTTTCTAGTGAAGAGTTTTTCACGATGCTGCGAAACACCCACGCGACACTGACCAATCGAACGAGCACAGTGCGATGATAATTCGTCCAAGGCGTGGTATTAACCAGGATAAATTCGCGGCGTGCTGTCGCATAGCCTCCAACTTTTTATCAAATCACTGTGGTGCACGGGAACTATATTTATGCGCGATCCTTCGATAGCGGCAAATAGCGTGGGCGATGGAAATATAGTGGGCCTCTTATCGCGTCGTGTTGCCGGCAATTTTTCACACACACGATTCTATCAAATGGATCAGTGAAATTGTGATTTTACGTTTATCCCGCGAGCAGTCAACGAGCTTACCGGGCTGCGGCCAACGCACGTCGTCACCCAGGACGATTAATGCCTTGACCTTCGCGAGTTAACGCTGCACTTCGTTGTGCATTATACTATTAAAATCGCGCGAGCTGGCTCGCTTATCGGTACGGTTATTAATATTGCAAAAAACGTTTACAACGCCCCGTGCCGCTTACTAGACTATTATTAACAACGCAACGATACAGAAATGTATTTTTTTAATGAAAATTATAACAAAATAAAGGAATTAATCAGAAATTAAAATTTATTTTAACATAATTTGAAATAAATGAATGGTTAATTTAAAATCCTATTATTTGATAATCGTAAGAGCAGAGCCTTGCATTTACGAGGTACGCCTTCCGCGGTATTTAGAGATTTTGTCGCGCTGCCCTCGAGAAACACGGTTTTATAATGGATTGTTTAGTAGTAGCCGACTCACACGAGAGATTAGCTACAAAGGGGAAGCGGCTCTGTAGACGCGAATAATGCATGCGAGCAGCTGAACTATGAAGCGACAAACGTATGCATGCCTGTACGAAGAATGTCCGATAGTGCGGTCGAATCGATTCGTCGGAAATGCCCACTGAAGCGATCGTAACGAAGGCACACCAAACTTTGCGGAATGCCGCAGGATGTGGCCTCCGCCTTCCGGCAAAAGCGTGACGCACAATCGACTGCAGCTCGCTTTCTGCTCGCCCGCACGCGAAAAAACAATTCGCTTTTGGTCGAGGACGCGGAGAACTTTTTGTCCCGAAACTCGCGGTTCAACAAATGCGGACTTCATGGGAGACAATAGGCGTGTGGTGTGCATCACGGAACCTAGAAAAAGTTTCAGGAAGTTAAGATGCTTTTTAGATTGGCCGGTATTCTTTAAAACGATATTGGAAAACTATCATGAATGATTGTTGGGATATTCGAAATTCATTGATGAAATTAATGGAAATTTAGTTTTAAAATGGCATTTGCCAACGCTGTTAGCAGATTCTGATCATAATATGCAAACAAGATAGGTTTTTAATTCTCTCAAAAACTGCTGGGAATTTAATTTAACATATGCCTGGTTCTCACGAGAAAACTAAAAGTTCCTCGCACACCCGATACCAAAGTTTTCCCACCTTAAGCGTAGTCAAACTTTCTATCGTGCTTTCGGGCAGAAAACCTAGTTACCGCGACGAAACCGTGTAATTTTCGTTCTTGCCGGACGATCCTTGATCGATGTGGACCGGTAATGGCGGCAGTGTGTAAGCGTCACGAGCAGATGCAATTATTCGCCGCAGCGCGAGCGGAGTAAGTCAGACGTTAATTAAATTCTCGACTGGCAAGAGATTAAAATGTGTTTGTGCTGGCGATGTGAGCGGCGCAGTTTTGCGCATGCAGATGACCGGCCGTACATTAATCATCACCCTGCGCGCTGTCCCCAGCCGCGTCTGCATGTGAACACGATTTTAACGTATGCACAGGAACCTCTGACCCCCAGATTTATCTCGGCCGCTTTACATCGGCCCGAAATTTTACACTCTCGCAATCGCTCCACGCGTCAACCCAACCTCATCCCCGCATTTCCGCGATTGAAATTGCTCCAAGAAGAAAAAGGTGCAAGTGACGCGTTTGGGTAAACAAACCCGGGAGTAATTAGAGCTCGGTGTACTTCACGACGAGTTCTGGAGCAACTGAGCGGCTATTTTTGGACCCGAAACGAGATCAATAGCCAGATCACGTGTGTGTAATCCGTGAAAGCATCTACGAGATTATTAATCGACCAAAACACAATAATCATTTCAAAAGTGTCCGACCGATTCTAGATTTTAGGAAGACGAACTGGGAGGGGCCACGCTTATGCGAGGATTTCCGATTCGGTTTACATAATACACATGGCAGATACAAGAAGGCATTCTTCTTTGATGACGAGACGACGCATCGATGACGGCACTAGATCAGAAATTAAGTCGAGCTCACGCATGTAGATACACCTACACGCACTTACGCCAACGCCAAGCACACCCTGCGAGATTGGTTAATCGAATTTCCGTTTGCGTCAATCTCGGCGGGATGCATCGACCTGATTAAGGCGGTCGCACAAGGGAAATGGAGCGTTCTCGCCGGCCTACCTCAGGGTGAGAGGCGCTTTCTTCCTGCCCCTTGACGCCACTACCGCCGATCACTTTTATTAATGCTTTCAGCAAACAAATAATTCTTACTGCAATCGCACAAAAATTATATCATCTTTCGCTGTGATTTGTTGAGATTACGTAAGAATTCATTTCACTATGAATCTGTGCATAAATTCTGCAAAGTGAATGTCCTTTAATTATGATATTGTTAGTGTAAAACTCTACGATATTCTGCGTTTGCTTGATCAGCTAAAAGAAAAGGTTAAAGTCATGGGGAACTACATAGTGGACGACGTGAAACCAGCACATATGGTGGTTTTCGCTCAGCTGCCTTCCACGGGGTTTAGGGGCAACCTGCTTCTAGCAGGAACGACAGTAACACAGCGTAACGTGGTTTGTGCTCGGAGGGTGGAAAAGCACAGGCTGCTTCGCTCGTAGCCGCTCACGAGCTAGCACGAAATTTGCAGACTAATAATCGATATTGGAGATAATGTTAATTAAAGCGCGAAAGCAATACCACGCGCACGCATTGTCCATGCATGTACACGCTGCGCACACGCGCGCGCACGCACACTGACGACTGTCGGCGCGATGGCGAACCGCAGTGCATGCCCGTAATCCAAACCAGTGTGCGGTTCAGAGTCGATAACGAAATTCTAATTTAGGATTGTCTGTGCTTTGACAAATCGGGTTACCAGGGTAATTGGGAATCCCGTGCAATAATCAGTCAAAAGTATCAAAGGGGTTTCTGCCACATACTTGCTCCGAAAGCGAATGTCTGGGCGCAAAGAAAAATATGCGTGGGTGGAAATAGTGATAAGGAAAGTCATCACCAGAACCGAGGTATAAAGTAAATAGCTAGCAGGTAGTTATAGCCTGGATAAAATAAGTCCAGTGAAAGCAATACATTTTAAATAACTCATTTTTTACCTTGAATAGCGAGCCCTAATACTATCGATATTAAATTCTGTGAATTTTTAAACGTAGGAGAAACACCGGAAAATTGTACGAGGTTCCATTCGTGTACGAATACGAAGATCTAGCTTATTTTATCGAGGATCTAAGAAAGCTTGAAACAACACTGCTGAGATAAGGGCGCATCGGCAGTTCAATAATTGAGCGAAGAGCACTACGCCCTTCGCGGTTCAGCAAGATTTCCAGGAGGTCTCGTTAATGCGGGCGCTTCAATTACACGGCGGAAGAGTTTGCTTACGATGTGTCGCTTAACTGCTAAATTGCCGGCCCCCTCAGTAATTGCAGCTCGAGCTGTAGCCACTCAAGTGCCGCTTAATCAGCGACTCGCCCATTTAGGTGCAGATAGTGCCTCGGCGCGGAATGACTTTGCGAGCTTTAGGAGACGAAGGAACATGTACTTTGAGCGATGAGCTTAATAATGAGCCCTTAATACCCATCCGAGCTCTCGGGAATGTTCTTCCTCCACTTAACCGAGATTGAGATGCAACAGCCATGTCGACAAAGCGAATAACTTTTAATTGGTCACTCCTTTGAACTTCCTTTAATAAAGTTACACAATTTTTCCTCCTTCCGCCTATCTTCTTCGCGATTCTGATCTCCCAATTGCTTTAATTTTACGCGATGTTTCGTTAAACGTACGATGTTATGATTCATCCTTCCCGCGAGTCTAATTACACATTATTGGCTAGTTAATTAACCACGGAATCCGGCGCGCCGGCGGGAGCCAAATTGCGTTATTTAGCGCCGGCGTGCGAGCGAGTGGACGCAGCGGGCCGGTTAGTTTCGAGGGAAAACCGTTGCATGCCGCGGAAAACCTGACGGCTAGCGAAGTGTCTGCATGAGCGAAGCCGACATGTCGTTCGCATTTAAAGGTGCTCGTTGCGGCGGAGATGAGCACATCCCGGGAAATTATTCGCTGGGCGTAACACGCGCACCAAAGAGCCCGCGGCGCAAGCTCCGCCAATAAATTCAAAAGCCACGCACGCCGTAAGCGCGTGCCACTTTTCGCGGGCTTAAGAAGCCTTAAGAAGCGGCGTATCTGGCCGCGTCTCCCTTAATGAAACCGTAAACCTGTCGCCTTAAAGGAACTACCCGCCTAAAGCTACCGGAAGCCTACGCGGAACGGGCGCTTCATGCAATTACTAGGTCACACAATTCATTTCAGTCGGAGAGGAATCGAATCCCCTCAAAGGACTTTACGCGGAGCGTATCGCACACTGGGGGATATGGTGATGGTATTAGAAAATTGGATTCAAACAGATTTTCAGTTTCGAAAGAACTGAATAAGAAATTCTGAAGTTAAAAAATAGCAAAAGTTTATTTTGCTAATACAATTGATTCTAAACAAGCCACTAGCCAGAATAATCATCTGCCCTTTAGATACCCAAGAAATCAAACTGTGAACAGAACGATTCGCAATTCGGAAGAGTCTTATCTACAGTCGCGGGCGTAATGGCGCGGAGGAGGAGGAAGAGGAGGTAGGTGGCATTCGTCCGGAATTTCTATTGGAAGAGGAGCTTCGTCGGAATACAGCATCACCCGCGCAAATACTCCTCGGAGACCGATTCGAGGAAGCGCATCGCAACATCGAATCATCCCGGGGGAGCGCGAAAGGTAGACGTGGCAACAATACCACGCAAACTACATTTCAAGCAATGTATTCGCAGGGGCTAACCCTCACGCACACACTCTCCAATCCGGAAATGTCTGACCTGGTACTCCCAGCATTTTCGCCGCCGCAGGCCCCGCGAGTATCTAATACTAACTGGGAAAATGAGAGCATGTCATAGCGCAACTTGAAAATACCCCCCGTGCGACTCGTCGGCTGCTACCTCGAATGGGATATTTCGAACGAAGCGTCGAAAGTAAGACCTTCACGAGTGTCTTACTTTCTAAAACCACCCGCTACATATACCGCTCCTGTTATTACTGGTTGCCGAGGAAATGAGCTTACACGGCGAATGAGTTTCCCGGGGAAATTGTTACCGGCGAGTCCCTGAATATGCTCTAATGAAATTGGTGTGAGTCGCTGTCCTACTTGGATCGTAAAAGGTTTGCTATCGAGGATATTTGTGTTACAATTTGCAATATGATATTTGAAGGATAAAGGTTTGTTTAAGAATTATATACTTTCACATCTCTTGAGGGTACAATTCCCAAAGGTCTATTTATGCTGCTGCTCTCATGACGCCGTTTCACCAGCAGAATTGGTTTAACAGCAAAAACCACTCCGAATTTTACCGGGCGCGACAATCCGGTGCGAGAGAGCCGAGCTCGACAGTGGAGGGTGGCTAACAAACCATGAGAACGCCAACTGATTAATGGGACCGAATTCGGGAACAACGGGAAGAAAAACCCCTCGAAATTTCATATAAAAATACCTCGGGTCTCGAGAACACGTGACTCGATAAGTGGATTGTCCGGGGAAATGGCGATTCTCAAAGCAAGAACAAATCACGCTGGATGCGTTTGGGGACGTTATAAATATTTTCACTCCAAGTTGATCATTCCGGCGGATATCGACTATGAAACTTCGCCGACGAGGATTGACGGGATCGCACTACATACTATCCCGGTCTCGGGTATATCGGAGCGAGCGACGCCAGGTATTGTGAGGAGGAGGGCGCGGAAATTGCTGTCGGATAATGCTGTTACCGCGAAATTGATCCCGACTCTACCGCGACGGATCAGACACCCGTTGCACCGCTCGCAGATTGTTTCGACAGCTCCAACATTTTTCTACGATTCTCCGCCTCCTTCCTTCCTCCTGCACCTTCCCGTACCCCGTAGACGGGCCCACAGTGTCGCCACTTTGTCCTGACAGCGCTCTAACGAACCTTTCAATATCCCCGATGACGAATTCACCGAAACTTTAATTAATATCGTAGGAATGCAATCACTCCTATCGGCCAACTGTCCAGAAAGTAATGGGCGATTCTAATAAAAACCAAAGTAAAGTAACTCGCACTAAAAGATTACTGACGCGATTGTATGGCTCGTTAAGTTTCCAGACTGATATTTATTTGCATATAATCTGGCATCTCCGCCGAAGCAATCAAATTTTCCTTGCACCGAGTCGCAAATTCTCCCGAGAGACTTGAGGTTTACGAGACCCATAAGTGTATTAGATTTGTTACGGTCCGCCTCTTACTTATTTTATTGCGCCACCGAGGACGCTCGGCTGATATAAAAACATCATAACGGATTAAGATTGATGTTCCTTTCTCTAATCGCTTCGACTTGGCCGAATACCGGCGCTATCGGGGAGTCCATTCAATTTGTAAGAGGAGCACATTCCGCACATACGCCGCCCGATTTGCCGATTAGAACGCCGGATCAGAATCAAATATCCACCCACGTTAATTTTCTGCCAAATTTAATCGACCAAACAGTGCCTCGGAATTAACACGGCGCGCGGACATGCCAAAATTTCCAGGAGAATGTCATTAGACGAGATCCAAATTTCGAGCAGGCGTAATATCTTTATTACAGCGGGGGAAGCGGTGGGTGATAACGATCCGAAATTAAATTAAATCACAGTAAAATGCGACACTAACGAAATGCAAATGACTAGAGGAATATTAATGCATAGTGTCATTGCGCGAAATTCGAATTCCAGGGAGAGAGATAGAGAGAATATCGTTACTGCGCCGAGAGGGAAGTCATAACGATCTGCAATGAGAATGAAATTAAATTAACATTTTTAAATGCAGTAGGAATATGAGATATTTTCCATTAAAAGGAAATTTTGAAAAATTAAATTAAACGCGACATGTAATATGTACTGTCCATTCCCTTCGAGATGTCAACTGTACATTGTACTCGTCATGCACCTCGATTATTGCCAGAAAGAACGAGTGCAAGAAAAGAGGCTGTTCCGCCGGCGTGTCCAACAGAGAATGTCCGCGAGTAAGTTTTTTTTTCTCAAGGCAAGCCGGCAAACATTTTCCGCCGGCAGTAAAAATAAGCCGTAAAAAGAGGGGAAGAGCATCCATTTCACAAGGTACACTTGCGGCATTTCTCCGCTATATGTTCGTCAGGGCGGCATTCAAGCCGAATGCTTCCACGATGCCGCTTTATTGCATTAGAATTGCGCCGGCTTTCGCCGAGAGCGAGGCAAAAAAGAATTGGATCCTTTGAAACATGTGCCAGCGGAAACGCGTTACACCACTTCTAATCCACAGTTCTCCGGCTTTCCCTTCATTTCAGCAAATGGGAAAATCGCCCTTAAAACTACCTTGGAACTTCAGCGCCGAATTCAGCACGAGCCGATTTGTGTTTGATTTAATTCCAAGAAGCTGCTCGTAAATCTCCGACTGTATCTCCGGGGTGCGTAAGTGGCGCGATGACTGAATGCACAATTGTCTCTTTAACTAATGGCATTGGAGTTTGCAAGCGCTTCCAGAGTACACGGGGATTCGTGAAGTACGGAAACGATCGCGACACCTAGCTCGCGCGCTGCACGTTTGTGTAAATGAGTTCGCAGTTCTCGCGCATAAATTTCAGCATAATTTAAACGGTTCCGGTGTATCGCAGTCTCGAAACTTTGCTAAAATCGACAACGCAAGTACGACTTCTGCTTCTCGCGCTTCCGGAGTTTATGCGCGGAGAGGATTTCCACTGTCCGACATAAATCTAGATTATTTTTAAAAACTGTCATCCACACAGTGCTTTCTGTCCCTTCCTATTAACGTAATATGAAAAGCAATCGAAATAACCGGGGTTATTTTGAAACCGCCATTCCCGTAGGAACGGGTTACAACCTGTTGCTAATGATAAATGGCAGTATTAATCGATCGATGAACGTTCTAATAAGAGGAACAATGTTTAATCTCCGCCCAGCGTGAGCTCATTAGATGTGTCCATCGCGTTCAATACCGTATCGTTTATTAGACAACCACCAATTAATAACTAAATCCTGGCATGTCTCTATCGCGTCGTGTGTGCCCAATAAAGTGAAGGTTAATTAAAACGGATCGTGTCTATTTATCCACATAAACCTCAGCAATTTCTGCCACTCGTAAAACACAAATGTTTTGGCTATCAAGTTTCATGGGCTATTTCGATCAATCAGATCGAATCGCGATACTTGCTTCCAGCACTTGGTTTGTTCAGCCGAATACATCGTTTTAATCTCTTGAATGAAAGGACACTACTCTTTTCGCACCCCAAACCCTCACTTTCTCCAACGTTTACGTACAACAAAATATTCATCGGATTAAAGGTTGCGACACTCAAAACATTCGGTATGAACGCAAATAATAAAGAAATTCGTCGTAAAATACAAGAAAAAGTAGAATTCAAGCGGCGCAGGAATCAACATTGCGCAAAGGCGCTCTTCTGCTTGGCGTGCGAAAGGTTGCTTTAGCGAGATGCAGACGCCTTGTAAATGTTTCCAAGAGAATTCGCGCTCTCGAGAATGGGAGAAAGGCCAGCTGCTAATTCAAGTAGCCTCACGCGTTTAACGACGTCGGCCTATTTGTCTGGAGAGAGAGCTTAAGCGCGCGCGCGAGCGGCAGGGCGAAATTCTATGAAAGACAGTTGGGCGGCGGGCGCGCGAGATGTGTTCCGCGTGTTTTGTGCTTGGCTGAATAATACTCGTGGGCACTGGGAACCCGGGACACAAAAGGTGGCAAGAGATAGAGACGGAGATAGAAGGGTAGGTGGGAAGATGTGTACGCCGACTTGATAAGAAGCAACCTAGACGCAAGTGCTCGGTACACTTGAATCCCCAGCGAGAGTCGTAGAAACCGGAGACGGGAGGGTGCCAGAAGCAGAGTGCGCGCTCTCTCCTCTCTCGCCAGAGACACTCTACTCGCTTCCTCCCCGCACAACTCACAGGGAATAAGAAAGCACTTTAACTCGGATATCCCGATGAATACTCGGGAGCCCTCTCCAATGAAATTATAAGTTGCGCAATACTGCCCGGGAGTGCTCTGCTACGAGGCGCCGCAAATGACGAATGAAAAGAGAACGCGCGCCCGACGGGCCAAGAAAAATGTTGGAAAGTTTCGGGTGATATCAGTAAACTGGAACGAGGGATGATGAAATAAGACAGAAAGAGGCTCGGACACCTTTACATAATGTAACGTGGTGGGACACATTTCAAGGGAAAGCTACAAGACAAGTTTCCGTCCGCTGAGACCGTTTTCGGCAGGCTTGGGTACTCCAAGTACTTGTAAGTGTGTTGTCTGAGTTCGATATGCCGGCGGGTGCCGGTTTATCTACATTATTTTCAAGGTAGAGGATTATTTGATCTCGATGGTTATACCACTTCGAAGTAGTCAATGACAGAAGTATTGAAACGGGTGTTTCTAAAAGGTATTTTTGAATGGTCGTGTGCCAACACGAATATGTGAATGCAACTCGAAAAATGTAAAGTAGCAAAGGATGATTACGGTCATGGAACAGAAGAAACCCGACTTCAAGCTTACAATGAAACTGGTGCCGTTCGAAGCACATAAAAAGGTCGGGCTGGAAAGCAAGCTATTAAAGAGGGGCAACTTTACCGACGACCTTAAAACCCCAATGTTCGACTCGCCGTTTCTACTCCAGTTGAACGAGCAAATCATTTCTAAATTGCAAATTAAGGGAACGTCATCGCAATTTTGTAATTCTCTAAATTGGGTAAGAAATCTTTCTCGCGTAGTCAATTATTTAACAATTAGTTGCTAATAACGCAGGAAGTAAAATCGGGACCCCGATTTGCCCGCGCGCTCTAATTCCTGCCGCGACGCGGCCAAGCACAATGGGTATCTGATTTGATGATCGCTTACAATACCTTCGACAATGCCGCCGAGAGTATTCGAGCGGAATATGTGACTGCGACTTCTAGAAACTCACCGAATAAAACTAGATCCCGTTCTTATGTACCACCGAGATTAATAAATAGTATATTTAACTGTAAGTCGATGTAAATACACAGCACAAAATATACACCTTTGATTCAACAAACGTGCTAGAAGCGTCCTCCCAATGGAGTTACAACGCGAGAATCCTTGATGCGACTCCTGAAACGCATCGCAAGAAAACTGAAACAACGAGACGACTGGAAAATAGAATCGCAAAACCAAGCAAATTGCGGGAAAAGTGCGAGAGTGAGCCGGAGGCGTCACTCGGGACAAGAACATCGTCCAAGAGGCAGCTATTCGCCAGGATACCAAAGGACAATGGTGGTCTTGGTATCCCCTTGTGGAGCTACTTCCCGACCGACATCCTTCTACCAAGGCTTGTGAACTCCCACTGTCACTATGAACCTCCGACTCCGGCCTGCCGATTCTCGCTTTGTTTACGACCTCGCGGAGGTATAGCGACCGACTTCCTACCCTACACCCACTCCCAGCTGAGTGCAACTTTATCGAAATACATTATGGGCCTATGTAATGAAAGCAGCGTGGCTCAGGTATACAAGTGCCACCTTTCTCCCTATGTATTCCCATAATCCCCGTGCTTGTCTATATGACTCTGCTCTTTTTCTATGTGGTTCAATATTGGATTGATTAAAAATTCGCCAACTTTTGATTTTCCTGAATCCCTTCTCAAAAGGTCCGCGCAGCGGCTAGGAACACGCATATTCCAATTTTGCAAACACTTGTTACGTGCCAGGTATTATCGATGATGGTCATTGCGCAAGGGTATCCTATCGCTACACGATCGATGGTTGAAATGAAAAATCCGGATACAGGAAACACTTCACAATTCGGCACTTTCTGCCCGCGGCAGTATGGGCGCGTGTACGATAAATCGCAGCGATACAGCCGTGTTTCGGGCACTTTGTCAGAGAAATACACCAAACCGCCGCACGCGTATTTTATCGGGCGGCACATGGGAGAGGCCGCCCAAGAATATGTGCAACGAGCCGGCGGTCTACATTTTTTCCACCGCTTACGAGAAAATCCCCCTCTCGAGTATTTGCCCGTGTGCCGGGGGAGAGCGCGGGCTATACATAAATGAGAGGCAGAGTGTGTGCTCGATCTGCGAGCTCCAAGCGATATTATTTAAACAACGAACACCGCGGGATTGGTTATACGATTGGCGGAGATTTATCAGTAACAAATATAGCGTGGAGAAATTGAATAAATAGAGATATTGAAAACGCATATCCAGATACTTCCGCGTGTACATTCACTTTTTAAAATGCCGCGGCCCCTCCGGTTCACCATCTTTGATTGATTTGCGATTGGTGTTCGCCGCGTAATTGATCCCGATTCTCCATACAAATATCATTCACCATTATACAACAATACTAATGGGTTGTCTGTAATCGATCACCCGTCAACAAAGCTCTAATTTGACCATCGTTTTCAACGATTCTCAACTGCTCATCCACAAAAGCGTAAGCAACTTGGCACTCTGAGTGCAGAGGGTAATAAACTACACCCCGCAGGAAGCGAACGAATTTCAACAAAGGGGCAAATGAAAAGCCGACCAGCAGCGGAAGTGGAATTAAATGTGACGGCGCATTAAAGTCGCATCAGGATGCCGAGAGGAAAGGAGAGTAGGAGTCGCGGGGCTATTTCGGCAGGCGAGTCCGGTGGGCGTGGAATATCGGCTGGTGGATGCACAATGGTGCAGATTGCACCGGCTGATTTCACAAAGGCATCGAGAGAGGAGTAAGAAGAGAAGCGGCGGACTCGTTTGCCGGGAAATAGAGATTGCAGAGGTCACGCCACAATGGGGCCCATAATGCGGAAGGTTTATGCCCCGCGAACGCGGTAAATCTCGCAAGCTCGAAAGGGAGGGCCGCCGCCTAGCTGCAGTAGACGAGTGAGGGATGCCGGAGCTGCTCAAGTCTGGCCGAGTGGGATGAAGAAAGCTCGGTAGAGGGGCGGGCGCGAGGGAGATAAACCGACAGGTCGAGATTTTCGCGGCGATTTCGCGATATTGCGATATGCCTCGCCAGCAAAAATGCTGCCTCCATCCGGTTATAAAGCCGCCAGACACGCCGGAAGTCACAGTCGGCTGTGCGGCTATATGTAAGTCCGCACACCCACGCGCCCAACTCTATGCACTGGAAAACTCGCAATTCCTGCGTCGCTTTCCTCCGACAGAATTTCCCGCTCACTCCCTTAAGGGCCGACTGACAAAATGAGGTATTAAATTGTCGGAATTCTCCTCTACAGACAGGATTGAAATTCGATGAAAATGGTGGTGAAAAATCGCTTCGTTTACAGATAAATATTTTACAGTAGAATAAGATCTCATGGAACATGATACCAGGGAGCTGTAAGTTGCGAATGAAACAATTGTGAGAAAGTAAATGTCTCCTATCTTTCCCTATTTTCTCTGACCCGATTATACGCGGCTTCTATTTTCCGGGCGCAAGATTCACGTGTTATAATGAAAGGGAGAAGGTTCGAAGACACTTAACCCGAATTTGACAAAAGGGAACTTTATAAATTCTACAGGTGGTACGCGAGAACAATCAAATCGGCCTTAGGTTATGAGTATGACCCGCTTACTCTAATAATCCGCGCGCAATTCAAAGCCGGCGGGTTTTCGGAACAGCACCGACGATTGGATAAAAGAGCTCGGGCTTTAAACGTGTCACGACATTTCATTAAAACGCGTACGAGCATGGGAAAAAGTGGTTCTGGAAAACTGCGATTATATCGCCGCGTTTAAGAGTCTTTTAAGAGGCTTTGTGTTGCGGTTGCAGTGGTTTACGTTTTCAGTTAACCGCCTCGCACCTCGAAACACAAACTGCGTACTTTCGCAGTGTCACGGAGCAAATATTTAAAAAGCAACTGCGAGAAATAATACGTCACTCCAGCTTTAACCGCCGCGCCGTACATATGGAAATCGAGAGGAAGCAGTAAATCATATCGAGTAATCACTCCCTTGCCAGATCCGGATTAGTTACTTCATTTCTGGGACAGAGCTTCGTGCGGGGACTGAATAAGCCTGTTTAAAATGTACATATATCCGTCACGCCGAGTGGAACACGTACACGCAACTAACAAGCTGCTAAACTCGACCGAAACTGCAGGCTGGTCTACTCACGAACTTGCCCGATCTTACCACGAAATACGTGTCATAACTCTTCCAACCGACGAGGCTAAACGCGGTGCACATTTACTACATATGAGCAAGAAATAGTGAACATGCTTCATCACCGGAAAAGCAGCCGGCAGATTCATAGGAAGATGCATATTCTCCAATTTTACGCTCCAGTAAATTGGAGCGCCGCGACAATTAGAAATCGCTATTAAAGTGCTTCTCCGTGTTTAGATTCGGTCTGGCGGAATTCGTGGGGCTGAATAAGGGCGCGGTGGGATAATTATTGCAACTTGTCTTCGAAACTATCGCCCGATCTCCCCTTCTTTCGGCGTGCATCTGCCAAATCGGCGAATGTCCTGATATACTTAGTACGGGAAATTTCTTGCCCGAGCCACGAGAATTATGGTGATGCGACGGATGTTGGCACGAAATTCGGCGAGCTTGTGGATTCGCCGGCCTTTTTTCCACACACCGGTGACAGGGAATATTTCAGAAATTCAGTGGTAGATATGTGTTACGCGCTAGAAGAATGGCAGGGATAACAGATAATCTGAATTCAAAGCATTGAAACTAAATGGGACTTGGAGACCTGGCAAGATTAACATCTTTCGTTCTTTCAAACGAATGGAATTATGTTCGACAGTTAAGGTGTTAAAGATTTATGCACTTGAAAATAAGAGCAAATGTGGAAGTCGTCATTAAGACAGGATTAGTTGTATTACTAACACTAGTTTGTTCCATCTAATCCAGCATATTTCCTCTGCTATTACTGTTTTTCGTCGCCCACATACCCCAGGTTTCACACATCGCGGGAATATCTACACCCAATAACTAAGTGGAGCAAGTCCGAGTCATCGCGGCGGAAGTAACGCGAAGGAGATTAAAGTGCCAGCGATTTTCCCTCACATTTCGCGTGTGCGGGCTTCTTTTTTCCTCGGCACTCTACTTACGAGATACACTTGGCTGAGGTTAAGCCAAGCCGTAACCTGACAGTCCCGCCCGACGGATCCTGTCCGGACTGGGACCAATTTCCCCTGAGGCCCAACGGAATGCTCCGCAACTAGCCTCGAGTCTGGTACACACAGTCGTCTGTGCTCGCGATTAAGAGCCGTACGTGCACGCCGCGCTCATTTTAATCGCCAAGAAACGACGCCAGGGCTAGTAAGGAATGAAAATGAGGTCCGATTATGCCGAGACGTGGCTGGGCACGCGGTTAAAATGGCATAGTTGTTCCACGGGTTCCCGACAGTGACGCCAGCCGGCCTAATCTCGGAATCCCGGGTCTCAGGACCACGTAACAGTGTAGCCAATATTTTTCCCAACGAAAATTCAACGGAGGCAACATTCGAATTTTACTGGAAAATAAAGTTGATAATTTACTTTCATGAAACATCAGATTTGTCTAATTGGGGCTAATGCTAAGTATAACGCAAATATTGTGGCCGATTCAAATTAAAAACTGTCTGATATATGTATGTATGTCTGTAACGCAATGAATGAAGTGTTACAGCGTGAAGCAAAGTCTATGTAACGCTCCGTTGCTTTTGACTGGTGTTCCACTACTGTCAAGAACAACAGAAACGAAGGGTGACAATGGGAAAAAAGATAAGAAAGAGCATCGAGGTTCTCTCAAGTAAAGATACCGCGCGACAAGAGAGCATCATCACGGGGTGTCTCGATCATTAGAACCGAGACAATTATCCGACATTGTTCCCTGGAGGATGCCGAGAGAGATTTTCAGATACAATGACGCGTAAAGGCCGAGGCAGCCTCTATCAGCGCGAGACGTCGAGGCCGAGAGAAAACCGGCGGGGCTTTGCAACGCGAATGACCGGCACGGCCTAGTCCCTCTGACACCCACGATCCTTTTCTGCTCCGTCACTGAGCGCGCGCCTTCGAGGAGGCAGTGGTACTCAGAAAATTAGCGCCATTCTACAACCACCCACCCACCCGGGCCCTTTCGTCCCCCTTTCGCTCGCCCTTATTATCCCCCGTTGCCGTCTTTCCGAGATCGACGTGCCATCCGCCAGCCATCTTACTTTCCTCCCCGACCTATCAAGATCTTCCGCCGAGGACGACGAAACCTCTTCTCGCGCGCTCTGCCACACGGAAAATGGAAACATCGTAGGTTCAAGAGCAAAAACTCAAAAATAGAATTGTGGTCCAGCAGGTACTGTGTTTTTAGAAACAAGTCTAAGATTATTGCAGATGAAATAACACAAGTTTTGAATGTGTAATTTAGTTTCACTTAATAAAGGTCTGAAATCGAAAAGGGTATTTGCTTGATCCAGTACTGCATCTGGAACGTGCAGTGCAAACAGACTGAGAAATTCGGTCGTAATAGCTGGACGAGCGCGGGGGGAGAGCCAAGGTTTTGTGTTCGAAGGGGATTGATCACAAAGGAAGGCCGATAGCGGGCGCAATGATACCGTCCTCCCAACAGTATCTCTCCTTTTTCTACAATTCGACCGGCTGCCAATGATATATGGGACATATTAGTGGACAGAGGACGGGACCCAGTTACCGGCAGAGATCGATCCGTCCGAGGAAATGGGGGAAATACCACATTCATGGTATTTGGAGGCGACCGATAAAGCCCTAAGATGATAGCTTTTTTCCCAAAGAGGCGCTATCTGCGCCAGCAGGAATAATCGTGGCGGGGCTATATCACGGAGCCCGGTGTCCACCATTTATCTCAACGTAGCAGCCCTGCACTACACATCAGATTGTTTTATTCTCTACTCCCCCGCTAGACCAAAATCTCTCATCTTTCATAGTACAGTGGGGACACCAGTGTCCGAGCGCAACGGCTCCGAAAAAGGAGTGAATTTCGCTGAGATTAGGTGGCACATTTATTTCCATTTACGAGACTTTTCGGACAAAGCCGAGACTCGGCTAGCAAGTGCGGTCGGGCGGAACGAATGCCAGTGCGAGGAGTACCGCAAATGTCCACACGTGCGACAAAAACCTTCGGCCCATTCTGCGTAAACGTATACAGCGCGACGTTGTTATGGCGCACTCCTTGTTTCCGCGCTGGCCATAAAAAGTTTCGGGCTAAACGTCCCGCGGAACCGGCACCTTTTTGCCGGAGGACCGTGGAGGGCTGACGGCTTTTATTTTTGCGCAATGGGAGATGCAGCATTGCTAATGGCAACGCGGTAGAAGTAACAAAAAGAGCAAGGGGGGTTGGTTGAAATGCGCGGCGGACGGCGTATCAAGATTATGACAGGTCCCGGAAATGACAAATTTTTGAAATGACATGTGAAAGCTCTGTAATCTGCAACTCAGAGAACGTTTTACGTTTATATCGTGAAGTAGAGAACATATCTTGTTCTCTTCCTCCTCTTCCAGAGGAATTAATCCATGGCGGAGTAAAGGATGATCTCGTAAAATGGCTGGGTGGTCGATATAGATACATAAGGAGGTACTGTTTCAGGACACAGCTGTTCCACAAAATTCTGATTCAGCCAAGCGCCGAATTAAATCTGATTTTCAACGCCCCGCGAAGTACTCGGCTGCCCTAATTCGGACTTTGCAGTGTGGCGGAGAAAATCGACAAATGCAAACGAGGCCGTGCAAGTCGTGGAAACGGTCGTTGGACTCCGAATAAAGGAGGGTGGTTTATGACCCAATACCTCGAACGCGTACTTTGCAAAAGATACGACGCTTCTACCTTACCCCCCTCCGACTTTCCATTCCCTAAAGTATCGAACAATTTTCCAATAACCGCATGATTATTACAACACGAAATCCCCATTACATTATTAATGTCAAACTGCTGATTCATTTTCTGCATAATCTAACTCTTATAACATTCTTTCAACCATTAAAGAAAGGAATATGATTATTGACAACCTAAATTCCGCGCAATTAATCTTTAATGAAGAAATTCAGCAAAATTTCATTAATTTGAACTGACACTTTTATATTGACCCTATTTCCGCTTTGCCAGGCTTTCTTCGAGTATTCTACCCTTCATCGTCGGACTGGAAACTGTTTCACGGACAATCCATTGACTTCGACCGCGCAGAAACCGTTATTTATCGAACTGGCGACATTAAAGGCTCGTTAAACAAAAAGCTATAGCGTCCGGCACTTCTCCTATTTCACTGTCGCCGGGGAAAATCGAGTCACTGATCTACGCTGCAGGAAAAGCAGCGCGTATCAGATTTGCCCATTTCATCTAGCGACCGATTTTTCACAGCGAGCCATTCCGCTAAAGTGATCGATCGATTTCCGATCCCGCTCGCAGAGAGGCGTCTGCGCTCACTCTTTCTCTCGCACCAAGGATAATGCGTCAATTTTCCTGTAATATCCTGAAGGAGCCGGCAAATCGCCGGAGATATCGAGAGCACGCGGATACCGCGGTCGAATGCATGCATCACCGGCTAAACAATGCATACGGTTGGCAATATAATTTTTCCAAGCGAGCACCGCAGCAACCTGCCGCGTAAAAGGTCGCGATGGGAAAGAGCCGCGGCAATATTTATCAAACGCGAAGAAACTACTCTCGCATTCCCAACAGCATGAATTCTCAGATGCTGAGAAAGAAAATCATCACTTGTCCCGGCCTCGATAAACGACATTATGCACAGATTTACCGAAGCGAGAAAGGGACTGGATGAAGACAAGTAATCGAGTTGATTGATTTATGCAAGTCAGACTGGCGCAAGTCAGACTGGAGGCAGAGCTTCGGGAGCTATAAGAGGCCGATAATGACTGGTTCAAGCAGCTGATGTTCACGATTTGCCTCGGTTCGGCGCGGCCAAGTGGAATCGCTCAACGACTACGGCGACGTGGCGCGCGCTCCCGCCCGTGGAGACGTCAGTGCGAGTTATCGGCACGGAAAAGCCGGAAGCGATTCGCGCCGAGGAGATTTGTATACGAGATTTAACAAGTTTCAGTATTCCCGAGCGTATTTCGCCGAGGATTTCACACCGTCCGCCTCCGCCAACGGCGCCACTTTGTAGCCGTTAAACGAGCGACTCGAGGGGACAGCGAAAGTGGTCGAATCGCGCGGCAAATGAGCCGCGAAGGATCCCGGAATGCTATTTCACGCGTCCAATGGAGATCTACTAGGATACCGTGCTCGGCCAAGTCGTTCACACCCTCTAAATGGTTTAACGAAAACATTTTCCCGCATCTAATAGTGAAATCCTGTTGCACGCGTACGAGAGTAGGGAACTCGATCTATCGTTGTTCGAGTAGCGGCGTACTTTCAGCCACACTGACAACGGCCTGTTAGTACAAAACTTTTCCGATTTTTCGTTAAAGTGGCTTCCGCTATCGGGACACGTGGTACAACGAAAAAAGGGCGGCACACTTTAGATGTACTCTATGAGCGGCAAGGAACGTACCCCGGAGCGTCGCTCGCAAATGTATCATCCACTTTGTCCGAGCCATTATTCACAATATCCAAGCGCAAACTGAACAAAATCCGATCTGAGCGCGGCTAACGCCGATCCTATAACTCCGCGGGGACGAAAGTCGAATGCAAAAGCGTTCCCCCGATCATAAAGGAGCTTACAAGTTCTTGGCTCCGCTGTGAAAAGAATGAACAGCGGCGCGGCAGTAAATAACTCAGGAATATAACTAGCGCGTATCAAAGGGGGCGGAGTACTCGGTAATGAAAACTTTCCGAATGAGCTGTAAGCCTTCACCATAATTCCGGGCCAACGGCGGAGGCATAATACGAGCGCATTAAGAACTCCCGGGGCGATAGTGTCTCGGAGGCAGTTAAAATCCAGACCTCAAGTCGATTCATATCTCACCTCTCCTCGGAACCCTGCCCCGAAACCCCGCCATCTTTTCTCTGTTGCTCCCCAAGCACTCGTAAGATATTCTTCCCCCCCAAATGCCTGCTCTCTTTCTGATTTATGTCGGAGTCTCGCGCCGCTCACAAACCGCGCGGATCATCTGATTTCCAGGCCTTTTCTGCCCATCCCCGCGTTTGTTGAAATCTCCTCCTTTCACCCACCCCCTTGCCGCCCTCTCTTTTTCACTTCCACATCGTCCCTCTGTCCTTCTCGCTCCGCCTACCGCGAATCGCTATTTGAATCCTGGCACGAACGCCCGAGAATTCTCATTTAAGAATCATATTACGCGGACGCTTTCATTGAATGCGAACGATCGCGCATTCCTGCCCCTCGTTGCCGAGCATTTGCAGCGCAGCCGCTGGAGGACGAACATCGGCAAAGTACTTCGGTGCATATTGTCGCGCGCGGAAAACTTCATGCTTTTCGGATCGCAGCTTCCAGCCCGATCGCCCCTTAATTACGCGATTCAGTATTCGCCGGCGAATACTGGGGGTCTGCATGACAAGGCAGGAATTAGTATGAGATTAAGCGGGAGATTTTATAACCGGAGAAATTATCGGATCGCTTATCTATCGCCGATGAATACCTGATAAAGCATTCGGTTGTAATAAAATACTGAGTAAGAAAATTAATTCGTTTTTGTATAGTTGGGATTCTCGGTTACGGCAGACTATGTATAGTTTACACAAAAAATGATTAAGCGAAAATCGATTCATAAGAATCATAGGTGGAGTACGATCGATCAAGTAACGGCACGATCATTCAATATTTATCTAAGACTCTGCTCCGACGATCCAAGGCATTAAAGCTAAAAGCTCCAGTTTCAATCGAAGGCGTACTTCAGGATGAATTATCCTCGCTACTCGAGGCGCTCGCAATCAGCTGCACATTTGAAAGCAGTAGCCACTTCGCAAGGGCTCGGTCGTTCGATCATTGTCAACGCGGGCCAAAGTAGCTCTTCGCCACTACCTCTAATCGAGGCGACGGGTAACTCTCCGACGAGGAGACTTGCAAGAAGATCTTTCTTGCAAGGTTTACCAGTGCGAATGGGCTTGCTGAATCGTGCGCGCGTCTGGGTGGTGTATGTGTGTGCGACTTAATGAAAAAAGTTTGTCGAATTTAAGTGAGTAAGGCGATTTCACCAAGGCTACATTAGCATCCGCCGACGTCGATGGAGAAGAGGAGGCGTCGAGACGCTCGTTGAATGAGGGTTCGGCAACTTTTCCGCGGGTATTAAAATTACCATCGTTCGGAGGACGAGCGACTATGATAAACCGAGCTGGGTAGGTCCACCCTACTCTGCCGCCGTAATCTCGGACTAATTGAAACTCCGACGCAAGTACACTCTCCGGCGGCCAACTTCCAAGTTTCCTGCGGGACGTTTGACTACTCGGATCTCAATGGGGATGTTCCTGCCTTGGAACAATCGAGTGTTTAGAACAATAACTGTCCGTGGAGATGATCAGTCGATTGTTGCTTTTGTCGTTTTATCGATCGATCGATATCTGCGGCTCTCGGATGAAAGCGCGAGCGAATGATCGATGAATGACAAATACAATGTATCGAGTGCCATTGGGACGGCGTGGATGGATGGAAGTTTCGCGATGGGTGAATGTTTTTCGGCGAATGCGTGCCCGAGAAAACGGGAATGAGCGAGGAGCTACGGAAGACTGAAGACGGGAAAGAGCAGAGCAGATGGTAGAGAGGTAAGAGCAGAGTCCCAGTGTAAGACAGAGCGAGTGTCGTAGTGAGAATAGGACAGATCGAAACAATAATTTCAAAAATAATACACATTATCTATTTAAACTGCATGTGCCTCTTCAATGGCTTGAACCAAACTCCACAATCCAATGCGACATTAAATTTCCCTTCAACTTTTCTGCGGCGCGTTCCATTTTACGGACTGTTCAAATTCCAATTTGCTCCACCAAGTGTGCTCCCGCGGTTATTTATCGAGTAAGCCCCGTCGGTTGGCGCAAGTTCCCGGCGCGAAAGTAAGAAGATGAGCTTGCAGATCGACGGTTCGCCACATCGGGACTCCACTCGACTGCCTCGCATGCGGGTTCTATTTGTTAGATAAGCCGACCGATCCTCAAACATTCCACGAGCGCTTCTTGGTTGCCGGATGCTGGTTGACCCTCTTGCCATGCCCCGCCGACTAGTTTCTTGCGCGGCGGCGGCTAGTTAGGCCCGGGAATATGTTACGTCCCAATCTAATCGAAACGCTAATGGAATTTCCCACGTTAAAGCCTCCAGTTTCCTGCGCGACTCGGAGGGACACGCGCAATTCTACTGCACGCTGCGCCGGGCAAGCGCGGGGCATAAAGGCGGAGAGGAAGAAATATGGAAAGAAACCACACGACACCGGTTACGGGGGCGAAAAATTTCCCCGGCGATGTTATCTCGGGAGCGTTTTACGACCATTTCTCGAGTACGAGCGCGCGAGCCGCCGAAGGAATAACGTGCGAGAAGCTAACTCGTTTCTAGTGTACGAGATTCTCTCTTTCCCTCTCTCTATTTCCCTCTCCCGACAATTTTCCAGCGCCAGAGGCAGCTGATGCTTTCTTCGCGCGGGAGCAGACGTTCCGCGAGTAGTTCCCGCGGGAATGCGTTGTAAACAGTGCCCCGGTGATCTATGCCGATCTGTAACCCCCATCATGCACTCGACGGCGGCCTCGTTCGAGCAACTCTAGCGCGCTGGATATCGTTATGCCCGTCCAAGTACGCGTACTGCCGACTGCCGTTCTCCTGTCCACAAACCCATTCGAGTTAAAAGCATTTTGAGTACGCGCGATTACGAGCCCCCTCGGAGCTGGCCCAAATTCCGATGCGCGTTTCCTCCGTTGCAGCCGGCAGACCGCGAGTTATCTAAAGGTGGCGGGGTAAAAATTGTGTTAATTACCGGTGATTCTCGCTCGACGGTCGCGCAAGTGCTACCGAAAGAATCTTGAATGATGTGGGGATACGAGCTATTAGCGGGGCTCGATTGATCGGATATTCTTATTGTTGAAATAATTAATTCCATTTTCGCCTAAATGTCAAGTATCAACCATCCCATTCCATATTTTATAGAATTTTAGCTTTAAGTACAATTTTAAATCCAACACTAATCCGTAATGTGCGACAAAACGCAGGCACGCGTATCTCCCGTTCCATCATTTTGCCCATCGTTCTCGGCACTCGTGCAAACACTGAAGCCCCGACAATGAATCGATAGAGATGTAACTACCACTAAAATTTATATTTCACCCATTCCCGCTGGCAAGCCGAAACGACGCGGGGTTTACCGAAACGATTCGAAAGCGAGGAAAACACATTTATGGGCGGCGAAACGTGGCAAATTGGGCGTTCGCGACTAACTACCGGCAACGACGGCGTTTGCGGGCTTCGCAAGATTAACAGCGCGCGTTCCACGCGACATAAGTCCGGCCGCGGAATGCAGGGGACGCGCCAATAAATTTTGCGGGGAGTATCGTGCGCGGTAAAATACACCGGGTAAACAGTACAATACATATAATGGGGCAGCCTGAAGCGTTAGATTGGCGCAATCAATCGCGACCGTTGTCGCCGACACCGGCTGATCTCTCTCGCCTTAACTGCTACACCTGTCTCGTAAAGTTAAGGTCGCCCGCTGGTGGACTGCCTTCGAGAGCTCCCAGTGAAATGCCTTAAACTGCCCTGTCTCGCTGCCGTTTCGAGGAGCTTGCGGTGACTCGCTGCATGGGAGAACTCAATTACGAAGAATTTACTTGTCTGTTACTGAGGAGGATTAGCTATTTGACACCGACACGAACACTCCGACGAGCTTTATTGCATTGCCCAAAGTGGCCGCGTGCAAGTGAAGTGCACTATCGATTTCTGAATAAGCATAAATCAAAGTTTGCCAATTAAGATCCACGATGATCGAAGCAAAGAATTGAAAGTGAAGATATCTTGAAAGTAGAAAGAATTAATGCCCGCTTTATTGGTATGTGAGGACAGGTCCATCAGAGATGACAGAATGTCAACTCTTTTCTGCTAATTAGCCTCCTCCCAGTTTGGTAGCTGGTGGTTATTGATTTCGGACCTACACGTGCACTCAGGCCCTCTCGGGGCGGTCGAATGTGCGAGAGATCAATAGGTGTCGGGGGAGAAAGCATCGCGAATTGAGTTCTCACGCGAAGGAGGCGTAACACGGCATTAGTATTTCAGAGCTCCGGACGAATAATCAATCTTGCCGGCTCTCTCTCTCGGGGGCGGAAGGAGGTCTGAATGAAAGCGTAGAATGAAAAGCAGAAACGGGAGCAGGGCGGAATGAAAATGGCGAGGGGCGCGGGGCCGGCCAGTGTCAATGAGGAGAGAAGGGTGAGCGCGCGGCTGGATTGCGGTCTATGTTTGTTTCCCCAGCCGGGGAAACAAAGCGTGCGCGTATTTCGGACGAAAGCCACGATTTCTCGGAAAGCATCGATTACACTCACGTATTTTAGGCCACGTGCACAAGTGAGACCGAAGGACAATCGAATCGGTCGATGAAACTCTGCGCGGGACTCGCGCGGACGCGCACGTCGGAGCCACTAATTAAACTGGCGGCTAACTTTCCTCAGCATCGGTTCTCACGTGAGAGCTTCAACGAGAAAAGGGCTTGAATCCCTCTTTCAAGTCTTCGACTTCAATCTACTCATTATTGATTGCAAATCAATTACTTATGCCTTTGTTACGAGAACAATTGCAAAACAAAAGTCAACGACTATAACTGCAGTCAGAATATCGGTCGTTCCTATGCAGATCGATGATGGAAAGAAATCAAGTAATTAGAACAAGTCGGTAAGTTTCGGTCAAGGATCATTAAAAAAAAACTACGAAGGGCGGGCGTGTAACTCCCAACCAACTCTCAAGAAGAAACTTATCGGCCCGCCGAGATTACACCCAAGTCCATACATTTCAGATGAAAATCATCCATAATCAGCATCTCAACAATCTTTCTCCACTCACTTAAGCATACTTAAGTGATTCACCACCCCTCCAGGACCAACTGGTTGAAAATCAGTTCCTCCAATTACTATGTTCGGAGAATCTCGGGCGCGACTTTTCAGGCGAAACTATGCCGCCAACAAGTAGAG
Source organism: Crossocerus cetratus (assembly GCA_963675795.1). Taxonomy (NCBI): domain Eukaryota; kingdom Metazoa; phylum Arthropoda; class Insecta; order Hymenoptera; family Crabronidae; genus Crossocerus; species Crossocerus cetratus. The sequence continues at coordinate 5,265,060 of OY776664.1, read as the reverse complement.
AGCACTTGCGATTGGCTCGCGGAGGGAAAGGCGCAAAGTCTGCGCGACTGGCGAAAAGGGTAGAGTTAGAAACAGACAAAGAGACAGAGAGAGAGATAGTAAGAGGAAGCAAAGAAAGGTAAAGGCGGAAGACAGTCGGGAATAAATGACGGCGATAAAGTAGCCGGGGGTTCCGTTTATTTTGCCAAATGGAAGAAGCTCCGAGCGTGAGTGAGAGAGTGGGAGAGAGCGCATTCTCGACGACGCCCGAAAGCGGCAGACAACAAAATTCGTAATGTCGGCCGCAGAAGAATAATTACCCCTGGCAAGATGCGGCCCGATAATACTGCACCCACCGGCGCAAGGTACTCAGGCAAAAAGTTGTGGCTTACTGGTCACGTAGTGCCGTAAAATTATCTGCCAGTTACTCCGCTTGTCGCCGGACAACGTATGGCCCTTTCTACTGAAATGTACTTTAAACATGATTCGACCACGAGATAAGAATTCGCAGTCGAGCTGCACCGAATTCTTTCAAAATCGCAGGACGAAAATGAATGTGTGGGCTGGCTTGTCCTCCCTTCAGATTTACCTCGGAGCTACCAGAAATGTAAACCCAAATTTCTTTTTATTCCTTCCATCCCCGAACGTCGTACGAAAACCCCATGTAATTTGACAGCCCCCTTCAACGTATCATCTCCGACTGCACGCACCGCAGCCAAATATTTTCCAGAGTTATTTCCGGCCCAGTTAATTCTTCGCGGAAAAAGAATATGCTTCGTGGAAGTCGTAATCGGTAGAGATTACCTATAAGATTACCTCGGAGAAGAGCAGCACGCAGAAAGGAAGTCATGAAATTGCGTTTACCCAAGTGTATTATTTAAACACCGCAGCGATGTTGCACCGGATCAAACAAACCAATATTTATCCCTCGAAACCGGTACAATTCAGCGAAATATAACATGAAGCTGAATTCATTAAATCGACACAACGGTTCGGTTGTTCTCAATGAAAATGCTCCGATCAATAAACGCGGATTTGTATTATCATAAAGTAATGAGATACGGTGGCGAGCGTGAACCTAACACGAAGTAGCGCGCTTCGTGGTTTCTTGCGGCAGTGCCCGACGGCAATATAAACTACAATAATTTATGCCCCCGGCCACGGTAATAAACGTATGTAAATTGCTCCGTAGCGCCGGCAACTCAAGGTACCTTGCATTTATTGCGCGACATAATCAGCGAATGCAGCTGAGATTTTAGTGGCCTCCTGGCAAACATTTAGAGCCCCCGGCACTACACACCCGGCAACTATAGCATGTGCTTCATCGCCCCGATTACTATAACGACTAATGTTTCGCGATCAAATCGCTTTGAATTAACTCCAACTCCATTTGCTGAGTAACCGTTTTGAACATAATCAGATACTACGTGGATATTTGAATTAATAAGGAATAAGTAGAGCATGATATGGCCAGCCATTAGAATAATTGCGCTATAATGGCGGTGCCCTGGAATATTATGGTATACGTATATCGAGTGGCATAATTAATTGACGAAGCTCAGCACCTGTTAAATCGATTGAACGGTAAATGCCGAAATGATTGAGAAAGTCCAACTAGGCGATTGAAAACTCAAAGCTTTTTCTCGACCCGGTACAAATCAAATATCACTCGAACTTTAATAAAAACGAAGTTAATAACTCCGAATCCTTATAGAATATCAAGTGAGAAAATAAAACTTTGATAATCACAAGACAGAGTCATCCTTTCCGGAAATATAATTATATAAATTAATCAAAATCGTTAAAATCCAGCAGAGGTGTCTCAAGCAGGATTGAAGTATGTTATTTGAACCTCAATAGTCTCAAGGATCAACACGGAAACAAGACTAGGAACTGACAAGAGGACATAAAGTACGGTGGAATACTGGAAAGTACGAGGACTAAAGTTAGCTACACCTGAAAATCGAACTGTCGAGGTCAAGTGTTCCGTACGGCCGCGATTTGAGTTCTTGCCAGGTCGGAAAGTTACCGAGGGCATGCTTTAGCTTGCCGGGACCGGAGAGAGGAAATACTGTGGGAGGGCGAGTGCCATATCTCAAGCTAAAACTAGACTGCCATCGGATTCGCCGGCACTGTCAACCCTTCCTATTTGTCTTTCGACATAACAGCGCGATGCATCCCTTCTCAAGGATATAGCAAGCAAGCGCGAGAGTACGCCTCGTCCATTATAGCGTCGTAAATCATCCCGACTCTGCCGAGAGCTTATCGGTTAAACATTATGACGTTATAGAGAAGCGAAGGGGTGAATTGGTTGATGACCAAGCAATTAGGCTTCTCCGTCTCGTACGAATAATTCAATCAAAATAAGATTGGTATTGCTTTTCCGATTAATTCAAAATCCAATCTTTTATTATGCAAAGCAACAGCAAATTGGCAAAGTACCGTGAGACTTTTGTGTCACATAGTTCCATGGAATTAGGTACTTGACCCAAAAAGTAATCGACATGTCACCGTACACGCATAGAAAGGACATGACAAAGGGGCTAATTTTCCCCGAGATCCACGGTAACTGAAACAAGTGCGGCTTTAATTTCGTCGGTGAAAAAAAAGGAGCAGACGCAAAGGGGACGCGTGGCGAAGCAATAAAATTCCAGCGAGGAGTCGGGGAGCTCGACGAGCACTGAGAAGAATCCACTGTGACGGGCATGGCGCGCTTTCTACTAATATCACGTAACTTTGTACTCTAATTCAATTGCGCCACGTGAGCGAACAGGAGGATATCTTCCGCTGTGGGCATCGTGAGCGCAACAGGCCACACGGAACACGATATTAAAAAGGTGGCTTAATGCGTGGAAGCTGCGGGTGGCCTCCCCTAATTATGCGATATTTGATCACGTGCCCGCATGAAGAACAGTCCCTATGTAACTGGATTAGTTTGGCAATCAGCTAGCAATAAACAGGCGAACCGTATGTGCTGTGCGTGCATTCCAAACGTTTGCTCAGCTTATCGTCCTGCAAGATGGATAGACGAGTGCAACGAGAGAGAGAGAGAGAATCGCTTCTATGTATATGAAACTAAATCATGCAACTTCCGCAATCCGTGTACTCTCAGGTTTTTCATTTTCTACATGTATCTGCTTTGCAGTGCGAGCTGATAAAAAAATTTAAACACGTATGCAAATGGGGATGAGTCTGATTTAGATAGAGTGCATATGTTACCGAAATGTTTCATAAGGCCACGGATTGATATTCTCCAAGACTTCGCAACTTTCAGATTGTTTGACATTGAAATAACAAAACCCTTTTTAAAAAACGAGAACCCTACCCCTGTGAGAGTCGCGCGAGTCCCAACTGGGTGAACGAAGCCCTCTGAAGTAGGCAGCTCGCAACAAGCAAAAAAAGGAGAGTTACTAAGCAGAAAGCATCCCTTCTCCGGGGATTTGGGAGGAGAGAAAAACTCGAAATCGGGCCGAACTTGCCAGTCATTCTCGAGTAATCCCTAATTGCCGGATCGCCGACAATCGGCGCGGGGGGTGCGATGGTAATTCAAAATTAAAGGGGGTTCGCCCGCTCGTCACGAAAGCCGGCCAGCACGAACCAGAGACACTATGAGATGAGAGCGGCGAGTAATGAGGCGTGCATCGCCGGAAACCCGAAGAGATCCCCGATTAATTGTTAGCCGGCAATCACTGCGTACGTGCGCGTTATTTATTGGGGCCATGATCACGAAGAACCTCGGGATTCCCTTTGGAGGTGAGCCCTAGGTGAGCCCTTTGCCAAGTAGACAGGGAGTGTTAAAGTAAGGCCGACCGCACACTGGGCGCTCAATAGCGCTGCTAGCGCCGTTTGATCCTTTAAAGGGATGTGCGCGATTGAAGGGCGATCGGAAGGCTGCAAGTCGATCCGCATTGTAATGGAAAAGCTTATCAATATTTCCGTTCAATTATCCACGTTTTCGAAACTGGATTTTCGTGCGAGTCTGTAAAAGATATTAAAGGCGAAAATTATATTAAAAAAGAAATATTCTTTCGTCAGTACGCTATTGGATTCTTGATTTTGAAAGCGATTTACAAGCAAAAGGAAAATTGACGAAAAATGGAACATTGAAACTAGAAAGAGTATTATGAAATATCATACTATACTACAAAACTATGATACGCACTAACCATGTTTGTTTCGCGTCTCCGCAAGTGAATAAGCAGAATTACGGCATTCATCGATGCTTCCCCATCATTTCTTAGGGCTTTCCAGCTACTAATCGAGTGTAACGGGGGCGGGATTTTTTCGAGCGGCTGAATAGAGTATTAACGATGATGCACCGCGCCGTTGCGTTTCGTAGAGAGCAAACACGCGTCTCATGATAGCACGCGACTGCCGGAAGCACCGGCAGTAGCCTTCCTCTTTCACTCGGGGGGAAAAATCGAAGCCGCCCATTACGAGAACGAACTCTTTCCATACGAAATATCAGCGGGTGTCCGATGTGCGGTGAGCCTAAGGGTAGCGAGAGTACGCCCGATGGGATGGAAAACGTGGGAAATTGCACTCCCAGTGAAACGAGCGTCGTAATTTAGAGCAGCCGAGGTGAGCCCCGGCCACTATGTTGCCCGAACCATGCGCGAATGAGCTCGCATTTCCGACTGGAGGGCCGGCGCCTACGGCGATATCCCGGCGCGGCGGCCAACCAGCAAGAAAATGCGAATAACTTTCCAAATCGTCCCACTTTCTTAACCCGCGCCACAGAGAGAGAGAGAAGCCCAGTGACACGATCATTCTTCATCAAATTCTCCGAATGCCCTCTCGCCATTTCGCCCGGCTCACAATGCTCTATTAATTCAAAGGGGCTCGATAGGCTCACGGAATTGCGGGTATAACGCGATACCGTACGTAATGGGCATTTTCCATGAATAGTAAAGACTTAAATGTAAAGGAGTGTATTCACCCGAGATCTGCAAGGATGAACCCCCCGCCTGCTCTCCTCTACGATTAATAGGCGTTCCCGATTGTACGATAAGCAGGCAGAATGGAAGACGGGTGCCCCTTAATCTTCCAGCAATTTACATTTTTTGCCCGGGCGCCTTATTCCCCGTAATAGCTACTTGCGACATTTCTCCCGGCTGAATAAATGATAAAGAAAACCGCTCTGAAAAATCGGATTCCCCGGCGACGGTTAAAATATCCGTAGTGATCAGCGTTAATTAGCGTGAAATTTTATGAAATCAATTATACCGAGGCACATGGGGAATAATGACGTATTCTTTCCTGTGCGGGCGCCTAATTGATCGAGGGAAGGTGATTGAATGTCTCAAGGGAGGCATACAATACCCTGGGAGTATCTCTCGACGCTAATTATTCTCTCATTACATTGGACGTCTCGAGGAAAAGTCTCAATAATTAAAAATCCATAAGCTTTCTTGCTAGAAAACCGTCTAGAGAAGAAGAAAAAGATAGGGCTAATGTGGTAGCTCGTTGTTTAGGAGGAATTCACTATTAACCGGATAAAGCTCTCGTATGCGGAGTATTATGTTCTGTTATAAAGTTTATCCCTAGTGTCCTATTACCCCGCGGCCGTGGTTTTCCTATATCACATGAAGTGTCGGGTATAAACCGCAAACTCGGAAAAATGCGTTATATTATCTTTATGGAAGTTATCACCCCAAACGCACACACTTCCAGCGCACTCGTAATTCATTCAGCAACGCTGGAATGATAATAAGATAATAAAGTAACTGGTGATTAAAAATAATAAAACAGTACTTACAATATTCTTAGAATCATGGAACGACTGGCATTACGTAGAGTGGTTTACAAGAATCACACACGACATTAACCTCTTCAAGAAGATTGCCACACACACAGTACACTTGTCGATTTCTTCATTCAAAATGAAATCTTTCTCTTCCTAGACCACCAGCAAATCTTCTCGGAAGAGGTTAAAAGCCTGGCAATTTTCGCTCGATCGAAAATACGAACAAATCCGTAGCTCACCTAGAGGATGTCACCGGTACTGGCAGCTCTCGTAGTCTTAGTCGCTGGTCCCAACTGCCTGTGCGAGTCCTCCCGAGATCTGCAGTAGATGATCTTGCGAAAAGCCTCGCGAAAGCTCTCGCTGAGAAACGCGTATAGGATCGGATTCACGCAACTGTTCGTATACGCCAGTATGTGGCTAACTATCTGGACCATGATCGTCGCCGACGTCAGGGGGTACGCGTCCAATGACTTCGTCATAAGTATCAGCTGAAATCACAACGACAATATCCTCCTCCATTACTTGTCACACGAGCACCATGAACTTGTAAGGAACGACAGAGGAGGGAAAGGAGAGGTTTCGGCAATATTGTCAAGTGGTTCCCATGACGACTGAACCTCAGGTATGAAAGGATTTATTTTTACGGTACACGCCGAGGATAACTCGCGAGGGTTCGCCTATTGTACTCGGCAGATAAAGGTTCGACCTGGGGACTATACCTGCTGAAAGAAATGGTTCCCGAATCATTAACCAAGCTATCTGGATGTTAAAGGGTTTTCGGTGAAATATGTAGTTAATAGCGGACGAAGCGTAATCAATGAGTTGGAAATCCTTGGGATTTTCTTTGATAACCACAAGGTCAAAAATAGAATTCAATCTAAAGAGCAGAACGAGGACACCCAAATTTAATGAAAGATGAACACAATCATAACGCACTACTGTCCGTCGAGATTTAGGATGGGGATGACAAACGATATAAGAAATGTCAGTCTCGCTCTGCCCCTTCCGGAAGAATCTTCGTCGTCACGGTGACTTTTTTTCGTGCGGTATGCGTGCGCGTACGGAAGAGGAGACATACATATTCAACCAGGAGGAATTCCTGCCGCCAATGAAGCCGGCGGCTGTTTAACATCCGCCGAGTCACCTAAGCTTTTTCCCCTGACTTCGTTTGCATCCCTTCCAATCCAATTTTCGCCGGGGCAAGCTATACCGCGTTACCATTGGCCGGTCTATATTAACAAGTTCAAACTGCAAATTGCCGCTCGCGTTATCCACTTCAGCGTTCCCGAGCCACCATCCTCCCTCCAGCTTCGGCACAGGAATGCTTATTATATATTCGCCAGCAAGTGTTGAATACCCACGAGATGCCGGGAAATACCTTAATGTCCAACTATTTCGTTCCGGGTATTCATGAAGATGCAAGTTTCAAAAGATGAATTATGCTATTACTGCGAGACACGGATCACTTGTTATTAATATAAACTAGCAAAAAATAGTCTGGCGCGTCAATGTTTTAGTCAATGATAGTTAAAAGTTTACACATTACACCATCTACGGTTGCTGCGTGTAGGAGAGAAATGCTCCCCGAAAACGGTAGCCGAGCGTTACACGGACGCGACCGCTTTGACACGCGATAGGACAATGATGCTTGCACGGTTACAGCAGGTGGAAACGGTGGCGGAAAGGGAGCATATACAGAGGACCAGATATGCTCGGCTACTATCCGTTGACCGCCCTTTGTCCCTCCCTTCCCCGTCCGTCAACTTGTCAGAGGAATAATGTCCTGCGCGCACCCCTAAACCAACAGGTTAAGCAAAAAAGCGTGTTCTCTTTAAAGTGGCCGTAACAGTTATCGACCCTTCACACACGCTCTTCATTAAAGGGGGACCGCGCGCGCAACTCTCGTGTCAAACCCGAGTCAAACTAAAAATCGCACGACTTTCCCGATTCACACCCGCCTGTCGAAGCCACTGATCGAATGCAATTTTCAATGAAGAAAACACGAGTGCTTTAATGGAAAAGCAGGGCGAGATTCGGGGCTGTTTCCGTAACGGGGGCAACTTTTTCCCGTTGACTGGAAGGCTTGTTCTATATCAGGACGTATGAGAGGACAAAGAAGGAACATATGGAACTAACGCGCACTTTTTGCTCGGTGTCCTCTGCCTGCTGTCTGCGTGGTCTATGGCAAAACGCGACTTCGCTTATTACGCCCACTCGCGCGGACGAGCTTGGCACGAATGTCCGAGAAATTCTAGTGAACGAGGGGAAAATGTCTGGCGCGCAAGAAGTGGAGCATAACTGATGGATGACTGCACCGTGTACACCCGGTGGACAAAGATCGTGATTCCTCGTTTGCCTTCTAACTCCTTGACTGCTACAGGCACCAATAGCCAGCCACCCGAGCTTACTTTTACGGCTTGTGAAGGAAAAATGGTTAATTATGGAAAGAAGCTACAACATCTCGTCAGAGAATGCCATTTCTCCACGTTCTTAAATAAAAATTCTAATTAGCATTTTCATTTGAGTAATTTGAGATGACTAATTACTTCGGACGAATGTCAATTTTTCTTTACGAGCATCATTTCGCTTGCAACTGCAATATGAAAAGCGTCGAATAAGACACGCAAATATGGTTGCTCAGCGAAAGAGTCATTTAAATGATGGAAGGGATTAATTAAGAAAACCAATCATAATTTTCATTCGTTCGCTGCTTTGGTATCCCGAAAGCCCGCAATCACAAAGTCGATGTTTGAACGTAAATAATTACTACGATACGAGGTATTTATTGTCAACGTACGCAGGATGCACAAATGAGTGCTGCTGAATGCAATTTGGGTGGCTGAACGACTGATTCGGCATAATTTAAATTACAAGCTTGCGTGCGTTTAATATAAACGAACCACCGAACCAACGCCTTCCAAAAGCCAACAAAAATGAGATACGCGTGATGAAGGGCTAGCACGCGAAAATTAACTGGAAATTATCGCAAAATTGTCGATAAACAAAACTTGGTACATGTATCGAAATATTGGACTTTGCATCCTGCCTGGTCTGAAATATTTTTCAATGATTAAACCGTTCAGAACCTGCCAGTTATTTCTATAGACATCCACAATATCTGCAAATGAAAATGTTCCTTACGTAAGGGGAGACATTCACTTCCCAGGCGATCGGTTAAATCCGATTTCGATCTTAATTAGTCCACCTCACTTTCCCCGGGAACGAGTGTCCAGGACGTAAACGTAAGAGAGTAGGGAGAGAACGGTCCGTGATCCAATTATGCAGGACGCCGTGGTTGTAACAAGAGGAGTAGAGGACGAGGGAGCAAGGTCGAATGAGGATATACATATATATAAGACCCAGGGGGGGTGGGGGGGTAGGCAGGCATCGTTCACCCTCTATCTCACCTGGATGGGACACCAACAGAAGGCGAAGACGCCGACGACGACGAGGACAAGCCTGGTAACCCGTTTCCTGTCGCGGCGGCTCTTGGCGCTGTCGCGCGCCCCTCGCCACAGACTGAGTAACATGCACACGTAGAAGAAGCATATCAGCGTCAACGGCAGCACGTAGCTCGTAAGAAAAAAGGACACCTGGAAGAAGGACCAATCGTACTGCGGTAGGATACGACAGGCCGTCAGGTTCTCCGACGACAAGCCGTCCACGTCCTGAAACACCAAGTTTATCTACATACATAAGGGATTGGTCCTCAGACGGGGTCCGGTGGCATCGGCTACCTCCACCCAGCCAATGCCCTTACAACATTACTACGCCCTTCTAATCATCCTTAAACTAATGAAGTGCTTCATTTTTCGATCAGGGCAAGTGGAATAGTGAAAATCTGAGGCCCCGAATAAATAATCGATAGCATAGGTATGTCAACTATCTATTGAACCCACGGCAAAAGTTATGGTGAACTGTGTATCAGTCGAAAAGGTCGGGCGGAAGTTGTTGCGCGCTTGGATGCTAGGAGGAACGAGCTCGTAATAACGAGCGGATTCTAACGAGGCAATAATCGAACGCAGTGCCATTTCCAGGGTGAGAACGGCGGTCGACAACACAACGATAGGTCATTGTAAGCTTTGTTTAGAGAGATTCAATGACATGCACGGGATACAAATGGTCATCAATAACCAATGTGCTGATGTGTAGGTTGAATCGTAGATTCTCGATATCTACTTCCTGTGTTTAACTATCAGGAAATACGGGGGAGCAAATGTAGGGAATCGATTGGTTACCCCTGCTAATTTTTTAATGAAGCCGATATCAGTAACGTTCTGCATTCTACGCAAACTGGTAGCTATTATTTACCCTGTGTTCGCCCTGCACTCGAATACGAATATCATGCGAACCGCACGGAGAATTTATTGAAACCGAAAACCTTTTTGAAATGCGATAGTAGACACCAACACTCGAACAACCAAACCCGTCAATATGATTGGTTTTAGGTTTCTCCTTATTGTTTGCAAAAATACTCAAATTGCTTTCCCTGAGTTCTTTTTTATTATAATAAAAAATCTGAGTGTGAATGTGAAGTGAATAAACAACGACTCTAATATATGTAGATAATCTCTATCTGATAGCCAAACACACGAAACTATTGTTGATTGTTCCAGGTGCAATTTCAATTAGTGAAGGCACGAGCAACGACGCGCGTACAGGTTCGATATGTTCTGAAAAGAAGACATCGATAGATCTTGGAGGAATAAATCAAATCATTGACAACCCATCACTGCCTGCAAGCCGCTTTTATAGTAATTAATGCATTAAAGTCTCTGCAATCCGTCAACATTTCTCAAAGTCATTTTGGACTATAGCTTTCCTCTAAGCTGATAACAATTCGGCAGTGAAAGGACGAGGCTAGTTGAGAGCGCCTAAGTACATCGAGCCTGACTGATGGCGTAAGCTGGAAATATACTTAGCACAACAGAAGATCTAATCCAGTCGGCTAGATCATTTGTCAGTGACTTACCTCGCCATGAATAATGAGGGCTGGCGTAGACATCGTGAAGATCACGGCCCATGCGATGCAAATCGCGAGGATTGCGTGGGTCTCCGTCCGCCAGGACATGGACGTAATCGGATGTACCACTGCTAAATACCTAAGTGGCAAACACACCGAGATGTTAGCATTCAATATTAAACCACCCCAATTGGAAAACCCCTTCAACCTCTTCGGGAACAACTTCTTTTAAACTCAACAATGAATAATATCATTTTTAGTTTAGTCCTGTTATTGCAATCAAACAAATCTGATACATCGAGACAAAGATTTAAATAGTTATTAGTTAGATTTCCACTTGCGTCACTGTCCCTAAAGAGGTTCAGTGATTTTTCAATTTCAAAATCGATGGGTTTCCAATCTATTTCACGATTGTTGTTTCCAGCCCTTTTTACAAAGCCTTATAAATTTGCGAAATGAGATTATCCCATGACCGAAGAAAACCAAAGTATTTTACAAATTGAACGGCAAACCGCGGCTGTTTGAGCGAAAAATCCACGAACGCGTATGATTCACGTGGGATAAAAATGATTTGCGGAAACACGACTGAACGGAGCAATTGATACCGCGGGCTTGAAAATCGGATTGGCTGGCTTTTAATTCCCGATAAGTCGCCCATAAGCTTTAATAGGAGCTTCGGTAAAACGCAAATTTCAACGTGTACGACCCAAGAATCTCACTGACGTAAATCCAGCTTGCGAAATGCTTTCCTAATGGAATTTCAGACTTACACTACTCGCTGATCAGTTATGAACCGGCAGAGGTGACTACTTTCTTACTGTTGGTAACATTTGATCGCCCACAAAAGCTTAAACCCCTTGCATTCTCAATAATAGAAGGGCGTAACAACACTCCTCTTAAACAGTACTTGAAAGGCAAATGGAAAAGAGCGCTGTAGTCGCGAATCCCTGTTATTCAGGAAAACGTCGCAGCCAGAAGACTTCCCGACGATCAAACTAAATCTAGTAAGCAACGACTCCCTTGTGAAATTCTGAATGAATTTCACCTGAACATCGCCAGGCAGGAACGCGAATTACACAAGCGCGTGAACGCGCGGCGGCAATCTAATAGCACAAAAGACTCGAGCACTCGCTGGAAAAGAAGTTGAAAACATAATGGAAGATTTCACGAGCGAGAAGCTGGGATCATCTCAGTGTACACGTGATTCTCAAGAGGAGCACGTGATGCCGGCAACTGTATTATGTGCCACGGGCGCTCTACGACAACGTAAGCGGAACTACAGTAAGCGTTTACGAGGATGTGAAAAACGTGATGCGTCCACGTGCTTTCATGAGGAAAGGCGGCTGTCTTATTATGCGACATCATGCCTTGATTGCTGTCCCGATTATTATCTCCCCTTAACTTGCATGCAAGTCTTCGCCCGGTAGGAACAACACTTTCCAACTACGGAAAACTTAAACGAATATACCACCCACCTATTCCCGGTTAACGTAACAACCTTCAAACATTGAATGAGACTCTAAATTGGAAAAGTGTGGGACGGATGGGGGTTAAACTATCAGTCAAAATAGACCTTCCAGTAGTTGAAGCTGCAAGATTGCTAATGTCGATTCAAATCCCCTCGTCTCTCACGTATTTCCGATCGAGGGGTAATTGAAATGCCAGGCACTTCTCGGAGGACTCACCTATCCAGGCTCATGAGGACCAAAGTATAAACGCTGGCGTAGGCAGTGACGATGATGAGGTACTGGACGATCTTGCACCAGACATTGCCGAACGGCCAGAACGGCAGGACGAAGTCGGTCGCGGTGAACGGTATGCAGAAAATGACGAATAGCAAATCGGCGACGGCCAGGTTGATGATGAGGATATTAGTGGTCGAGCGCATTCCAGGATTGGCCGCGACCACGATGACGACGAGGGAGTTGCCGACGAGTCCCAGGATGCCGATCATCCCGAAGAACACCGGCACCACCACCACCACGATCTGCTCGACGAGATGTCGATCGAAGCCGTCCTCGCTCTCGCCGCACTCCCCGCTCGCCCTCTGCGACTCGTTGCAGCTCAATGTGCTCGAGGTATTTGTGAGATTGGTAACAAGGTTGTCGAAAGTCGTCTCCATTTTCTGCAGCATCTTAGTCCACGCTCGATATCTCTCCTTCCCGGCTGCCGCCCGCCGCCTTATGAACCGAACACAGCACGGGGATCCTTTCACCCTGCCACTCCGCTTCCCAACTTTTCTCCTTCTTGCCGGGCTGTTTTACCTTCGGTATTACTATTCTGATTTCGACGCACGAACCACTCCCTCGCTGCAAGCTGACTCTTCGAGCATTGATACAATTCCCCGGTAAACCCTCTTCCTCCGCCTCCTCCTCCTCCTCCTGCTCGTCCTCTCGTCTCCACTTAAGTAGATTCCCTTCCCGGCGTTTTGCCCTGCGTTCGCAGGATGCGACGACTCTCAAGTGGCCCCTGATCGATCTCCTCGACTATTTGTGCTGGACGCAGTAAATGTTCCATGGACCCTTGGCCGCGTCAGTGCTTCTCCTTCTTTCGATCTTCGTGTAATTGCGAATTAAGAAAAGTTCAATCGCGTTGGGATGATTTAATCTTCTAGCCTCGAGCGGCTGCACAGTTCTCTCACGCTCTGCCGGGTGTAGACTCTACTCTTCCTTAATCATACTCTCGTCGAGTTTGCTACCGACGGAACAAGCGTAGCTCCAGCACAATTGCGTTCAAGAGATTTTACTCGCAGTAATCTGCCGCAAGGTTTTACGTGTGCTGCGATGCAATCCATTCGCCTATTTCATTGATCCGATGAAGCCTGCTAGAGATGTATAAGTGACGAGAAGCTCGTATTTAATTAGTGTCAATAAGATGTCTTTCCTCTTTGGAAACCCTCGATTGGCTCGGACAACATTCTCAACCCTAGTCAGGAATACGACGAGTAAAGTTTATCGGCCTACTTTTCCGGCTTTCCATAATAGAAGATTGGTAATTCACTCGGACCGCGGGAGATTTGATCTCTGGGCAGTATTAGAATCGAGCGGCAAATAAACCGTCTCCCGGTTTATCCAGGACGCGTTGCATCCGAGTGGCAGCCTAGATTAACCAGAGACACACCGGCACTCAATCACAAACGGCAGTGGATTTATTCCGCAAAGGTCGATGAAAAATGTGGGCCAGCTTCGCCCAAGAGAAACTAAAAGGTTCAGCGAGAACCGGTGGTTTATCTCGCTGGCGGAGAATTTGAATTGTATAATTATCGCGGCGAGTACTGCGAGTGGCACAACACGTCGGCCAAGTGGTAGGGCGGCACAAGGAGCCGAGGAAAATAATCAGGAAAATTGCACTGCCACGGGACTGACCATTAGTTCCGACAGGAAGGTCACCGCGCCGGAGATATCCAGAGCTCGATCTGAATGCTCCCCTTTATCAAAACAGCAGAGACGGAGCAAGGCGGGGCGGTGATATGAGAGAAAACAAACGTCAATTTATTTATTCGCCGAGTTTCTCCCATGAATTTATTACGCCCGTCCCATACCGCCCCGGCGGCAAGTGCAACTGCGCTATACGCGCACTGTTTAATTAACAATTTTTGCTAGTCCACTTGGAAATAAATTGAAGGATAACAGGTATTCTTCTGACGAAAAACACGCGAGAGAAAGAAAGACCGTGTTCGTACTCATGCGGGAATGTTTAGCGCAATAAAAGGAAATCTTCTCGGAAGATCAGGGAAGGGGGTATATCAGACGAGGCCGTACAGCCTTCCAAACGATTGCCCGATGTCACTGACGAATCCACGTCAACCGATGGGGTGCGAGAGGCACAGCCGATCTCGGCAAATGATCGGGCATCGCCGTCATTTCGCGTGTCCCGGCCAGATAAGCGCGCTAATCTCTGTGCTTATTCCGTCGAAGCGTGTGCCTCTCTCCACCCTTGCCTGGATGGTCGCAAATTTAATCAGTCCGCTCTCGCGGAGGCCCAATTTACAAGACGCTCCGCCGATTTATGGGGACACGGGTATCGAACTAACGTACTCGTTGACTCGTGGCTGCCAAATGCGGTGTAGGCGAGAATCGATAGCCGGCAGCAGATGGCAACTATGCAATCAGAGAATCCCCTCCTCGGCCTGCCGGTGACAAGGCGATATTATCAAATGGAGCGCGACAGGGAACAAGCTTTGAATGGGCCGGGTACACCCTTTCGATAGTCGGAAACACGCTTTCAATAAATGGAAACAGGCCCCCCCGACACACGCTCGGCCTACAAACGGGCGACGTTCTGCGCGCCAAGTTATGCTGATCAAATTTGTCCGCATCCCCAGACTCGGCTCGACACACGCGCGCGCGCGCGCGCTGACACGCAACAGTTTTTGAGTGGCGCATTTTAACCGGCGACATCGTCGAATCACAGAGTGTTTGTACACTGAAGTGTAACAACGGCCGCGGCTCCCCGAATGTTTGCACGCGATGAAATGGCGCCGGGGTTTGCTCTATCTTTCATGATTAATCGGCCGCGTACGATTACCGCGTACAAAACTCTCGCCGAGCGCTCGCGAGTTTGCCAAATCGAAAAGCCCGAGTTTCGTTGTAGTTTGTATACGAGGATGAAACTTTTTTAAGATTAATAGCCCGAGTTGCACACTTTTTAGTTTTACTTGGCTCAAGTATCAAAAAAAAAGAATCTCTGTTAAGAACAAGAGACGTAAATGATTAGGTATTTTAAGATGAATAATGCGTTTAAAGTGGACAAGAGAGGCACAATTTAAAATGTGTCCCACAATGCTTTGAGGCGCATATCTACTACTTATAGAATCGCACAAGCGCCGACAGTAATAAAGAATGCATCATCTCTTCAATTCGTATTTTTAGCCGGCCGGCGGAAAGATATAAATGCAAAACGCTTTTAAAATACTTAAAAGTCACTCTTAAAACGGGGACAGATTTTCAGAGTTGGAAGCGAATACTGCGAGCTTGAAAAAGCTGCGCAAAATGCTCGACAGCAGAGAATATTATTGACTGGGAATTATTTCGATCACCATTCTCCTGGAACATGACAGTCACTTGACATTGGTCATGTGTCCTTCATTCTGCCTGGAGGTTCGACCGACATGCATTGTACATACATGCAGAAACGGAGCTATCTCGAGTGCTATTTGATCGGTCATAAACCAGCGGTAGAATTCGGGGCGCATTAAGAGCACGCGAGATTCCACTAGTGTGTTTCTGCTAACAGCATCCCTTCATTAATCGTTCCATTTCGGCTGGCCAACCTAAATGACCCCCCCCCGTTGCCCGCTGCACACCCCTCGCGGACTCTCCTACTGTATTACCAAACTAACAACTGGAATACTAACCAACTCATTTTCAAACTTCTCCAATGCCAGTGCGAAATGTAACAGTTTTTTTTTAATAACGCGGATCTATGAATTAGGTTTCATTAAACCCCGCCAAGTTACATGTTTCCAAATGAATACTCGTAGATGTTGCGCTAATGAGATGTAACAAACGAAATAACTAAGAGAAAGTAGCAAAAGGATAAGGAAAAGCTTCAAAGAAAAACTTGGACAGAATTCAGAATTTCAAGACACTCAGCAGGATTAAATATCCTTTTCTTGCCCCGATCGCTTTGAAGCAGAGTCGTTTCATTTTATTATAGGATTCTCCCGCGCACTCGATGGCCGAGTGTACACCCGACGAGAACTTTCGGTTTCTTTGCTCCATGAAATATACGGAGCCGTGTGCGCGCGCTCGTTACATTTTCCCCGGCATTAACTTCGATGGAGGCGATAAGCCAGGGCAATTGAGACACCCTTAAATCGGCCGAATTCGTTACCCGCCGTTTCCCACGCTACCCCGCGCCAAATTCCCGGCGTCTACATTCTTATCCCGTTCACCCCGCGAGAGAACACTTAAAGCAGGGCTAATTTCGACCAGTATCGGACTACTTCAATTATCTGGAGCGCCGTGCATCTACTTGACGAACTGTTTACAGCGAGACTCTGCCCAAGACGCCTTTCGCCAAAGTTTTCCGGTGGCGCACGAAAAACTCGTGTCAGCAGGCGCAGTAGTTCCACTTTAATGCCCCCAAGAGTGAGTGCTGTACAGGCTGGCACCGCGACGAGCGGGAAAAAATTGTGCGCCCCGATTGGTACACGGCAACAACCATGCGATACTGGGACTTAATCCAGGCCGTAGTTAAGCTAACGCTACGGGACTGTCAGTTCTCGTTAGGATGCAACTGACATCTGTTAACCCAATTTTTATCGGATTCGAAACATTACGCGAAATGTGAATAAATGAACAATAATAACAATAATCTTCGAATGGTATCACGTTGAGATATTAAATAAGTAAGGGAACTCGAGCTCGCTGTGAACTAAAGACTACAAAGTAGTATAATAGAATGACCAACTAAGATAAAAAACAAAGTGATGCTTAATAAATGTGACTTGAGTTATAGAACCTTACACCGAGTTAATAGATTCTTGAAAAACCTTGGGCAAGTGAGAGCAGTCGTAGCTTTTAATATCACTAGACAATCTGTAATCCCCCAGGTACGAAACATGCTCCCGTTTTCAATATCCGCCAGGCTCCCGGACTAAATAATTACAAGCCAAATTAACAACATAAATCGCCGGCGCTCAAGTTATCCGTGAAAGTTGGCACTTACAGCGAGGCTGTAACTGACTGGCGAGAGGTACAACACTTTATTACGATCGGAAGCGGAATTATTGCGCGAACTCGATCATCCAGAAGGGAATTTTTCCTCATCGCCAATATTACTGGGTAATAAGGCGACAAATTCCGTATGTCGAATTGGAGCACGGATGCTGGAGCTTCAAAGTGGAGCGCGCGTCTGACACCCCATTTATCACTCCTATCTATAGTTCGCTTGCGCCAGATATATACATATACTCTGCATGAAGCAACGTTCAAGCAAAGCCGAAAATTTCCGCTGTCCTCCCTGCGGAGGCTAAGTTAGTTAGCCGAGATTTTTCTGTCGAATTTCCCTTGCTCTTTTATCCTGTCAACCGGTGAGAGTGTTCCATTTACTTGCTGTTTCCCTCAGACCCTTGCTTTCTCATATTGCGCCGGCCGGCCTTTGTCGAATTTACGGGGACCGAGCTAGAAAAATGTCTAATGAAAATCTAATAACAAAAATGTCCTAAGATTCCAAGTAAAAGACAAAAATAAAAGCAATGTAAGAAAGAAAGAAGTGGAATTTACATAGGAGGTTCGTTATTGCAAATTACATTACGCACTTTCATGCATTTTCGATTACATATTACAGATTGGACTATGGCCGTCAGTTGCCTTGTTAAATGTATTACACATAATTTGTAACTCTAAACCTGCATCTGGCACAGTCATTCAGAAGTTAAAACGCGTTTACTAGTTTCAATTTAGCACACAACTATAAGTTCGCTTAATCCTCCGGTGTAACTAACTTCCCCATTACGTGGCTTTACAATTTCCCTAGACTCGTTAATCAATAGTAATTCAAATTCGAAAATGGTGTTACAGGGGCAAAATGGAGAGGCGGAATTTCGCGTCTCGAACACTAAGGTTGCGTATGCTTCAAACGAGTTGGGGCATTTTCCGGGGCGAAGGTTCAGAGGCACCGCGAGGGAAAGGGTTAATTGTCAAAGGCACTTTTCCTTCGCAAGACTTGAAGACGTTCTCACTAACGAGGGAGCGAAGGCCGAGGGACCGAGGGTTAATATTTTCGACGCGTATTTTTTCATTTGGCCCAACGGCCTACTTCAAACAAGCCACTCCTGCCACCCCCGTCCCGGCCGACCCTCCTTTCCCATCCCGGGAGTTACATAATTTGAGTGGGCCAGCAAACAAAAGCCCGGCCAATGCCGGCAACGAAGAAATGTAACCCGAGCGAGAAATCATACGCACGAGATTAAATCTCTCAGAAAACTTGGCGATCGCAGACTGGAAAATGCCTTCAGCTGCCTTAATTTCCTATTAAAAGTCTTCTTCAATGCGCGCCAACCACTACTAGCAAACGTGGTATATGAACAGAACAGTGTAGAGTTAATTAACCCCGAAATTACCCCCCTGAGACCCAAGTCGTTTTTACCAAGCCGTGCAACTACGCCTTATAAATTCCGACATTACGACATTACCATTTTATCTCAGGCTTAATGCAAGTGAATCATATTAGTGCGAATTATAATATTTTGGCTGCATTCAAACTACTTTTTCTCTCAAATGAACTTTGTTCCGTCGAAAAAAATCTATCTTTACGTGAAGCAGTCTTGCTTGAGATAAAACATGCATATTGCATATGAAAAACCAGTTGAAGGTTATACAGGAACGAAGTCAAGATATCCGTTCAGCCACGAAAGGTTTCGCAGGAAGGGAAACTAGAACGAATCGCGGTGGAAAACGTCTGGTAGACCCCGACGAGTCGGCAGATGCAGAAGTGCGACGCGGGCTTCAAGTTAACGTCAGCCGGCCCCTTTTCTATACCCCCATTACTCCAGCATAATGAGGAAAAAACACCCCCGATCGCTCCGCTCACGCAAGTTTAAAGCTTTCTGGTCGTACGTTATTGCAAGCGATAAATAAAATAGCACGAAATTGTCCGCTCGCTGCGACACGGTGCCATTATCGCACTATGAGCTTTTATTTCAAGAAATTCTAGCACGACCGCCTTTCCCCCCCAGCACTCGGGTGCGACTCGTCGCCGCCCCCGAGAGTGAATTATGATTGGCGTGATATTCATAACGAGCCGAGACCGCACGAGACAAATTAATTTCGACGCTGCCGCGGCCGCGGGGATGGAGCCAAGGCAGAGAAAGTGGATGTCTGCGCCAAGAGGGTTTCCAAGAGGAAGAGAGTTGCGGAGCAGCGTCGTCCCTCCAAAAGGAACTCTATGATAGCGCACGCTAGCGCAGCTGGCGTTAATCAAATTTGTGACAATCTTCATTTAATTACCTTCGGACGGGAGGTGGTCTCCAGCTGCACGTGCCGGCCTGCCAATGGGGGTTTAATGAGGCCCGACCCTTCCTTTCAAGGCATTAACTCCTGATAAGGCGGTAACCGTGCTAGATAGATCGATGGATGATGATTGCTGGTCGGCCGGCAATTAATCGGCCCAAACATTACACGGCCAAATTCGTTGCAGCAGCCCGACACCTCCGTACTTGCCAAACTTTCTTCGATCGGACACCCGCCCCGGCAGATCCAACAAACAGCATCTTTCACCACTTCAGCTCTGTTTCTTTTTTGACAATGCACCCTCTCAAGGCGCCCCAGCCTTTCTCTCTCCAGCGCTCTTTCTAAATCCGGCCTTACTGGATCGAAGTTCCACTAGCCCAGCTGGGAGAGCGCACGATTCTCAGGCGGCTCCTCTTTCGGTCCCCGATTTTTTCATCAGCGTTCTCATTCCCTCGGTGGTGTGCGGCCGTGTGCGATTCCCGAGATAGCGGCTACATTTATCGTTGTATTTTTGATAGAGGAACTCTGTTTAATGAGTATGAGACTGCTCTCTTCCTATTCAGTCCCGCGCACTTTTCTGGGTCACCATTCAGCTTAATCGCGAGCTCCGTTATGCACCAGCGGACTTCCTCCACGGCAAGTATCGCACACTCGTGGTCGTCGGGACGTGGATAGAGATTTCGCGCTCCGAGGACCAGCCCTTCTCCATTGTGTTGATTTAAGATCACATGTCTCGCTCGCTTTCGGACGTCGGCAAAGCTATCTATCGCCCAGCCCCCGCACTTAAGCTGAAATTGTATCCTCCGACACGATATGCTCTCGCCCCCGATACTCGAGAATTATTCCCAGCCAAAGGGAGCCGGCAAATTTATTCCGCCCTTAATTTCTCCTGCCAACTCGCAGCCTTGACTCCGCGCGAACCTCGAGGCTCCCGACTTCAACGCTAAATCGCTTCTATTTATAGTATTCGCGGCAACTTAAATCACTGGCAAATTAAATCATTACTGCCAAAGTCCCAAAGGCAATTAAATGTAATTTCGATGAACCATTAACCCAAGTAAAAATATCAAAGTGTCGCCAAAGAGGTGGCAGAGTCGCGCGAATCAAAGACGACTCGAGAGGACGCTTTTTGTGAAGACCTCAACTATCCAAGTCGAACTATCATTTACAAGTGAAATGAAAAGCTCTTTATCGCTCGATTGATCAGTTACGAGTACTGAAGTAGCCACGTGGGCTCCTCCGGCTGTTCTCTCGGCTCGAACGACTTAGCACTGAGTCTCGCGCACGAGGCCGAGAATCCGAACAGGGGGTTGCCGCGAGCGGAGATGCGCAACCGGCGCTGGATACGGCACGACTGTGCGTCAGCAACCACGAGGAGCTTTCCCCGTCGACTTTATCCGAAAGCGACCACCCTCCCGCTTAAAGCGACGCCCCCCCCCCCCCCCCCCCCTCCTTCCTACCACCCTCGCCCCCTTTCTCCCTATATCGGAAAAATATACGAGCACGCTGAGCCACTGGGCCTGGCCCTTTCACGCTCATAAACCTAAAGTTTTGAAAATTATTTTTGTTTTCTAACGCACGTACTCCCCATTTTCCACTCGAGGACACTGGCTGACTCTCGTGGCCTATGCTCCACTGGTATGTTTCAGCCTTGCCAGCTTCATCGCTTTGACCGATTCCGAACTTCGCCTTGGTGAATTGAAATTTCGCGTGACATTGAAATAATGTGGGGGAACAATCAAGGTTACACAACAATTGGATATTGTTTCGAAAAGGGAGGCGTTCGAGGCGCAAAAGAGTCTGAAAAATGTCAAGGCCCACAAACTCAAAGCGCGCGTGGGAAATATTTGCACAAATATTATAATATTTAACGTTTCGGGCGAATTATTCGGCTTGGCAATTTCTAATTCCCCGGGAGTCTACTCATTTAGGAAAAATTCTTTGAGAATTAACATGAGGGTATATCTTTGAAACGTCAAACGTGCAAGAATTTGGTAGGCTCTCGTTAAAGACCTTCCAACGAATTTGCGGCCGTCGACCGCCTCGTCAAAGGGGGAAATGAAGCTGAATCCAATAAAACTTAAAAGGTGAGAAACCGCGTTTTATCCGTCGCCAACTTTCAAGCAGTTTTCGCCGCTGTATAAAACTACATTACCGCCGATGTGTGCATATATATGAATGTAAGTAAAGCATGACCAATGAGGTACGGAATCGACCGGTGTACATACATGCATATGGAATCGAGTGGTCACGTCTCGGCATTATCCGTATGGCTAACATTTAGCTTATGGTGGCGCACTCTACCAGTGTAGAGTGGTACAAGCAAGAACAGGGATCGTACTTACCAACATAATCTTGTGTACTGGCGATGAATGCATCAGTCATCTGTAACAAAACAACAAAATTATGTTAATACCTGTTCCATAATAATATACCATCTGGAAGAAAATGATAGAATGTATGTTAATGAACCTACCAATGATCCCACTGTGAGATGCCCGATGGAATTCCTTTCCGCAGCCAACAGGACACTGACACCAAAATTGCCAATCTCGAACGAGTCTCTGTCCATTTCGACTTTAATCGAATTTTCATCGGGCACAAACCACTCAAAACACGTACGCGCGCGAGCAAATACTTGATTTAATTGGCGGATCAAGTCAAACACTGAACGAATGGCGCGACCGAACACTGCTATTCCCCGGAAAACACAGACTCTAATGACGCGGTAAAACTATGGAACTCCGGCGTGCGAGTTTGTATTTCGTTAGCTCGGTTGGTTGAGTCGGCGCAAAGCACTGATTCTACGTCCGCAAGCCAACAAATATACTTTAATGAATTCGCGGACGATTAAAAGTCACTCAACAGTGTGACTCGCGCGCTCTATTGATCTTTCATCTTTCGATTGAGACCATTTCCAATCCAAAATCACGTCAAATAGGCGTGTAGAATTACTCCCCGTAAACCCATATTTCGGCCATTTCGGCCGGTAAACCTCGTGACGTCACGCGGCAGTCTAGCCCCTTAAACCGCGATGTAAGGAATAAAATAAATTGAACTTTAATATGATAGAATTGCATTCTGTGAGAGGCACACTTTCTCAGATAACATCGCGCTACTAATTACATGACTCTACTTGATAAAGTCATTACCCGAATAATTGAAAACGCGTGGGGTTTGCGCGAACATATTTTGAAAAGGTATAATAGAATAATTACAATATATTGAATAAAATAAACGAAAAACTTATAGCACATAAATATGATATGTATGGTGTGAAATCCGCGAGTACTTGCACCTTGTTGCCCCAATTATTCCTCGAGATCGGACAAGCCTGGAGACGTGCACATCTCAGCTAAATGCATAGTCAAGACATTCTTCTCGACTTGCAAGCAAGCTCAATCAAACCGCGTCAAAATCCCGTGTACTCGCAGTTTAAGGTCGGAAGCGATAAGTGACATAGCCACTTAGCAAGGCACTAACTTTCCAGAGATTCGTGCAATCATTGCATCAGCCTCTCTCACATTGACTCTAAATCGCAAATAAGAGCAAAGCGGTCAGTCGTACAAAAGACTGGAAACACAGACTTGAGATCGTACGCCAGACATATTTTCATTTAATGAGTTATTTTGAGAAATACAAAATAACCATTGACTGTATATTATGAATGATTTCTCGGGCGGGTGACTTTACTCTACTTTTAGCAAGGCACGAACACTATTTCTAGTATTATATATACATATGTATATGAAAAAATGATAGCAAATCGCGGTGTACTCAGTGAGCGGTGGTTTAGCTAAGCTGCAGCAGCCCTACAAAAGGTCGAAGATCCGACAAAAGCTCTAATAATGGGGGTACGCATCGCGACGTGGTGCGCCGGTTGCGCCGAACCTACCGCGGGTACCACTCACTGAGTCACATGATCTCTAATTGTTCCAATGCAAGAGAAAAGTTCGCGATACGTTTCGCGTGACTCTAACAGACCGAGTGGTTCTACTCAGAGGTGCTATCTAATGCAGCACAGAAGCAAAGGCTCACCGAACCAGTTCGAGATTATCTCTTTTCTGAAGAAGA
This sequence comes from Crossocerus cetratus, assembly GCA_963675795.1. NCBI lineage: Eukaryota > Metazoa > Arthropoda > Insecta > Hymenoptera > Crabronidae > Crossocerus > Crossocerus cetratus. Next base: position 5,241,341 of record OY776664.1, on the reverse strand, counting down.
ATATCAGATCGAGATAATCCCAGGAAGAAGGGGCGCGCGTAAGACAAGAGGTGAGCAAAATCCAAGACCCCTACCGTCAGCAACCTCTGAGCCCACTTTCATTCATTTCGGTTTATTGGCAAAATTATGAAAAATGTGTTTCTTTATGGGGTGGGCTTGGGGGTAAAAAATTGGTGCACGCACTTGCCGTAACGTGTCTCACGTTGGCGAGCCGCAGACTCTTAGTTCGCTGACTCGACTTTAGATTGACTCTACTTGACATTTTCTCACACTTTAATTCAACTACTAATTAAATCATTCGACTTTGGCAAAAGGCTCTATATTAATAAGTCATTATAATGTTTAAATCAAGACTCGACTTTGTGTATGTGTGTGCAAAATGATTTTAATTCAAAGACTCGACTAAATGTTTCAAATTACTAATTAAAAGAAAAGAGTACTATATAAGTTTGGATGAACTCTAATGCAAAAAGTGACTCGACTGTACTCATATGCAAAAGGTGACTCTACTTTCAGATTTGGCAATCTCAAGAAAATCGCGTGTCTGCCAGCCCGCCCAGGACCGGACACAGGAACATATGGTTCGTGCCACAGCCCCCCGTTCGCACAATGCGAACGCGTGCAATTACATATATACAATATCGAGCATAGTGACATAATGACTGGCCATCGAGGATGGCCAGCCATGGTTCTTCGACCCTCTTCATGGGCCACTTGGATGCGACGTCTTCGGGCAAGACACCCAGCAGCGCACTAAAATTGCTCGAGACACTTCCTCGCATAAAACGTGAAAACCGCGCGTCGCGACTCTAATTTCCCACCCAATAGCTAGCAATTCGAATGACAATCACCCGGCAAAATGACTGCCATCCAAATCGCACATTTAATGTGTCTCGGCAATTGCATTTGCAACCCACCACCCCCCACTCTATCCCCCAATCAAACAAGCTACTTGTTAAAACCCCCAATTATGCAACTGCGAAAATTGCTGCTATGATAGTGGCTGAGTAAGCCACTATCAATAGCTTGTGCAATTTCTGCAACTGCACAATAAGAAACAACCATCGATGAGCTTCTTGCTTCCGACTTCTCTCTGTGCAATGAGAGTCATGCTTAAATCTACGTGTCACTAGCATCCCTCTGCGCCCGTTCGCAGTGAGACACTAGCAACCTGCCTACTTAGTCTAAATCACACCCATACAGAGAAAACACTCCCCCCCTCTCATACTGGAAGACACACGCATTCAAAATAATAGAAATGATGAATCTGAAACAGACAAATGCTGAAATCAACCGGCAAGCAATAGCAACCATTGCGATAAAGTTTATTCAAAGTAGTTTCAACATTCTTAAAGTGACTCTAGTTTAAACTATCAAAGTTTCTCGCAGAATTTCATAATAATCGTCAAAAGATTAAATAATTGTAAAATTCACAAGTATCAGTAAACTACCCAATAGTTATATCATTAGAGAAGTTAATATTATAGAAAAAAGATGTACCAAATCGATTATTTATTATATTGAATTGAAATGAGAAAAACGTGACAATATCAATTTATCCAAATAGATGACTGTGCCAACTATTTTCATAACTTGCTATTCTTAATCATGAGAAAGTGTGACTCTAGCGACGCACAAATCGCCCAACAATATATTTACATATTCACATACACACATGCGATAAGTGCGTCGTGCACAATTGCCACCGCTTGCCAGTTGCCACATACAAGTACAATAAATGAAATATATATATACCATAAACCATGTCCTAGTCCCAGACTCATTCGAGTCGCACCTGGGCAACTCCAATGAGTGCGGGCATACCACAGACATGGCTAAAATGAAATCCTTCCGACCTTTCTCCCACTCTCTATCTCGTTTCTCTTCAAGTGTGCTGAAAATCCTGACTAGAAAATTGCGTTAGACATATATGTATATCATTTCATAAGCGGATCGCGACTCTACTTTTATTGCAAACGCGACATTGGTCGGAAGGACCAATGTACATATCCATTAAAACGATAAACATTCATCCTAACACACTTTATTTCCTAACATGGTGTACTATTCTGAAAAGAACTGTACGGGAGGGAAGGAGAGGAGAATCTATAATCTGTGACTCTACTTGTTGCAAGTCCAATCTCAGGCGGCTCTTTCGTCAAAGTTGTATTAATTAGATAATAAGAAAAAGACTAATTGCAAAATTCTACTTTTCTACACATACACTCAAAAACTTTGACTCCAGAGTGCGCTCCGCCCGGCACAACGCGACGCGAATAGTCTTCTTGCATTTGTAAATTACTATTATTCATACTAGCAAATCAATCGCAACACTACTTTAAGGAAAGCAAGTGAAAAAGTTTCACTTCCAACAAGATTATTTCATTGACCAATGTCAATCATATTAGAACCGTTTGGTTCGAGCAAAGCCGGGTTACTTAAAGATATTAACTTAGGATTCCATGTTCCCTTAAGTTACTTGAATGAAATTCTTTAAATTCTATATGTATAAAATGCAAAAATGCAAAAATCGCGAGATGCAAGAGAACTCTATCCTATCTCATAAATATATAATCAATAAAGTACGTAGAATTGAAACGAGAATAGTGTACTTGCGTTGGCAGTACATTATGCTCGCTGTCACTATGCTCAATGTATATTATTATGAAGGAATAAACAATACAACCAGTCCTCCGTGTCGGTTCGGACCATTCGCCCTACGACATGATGGAGGAGCGGAGGGATAAAAAAGAGTGACTCACCCACTGCTAGTTGCAGCGGCAGTAACACCTCGCTCCAATACCTTAGCTCTCTGCTTCTCCGTAGCAATGTTGTTCGATTCGATCTGCAGCCCCAGCGATGTTGCTCCATCGGTCCAACAAGACTGATTCTATCGCGTGCGATAGTGCGTGCGTATATACTGGTATACGCGGATCATAGTTGCTCGAGGAAGCTTGCAGACGTAGCTGAGTTAATATATACATAATTGTTATATTCGCAAAACTACGGGAAGCAAAGGGAACTCCACTACTCGTAATTTGGCCGGCCAAGGACTAATACCGATCGTAAAGGCTTTACAGCCAGGTAGGATACAAGTAAGCCACCCGGCAAGACCACGAATACAAGGTAAAAGGCCTTAACCAACAATATCACAAGTTGGGGACCTAGCTGAGTTAATATATACATAATTGTTATATTCGCAACACTACCGGAAGCAAAGGGAACTCCACTACTCATAATTTGGCCGGCCAAGGACTAGTACCGATCGTAAAGGCTTTACAGCCAGGTAGGATACAAGTGTTCATTGGGAGAATTGCAATCGAGTGTGCCACCACCGCCCATGGTTGCCCACAGTCGGCAGCTCAGGACGATCTTGCGACCGCCCAGCTCCGTATACATGTATACTCCAGCTCGATCGCGCTAATTCCCCCGAACAACAAGCAGAGCCACCCGGCAAGACCACGAATACAAGGTAAAAGGCCTTAACCAACAATATCACAAGTTGAAGGGCTACTACACTCTCAGATATTAAAACTTGAATAGCACCGCGCACTGCACCTGACAAAAAGTGCCGCGAAAGTGATATGTACAAATTACAAATACTTCTACCGCCTCCAGCAGTAGAGGGTTCGCGATGAATACTCTGTTTTCTCGGCTGCAAGCCCCCTTTCACAACTAAAACTACCGGCTTTACTAGCACGACGCACGATAATCCCCGAGATCTGCATCCCCAGCAATGTTGTTCGATCTGCTTCCCCACTGGTCACTGACTCTACACACGCGGCGAGCAAATACTTTTCTTAATTGTCGCGGCCGGGTTTAAGTCACTTTTCATCGGCGCAACAACACTGATTCTATCGCGTGCGACAGCTCGACCACGCGGGGCCCACTGTCGCTTCAATCTCGGCAAAAATGTTCACACTGAAGCTAAACTCGCGGCAACGTAATGGGACTCACACGTGTGAATCCGCCCAGGCCTTTCCGAGACGGGCCGCGGTAACATTTCGCAACTCTAATGCGCTCGGTGCGCAATTCAATTAAGAAAACACTGCTGGAAAGAAGCTGATTTATACACAGAAATAAATATGGGCTTTGGGTTTGGGGAGTGTGTTTATGATAGATGATAGATGAAAATATGTCGTGGCGTACGACCTTCTCTCACTTTAACGCAACACGCGAGCACGCAAATCAAACTCATCTACTACCGCGAAACTTGATCAATTGTTCATTAAAACACTTCAAGTATAAGGTTGATTCGAAAAATTCAAGACAAGAACAAAACTGCGAGTATACAGGTGAGGTAGTACTACTTACAACCTCCGAGAAATACAAAGATACCGCGAGGCAAATGTCTGTTGTTGGGTAGGTGGTGGTAGTGCACGCCTCGTCGGCTTGTCCTCACTTTTGGTGTAGCTGAGACAACTTGGAACTAGCACGTATCATCCCTAATTAGTATTGGGTTGGTGGTTAATGCGCAACACTGCAAAGAGAAGATAAATATAATTAATAACAAGTCGCGTGTTCCGAATGTATCCCAAGTAAAGCGTCAAAGTATTTGTAAAGCGTAAAATATATTGTGGTGATTAAAACGTATTCGCGCACACTGAACCGCGCTAGTTATCCGAGAAGGTATTCGAAAGTAGGACAAAGCCGCGTCAAAATATCCCGAGAGGTGATTTAAACATTGAAAATTGAAGAAAAAGTCGGCAAATAAAAGAATGAAATTGTTGAAATAATTCGTTAGGTAGTACACGATAAACGATGAGTAAAAGTCGCGTTTAATGAGTGTAAACCGTACGCGCGAGACTGTAAAGTAATAGTATAAAGCAGGATAAACCGTTGAAATAATGAGCAATGTCGTGTTAGAAAAAAGGCGTATTGTATCGCGAGGTAATAGCGCTGAGAAGTATAAAACTCGTAACGTAAAAGAGAGAACCCGGGAGCGACGCGACGTGCGACTGTATCGACCGAGCGCTGAACACGTTGTGACAAGTTCAGGCGCTCCCGGCGGCTTCGCTGGGCACGTTCTCCCCACCGCCGCGCCAGCCAATCAGCGGGCTCGTTGGACGCTCGCTTCACTGCCGCGCCGTTTCGACCGCCCAACCACGCACCGTGACACAACGCACTCCCGGCTTCGGTATACCTGCTGTCCCTGCGTGCAAAAACTCTTTACTTTCGTCCTCGCCACGTTTCCTGGAATTTTCCCGCGTTCAACCAAACCTTTTCTACATGTGTTACTTTGCAGCCAATGCTTCTCAACTGCTGCGAACTGTTATACAGCAGATGTTAAGAAAATATTCCATCTCCTTGCGGTTTATAATGGTATATGTGTATTATTATACGCCTGATTATTTATTTAACAACTTTGCTGTTCGTTTCATCTACTATTATATCAAACGTGTACCAATCGATATTCGGAGTTGTATTTTGATATTTTTTGATCCGTTATACGCAACAATTAGTCACTTTTTTCCCACATTCTCACATATATCCCGAACACGGAGCATCTTACGGCGAATTATATTCTTATTTTATTGGTGCAGAGGAGCCTGCCCTTGGATTTGAGACTAAAATCAATGCATTTGATTTTGTGTGATTAGTGAAATATTTGAGTCTCTGGACTTGCGAACTAGTGGTACCTACCGGATATCTTGCCAACCATTGGCCATGGCTCTCCGTAGCGCCCGCAGTGCCGCCAATTCCGGCTTCACCGAGATCAAAGGTGCCGAGGCCGAGTAATCCTACTGGTTATGTCTATGCTGTGTACCGAGTCTCCTGATACGCGAATGTACTGCGCGACGTTAAAGTAAGAGGCGAACAAAAGATGAGAAGACCGGGAGTGAAGCAACGCGCGGCGTGGATCCGTTCGAGTCGAGCGATCCCGGGGAACTGCGCGGGACTCCGGCAGACCCCCACCTTGCCCGCTGCCGCTACCTGCCTCTATTGTCTGTGTCTGCACAAGCCGTCGACACGCGCCGGCTGCGCAGAACCCCACGTTGCCCGCATGGTTGACTGCCGCTGAACGTGCTCGCTGCTGTTGTTCCATATGCTCCAGACTTTTTCCAATTGATATCGAATTTCGGTACCAGCGTTTCCGCTCAATTTTCTGAAACATACCATGACTTTTAATTTGTCAAGTTGAACAGGGCTAGCCGATTGAATACGCAGAAATTATATAAAAATCATAACAATTATTCTATGCTAATGCACCTCGCGTCACACACGTAGATGACTCTGCTGAGAAGTTCCATGCAAGAATTTGTTTATTCCTCATTTAAAAAGTGCAATATAAATCATTTCCGCGTATATGTCTTACATTGCGATCTTCCTTTTATCATCGAAATAAAAATACGGCGCCTACATACTCAATTATTGTGAGCAATTGTTTTATCGATCTTTCGTGTTATCTTTCTACTATGAACTTGAACGAAATCTTCAGGTTTAAATACGTCTTATCAATTCGGAAGTAATACCTAACATTCCATCTTTACCTCAAGGGAATGCTTTCACAATCTTTAGCATGATAAATATCTATCATATTATAATAGTAAGTCGCTTTTTGAAAGCAAAGCGTTCACACCAGCCACAATTGATTCTAATCGCAGAATTTAATGATACTCTAACTGTTACCTGAACTAACTCATTGACACGTTCCTTGTAATTAAAATAGTTGGAAGAATCACGGGTGCATAACTCTTTATTCTATCGTACGAATAATAATCTCCCGAGTTTATAAAAGAAAAGCTCGCTAACATCTCACCGGTGCCGTAAAGTGGCGGTTTTTAAACAACTGATTATTCGTAGAATGCTAATTTCAAAGCTGGAACTATTGACTTATGATGGATTTGGATGGGTTAGGAAATCTTAATGAAATCGAGAAACCTGAAGCTTTGATTATTCAAAGTTTATCAACTGTTGAGAGTTCCCCACGATTCTTCTGTTTCAGCATTAAAACTAATATTCTTTAAAGAACCAAGGATCCGGAAAGCTCTACTCGATCATTTTATTAGATGTTAATTTCTAAGCACTAATTCCTTCGATTAGAGTTTAGGCTAATCGGAATTAGCTGAGAGCGGCGCCTCCGGTGCTTCCTGCTAGCTGGGATAATGAGGGATTCGGGCAAACGAGCTCAGAAAGGAAGAGCGAGGGAATGTTCTCCAGCGAGTACCGTAGTAGGGGAATGAACGTGGTTCACGTGGATGGCCGGCGAATCAGGCTGAAGACAGAAGCGGTACTCGCGTGGTCTCTCACTACCGCGCGCCGTCCGATTCTCCTGTAGCCGAGGCTGCCGCCTCCTGCTCTTTGCAGTACCGGTCAGACCGCGCGATCGAGCGCGCTCGCTAACCTTTTAAACCGTGTCCGATCGTCGAAACGACCGGCTATCCGACGATCGATTGATCGATCGGCACACCTTTCATGGGCTCGGCTCCCGGTGAATCTTCCCGGGCTCCATGCGGATGACCTGTGCTCGAAGACACGGGTGAGTGATTCTAGCGGTTCGCGCGTCGCGCTCCGCACTTTTTGCGGTTTTCTGCGAAGGCCGCACGCTTCTCCTGCACAGTGTTTCATTCAGATTATTCCGGCAATTGCACTCCGCACTCACAGCATATCACTTAAATGCACTTTCTGTAGTGTTACATTGCAGACGAATTAATTGATTCAGTGCTTCCTGGATATACGTCGATAATAAATATAAATATATTTCAAACGCTGTTTATCAAATAGGTAGAACTATGTTGGACGGTTTTCTTTTAATTACGTGGATTAGAACACTCGATAATATAATTTGACTTTGCATTCAATGGAAGAACATTAATAACGTTCAGTTGAACAATGATGTTGTATCACTGTGTTAAAATTGTTTAAGTAGACTACGTTATTGCTCGAAAGGCAGCTATCGTAAGTACGCGGAACTTAAGATCGTTCGAGTTCTGTTTTTATTTACATCGTTACGCAATAGTGCACGCGGAAACTAATTAATTCAGAATTCGTAATTCAACCTGCGGCGGTTTAATGAGATAATCGTGCTGATATAATTCTCCTGCGTGGGACATAACGATCGGTGATAATGCGAGAACTTCATTCGTCGCTCATTTTCGCAATTGATTCATATTGCTTAACCGGAAAGCAATGTGGTAACATTCGGGGAATATCACGAATTAAGGAAAAATATTCGCGGGCTATGGCAATTATGAGGAGTAACCGACATTCTCGCGTCAGTGTAAATTCGTGCCAACAAGCTGTCGGTGTGCAGCACGTGATCTACTTAAGATGAGCTCCCCAACAACATGTGTGTTGGGTGCAACACATGTTACGTGCATTTTTAAATACTGCAATGCTACGACTCCTGCTAGATCGTTTGGAAGTAATTGCGCAAATTATTGAATGCAATCATTACGATACTAATATGCCAGTGAGTTTCAATACATATGCCTAGATCTTCCATAAATTATGCTTAACGTTTAATTAAAATATAATACACCAATACATATACTACTGTCCGAAAATATCAGACCAACGATCAGCTAATAATGAAGGAGGTCCAGCGGCAACGAGCATTTACTGATAAACTTATGGATTTAATATTTCGTTATCTCGGAAAGGGGCCGCGATATTGCACCTGCGGTACCGCGATTGAGTCACCAAAACAAGTATCAGTCGCGATAACGGCGCAATCACGAAATAACAGGAATGCCGGATGTCTATCTACGAACTGTAACATTAGCCTATTGTCTTCCGCCGAATACTACTATTGCATTCTTAGCATAGAGTTCATTCTTCCGGCCGAAACAATGCCATGTTTACCTTCTAAGGAACCGTTTGTTCTCCGCTACTTTCACTATTCTGTTCTGACGTTCAATTTGGACAATTGATCTGTTCAAACGTACACGAATGCACAAGTGGGAGCATCACTAAACAGGAGTAAAATAGTACAACACTTTTATAGTCCGGTTTTAGCGAACCATTGTTCGTCCCAAGAGTTTTCAGTGAAAACGTTGAAGACGTCCAGCTTGATCCATTTGCTCAGTGGTCCAACGAAATTTCTAATCATTAGCATGTTCTGGTGGAGTTAATTTAATTATAAGAAAAAGGGAGACAAGCTATATGCTGCTGATGTCGAATATAGTTCATCTCAAACCAACCCATCAACTACGCATGATAATGAAGCTGCATTTAATTCGATATAACTGCCATATGTAATTAAATTTGTAATTGGACCTCCAGACCACATTCCTGATTTAATCTGAATGTGTTAATTGATTAAATGACTGGAAAGACCGAAGCAGATATTAAAAATGTGCTGTTGCACTGGCCATTAATGAAAGTCAAACTCAAATCAAATTAAACCACACGTCAGTAATAATAAGAGGCGTAATGTCGACGGAAATATTCGAGGATCGAAGTATCACGCATCAAAAGGCGCCTTAATCCCCCATCGATTGCATAAGTGAGAACAGCGAAAAATGTAATGCGAGCCGGTTTATCCGAATTACTTAAGCACTTAGACGAACATTCGCCATTATCGAACACTTGCCGCTGGTACTCTATCTTAGCAAGGCAAATATTTCTCTTGCCTTAAGTCATTTGCCTTCGCTTTCACATACATGCATAGTCGAATTCCTTAAACGGCGACTATTTGCACGCGTAAGTCTATTTCGCGATGTATAATCAAACCAAACAAACGAATATGAAATAAAACACTCGATCAAGAATTAAACTGAAGAGAAATTTAGAATAATCAGGTCTCATTTTTTATATGCAAATTAGCAAATGAAGGAAGAATTAAGTTTGAGAAGACATTGGCAGTCTATTTATACGTGTCACTCTATCTCGTTGACTCATCCGGCATGTGCATACGCGTACGCGAACGTGTGTGCAGAGTGACCTCGGCGCCGCGGCGGTCGCGAGGTCAAGAGCAATTTTTGCCAGGAGGAAGAAGTCGAGGAAAGGGTATCGATGTCCGCTCGAAAGTTTACCGGCAACCTGCCATGTATGGCGCACCCAATAGGAAGGCGTTCTCCTGTGTGGGTCTGCGAGACACGGGAGCCGGCAATAACCGATGAAACCAGTTGTAAATCGGCCGGCACGCTGACCTCGTGAATCACGAAAGAGTGTGCCTCGGCAGACACCACGCCCCAAATTCAACACCCATCCAGCATCCATCGTATATTTTATTTCTGACGTAGACACCTCTCCAACTTGATCAATTCCACTGTCAAGAGCCTAGTGTAAAAAACAGAATTCCCGCGCCAATCAGGAATACTCCCATATTTCATTACTCATCACCATTGAAATGTAACCTAACTAAAGTGTAATGCAAGTTAGCGCAAGGCGGCATGCAAATCTAATTTCATATGCTTATACTATTTTATGTTTTCACTTGACCTATTTACTCGGTCTATGTTCCCCTATAAAGTCGCCGGATAACTGCGATTGGACAGCTGAGACCAACAAAGTGCTCTAACAGCGTCAGTTAAAAGTTGATCGTAAAATTTGCAACGGTTTATTGTAAATAATTTCCCCATGGATAAGTAAGTCCGGTATAACATAACAGCAGGTGGGAAACATCGTAGTTTGTATGTAGAAAGGCGCGTGCGAAATTGGAGGGAATGATTTGTAGGAAAGGTTATCGATTTGGGATCTATGTCGAGCTGTATCCGGCGACCTATCCTGACGGGATCGCGGCAATTAAAGCATAGAGAGTGAATTGTTTCGCTGTTTCATTTGGCCCTCAGTCGAGTCAGACAATCGTGACGAATGTCCGAATAACGAACGCTTTCTCTCGATTCTCTCGATATTCCCTGCTTTCAGTAGTTGCTCTCGACGGCGCGGCGTGCAGCCTCTCCCCGTTGTGCTCGAGTTAGATTCCGAGGGAGCCGATTTTGACGACGCACTATGCACGCTCTACCACGAGCAACTGCGCATCTAAAGTAAGGTGAAGGCCTTAAGAATTATGAGGCTATGCATGCGCGCTCTAATGTGCTTTCTATTGTCGAAAAATTTATGATGGAAAAGCGAGATTCGTGGCTAATGTGCATGCACGTGCGAACGGAGGTCTCTTTTTTCAGCACGGAGCGCCACAGGCTCAATCGCTTAATGACAACAAGAAATAGCGGAGGTATACGTAGCGTGACGCGAGCCACCGGGGCTTTCCTACAAAGCGAGCGCATATGATTACTTTCCCGATCGTTTCTTCTCCCGCGGCGAGACTCCGATAACAAGCCAAGAAAAACTGTCGACAAACGGCAGTCGACGCGTGTGCCAATCCGACCATTAGTTCCGTTTGATAATTTCGATTCCGGCAAAATGCACTAGCGTGCGCCGGAGTTTCTAATGTTTTTCTCGAGCCTAACTTGATTTATGAAGTACCCCGTTGTTCGCTTTCGATCGTTAACGAGCGCAGTGACATTTCCTTTGTCGTGAAATCTAATGCATATTAAACTTAAATTAATTTTCACACGCTCACTATACTGATGCTATAAAGTAGTTTGGAGAAATGCTAAGACCTAGCTTCAATCTCACTAAAACAGATATCGGCGTTCTGCTTAAAGGAATAAAGGAGTTGGCCTGTAGAGATAATTGATTTCTATGGAAGGCCATTATTTATCGATCGAAACGCTCCGATTTCCCGTCGATTGTCCCGACGAAACGAAGCGCGAAAGAAAAGAGGCAGATATCTGGGGAAAAGAAACCGAAGCCAATAAGCTGTGACGCATCCGTTCGGCTCTGAATCTTCCTCACGACGAATCTTCTTGTTGTCTCTCTCCCTCTCTCTCTCTCTCTCTCTCTCTCTCTCTGTTCCTATCACGCCACGCTTCCTCCTTTAATCCACCCAAGTCGTCAGACTTTCTTTCGCGCTTAATTATACTACGAGACAGAGAACACCACTTTTCTCGCCCGCCACGGTATTCCTCATTGTTGTCGCTTAATTATAAATCGCCGCGAGAAGCGAGAGTAAACCTTTCCACGATTTCCACGGAGGGATAGGTCCGCAATTATAATCGTTGCGCTACTAAATAGCCTCTTAATTATTTGTTACAATACTATACACTTTGCGTCTTCTCGGCGTCCGATAATTTACTTTCTAAAACTCCGCGTTGTGTATAAACAGTTGGCAGTCTCTTACATTTAAATTCTCGCCAACTCGCAGGAACATTCAGGCTTTGAAAGAGACTAGAAACTATCTTATTAAAATGAACACCGCCTGCCAGTGTTTGATTTGAAAATCCTAGTATTCTCATTCAAGAGAACCGTCTCAATTTTCATGCTAAATTTGCGCTGAACTAGCTCTCGACATGCACGTCCAAAAGAGTCACGTGTGAGAAACAAAGGGATCGCGCTCACATGTTTTTATAAGTCTGCTTCCACAGTTATACGTTATACGTGACACTCAATTCAGACTTGGTACGTAGGAGCGACACGCTACTGCCGCTTAAGAAGTTTAATTGTGCCTTCTCACGAGGACTGTGCGCTGAGCGAGCTCGAATCACTTGAAGAAAATAGTTGTGTATCGTTTCTTTGCCAAGTGCACTCTGGGGTAACGAGGAACCGGTAGCAGTCGGTGTGCTTGAGAAGTGGCACTTAATCCCGGAGGACTGTCTCGTTTAGTCGTATTTGGCCGGAGGAGAAATTGAGAGACATTCCTTTTAATAGACAGCGATCTACATTCAATGATCACTGATGCTAAATAAAGATATACAACTTTCCTAAGAGCTAATCCGTAACAGGTTTGAAATAACTTTAAAGCTAATTATAATAATATGAATACCTTGCAATGCAGTATAATCTTCATTTCACTCGAGTCCTCCGTGCAGCACCTGCAAATGAAATTGAGCTCAAATTAGTACAATGCATCGGAAAACAAAGATGATAGGTCGGGTTGTTTGAATGGGGAGTAATAGAGCGGCGCTCCTTCGTGGTTCGTTTGGAAATTTCGATCATTAGAGGAAAACTGGGCCCATAGATCTACCGTTCATTGCCAGAGGGAGACTATACCGAGGAGCGACGCCTCGTTAAATCGTTACTGCTTAGTATTCTAGACGGTCTGATTCTCATTATGGCAAAAACGTATACCCCACACCTAGCCGCGTATTCCCTGCGCCATCGCAAAAATCATCTCAGTTACTGGCTTCTTTCTTTTCCGCTGTACATTTACTTCGACCCAAGGTTTCCCAAAGGTGCATCTGTGACAATGAATCAGGAATGGCCTCATTCCCATAGTAACAGCACAGCCTGTCATTAATGTCAGGAATATACTAATTGCAATTACACGGTTTTACCTCTCACATTACAAGTATGTTTTCCATTGTGGAATTTATTTAAGAATCCTACAACCGCGGGGGTCTCCTTTAGTGTATTCGAGCCGTCAATAATTAAAAGAGCAAAGTATTATAGAAATTACTAATCATTTTAGTTTGTTACCATGTGATTTGCTATTTTTCTGAAATCAATATTTCATAGATTGCCGTTACTAATTATACCCGAGTGCAAGAATAATCTCCGTGCCACTTGGAATCGACGCGTTTAGGTTTAAGCGTGGGCCATGATTACGGCCCTACGTGTATAATTCATATGGTTGCGTCGATGCAGACAGCAACCCGACATTAAATCTCACCGGGCATCGATAATTAAGTAATTTCAGCGAGGATCAGACGTCCCGATTGATTAGCATACTTCGACGCCGAGCGATCTCCGCTCTCACGTCCTCTCCTAGCCCCCGGCTAGAACTCGAAATAAAAGTAGAAGTCTTCCAAGTCGAAGTGTCAGATCCCGCTGACGTAATTCAATGAACTGTATCGATGTGTGTTGTCGAGTCTCGCCGTTACGGGCTCTCGTAACACTCGAAAACCGGTACGAGAGTATGTCAGGTGTGGCATACGCTTAGACGATGAATCTCGTAACAACTCTGAGATCGCTAACTGTGAACTCGCCGGCTACTGGCGGCGACGTCCCTGTCCCACGATCTCAAACCAGCTAGACGCTGATATCATTGTTCTTAAGGCAGGATTTTGTAAGAAAAGTGAGCCACACTTAACTCTAAACTGCTCCGTTTCGACGTTTGCGACAACTGTCCTTGCAGTTTCTCGGCGAAATTAAAGCAGTCTTGCGTTTGTAATTGCTGCTGGTTTCGACAATCATGCCATTGCAGTTTGAGCATTTTGTCCGCGGATTTTCTAATGCAGGTTAAAAGACTGCATTGCAGGCAGGTTTAGTGGATTCTTTGTAACAAACCTAACAAGCATTTGTACCGTTTCGAAACAATTACTGTAAAACAGATTAGAACTACAATTAATTGTCCGGCACATTTAATGCCCCTGAACATTTTGCACGATTCAAAAATTGCGAGAGACTTGCGCGCGAGCTGGCGGTGTGAAATTTATGTTCCGTTCTGCACATTAATTTCACACGCCCGACAACGTGAGGAATCGATGGAAAAAGGAGGAGCAGTCCGAGTACGGTGACAGAACAGTTCTTATGCCCGAGAGATTCTGCTTTTTGCATCGTGCACAGCCGACTGCGAAGACGGGAGGAAATTTGTTAACATTTTCACCGGCGATTTCCAACCGGAAGAGGCTGTCGCATGAAGAAACTCCGCGCCGCGTCTCCTTTGAAGTCCTATTCAATTTACACTGGGATAATTGCTCATTCAACAACTGTACTGTGTATACTAAAAACTCGGATGGACTTAGCGGCGAGGAAAGTCATGCAAACATATCAAGATAACGGAACAACAAGAAAAAGCAAACATTGAGTTGGCAGGCGAGCATTATGCGAATCAGACATTCTTAAATTGTAGTGTTATTTTTAAATTAAAGGTATTCCAGGATATTTCGGAGGCTCCGCCCATCGGAACACATTTTATGCAAAAGATCCGAAGGCTGTGGAGCGGCTTCCTCTCGTTGGTCTCTATTTTCCCATGCGTTGCTGCGTTTACGTGTCAAAGCCATTCTCCGCGTCACGCGTCGCGCTAACAAAAGGTCGTAGAAAGCTTTATTCACCGTGGTGATCTCGCATGTCGCATTTACCAGTGGGGCGGGGGCAGGACAGAGCCGTGGGTGCGCATTCGTGCTCACGCACACGCGTGCGTGCGCCGGAACGCGCGCTCGCGTACTCACGCGTGTATCTTGCACGTATTACATGTGATGCTCGAATCTGCCGGAACTAATATCGCGACACAGATTTGCCTGGACAAACACGCAGTATCGATTTCGAGGAAGCGTGCTCCGATTTTACGTGGTCGCTCGCACGGAAAGAATGGAAGCCGCAGAAGAAGAAAAGTCGCGTAAGCGTAAGCTGCGGTTGGCGAACCTAAGCCGCCAACTCTTGCGTGAAAAGTTTCGGACGCGTCGCCCATTTCCGAGCGGACTCTCGATGTCGCGTTGCTCGAATACTTTCCTCACTTTCCCCCCTCGGCCAGTGGGGGAGCCTTTTTCCCAGCGACAAAAGCACCAAGCTTATGCATCTTTGTTGGGCGAACCTTTCCCTTGCACCATTCGACTGCCGTCGAATTATCCAAGATTAATCAGTGAACAAAAGTGATTATCAATTCATACATTATTGATAGGCATCAAGTTGCGTATTACAAGATGTGTGTTAGTAACATGAATGATGCAGAAATTAAGTGATTAAAGAATCATTTTTCCTGTAAAAATGATCTCGGTGTACCTAGCGTAAAATTGCACAATATACTTTTAAGAAAAGAAGACTTTCAATATCTGCCGCTTTACATCCACGGATTCGAAGTTCGAGTTTCTTGCATTGGACATCGAAATTCTATGTTCCGATTTTGACATTGTTCGAAAGTATACTAGCTAAATTCAGCTCAATGATCGGCGCTGCCATTGTTCGGGAACGACTGCGCGGTCGTAGATAGCACTCACTGTACCGTTACACCGTCACGCTGACGGGACTGAGCACCGGAACCGGGTACGCGCAATCGGAATACTCGCTGTCTTTTCACTACGCTCTCTTTTGACGTGTGGACGTGGGAGCCCCGTGTGTGGACCTCCTCTGTGTGGGAGACAAACTTCCGGAAGAAACACGGATGTAATACTGCTACTACTACCACCTCCCTATCGAGCTACCTAAAAAGAATTCCCCTGACTGATCGGCCAATAGAAAAGGGGCCCAACGCTCCATTTCTGTCGAATTTTTTAAAGTAGAATATTACTAGGCGCATATGGGAAGTTGCGCGGAGCGATTAGAGCAGCGCTTCTTCCGGCGCGGCGATTCACTTCCTCCAACGAGATCATTCCTACCAGCGATGCACTCGGGGCTAACAGCGCGGAGTCGCGCGCTACCGCGCCGTCATCAAGGAAATTAATTTAGCGTGGTTATCTCGCCGCGGAAGTATATTCACGATTAATAAAGTCAAAGCTCGCTGCGCGCGTCGTGCACGATTTCTCGAGGAATTATAGCTCGTTTAACAAAGGCTATTGCGGCCGCCGTTGTTTTCGAACAGGAACTCGTCCTTCTGCCAATGGACTGTTTTAATACAAATATTCATTCATTCTTCAAAACTAGGAATATTATGAGATATTTCAATTTGGAATTACAGCTCCATATGAGTAATTCAATATTGACTAACGACCGAACGAATTTCGGTCAAAGAGGTTGAAAGAGAAGGTCCTTCCAAGATGCGAGTGGACGAGAGGAAGGCCTCCTCTCGTTGTAGGAGGTATCACTTTCAGCAGGTCTAAAAACAGTGGGGCCAATTGCAAATCGATGATCAGGGCTACTATAGGTATAGGCCGCAGAGCGGGATCGTTAAGCCAATTTCGCGGCGGGTTTCTTCGCTCTAATACCCGCAACACCACGTGACACGGCCGCGGCCGCGGCCACGATATTGCTTATGTTCGCCGGACAATTGATACATCATCGATACCGCCCAGATCATATCCGTCTCCCAATGGCTCGTCTGTATTAAAGGAGAAACCCCTGGCCGATTGAGAGTTTCCGCTGATAACTGTGATCAAGTATATTCGAGCGGAGGGCCGGACCGATCGCGTGTGCGTACGTGTCCGGTTAAAACTATTTGGCGAGGGCGGCGGTCTGTGAAATTGATAGGATTCGATGTTCTAGGTCGCAGCCCGTCGATTCGATGCAACAGAGAACTCGGGCGGTGATCGAGTGACTACAAAGTGTGTATGTCGGTCACTCCGTCGCTGTTCCCTTGTAAACAGGTGCGGACTGCACCGAGAAATCAATACACGTCGCGTTTCAGGCAGTGCGAAGGATCGTTATAATATGCAAAATTTAAGTGGCCATCCGATTTCGGCTTCGTTCGGCTCATCCCACTCGCTTCATACTTTCTTAACACCAATCGAACAGCAATCTAGAGCAACACTCCTGATTGATTATGCCAAATGAAATAGGTCTACCCGTTTCGAACACAAGTCCTGTTGCTTACGGTATCAGAGATATGAAACTTGCAGTCACGGGGAGACTCCGAGTGATTTGAATTTCTCTTTTCTGATTCTCTTTCGAATGGATCTCTGATATCTATTAGAGGTAATTGCTGTGGTAACATAAAGGTCCGATTGCTCTACAAACGCAGTATCCAAACACACTCATCATTTCGAAATGATTATTTGCGGAAAGAAACGTGGGAGTGATTGGAGCGGAACAGTTTTATCGTAGAAAGCAGTATTGTTCGATGATCAGCCAATAATCTGCAAGGAAGTTCTACTCTCGACACGATGCAACTTTCTATGGCGCAACGCTGCATCGGCAGTTCTCATATTACAGAAGTAACATAATAACATAGAAGTCTGTATATTGTAAGCTACTTTGTAAGGGGATTGCAGTACCGCGCCAGGAAGTACAGAGCGCACTCGTAATTACACTTACATAAGGTTTAATAAATACTGGCCTTCTACGATGGCCAACGGGACTCTTTCTACGGGGAATAGTCCAGTTCTCCATAGAATGCTATTAGTGGAAGGAAACAACCTTCGCCAATGTACGATTTAGGACGTGCTTTATTTTAATTGGCCGTTCGATGCGGAAGCTAATTAATAGTGGGATATTTCAGTTTCCGCAATTTTTTTAGTTCCAACGAGTATAGTAATTACCCGACTTATGTGATAAAATTTCTTTTCGCTATTTCTGATGTAGATTAGTTATATAAATAACTCGCTTAAAAAGTAATCTTAGCTCAAAGTATCCCGGGAAGACTCGTAGTAGTACTTTGATAATATCAGGGAGTCGTCGCGATAAAGGTCACTCAATGGGATGACGATGGCGAGTGACAAATTCGAATTAAATAGAGAAAGTGTCCACGAATATCGTATATCCGGAGATTAACCGTGAAGGGTGTGATCCATAAACGTCCTCTTCAATTTCATCTAATAAAATGTCATCCGAAACCATGATGGGCTTCGAGCCTTAGGCGGCTTCGCACAGTAGGCTATACCTTGAGAACTCGTCCCTCAAATGCTCCTGTTTTTAACCTACAAACTTTAGACAATCCAACTCCGTGCATTTCATTTGTGAATTCAGAACAAAATGTTCACCAAGTCTACGGTAAGCAACAAAATAAACGAGTCGAATTGCAACTATGTTAGCTCAGAATTTAATTACTCTGATCTTGGCAAATATAGGCAATTAAGTAAGGAATAAATAAAATTCCTACGAAATTACAAATTTGAGAATAAGATTTGTATGTTTACTCGGAACAGTGTTGCCACATTAAATATTCGACTAAAGGAGGATTGGGCATTCGGAGTAATCCCCGATATAGTATCACGCGATCGATTCCGATCGATATTTAAGAGATGCGGTGGGGTCTTCCCGCGAGACCTATTTCTGAAACGGGGGATAGAAGTGCGCCGGTCTTAGCGGGCCCGATCCAATTAAGGGGTTAACAGGTATCCAGTTAAGAAACACAAGCGAGACCCAGTCGTATCTTGCACCTGGTTCTGCGCGCAGCCCCCTCATTCATATCTCGATCGCCTTCAATGTGGCAGACCCTTCCTCAATTTTGAGTGCGAACACTATCACGAGAGATGGGTGACATAATCGGTCAGTTTTCCAAAATTCAGCCGACAAAATCTCCATCCAACTCGCCAGCAAACAACGCCTTCATCCGATCGTCCTATTCCACTATTATTCGAACTGAATACCCTTTTTGAAACAGTGGTGAACATTTGTACGAGGGAACATTCTTAAATGTGTAAAGAAGGAGCAGTGCAACCTAAATGAATCCACAAATCAACGATACTCTGTTCTAATTCAATTAACAGTGTTATAAGGTTTCCCTTGGACTATTTATTAGCCGGACCACCATCACGGGTGTACGGACTGTTATTCTGCCTGTAGAAAAACGAGTGTAAAGAAAACGTGGTCTGCCAGAGAAATTATAAGCCGTTACAGTGGAAATTCGATTATAATAAGCTGATATAATGTTGAGTTACGTAACGAGGCCGGCCGGGGTAGTTTTGCAGAGTGCAGCCTTTCTTGGGTGCTCGTTAATCCGATTATAAAACCACATTACACGTCCAACACCTCGTCTCCAAATCTATCACTCGTTTTATTGTTAACTACAAAAATATGCTGTGCCAAAGGCTATTAAAATCGAACCGCAAAATATTAACAACGATTTATGCAAAAGCGTTTCGCGTTCATTAAGCCATCATGCTTGCCACAGTTGCTCGATAAAAATAGCCAGGTTATTTAATCATCACCGCAATCGACGTTTTCAGAAATGACAGGTGGCGGGACTAACATGGCTTACCACGGTCTCAGCCAGCACGTAAACTTCGACGTGATACCGGATCCGGGCGATCGGTTTACCCTGGAGGAGCTAATCGGCGAAGGAACCTATGGAGAAGTGTTCTCCGCCACGTGCCAGGAGACCGGCAACAAAGTGGCGATCAAAATATTGGAGAATGTCGCGGACAACATCGAGGAGATCGAAGAGGAGTACCTAGTGCTGAGGGACCTAAGTTCCCACCCTAACATTCCTCGTTTCCATGGACTGTTTTTAAAAAGGGCGAGGCCCGGCCAAGAAGAGGACCAACTATGGTTCGTTATGGAGGTAGTGTCATTGAAAGTCATTGCAAATTAACTCACTTCGAATCTCGGGGAATGGATTCTAATTGTTGTAAAAGTTGTATGTGTGTATACAAGCGTTGGGAATTTGTTCTCGAATAAAGAAGACTGTCTGGAGAAGAGCACTAGTTGCTAACTAATTGCTCTGGTTCCAGTTGTGCACTGGAGGCTCCGTGACCGATCTTGTCCAGGGTCTCAAAAAACGTGGCAGACGCCTAACGGACGATCAAATCGCCTACATCCTGCGCGAGACAGTCGAGGCACTTATTTATCTTCACGGCAATCATTGCATGCATCGTGACGTTAAGGGACACAACATTCTTCTCACCGAGGACGCGAGTATTAAGCTTGTTGATTTCGGCGTGTCTTCCCATCTCGCCGAGACTCTCGCCAGAAAGAACACTTCTGTTGGTACGCCATACTGGATGGCGCCCGAGGTATTTCCCACTTTCATTTTTTCTCTTTCCTTCATATTTCGTTTCCTAATACTCTTCTGTATTCTCATTTTAATACTGGGCTTATCAACTCCCTCCCCGTCAAACCAGGTGATAGCATGCGAGCAACAATTGGACTCTTCTTACGACGCCCGGTGCGATGTTTGGTCGGTGGGAATCACAGCGATTGAGCTGGCGGAGGGTGAACCGCCCATGTCGGAATTGCATCCGATGAGAGCGCTCTTCCAAATTCCACGGAACCCACCGCCGACCCTCAAGAACCCCGACATCCATTCGCCCGAATTGCTCGACTTCATCACCGAATGTCTGGTGAAAGATCTCGAGCACCGTCCGTTCACCAGCGAACTGAAGGAGCATCCCCTGCTCGTCGACATCGAGCCTCGCAAGGAGAAGATCCGCGCGCTTCTCCAAGAAGAGATTCGTCGACAGCGGGAGGAAGGCAGGGTTCACAGGCAACCGGAAGTCACGACGAAGCATGGCAAGCTCAAGACCGATCGCAAAGCAAGGCCCGAGAAAATGTATATGGACGACTTGGCTGCTCTGGATATGCTCTCGGAGGACACGATCGTCGACCAACTGCAACATCGATACGAGCAGGGCCAGATCTACACTTACATCGGGGATATATTGGTTGCTGTCAATCCTTTCACTAATCTTGGCTTGTACACTGGACTGGTGAGTTTTGTTGAGAATGAGTCTCGTCGGGTATTAATACAATACTCTCTTGGCTTGGAGTTTTCTAAATAAATTTCCATTATGGAATATTTTAGGAACAAAAGAAGTATAAGGGACAGGCTCGCTCGGACAACCCTCCACACATTTTCGCAGTAGCCGACGCTGCGTACCAGGCCCTACTCCACCAGCGGCAAAACCAAGCGATTGTGATAAGCGGCGAGTCCGGCGCGGGCAAAACCGAGAGTGCCAATTTACTTCTGAAGCAACTGGTTTACTTGAGCAAGGCTCCCAATCGAAACCTAGAAGAGAGGATCTTGCAAATCAATCCTATAATGGAGGCCTTTGGCAACGCCGCAACCGGGATAAACGCAAACTCCTCTCGATTCGGCAAATATTTGGATCTAACGATGACCAAAGGGGGCAAAGTAACCGGCGCGAGAATATCAGTCTACTTGCTGGAACAATCGCGAGTCGTCGCCCAAGCAGAGTAAGTTTTGACACTTCTACTATATGTATTGGAAACGACTGCAAGTGTTTCTGATGAACCTTCTAACTCGAAGTAGATTCATTGGCAATCGATGATTGCGGCTGTAAAGTAGAATTGGAATATCGAATTTTCTATTTACAGGGGCGAGCGAAACTTCCACATATTCTACTACGTCTACGACGGACTCGAGGCGGACAACCGGCTGGCGGAATTCCATCTCGACGACGACCTTCGGAAGCAGCATCGATACCTGATGGATCATAGTCAAACATCTCAGACCCATATCGACAAGTTCCAGCAGCTGAAGGTCGGCTTCAAGCTACTCGGTTTCCAGGAGAGCGATGTGGACACTGTGTATCGTGTCCTGGCTGCCATTCTCCATCTCGGCGATATCGAGTTCGTCGAAGTGATCAGCGAGGACAACACGGATAATAAGAGTTGCGTGGTCGATAATGCACCACTAAGCAGAGGTGAGAGGACGCGCTTCTTCGGAATCATATTTACTCGAATGCCGAAGAAAGTATCATAGTACGACTAGCCAATGAAGAATATTAAACCCTCGAAAGTTATAGCAATACTATATGGATTGTTTGTCTTCTCGCGGTGTTCCAGTGTCCGGTCTGCTCGGTGTCGAGGAGAACGATCTTCTGGAAGCCCTGACGTCTAATTCGGTTATGACCCGCGGAGAGACAATTACGCGAAATAACACAGTGGCCGAGGCGTGTGCCGCTCGAGATGCGATGGCGAAGGGCCTCTACGGTCGACTGTTCGATTGGATGGTTAATCAAATCAATTGCCTGCTGAGCTTCAATCGCTCGCCGAATTGCGAGCCCCTGGCCATCGGGCTCCTCGACATTTTCGGCTTCGAGAACTTCCCCAAGAACTCGTTCGAGCAACTCTGCATCAACATTGCCAACGAGCAGATACAGTATTACTTCAACCAGCATATCTTCACTTGGGAGCAGCAGGAGTACATGGCCGAGGGTATTCCCGTCGATCTCGTCGAGTTCTCTGATAATAGACCGGTTCTCGATATGCTGCTCAGTAGGCCGATGGGTCTACTCGCGCTCCTCGACGAGGAGAGCCGTTTTCCTAGAGCCACTAATAGATCGTTGATTGGTGAGTAGTAATTCGCGTTTGCATTTCACTCCTTTCTAACGACTGGAGTTAATTCACTCATTTATATACTGGAATTGCCATAGCCTGGTAGTTTAATCTCTTATGGTCCGGGGCTCACCAGGATAGCTCGTAGGTTATTCAATTAATGGGGGTTTAAATGTTACGTGCGTCATTTTCAAGTCATTCGACCTATCGCGGCCTAGGAACTTTTCTCATTGTTCCTGGTAACTGAAGAAAGTTACTCCGAAGCGAGTGTGCTCGCCTGCCAAGCGGTTAATGGATACACGTTTCCTGTGACAGAGAAATTCCATAGCAACATCAAATCGAAGTTCTACGTGCGGCCGAAGTCAGATGCGGTGTGCTTTGCGGTCCATCACTTCGCTGGTCGCGTGGTCTACCAGGCGGAAGGCTTCCTAGAGAAGAACAGGAACTTCCTGCCGCCCGAGGTCATCCAACTTGTTAGACAGTCGCAGTTTGACATGGTTCGCTTCCTGTTCCAATGCCCGATCACGAAAACCGGCAATTTGTATTCAGCCGTGCACGAGACTGCCTCGAGAAAACTCGCACAGTCCAACCAGAACACTAGGGTAATTCCGATTCACTATGCCATTAATAGTTTCAGCGAGAACCTTTTCAATTAATCTAACTTAACTGTTGAAGGAACCATGCACGAAAGAAAGGAAATTATCTAAATAAGCAACATATTAAGTTTCTATTTTGCCGTAGGAACGTTATTCAAGTCGTGGACTCGCATCGCAATCAAGAGCCCAGCAGACAGTGGCAACGTATTTCCGATACTCTCTTATGGACCTGTTGCAAAAGATGGTTTCCGGCTCCCCACAGTTCGTGCGCTGCATAAAGCCCAACGATTCGCGGAGCCCGAAGTTCTTCGATAAGGAGAAAGTCATCAAACAGCTGCGCTACACTGGTGTCCTAGAGACAATAAGGATCCGTCAGAACGGCTTTTCCAACAGGATCCCGTTCGGCGAGTTCCTCAAACGGTACTAAACCCATACTTTCCCCACTGCGAAAAAGCCTCCTTATCTTATCGACCTAATGGAACACCAACAAATCGTCGCTCAACAAACAGGTACTGCTTCCTGGCATTCGGCTACGACGAGCGAGTGATTGCCAACCGAGACAATTGTCGGCTCCTATTGGTGCGTTTGAAGATGGACGGCTGGGCCCTCGGGAGAACGAAGGTCTTCCTCAAGTACTATCACGTCGAGTTCCTCTCGAAAATGTACGAGGAACAATTGAAGAAGATCATCATGGTCCAGTCGTGCGTGCGCCGATGGCTGGCCAAGATCCGATTCCGAAAGCAGAAGTGGCAATTCGCCGTTTCCGTCGTCACCCTGCAGCGCCATATACGCAGATGGCTCTCGCGTAAACGTCTCGTCGCCGAGATGAAGAAGAAGCAGGCAGAGGAGGACGCTGCGGCTCTCGAGCTGGCCAAGAGTATGCGATGCTTTAACCAAATCCCTCTCTATCTGTATGGTGGCAACCTTCTATGCTTTTGTTGCAGAAGAGCGTGTGCAGAGAGAAGCGGAGCTGGGCAAGGGAAGAATTATAGGGCAAGAAGGGGAGAAAGCCGATCTGAAGGAGGACGACGCGGCAGTGATTATTCAGAGCCGTAAGCTATGAAATAATGCTAGATTTCGATTGATAGACAATTTTAAAGGACAACGGATTAAAGGACAGCGTTTGCGATGTTGTTGGGTTATTTAAGATTTCCGAGGGTACACCATTCGCAAGCGTTTCGGGCCCGAGTCGGAGGAGCGCTTCAAGAAGATCCTAAATGATTACGACAACAAGGTCGAAGCCCGGCAGGCATTGGTACGGGAAGGAGTGAAAGAGGAGGACGCCGGCCTCGTCGTGCAACGGTGGTATAAGAAAGAAGAACGGGTTGTCAAGAAGCCACCTTCCAGGGATAACATCCATCCAAAACTGCGCCAAGCCGAACTCATACAATTCTCGCAAAATGTGAGTAAGAAAGTTATCTGCGGAATAAATGATAGAGAGTCTCGATGAGGAAGCTTTTACGAGATCGGTCTATTAAAATGAAACAGGTTCACATGAAGAACCAAGACGTGCACAAGAACTTGCGACGCAACAAGCCCGGGATTCGTCTGAACGACGTGGATGTGGCGCCAGACGACTACGTGCGGCCCGAGGGCTTCAAGATGGTCCAACCGATCTTACAGTACCGCAGTGGCAATCAAACGGAGGCTGAGGAGACCGTCAAGTACTACCGCGATCTGCAGGAGGAGATGAGCAGGTAAGTGTCCCAGTCCGCAAAGCTTGACCAGCTGAATCTACTGGCTGTCAGCCGGTGACGCCGGGAATTCGATAATTGAATCTTCGCATGCTTCTGGCATTCGCATCGGAAGTGGTTCGGACTTCGAAGAAGACGAAGTTGGCTGGGACTTACCGTTGACACAGCTCGAAAATGACCTTCAACCATCGTCGAGGTATAGCGTCGATCGGCCAGCACGCTCTTTACCCCCCCGCTTTGACCCTAGACCCCTGCGCCACACCCCACAGCCAAGATGCAGATTAATACCACTGCAATGCTGTCGTTGGGTTTCCTCCCTAGGAACCTAATAGCCTTTCGCTCCAACTCCAAATGCGATAGCTCTGTTTCTAATTCGAACCCGCTACCACAAATATTTTCGCAGCCCCGATCGATTGATTAGTATTCCCCAAATTGCGTCATCCCACGGACTCGCAATCTCCTTGGTAGAACCCTCGAGAACTCGAAGCCCCAATTTGACACTCCGACGAAATACTGTTCAATCAATTTCTAGAGAGTTTCAATGAGTTGTGTAGCCTTTGAGTAGCCATTGATGGAAGGTTTGAATCCCTATTTGCTCGAGTCGGTAGTGCTCTAGTGGATAGAATTACGTGTTGTCGGCTTGAAATGACGGTAAATCACTATTATACGAACAGGAGTCGAATGGGTCAGATTCTGGAAGTGAATGCCGTGAGGAAAGAGCGCTTAGAGGCTCAGGCCGACTTTGCAATAGCTCCCGAGCAGCAGCTTTCGGACATATGGCACAAAGCTCTGAGAAATCCGAACGAGCCAGAGGAGACGCAGGAGGAAGGTGCAAAAAAGATCAGGTGAGTTTTGCCGGTCATATTCTCCAGTCAGCCCCGTTTTGTCCGCGTCCACGGGACTCTTGTTCCGTTTATACATACAACGAACCGGCATTTTTCTCAGTTTAATTTTAATTGAAAATATTTTCTCTCATTTCTTAACCGTTTTGTCGAGTTTTTCTTTGACGCGAAATCTTGGTGTTTAGAGTCGGTGTACATATGTGTGGTTTATTTATTACTGAATCGAGAATGCTTGAGTTACTAATATTTCGTTATATCTTTCTCCACCTTGCCAGAGGTATCATGGCAAACTTCCAGGTAAAATGATACAATTATGACATTCGTAGAGATTATTACGTTCGTTTAGGGCCTATACACTCATTTACCTCACTATTATCTCTGTAAAGAAGGCTATATCTTAAAAGATAGGATACTCTTTTAAACCATAACTGTCAGATATTGTTAATCAGTCACTGGCACTAATTAGCCCGTCGAGTCATATTCGCAATTCGATCTGAGTCCCAGTGTGTTCAAAAGCGTATTCATTTTAGTCGCTCTCCAGCCAAAGCCACAGTATCGAGAGTCAATATGGATAATCGATAGCTTCACTCGACACTAGTCTTGCCCTTCTAATGAATTAGCCGCCGAATACGTCACCCAGTCATTGGCAAACCCCACGACTTCATTCTTATCACAGTGTCGAGAGAGACTCACTTAGTACCAAGCCAGTAGCCTCCCACATGCGCTAGCTAGTCGAAACGATCGCGAGTGCTTCTCTACTTGCAGTTCAAGGACTAGTCACTTGCTTAGCAAGAAACTGCAGTCCGCTGCGGAGCGCCCGCAGTGCAAGCAACCTGTCCACGCCCCTTCGCATCTCCAGCATCCAAATGGCCTACGAGCCGGATGCGTCGAGCGCAACAACCATCTGAACAGCAGCGGCAGCGCCATCGGTAACAATAACCGGCAGCAACACCAGCAACAGACGATTTTCGGGCGCCCAGCCGTGGCTAGCGGATACTCAAGCCCAAGTAGCGGATACTACAGCTCGATCAGCGTGTACTCGAGTTCCGGGTGCGGCCAGCCGAGCCCGATCAACGTCGGCCAACAACCGGCGGCCAGCGGGCACGCGAGCACCGTTAACTCCGTCAATGGACACGCGTACCCGATTAACGGCCAGCAGGCCGTCATCGGCAATCAGCCGCTCTCGGCCGGCAATGCTCGCGCGACATCGATCAATGGCCGGAGTTCGGTGAATGGTCGCGTGGCCGCGGTCGCCGCCGGCGGCGCCCGCCAGCCGCTCAATCCCGGCCAGGGCGGCTACGTCAACGGTTATTTAGCCTCGGTAAAGGGCAGATTGGCCAACGGGCCCCAGGTGAACAGGGTGCTGCCTCATCCTGCGAGCAACCACCAGCGGAGGAATGACCTGGCCGCCAGGCAGCCGCGGATGATTAATGGATTCAAGAATAATCTGATCGAGCCGAGGAAAATCGTGGAGGGCGGCGAGGAGCGGGCCGGCATGATCCTCGGTAGGAGCAGGCTGATCGATGTCGATCGAAGGAACGGTATTAATCGGGCGATGATCGGTCAGGCTAATTTGAATGGGGTTGGAAAGGGCGTAGAGAATGGGATGGCGATACCGGTGAATCTTAGGCAGCTCTTGAGACCGACGGTCCTTCCGAAGCGGCAGGAGAATTTTAAGGCCGATTACGATAGCGAGGACATTAACGGGCCTTATAACTTTAGGCAGCTGTTGAGGCCGGCCGAGTACCTCCCAACCGAGTCCTTGAGGAAGCGGAAGGGTGGAATGGCTTGTAATGGAGTGCCGGCAGCCCCGGACAAAGTTCCCGGGAAACACGTTAAGAGAAGAGCCCCTTTGGCGCCGAATCAGAATAAGATCGTCAGCCCGAAGAAATAGGTCTCGCGGCACTGGATCGAGTGCAGTCGAGTTGCCAGCCTTCCAGCCAGACAGGGCCAACTCTTGTTTTAATCGCTTGAATTAATAGAGATCGCCGCGCCGGCCGGATTAAATGCACGGGCTCCAGTCAGCTTTAAGATTTTACCGGTCTCTTGCCCAGAAGGAAACGGACCTATAGTAATAGTTAATTAATCTTAGATAGTACACCAAATGATACGGGACAGCATATTTCTTAAGCATAATTCAACTGTACAGGAAATCCAGCAAAGACTCAGAAAATCACGACAGCAAGTATGCCTCGTCACCGAGTATTGATCACGTTCGTGTCGAGGCCCAACTTGTCCATCAACAAGTCGACAGTGTACGATCGGATTGCGAATTGCTAAGAATCGGCCAAAACTAATGAAAACTCGGTGGGAGTTGATTTCGAGTTCTTTGCGGAATATCCCACGTGCGTATTTGACACTCGAGACTTCCTGTTGTCCCGTGCTCCGCCCGTAAGTTTAGAATTGCGTGTTCTGCCAATGCGATGACGTCCAATGCAAGAAGTATTCGTTATAGTCGACTTGATATTCGGGCGAGCAATGTATACAACGAGAGAATCGGGTTCTCGCGTTGGTCCACGTATAGAACTAGTCATGCGTAGCTTTATGGAATTTCCCGACTCGTCCATCTCGTTGAGGACAGCGTTGACGACTCTGTGAGCTCCCCGTTGGTATTTCGACTTTTCCTTCATTAATAAAAATGTTCTAGTAACTAATTCTGTATTGAGTGAAGTATTTAGCGGCAGCGCACTTGATTAGTGGTAGCTGATTGTCCCGCTGCTTTATCAATGTACACGTTGTTAGATTAGTCGCCGCTCTCGAGTGTTCGTTGGAGGTTCGTATTTAACGATTCAATGATGCACCGTTTCGCAATGATATCGGCGCTACCGGTTGCGCGCGCTATGAGAAAGGCTTGTACATAAAAACTCTCTCGTTCTCCCAGATGCAACTATTTAATTAAATACACGCATACACTTCGACCAAACCGATCTCAACTGCGGACTGTGTTCTTCCCCATGTAGCCTATTCCCAGGAATGATATACCATGAATAAATGCGATAGCTGATACAACGTTGACGCCGAACCGGCCGAACCGCAGTCTCTAATAAATACTTTGATTAAGCCTCCACTGGCCATCCAGCGGGCCGTAAAAGTTGCCAATAATCGGCCCTCGCCGATGGATCCGGCCGAATCCCATAGCTTTTAATAGCCGCGGCTTTCTATATTACATCCCTGTTCTATCATGCTCTCTATTCATTGGATTACATACCGGTACGCTTAACCGTTCGCGAGCTCTATGCTACCTAAAGTTATATCCACAAATTGAATTGGTGCACTCCATAGTCCCGGTATCCGTTGAAAGCTTATGAATTGGTAATCAAGGAACAAGTACGTACAGGGCGTACCACGACTACCGGAACCGAGTGGTGGTAGTCAAGCGTTCCAGTGGAAAGAGTCGCCGCCGCAAGGCGAGAGCGCAATCAAAAATCTTCCGATCCCATTTTCCAACTCCATTCTAGGATAATCCTCGCGGGCAGCACTTCCAGTCTCACTGATAATCCAGGCCCGCAATTACGGGCGAGCCTCTAGAAATCCGTATAAATTAAAGATGAGGGAAGATTTAGCATCAAGAGCGAGGCGCACTCGAGCTCGAGCGGGTGCGTCGCGGCGTCGTTAGATGTCTCGACGGCTAGTTCCAGGGGGGCAGCGAGGACGCCGGCAGCGGCTCGAATGGTTTGGCGACGTCGCCGTCGCGGCAAAGGCGTCGCTGGGATCGTGCGGCGGCGACGGCGGCAGCGGCGGCCGTCCGGGATTGGTCGCTCCGCTCGGAGTGGGGTCGGTTGCTCGGCAGGGAAAGGGGTTTCAACGGCGGCGGCTGGCGGCGGGGGTGCGGGGCCAGGGGTGCAACGAACCCTCTCTGCGAGGCTCGAGTCTACGGAGCGCGGAGTTGTGTTCGAATCATGGCGACACCCGACCCCGTAGACCCAGCCACCCTAGAGATTAAGACCCGTAGCATAGAACAGACACTACTCCCACTAGTGAAACAGGTAAGACAGCATTTCTCCGAGTGCCGAAACGATAAGAGACGGGCGGGCGTTTTACCGGGCGACCGGCAGCCGCATACGTTCGCCGCGCGAGAGTCCCTCACGATAGGTTAAGGTTTTATATCCCTCCCGGCTTTCCTCGGTGCGGTGTCGTTCTGTGCTGTGCTCTCGCACGCACTATCATCCCAGGGACACGGCGGCCCGCGAGGAGCACCGTCCTCGCCACCAGTGCCGACAGCACCCTGGTGGAATAAGACGGCGCGCCACGGTGGCCAGTGTCTGTGCATAATACACCGCGAGGACACGGCCAGCCAACCAACCAGCCAGCCACCGCTCGGCCACGTCTCTTTTCGGCGGCTTCGCGTCCTAGAGCTGGTGTGCATACATACGCGGGTGCTCGTGTACTCGCGAGTGGAGATATACAAGATCCGCGCGCGGATGGCGGGCGTGTGTGCTCGTGAACGTCCGTGCCGCCGTCGCCGCCTGTGCGTGAATCAGTGCATGTGGCAGTGGGAGTGCGAGCGAGACCGACTATATATGTGGGTGAGGATCGAGTGGCCGCTCGGCGAGAGAGACACGCGTATGTACAGGGTGTATTTTTGACTTCAGTCCTCCATGGGATGGGCCTCCTGCGAGGGCCGCTGCCGCCGCAGAAGCAGGAAGCGGAGCTTGTTTATCTACCAGTATACTCTATCTATATTCCCGTATTCCCTCCGCTTCCGGTCCTTGTCTCTGCCGGGCTGCGGAGAGTCGCGCCGGAGTTGCTAACAGGATTACTGAAACTCCGCCGGCTCTCCGGCACATTCCCCTTAAATATTTGCTCGCCGCCCGATATACATGTGTGCAAGCGCCGAGGTCCACGCACACCGGCGGAATCTGCCGGTGAGCGAGGAATTGATCTTTGCACAACAATAGCAATAAATAGCCTGGGCTAGCACGTTTTTTCTCAAGAGAGAGAGAGAGTGGATCGTGATATTACGGAGGATGAGCGAGTTGCAGCGTGTCTGCAGTTTGGCGCGGCTGCAACTTACGTGCACCCTATGTGGGGAGATATAGGAAGTGCTCTTAAGGGATGGGGCTAGAGTAGGAGGAAGAGAGAGAGAGGAGGCCCGCCGGCCCTGACAGAGGAAGAGCGATCACCCTAGCGTGTGCTTTTAGGAGAGCGGGATACCAATAGAACGTGACGTGCTCGGGGCGTAGGAAGGGCCACTTAAGTTCGAGACCGTGTGTATAGTTTGAGCCATTAGCCAGACATCGATCTAATGCCGTGAAAAATACGTTCCCTATGGCGATCCTCCGTAAGGGGTGAGTCACACTACTCGCCACCGCCGAGCGAGGGTGCAATCACCCGGGGTTTTGACAGTTCCCTTGGCATTGTCGTGTTTGTTCGCCTGGCGTCCTCGTGACGCTACTACTCCACTGGACCGCGTAGCGTGGACAGATATTTTCGGTGATACACAGTCATCCGCAACTCCTTTTCGACCTGTCCGTCCTCCTCTCCTACGCTCTGACAGCTCTCTCACTCTCTCACTCCCCTTAGCTTCCCCACCCTCGTCTACTGTTCTATATATACATGTTTCTTCGTTCTCACGAGTCACGTGAGAGATGGGCCTTTTGCTCTCTTTCCTTGGCGCTGTCAACCGGACTCGGGACGTTTTCCAGGGAGATAGCGGCGAATTTTCGTGGCGTAGACACGAGGGGGTACAGGGAGAGAGACACGTGGGGAGGCTGTATGGGAGACGCGCTGCCACGCCACGCGCGCACGAGACTCCGGGAACGTGGAAAGGCAAAGGGCGTTGAACGCGCGGACAGACGCCTTTGCCGGGGGGGCCTTCAACCCCGGATTAATGACTCGGGTCCACTTTGTCTAGGCAACGTGTCAAGAGACAACACATGAAATCATTCACCGTGCACCCACGCGCGTCCACGAGAGTTCTCGCCGTGTCAGCCGTTCTATTTAGCCCCGCGCTTGGTTTGCAGCTCGTTTATTTCCATTCCGGGTACATATATACAGATAACATGGGTCTTTGTATGCAAGGAGTGATTGGGGAAGTGCTGGGGGTAAATTAGGCCGAGAATGCCTGCCAGGGTTTGGTTCTATGTATTTGGAGTTTGGACGGCCTGTAATGCGACAGTGCCGGATGCCAGTCGCCCAGGGTCAATAGGGGCGCCCGCAAATT
This sequence comes from Crossocerus cetratus, assembly GCA_963675795.1. Lineage (NCBI taxonomy): Eukaryota > Metazoa > Arthropoda > Insecta > Hymenoptera > Crabronidae > Crossocerus > Crossocerus cetratus. The sequence continues at coordinate 5,209,273 of OY776664.1, read as the reverse complement.
TTGGGCGCCCCTATTTGGCGGGCACCCACGTACCACGTAACCCTGCCAGTATCCAGCGGGGATCACTTTGACGGCTTTGCATTATATGGCTGCTTGCAAAGCCGCGTGGACGGTCACTTGGCCTGTCGGTAATTACGACAGGAAAGTGTCTCTGTCATACACGCTACGTGCGAGCGGTATTATTACGAAACGCCGTATCATTGACCCGCGGCGACTTAACGGGGAGAACTTTAACGCGGTTGCTTCTTACGATCTTAACCTCCGTCGTTTCTAAGTTATCCTCGCCCTTCGTTGCTTGACGAACGTATCTCTTCTACTCTTCGTGAATTTTACTAAATTCCTCTATCAAGGACGTACAGTTATTTCGTACGAGAAACCCTGTATTTTGGAATCCTGCATTGGTTTTAATTAATCAATGTCAATCTCTAAAAGTTATTGTTCAGTCGGACTCTCACTAGTGATTCATTCGTTGCGAGGTAGCTATGCAGATTATTTGCTTGATGAATTATGTAGTATTGCGGGTACCGTTGCGGCTCCACTCTCTTTGAAATGAGTTGCCTGCTTCTTTTGAATCGGCAGGGCCGATACGTGACCGAGCCTCTGCACCGGTGCACCCTTATCAGTATGAATATGATTTACCGGCAGTTTTGAAGTAACGCCGGTTACGTGGCAGTCTGCCAAGGGAATCCATTGAAATTATAATCTCGGCTTATGAATTAGCTCGCTCTCCATCTGAGAATCGCGACAGGGCTGGGAAATACGTGAGCAGCGTGGATGCGGTGCACGCTCTCATCTTACGAAAATTGTGGATTCCACCCGAGCGCATATGGATCCCGGGCGCATATTATTGTCGCTTTAGCCGAGGTTCGGGGCAACTTTTGATAAATTATGTTGCTCGGACGAGATAGCTTACAAACGGTCCACGGAATTTATAAACTCCCTAGACCCTAGTTTAACGTTGAATGATGGCAACTCTCGCGTAACCTGGCCGGCCTTTGTACAGTTTTGAAAGGGGATCTATAGCACAGCATCGCTGCATGCCAGCAGATTATTAACAAGGTCCAAGTAGTCCAGTGCCCCGTCTCATAAATCACTCACTATCACACAGTCAATATCGTAGTTTATTGTCTGAAGCTAGTAAATCATCGAGAATATTGCTCTTAGTATCATTACTTGCCACTCTAATTAATGTAATTAATTTAAATTGGATCATTGTTGGTCATTGATGACTCTTGGTTGCATTTCGTGTCACGCGAAATGTGTTTCACAATGAATTCCTTCATGAGATTTAACATTTTGAGTAGACGGTCTACACGTGGTAAAGCTTTTTCCGCGCCGTTCGTTCACCATTCTCCTCGCTCGCACTCGTGGCCCAAATCGATCAAATTAGTGAAAGCAAGTGGAGCGTGTACAATTACCGCGTAACGAGCAGCCAAAATGTGTCCTCGGAGTGTAACGGGCAAAATCAATACTTCTATACACGTTCATTACTCCCCCGTCGAAATATGCGCGCCTATCTTTAGTGGCGGCCACTATATGTATAGGACACATGGCCAGCCTGCCAATAGGGATCGAGATGAGCCATTGATTCAATTAGTGTAATAACGAAATTATTGCGGTTTGACATCTAATCGATGGGCGAGTATCAAATAATTGATTGTCACGAAAAAGGTGGCAGTCAGCAAGAAATTAATTGAATTGGTGTCGCGTGTCTCGCCAGTCATTCAACCATGAACTATTATGCTTGAAACAAAAACCAAAAGATTCGAGTGAAATATGACCCAGACAATCGGAACAATGGAGATCAAAGTGGCAATATTTTCGCAGTATAGACAATCTTTTTCAGAGGTGGAATTAATCCAGGAGAGTAATGAAACCAGGTTTCAATGTTACATTCGATTCTCTTTAATTATTTAACCTGATAATATCAAGAATATCCTAACGACTATTGTTAGCAAGGTGACCCACGAGAGAAAATGGAGAGGAAAACTTGGATGAGAGACGGAATGAATTCTATTGGGAAGTCGTTTGCTAGTGAAGTAAGAGGGTGCCTTATCAATCGGGGGATTATCAAAGGTGGAGCTTGTTTAAAAAAGGTCCAGCGTCTTTGTCAACCAGCACTCTTACACTCTGTACAGTACAGGTTCAGGGGTAGAAAGTAGCGGGGTTGTAGATAAAGGCCGATCTGCGGAAAAGACATTGTTACTGGTGGGCAGGGAGCAAACGAACAAAAAGGTCTCGTTCGAGTGGATCCTCCGCTCGCCGAGGTTCCACTTAATTTAACAATCACTGATCCGGTTTTCTGCGCCAGTTTTCATCGGGCTCCCTTTGTCCAGGGATTATCTCGACCGGCGATCGTTGCATTCTCGGAATTCACTCGGCTCCGTTGCCGTTACAGCTAATCGGCTGAGTATCTCAACTCTCAAATCCCACTGCTCTTTAACTTTGGAATCTCCTTCACTGAGCCATTAGCATGCTCAGAAATTATAACTTACCCTCCGGGGATAAAGAAATCCCAAGAGTAGTCGCTAAATGCTTCCTGCATTTATCGCGGTTTGCTTTGTAGACAATCCGAGCGGCACAATAAGGGAAAACTGAAACGCGGTCGCTGATACTAGGACGTTTCAAGATAGTATTGTACAACTGATGATTAAATACAAATGTATGCTGTCGAGGCGCGTGTACACTTCAGCTAATTAGTATTCAACAGGGACTTGCATTATCATAGTTCATTATTCATAAGACAGTATGGTTTACAGAAACCTCGAACATACATATGTTAATGTGTATGAATGTTTTCCTTCCTTCGTCAGAACATAGAAAACCCTTACAGAATTTTCTCATTACATCAACACTTTGTTAATGCTTGAACAAAACCCTATTTCCTTCACTACAAAACCATTAAATTCCGTAGAAAAGACAAGTTCGAAACACGATTCAACGCTATTTTAAATAGAACCCGGATAAATGTTAAAAGTGCGCCGCGCCCCCAATGATCAGCAATCAGATCAACATGCACCGTGGGTGAAAAGGGTCGGCGTAAGAGGGATCCGTGCGAGTTGGGGTAACTGACGAAAGGGTGACAAGAGAGGGTTCGACCGACCGACGATAATTGGCGGTGGTGTCGCGTCGAAAACAATTGGAAGTAGCGAGCGAGCGGGGAATACCGATCGGTCAGCAGGTTTCTCTCGTGGAACACCGCACTATTGGCGAATCGAGCGAACTCTCGAGCTCCGCCGCCCGCGCCAAGGGCTCTGTTGGTTAACCCTCTTGGACAGAGAGAGCGCAGGGGTGCCGCCTGCAGCGCACAGCACCCCCCAGTGAGAGTCTCACGGTATCATGCACTATTAACCAAGAACCTACCCGAATCAAATTAGAGCCAGCCTCAACGTAAATGCTCCACGTACCAATTATGCATATTATTATTTTATTACACATATACGATCTTGGTGTGGTCCTTGCTTTTATTTTAGCAACAACTTCTTGCTCGTCATTTACTCTGGCGTTTAATAGTTTGATCCAAGTGAGACAGAGGTGTTTTTATACCTCGCGTTTCCCCATTGGTCGCGTGTTACTCATATGGTGGATCATCCAGTGGTACATAGCTCATTCGAGAAACTATGTAGTGGAGAGCAGAGCGGAGCAGCGATCGTTACCGGTTGCAGCCACTTGTTAGAGCCCCGTCTGGAACCACCCCCCGACTCCTAGCCTCACCTACCCCCTGGGGTTCATCCGTACTCTACTGTACTCCTTCCGTGCATCCGTACTTCCCCGTACAACCGTACTCTGCCTCCCAGGCTCCCTAGCCCTCTCCCATGGACCTCCTGGTGGCGCTGCTTCGAAATGCCCGACGATTCCTCCCCCCGTTACCTCCCACCCTCCCCTGCCCCTTTTCGTCGCCTTACTTGGCGAGCATCCTCTCTGACAGAGACCTTCGACCTCCCGCATCGTGCGCAGACTTTCCTCTAAAGGAGGACGCCTGATCCGTTATTGACCATCGCCCGAACGATTTGCGGCTCGGCCGGGACTCGCACAGGGGATATGCGCTGCCATGGTGAATTCCGATGAGTCTCCCCCCAAATTGTACCTTTTCAAGCCATTTCGGCTCGGAGTGACAGTATTCACGGGGCTCTGCATTTTAGAGATTTTATGCGCCCGGTGTGGGAGCGGCTGGTAATGGATTTCGGATTTTGGAATAGTCTCTTTCGATATAGGGGAAGATACTGATCGAGGTCAAAGAAATCGATTATTACTCTGCGAGTCAACGACATTCTTGACCTGTATCTGCTTCTTTCGCACTGTGCATATGACTCAAAAGGAAATTCCTGTTACTGATCTTTGCATTAATTTAACGAGAGACCTGCCGTTATTCCTTATTTACAAGAGCAACTTGAGTTATAAGTTTGGATACTCCTGTTTCTTCAAGTCGCGCACCCACTCCCGAGAAAGAATATTTTAGAGTCGTTCTAGAGAGCGAATTTAGAGGGGTCTTGTAAAGCTATGAAACTTCTGGCTCTCGGGTTTAATATGCGGAGACTTTCTTGGAAATGTACTGAGAATTTATTAGGAAATTTATCTTTGTGCCTTTGTTCTTGGCAGTCGCGCGCCATATTTAATGCAGAAGTAAGTGTGGACTCTGTCGTAATGGTTAATTTTGTGTAAGTTTACTTAGCGCACAATTCGACTTCGCATTTAACTCGGTTGGAACTTGATAACTGAGAATCCAGGGTGTGTCGCGCGTGAGGATCATTTATTATCTGCAGGCGTGTGATTAATCGAAAGCGTCGTTCTCGCTCGCTAATTATCCACTAATATATATCACGGCTTCAAGATGATTTACTGCGCGGGCTTGATCATCCCGGTTTTGCTTATATCGCATTCACCTGTCGAAACTGCACTTGCCGCATGTTCATTAACGTCTCTCGAAAGCCGCGTCGCGCATATTGAGGCCTCGTGCCTAATTTCGCGTAACTGTTCTGACTTAACGTGCTGTCAATTTGACGTTTTGACTCAGCACTATATTACGTATAATTATACTCGGCCCATTTCTCCTTTAAGCGCTGTACGATCTATTATTAGAATGTCTCAACTTCACTCCAAATTTTGCTTTCGTTCCTGTGTTAACAGACGCTTGTAATCACATTGACATACATACTTTCCTTCTCAATTCTCAATTCTCAATTAAATTCTTTGGTTCGCGATCAAGTACTTACTAATCCGAGAGTGCAATTTCCGAGAAGATTAAAGTGTTTATAGTTGCGTCTATTTCGCCAGCATCGACGAAATCAGTGGTATTGCATAATCGCCTAAGAACGAGAAGCGGATAAACGCATTCGATTTACCGGAGGGGGGCAAGAACGCCAGGGCTTTAGTGTACGTATCGAGATATACATACATATACATATATGCAAGCTCAAAAGGGAATATACTACACCCCCCGAGACTTCGGCGAGTGGTACATTGGAACATTTCAATTAACCCCGATCTTCGAGGCAACCCCAAACTGACCCCTTTCTAATGTACTGCATCAGATAGCATATTTACAGTCCCAATAATCTTCTCTCGTACTTGTCATGTAATACAAGCTGAAACGCCCCAATACATTTCGGATCAAATCTTATTTCGAATAACAATTACTCTAAGGACACATATTGGAATTGATTCCCAATGGTGCAGCATTTGTTTTTAAAGAAATTCCATAGCCTAATAAATGAGCATGAAATGGAGTACATCGGACAATCGAGAGTTCGATACGTATTTCGAAAGAATATTCGAGATAGTGGACATTTGTAACCGTAACAGACACTTTAAATTTCTCCATTTCTCTGGGGAACTTCGATTTTCACTCTACAGAATCAACATTCGACATAGCTGTTTGCATATAAAATAGTTGCAGTCCGCAGGATGGAAGAGTTCATGCCGCCGATATATACGGAGGTATATTTTTCCCGGGAATGTAAAACGCATAATCGTACTTTGTTTCCTGAGGTTGTCATAACGAGAAACGTGATTCAAGCGATTCGCAGTAGCACGTACGAGAACTGTCACTCCCCGACTGACTTATAGGTATGGGTTTTCCAGCGGGGACGCTTTTCTGGCATAATACTTTGCGTGAAATAAACTAGAGTGGTTTTTATACGAGACTTTGCGCAGCTCGCTGACACGAAAGATAAATTGTTTTATATTGTAATTCTATTTAAAGAATGATTGAAAACTTACAGTTTCCTAGCAATCAACACATATACGTTCAATATACTTTTAGTAGATCACCCAGTGGAAAACTTAAGCCCTGAATAATCAGATTTGCAAAGTACTTATTTTCGATGAGTTAGTTAACTGCGGAGTCTTTGTCTCGCCTCGCAAATAATCTGAGCACCTCCGCCGAGAGATAATCCACACGAACTAGCTTGCGACGAATGCCGTGGCTCGGAAGTTCAGCCACTGCTACTCCTTGAGAACGAACGAAATAGAGGAGCGCAGGCGACTCATCGTGAAAACCAAGGTGGTTTACGACTCCTCTCGCGAGATCTATCCGTTCTAATTACTCTCCACAGTAAACTAACTAGTGCGACTCCATTTGGCTTTCCGCTTCTTCGCGCGCTTTCTCGTTTTCTCCAGAGAAATGGAAATCCCCCCCGAAATGGATATAAAGTGCGCTCTGCCCCTCAGTGCGCGCTTTATCCGACAATTAATCACCCGAGCACTTTATAACGATCGGTTTTTCTTGCACGGCACATTGCTCGATTAACAAGTCAAACTATGCGCGATAAAAGAATATTTCAGAAAGGGCAAAAGAAGAAACTGCTTCGATCTGTATAGATTTTGAAGCGTTCGAGCTCGAGAAAGCCGAGGTATTTCCTTTGCATATTTTCGTCGATGGAAATGAGTGGAATAGTTTTAACATTCCATCTTTTCGACTCCAATTTAGTTCGGCTCTCAGTGCAGCGATTAAACGGAATTTCTTCGCCCGCCTCAGTCGCGACTACTCGGCAATTTTTTTAATAAAGACTCTAAGACGAAAGTATATTCTTTCTTTCCGTTTCGTTTGGTATTGTTGGAAGTATAAAACACTGGGCTGCTCTCGGTATTAAAAGCTACGAAATGGAGTGCACTAAATTGCTCCGTTCATTTCGAGTTAGCGAAGTAAGATGCGAATTCATACACTTAAAAGGCAGGTTGGCAAGAGTCCGTGTGTACCGGCGAAACTTTCCTTCAAGTTTATCCGGCAGCGCTGTAACTTTTTAATATTGAAAGTATGCGCTCATACTGGCTCCAGTGAGTCGGGTGAGGGTGAGCGGCGAGGGGGGAGGTTGGTAACGTAGCGCGACCCAATTGCCACAAAAGATTCGATAATCCTGCTGGAAATGATTAAATCTCATATAACGGGGACGTATGCAGAGAAGTCATTCCATTTAGCTGTCAGCGTCAGCTGGTGTAAACGGATTGTTTCGAGGGCAGTAGCTATAAATCGGCACCTCCCTAAAGGAGCCCTGCTCCTGATAACTTTAATATCCGATCCCCTTCCTTACTCGTTATCCAGTTAAAACAACGTAACTCAAACCATTTACCAGAGGCTCTTAATACTCCGGTCAGTTAATCATTAGTAATATCGATTTCGCGAGGCTAGGAGTAATAAGCACTTGTGATGGTGCGAGGGTTGAGTAGACGAGGTGCAAGAGACTAGTTTATTCAGGTGTTCGGTAGATTTGAAGTTCGAACCGATCAAGGGTTGGAATGGAATTCACTCGAAATCGCTGCCCGATCGATCGACTGAGCGGTCATAAAAGCGGGTATCCACTAACGTAACGTGACAGCGTAACGTGACGCTTTTAACAAAGACTGTCTTGCATACAATAAGTAAGTCTTTGATAAAAACGTTACGTTACTTTATTACGTTACGCTAGTGGATACGGGCCTTTACACACTCTTTCGCTACAACAAACTAATCGCATCCATCACTCAAGCTTCCATTTACCTTCCCGCAATTTATCCTACCATTGTATATCTAATGAGTGCTCATTTTAGCCTCACTCTCCTTCCAATTATCTCTCGCTTAACAGAATCGTGGCTTACAAAGTGGCTCTGGGACAAATTCACAGCGACAATCGCGTGCGTATCCGTAACGCACAACAGACTGGCGTGGTCGTCCGCGCGAAGATGATGGCATAATCGGCCGCGAACGCGGGCGACAATTAAATCAAAAACGCGCGCGCGCGCATCCTGTCTCATTAAATCCGATAATCCCACGCGACGATTACTCTTCCTATCACGGTGGCGGCGCATTCCGATTCGCTCCGGAGTGCCTGGATCGAATACATTTTTACCCGCATGCTCGATGCTCATTGCGCGTTTAAGGCTTCGTCTCTCGTCGACGGGAAAATGCGGGGAAAAAGGAAGAATTCCACTCCTTTCAGGGCGGAGCTCGTGGCTGCGGGTAAGCTTCTTACTGATCGATTAAACGGGAAATTTGATGGAAATGCCACTCGCGGAATTCGAGACTTCCTAATTCCAGTGGGCTACGTGACAATGGGGTGACGGGGAAACTGTCGTTTCGAACTTTGCGCATAGCGGGACTGCAATACAACATAGAGAAGTTCTAGGTAGTTCGCCTGCATCGACGCCTTTGATCGATTCAAATGAGATGAAGATCAATTTTAAATTAGAACTCCAACTCGAACTTTTAAACGCTTTTCTAAATTATTCCTTTCGGACTCAATTGTAAATTATTCCTTGATCAAAAACTACAGTCCCTCTTGGCCTCATTAATACCCCGGGAAAATAAACGAGTGGCATATCATTCGTTATTTCCGGCGAGGGGGGCGAGAATATTGGGCGAGCCGGCAACAACCTGGATAATAAATGCGAGGGAGCGCGAGCGCCTGCGTCGTTCTTGAGTCGTGAAAGTATTCGGAGTACGGAAGAGCGCGATGAAGATCCGAAGTAATAAATAAAGCTCGGCGACAAAGAAAGTATTCTTCGGATAAAAAGACGGCGGAGACCCTGTTGAAACGGGCGAATTAGTGATGGCTCGAGTTTACAAGAATCACTATTCCCCAGCTTTATGCATTTTCTTGCTCGGCCCTGCGGAAGGACTCTCATTAATTCTGCCTCGGTAATTACGCCAAGCTACACCTTTAACTTGCCACCCTATTTACCGCAGACTCCGCGCGACGTTGACCTCGTTGCTTTATTAGCTATTAACATGAAACTTATTCCAATGCACCAATGGTTCCTCTACAATTATGCAAGTAACAATGAGTGCACGAATAAGAATCTCTATCGACAGAAACTAGTCTATTATACATTTTGGAACTTAAGAAAATGGTCCCTCGAAAGTGTAAAGGGTATATGTATATCTCGGTGATTATTCGATTGGAGAGTGCAAGAGGCACTTTGCAATGGCGGGAAAAATGCTCGCTCGGAATAAAAGGCTTGTCAGTCGATTTAATTATTCCTCGGGCGCATTGTCCCTCGAAGCAGTGCGAAAGGGTCGCCACCCCCTGTCACCCCCACAGCTCCTAGTGTACATTAGGCAAACGCAATTATACGCTCTCTCGACGTCCAGGGGCCTCTGTGCGCGCGAGGAAAGGAACGGGCGAATTCGATAAGCTCGGGGACTGTAAGTTGGACGAAGGCAAGAAACACACCCGATTCGCCGCCGGTGAAAAGCGCCGCGCCCTGAAACGGCACTAATTATGTGCTACTCCGGCGAAAGGCAGCCTCCGGCAGCGAGCTACCCTGTAGTCGTAATGGCATCTCGAGCTCCCCGGATATTATTGCCCATGAAACTCCTGCTTACCCGCTCGCGCACTTTGTCAATTATTCGTTGGATAATTTTAATTAAATCATTAGGGCGCTGCCCGCTGATTACTTGGGGCCAATGGGATAATAACGGGAGGATCAGGGGGCGACGGTTTTAAGAGAATCTTCGTAATTCCTTCTCCTAGCGCTTGGTACGGGTATTACGCTGTTAACGTTATCACAAAGTGTAATCGTTAGGTCGGATGATGTAATTATAAAATTAGATGGTTAGGGACTTCTTAAGTACAACGTTATAAGATCTGCGTTTCCCTCTGTCATTCGATCTCTTCTGTGACAATACTTTTAATGCTTAATAAAAGAAATGTATACTTATTACATTTACTTTCTTTTATGAAAACTCCTGTTTTCAGAGATCGCGAACAACTCATTACCATAACTGGCGTTCACTCGCGAAATGGCTCAATGGGGAAATGAGGTATTGGGCCGCGAGGCAATAGTTTATCGGAAGGCAGTACATATATCCCGAGCAAGTTGCAGGGCCACTTGTAGGTACAGGACAAAGAACACTTGAGAGTCCCAGGGAAGTTCGGTCAAGCGTGGCACGCGGGCCACGAGATCAAGCACGGTTCGAGGGGTGAAAACGAAAAGTAGCTAAAACCGGAGTGCTTGTTCTATTCGAAGCGTACTCATTCGAGTACGTCGTAGAATAAGGTCGTCGTTGTCATTGTCGCGTCGTCGATGCCTGCGAGGGAATGGGTCGAGTGCTCGGCACTGCGACCTGTTCCGACTCGATATGTAGGCGATTCCTTCCTCGATCCGTCAAGAAGAACCTCAGTCACGTAGCGAAATGAGAGCTCCTGACTGTTCCTTGAACTTCATGTCAAAATCCGAGCCATCGAGCAAAGTTTTCCAAGCCATTTAACCGTCGAATCAAGTTACAGTATACATTTAGTAAGAAAGCAAAGTGATATTAATGGTTTCTATCTATCGAAGATTTATGTTCTCGTGACAAGTATTTAATTGAGAGATTCTCCGATTTGCCAGTCTATACTTTGCCGCGCGAAGAATCTCGGCCCACTTTAACTTACGGCCACTTGAGATTTCTGTGAAAATTGATCTTCGTAGTATTTGCCGCCCAATCGATACCGCTAGTGTTTATGTCGATGATACTTGGTATAATATTTCAATATCAAATTGAAGTCCTTTTCGATACCTGGCTCCAAATGGGTTAGCACTCCCCTTTATGTTTTTTTCTCTCCTTCAAGTCTTTACCGTCATGTACTCGGGGAGGTCTTTCTTGACACGGTTCCCAGCGCGCGGCCCCTTCCAAGATACGTTTCTAGAGCATGAAGTGCCGAGTGTGCGACTATTGCTGCGTATGACATAATGTTTGAGTGATCCCGTGCTGTCTATCTTGGGGGCGATTCGATGCCGTAAAGCGTGCCTGGGGTGTCTGCCAATACACTCGGCCGATGCATCTCCAGGAGTTTCGGTTCGAGGCCACGGGAAAGGACTTGGTAGCGATTCTCGCGCGATATGCAATCGTCTTTATCTCCTTGGCGCAGTCGGAGCACTCGTGCTAAAGTCGATACACAGCCAGCAAGGAGAGAAGTCCTACGAGCGAACACTCAGCCACAGCCACTTCGGCAGAGCTGTGTATTCCTAAGCGATGAGAAAGGAACTTTCCAAGATGAAATGCTACCCGAGGACGAGGAGCACGTGAATTCCGAACTCCGGAAAAATGCAGAGCACCTACGCGGAAAGCGGCTGGAAAAGAGGCGAACTCCAAGTCGAATCCAACTGGAAAGCTGCTTGTCGAGTGAGATACGTAGGAAACTGGACTCTCTCTCTCTCTCTCTCTCTCTCTCTCTCTCTCTCTCTCTCTGCGAAAGAGAATTTCGAAGGACGTGCCGAATGCGGATCACTCGCTTTAGTAACGCGGAAGTAGGCACAGGGAGCGAGCGACTAGTTCCACAAGTGGCATTAGATCCTTAAGCACGATAGGACGATATAATCCACCTGGGGGCGAAGAACGGTCAAAGGCAGAGTACAGAGGGTTTCCATCATCGAGTTCCCCCCGTCCCCCCATTAATATTCAGCACTTGTGGATTTTGGCATCGTCGAAATCGGCGGAGGAAATCGCTAGTCTAAATTTATCTTGGTAGAAATACCGCTGGGAAAGTTGGGAAGCAATCCCAATGATAGAACGCCATGGAGGACGGGGCCACCCGCCCCCTCCCCCCTCTCTACCCCGCAGGGGTGGGTTTGCTCACTTTGGAATCGCGGCCGAACAAATTCCTCATGCTCGACAGCTCCAACGACCTTTAAGCTGGCAATATTAGCCGCCACCCGTCCAAAGAAACTCCCGACTGAGATTGGGATTACTGAGCGAGAAATATGAGAGAGCAGGATTCGCCCGAGAAAGAATTGAGGCCAGAGGAACATGTGTAATTGTGTCGAGGAGAACTAATGCTAACGCAGCGCGCAGGAATCTCATTATTTCCTGAACAAATTGGATTAAACTGAGCAAAGTTCCACTAAATAATCAATTAAGCATCGTGCTACGAAAGCTCCTGTAATAAAATCTCGAAAACGAGACTGCTATGCTTCGCAGCTTAACGACCGCGTTCCTCCTGCATATGTGTATCTCTGTGTTCCACATGAGAATTTATAAAAGCTGGTAGCCCGTAAGTAAGACGGGTAAGTGCTAGAAATTGCATGACCCACGCAAGCGTAATAACTGAAAATACAACACGCAGTCCAGTTTCCACAGAGTAATCGAAAGCCCATTCAAACTAAGACGAGTTAGGGCGGAAAATCAAAATTTCATGATATGCAAACTGCTAAAACAACCTGCAATTAACACTGAAAACATCCCCGTACAGTGAGACTGTCCAATGCGGAAAAGTACAACAGTGTTAGCGCCATCTGTGCAGGAAGCAAGAGCCGCTGTTACAGAATTCCGCATGCACCGAATTGCACGAAATACAGACAGAATTCTATGTACAGTAGGAAGTACTTCCATTTATGCAACGCATTGAAATAGAACGCTTGCCTTAAAACGAACCATTATGCTTTCAGAACACCAGTGCCAAGTACACCACAGTCGCAAGGGCGACGCGACACGTGGAAACAAGCATGCGTGAGAAGAGAAACACCAGCGGGGACTCGCTATCCTGCATATGAAATACCAAGTGGTGCAACATAAATGACGAGAAAAGCACATATGCTTATGTGCACCGAAAAATATTCAGACACATGAATACGTGAGTAATAGTAATGCCTTGCTACATTTGCAAGGCAAATTCTGTTAATATAAAATTGTAATTACAAAAGGCAGCTTAGCAGTAAAGTAAGAACCTGTTTCTACACTTTTCTAATTGCAGATGGAATAATTTGGTGACAACTATCCATTACCACATCAAGACGAACATCTCATGGGAAATAATGCGATAGAAGAAACACGAAGACCTATTTCTTAATTAGTAATTAAAAGCTTCATAGGAGAATAAATGAGAGTTCAGCCGTTGAATATAGAATAAGTTATTAGAAATATGCGCATGCAAGACTTTAGTGAAGCTTTATAAGATAGAAATGTAAGAAGTGAAACGTATGTGCCCGTAGAAATTAAGCTAATAACGTTAACATTGTAAAATGAACTATCTGTAACTTCTCGTGCTCAAATCAATGAATTATTCAAAGACAAATCTTGCACTAATTCTTTACGAAAATATACTCGACACTTTAAAAAAGCGATGAAGCTTGTAAGAAAACGTTTTAGTACTTCAAGACCAAGGTTTATATAAACCCAAAGCGTTCTTTACAACTTTCTAACTATCTAACATGTGTACCAAACTAACACAACAAAGTTTTCACTTCTATCACCAAACAATAGTAAGAGGAAAACACTCGAAGGTCTGTGATTCGCGCGCTAATTGGGTCACCGTACCAAAAGTGAATCCGCGAGTATCGTTTCCTCGCTTCCAGTGGCTTTTTGCCTCATTACCGCTGTCAGATCCCATAAACGAAGCTACCGAGCCACAGCTTGTTGTCCGACCTTTCGGGTGTCGCTCTTTGCCATCGCGTTACTTCGGTTCCGCTCTGAATCGTCAGAGTAATGCTTTCCGTCGCTCGTCAGGAAATTTGCCCATCCCCAAAGCCTGTTCTTCTATCTAGAGACATTAACTGTGAAACGCGTGCAAAAATGCTGACGTTTCTAGAAGGCGACATTGGAATTCCAATTTTCAATGTGTGTGCACAATTTTTGCACGACATTACTTTTTGTCCAGCCAAACATATTAAATTCCATTCAGCGAGCAGATGCTAGTCTGCAGTGTGCACGGGTGATTGATTGATATTCCATTGCGATGTTTTCATTACGAATAAGCGAACCCTGGCCCGTCAACGCAATTCCAATCGAAATCGCATAATTACCAAATCAATTAAGCTGTCGACAGGGAAGCCGACAGAAAAAACAATGCCTGGCACGTTTCGGTCCTAAATGAAAATTACTTGGAGGAGATAAAGACGAAGTAATGTGAACGTACATTGCAACATTCTCGTGCGTGCATAAGTTCTGTCTGGTTGTCGGACGTCGCAGCTTTACTGCTGTAACGTGGTATTTACTATCCTGGCGGGGAGCAGTTTGTTGCTCGCGCGGACGCAACTCCCCGGATATCTCTGGCATCCTGATTTACGGGTATGCGCGATCGCTCGCCCGCTTGCCCGCTTGCCCGCGACCTTATTCCTCAAGTGGACCCTGTAATCGAGTAATGGACGGCTTTGTTATCCGAACAAACATCGCCTTGCTCCGTTTAATCCACCAACATTCCCGTCCACGCGCGCTCGAGGGCGGATCGCTAGATTGCGACCGATTCTTCCTGCTAGAGCGCTCTCGTAATAGATGATTTGCATTCAGATAATATCGCTCGGTGGAAATCCGGGCCTTGGTCTGGGTTTCGGGGAACAGCGAGGGTTTTCAACAAATTGGAGTTCCTCGGGAGATGAGGGCCTTTGCCCGGGGGATTACGTGAGCGACGGCCAGCTCGCACCTCGCAAAGACAAAATGCAAATGACACGCGTGACAGCTACGGGCTAACGATTCGTAAGCAGCTCGGATTAACCCCCTGCTACATAAAGGATTTTATATTTCTTCTCGCTGATTGTTGATTTACGGAGAATAAAACGTGTGCAATAAAAACTGGTGTACTACAAGACACGCTTGAGAGATAACACTCTAAAAATACCGTGAGCGCATGACGAAGAAACCCAGAGGAGAGGATCTTCGAGTTTCCTCCGACTTTCCTAAATACCGCATAAATTTGGCTTAGCACTCCGAGATCCGAGATACGCCGGGGTTTTCTTACTCTTTTTCTCTCCGGCGACGCGGAGAAGCACGCCCCGAAATTGGCATGAGTGCGCCAATATCGGCAAATCGCGCGCTCCAAAGCAGTAAGAATTTCCGCGATCCCGCCAGCCACCCAGTACCGCGCGGAGAACTCGAGGGAAATGCGTCTGTCTGTCGCCGGACATATCGAGAATCTTTGCGCGAAAGTCGCAGTCGAACCGAATTAAGGGACGCGTGGAACAAGTCAATCGCGAGTACTTTGAGATCGGGTTAGAGAGTGGAAGGTCCTGAAGTCCTTGTAAGAATCCGGCCGAGTGCGCTAGTTCGGGGTGGCGGAATAAGTGAAGCGTGAGGGACGATAGACACGCGACAACGAAAGCGATCTCGCTGTTCGACGGGATAGACACACACGACACACCAAACGCCATTCAACTCTCGCGCATTCCAACTCATTGGTCGGCGACGATCGTTTACTGAACGGCATCTGCATGTTCTAGGCCCGTCTTCGAGAGAAGAGTGAATTGAGTTCGTAGGTATAATGATGGGTTCTTCGATGGTAAGTCTTTCGTAGAGGCGGTGCTCGCCGAGCACTCGTGATCGCTGTGTACGTGTCCCGTACCTCTGTTAGACTGACATAGATCAATAGAAGTGTTCGGTTGATTGTTATATGTCGGGCAGACCTGGGTATTTATATTATCCTTGTGTATTCATATCATGTGCCATGATATCAGGGTTTCATCTCATCCAACTCATCAGCATTATTTTCTCCCTTGATTTTCTATTAGTTTCTCATATAGATCTGTCTTGCAGAGTTAACTCGATTCCCACGTACCGTGTTATTAAATTAGTGCTTGTATAAGTAATGAAACAAGCCATGGTTTGATCACTGTTGTCTTTGGAAATTACTTGCGCCCAGGTCTGATGCGAACACCATAGGTCGTGTGGGATTAGAGTGTCTTATTCGTTAAGTAGAGCTCGTAATCGACTTTCGCCTAGGAGCTTAAGCTGATCTAAATGTTACATAGATCGTGCCGACTAGACTCCGCCGGGAATACAACTCCCAATTGCTTCTCGTTGACATTCCCTGCCAACTGTTACGCCTGTCGAGTTTCTATTGGCTCTGTGACGCGCTGCCACGTAGACTGTAGAGAATCGTATTTGCCCTGTTATATTTTTGCTCCTTGGTAATTGGATATCCTCTTCTCAATCTCTCCATCCATTATAAACCGATGTACGTTAAATCACCGCAAAACTCCACTGTTTGCCGATCAATTCCAATTGGATTAACCGTCCGAAAATGTACTAATTCGATTCGGGCTCTTCCTTTAATTCCCTCGTTCTCCCCGTCCCTTTCCACGGTGAAAATCCCACCGAAATCTGCCGTTGGCGCGAGAACAAGAGCACACCATTGAACGCTGCTACCAATTGCCCCGTTAACAGCAGTGTCGACTTGATTATCCCGGGAATGGAACTGCACAGTATTCCTGTCTTGCTCTCGATTCAATTAGACGTTGAAATTTTCATTCTCGAAAATGTTCTTTCTACCTGCTTGGCTGCAATCAAGTCCTTGTTTATCCAATACATCTTGAAGCCCTTTTTCTCTTCTTTAGCAAAGCGAAATTCAATTTAACGTTTAAGAAATCCGTTCGCTCGTTGGTTCCATTAGGCATTCGATATTCAATATGCTAAACAGTCGGCGCACGTTTGCTCGCAACATCGGTTGGACTAATATTTATCCTGAGTATTTTCAATTTCCTGCGAGGTGCACGTAAGGTAGAGCTCGTTCTGGCAGGGCGACATATGGAAATCGGCGGCGGCTCGCACGCGGGACCGAACGGCGTACGCCTGTGCCATAGTAGATATGTAGTACCACATATGGGAGAAGCGTATCAGCCCAAGCGAGTAAATATCTTAAAGCTAGCCAACGAAAACATCTTGCTCGAGTAGCTGTGGCCTGGCCGCATACAGGCTCACTCAAAAATGTAGCCGCGCCACACCAATATCTTTCCCGGAAACCAGTCCCCATCGATTTTTCCCCACGACATATACTACTTGCCCGGCTCTCTACACCGCGCGCCGTCTGTGTATGTATGTGCATATACGTACGTGTGACCGCCGCGATATGTGAGGCAAAAAGGTGTACCTAAGTGACTTTTACATCGCTTTACGTCCGGGAAAAGCATCCGCGCCCCGCCACGTAATCCCATATCCAAGGAAATCGCATTTTGCGCGCGCCGCATACGCTCAATGCCACCGCGACTTGCCGCAAGACTTACAGCGAGTGAGATCTGTTCGATTGATTTAATACGCGCCATCAAGTCCATTGTTGATAGCACCGAGCGCTATGGTTTGTTACGGTTCCGACATTCGAAATAGCTTGGGTGAAACTGGCCGCATAAACGCACAACACAATAACAGTGACTCGATAACAGGCGCGGATATAGTCGGGAATAACATTAGAAGCTAACGGCTTTATCCGAGCTCCGGAATATCCCGCGGCTCTAACAACCGCGCGCTGCGCCGACCTGTTAAGCTTTACGAGAAACTTCCTCGTATAGTACTACAAAATCTAACAGGGGAACAATAAAGGGACCATGTGTATTAAAAAAGTTTGTAAAAACTTGTAACTCGACCATTTTCACGAACCCTGACGGGTATTACCGGTGTGCTTGCTTATTGAAGGAAACCGCGAATATCAGTTACAGAGTGAAGCGTGAGTGGGTGATAAATGGTGCCGGCGGGTTTCATTCAGCCCGGACTATACCTCGTGTAACGATTGCACCGATTGTTTTCCCGAGCGATAACTGTACAACGCTAACGTTTTCACGTGGAGTTCAGTTATTAGTTCGCTTAGTTATTGGTGGCAATTCGCGGGACGAGATTTTTCAAGTACATAGTCCTCCTGCAGTCGCTGCTCGAGCCAATTTTATCACCGTCAAACCTGTGCGCGTATGATATGCTCCTCTCGCGCACATTCGAACTTTCTATTAGCTCCAAGGTAAAGTCTGCGCGGCGAATTTACGCGTGCTTTATTCCCGCTCTAACCACGTGCAAAAGGACAAGTCGGGAGTTCGAGTATGGGACGACAGTTCCAGGTTCGGGCGGAGGGAAAAACTTTTTGGCAGGCTTTCTGCTCCTAGTGCGGGTGACGTAGAACAAACGGAATACGAATGCGCGATGCCTCCCTAATAAGTACGACGGTCACGTTTCCATTCTTTTTTTTTCTCGGCCTCTCCTCTCCCACTCGAGGGGCCAGTGGGTGGTCCATTCTCCTTTCGCCAGTCATCCTTCTTCTCTTCTGACCAGTTGGCCGCTTCCATCCTCTTCTTGCTCGTTCAATTCCCTCGACCGGGCCTTTTTCCGAGCGTCTTCCCTGCCCGGCGACGTGTTGGCAGTGCGAGCACGGGGAGATCGCTTCCACTTTTCTCGGCGAGGAGAGCACGGCTGCCTCAAGTATGCTACTAGTCTTGGCCAAAGTTAAGGTCGCCTATTTAGCGCCGCGGCAGATCTCCCTTGCCCTTTCTCCTTGGCACTGAGTCATCGGCGCCCTCTTTCAGCCACCAGCCATCCCCCAAGATTCGCTCTCGCTTCTTTGAAATGTCTGGCTTCTTCTGAACCACTTCTACTCCCGCCCCTCATTTCTGACTTTCTTACGGATGCTTCGAATTGAAATGTTCCAATTTTCTCGGGCCAAATGAGTTCCCCGCGACATGAAAGCACTGCGGGTACCCTTTTGATACTTGTTCAACTAATGCCTCGCGGAGATAATGTTGCCGGCGATTTTGCGGGAGGATAATTTGGTGTATGATTTTAATGCTGTATGTAGTTGGTTTTAATAATTGGTATTAGTTATTGATGGGTGGTCGGTAATAAGGGGCGGAATATTATAGTGGCCCTATCAACTTTGCTATTCGGGTATTATTCGAATTAATGTCCCGAATTTGCGCCCCCGTAAAGCCCTGTACTAATTGGGTCTAGCAGCGAGGCCGGTTATAAATTATTCGTTGCCTAGCTACTAATGACGACCGAATATTAGAGCTTTGCGGCTTTTAGTCTCGTAATATCCGCCCTGCTCCTAGGACTCTTGATTTCACTGTGCCGTGTATGCACAGTGGCACAACGAACTCTGCAAATTGCGAGAACTTCGTGTCGGTGTAATGTCAGTAACATTGAAGAAGTCTTCAAAGGTCCTAATGAAGACTAACTCCAGCGAACCTTTTTATTCGATCGACCGATCAAATGAAATGAAAAACAAACCCATTGGCTCTGAAATGAATGTCGCGCGCTAATTCTATTATTACATCGAGGAGTAACTCTATAAAATCGCGAGTGACCTTTGGACGTTGCGAGGAATGAAATGAACTCTACACGAACGCCAGCTCGTTTAAGCATCCGTTTCCTATGTCACTCGTATCTCACCCCGCAATTTCCGGATACGATGTTCCAATTTAAAGGGTTTATATGAGGGTCATCCACTGTACAA
The DNA here is from genome assembly GCA_963675795.1 of Crossocerus cetratus. Taxonomy (NCBI): domain Eukaryota; kingdom Metazoa; phylum Arthropoda; class Insecta; order Hymenoptera; family Crabronidae; genus Crossocerus; species Crossocerus cetratus. The sequence goes on along the minus strand of OY776664.1, from coordinate 5,189,681 downwards.
CTACTTGACGTAGTGCGCGTCCCCGGATGGCTGATCCGATGATTAAACGGATCCTTTTTCTGCCGGCCGTCTCATTTTCCCTGCGGACCCTTTGAGTGTCCGGCATCACCCGTTTTCGTTAGTTGCGCATCTCTGTGTGGGAGTCCACATATATCGAAGCGCGCCTGCGTTTGCTAGAGTGAGTGTCGCTCTTTCGAGGAAACTTCATTCCCCGTTCCCGGTACTCGCAATTTCCCTCCAGCTATGTACGCGCGTAGTATGTTTTCTCCATGCGATTTTTATCTCGGGAATGATCCCCTCTATCGCGACTCTTCCCGCGCGCCCTCGGCGAGGACTACTCCATTTGCAAGTCTCTTAAGTGGAATAACGTTGAGGAACTAAGTCAATGACTTGGGTCGCTCTCCTTCCCCGAACATTATCCGAAAACGAATCAACGACGTCCCAGCCCGCCCCGCTAATTGGTGAGATTATTTGGCGATCAATTTCCGAATGGTCTGCCTTCGCGCCGCTTCGAGTGTAGGGTCGAACTACCAAGGAATTACAGTCTAGCATTTCTTTTTCAAATCAAGCGTTCGCTTCTCGGAAGGGCTCCTTACGGTGGAGTGGCAACTGGCAAGGGGTCAGAGACTGTTTTACGTACGGCGAACTTCCTCGAAAGCGAGCAGTAACTCGCAGTAACAACGGGAATTCATAACAATGAGCTCCTTGCAATCTGAAGCCGACTCTGCCTCGAGACTCACGAATACGTATCGAACTTGGTGCAAGCTGGCGCACGGCAGTCTCACTAGCAATACGTCACAGTTCCTTTCCAGATGAGAAGTTCACTTCTGCCCTACCTGACGTGAGCTAGAAAGCCCGACTCTGCCAATATCTTCCTCTAATGGACAGTCTTGTCCTGCCCGAGGGATTTATCCTTCCGCCTATTAGCTTTACTAGCCCCTGGTTTATAGCTTTTAGCTCAAGCATAACGAAATATTCGCAAACTTTACTTAAGCGGCTACTGTTATTAATTCATCTTTGAATAATCAGTGGATATTAGGAAAATCAATAGAAAGAATCTTGAGACGCCTCGCGACCGAGTTAAAGTGCGGTCCCAGCGCCGTCGAGTGGGAGAATGTACGACTGTTTAGTGCTAGATGGTAGATGACAACGGCACGACGGCCAAGCTTTATCGAAAGCATTTACTAGGCATTGAAAGCTTTCGCCCCTCACCCACTCCGAGGAGAGCACATGATGAAGCTCGAGCCAACTGTTTTTACACAGCTTGACTCAAAGCCATCTTGCAAAGTGTCCCTAATGGTTCGGTAATCGAGTTGCCGGCGGCGGCTTTCTTCCAAATACGCCGAAAAACCAAATGCAGATTTACGATGACAGCTCGAAAATAATACTACCCCCACCCCCGCCCCCCGGCCTCCGATTTGCCCGGTTGATTTATCGTCCGGCAATTACCGTCCGTTTATATCCGTCCCTTTTTTCGAGCCGACGAAAACGAAAACTTGAGTCGCTCGTATCAGCGTCGAAAGCGCCTACCGACCAAAAAAAAAAGAGAGAGAGGCGAAACTATTACCCCAAATAATAGCAGCGGCTTTCTCGCAAAATACAAAGCACTCGCCGCGCGCGAGCGTGCAATATGTAGCACCATAAAACATAATGCAGCCGACTAAACCAGGCGAACTGGCTGGGAAACACGGGGGCGAGTGCCGAGGGCGGCAAGGCCGAGAGAGAGAGACCGAGAGAGGAAGCAAGCAGGGAGAAGGGAGGCTAGGTGGCAGCGGTCTAAAAAGCCGCAGCCATCACAGCCGCAAAGCCGCAAAAACCGAGCCGGCGCCGCGCGCCATTCGCAGCAAAAGGAGCAAGATCGAATCATCCCCCGGACGCCCCTCGAGAGGAGACCACTCAAAGGCAGCCCCTTAACTTCTAGTTATCCGCAACACTTCTCCGCGACCGGCCAACAATCTCCCGCGCTTTTTCACGCACGCGGACCGCACTTTCCCTTTCAGTCCTCCTCCTCCTCTCCGCGGTCATTCCCCATGGCTTACGCGGACCCGTGTCCTACGGTAACGCGGGAGCATCAGCGGGGCTCTGCGGACGAGCCATGTGGCACGAGCCAGTGGCGAGTGTCCGAAAGGGTAGCGCGAGTGCTCTCAAGACAGCAGCGCGCTGGAGTCAGTGGCCCGGAGGTCGGAGCCGCTGGAGGGGATGGCACCCCTTCTGGCCCAGGCCAGTAGGGGAGGGCGCGGGAATGGCGGTGGAAGACCAGCGGCCGCAGGGGAGGTGGTGGGAAACGGCATGCGTTTCGGGATCGCCAAAAATCGCGATTTCGCGGGCGAAAACTGTGTACGGGCTTTGCCTGGCGTATTGATTGTCGTGTCTCTCAGCGAGAGGGAGAGCGAGCGAGCGTCAGCAGCGCGCCTGTGCCTCGCGCGGAAGCGAGAGTGAGCGGGAGCGCGCGCGCACGAGAGAATTCGCGGGGCAGAGGGTGGAGGGTGAAAGAGAGAGAGAGAGAGAGAGAGGGGGGGGGGGTGAGTGATGGAGGCCCAGGAGCGAAAAGAGGAAGACGCGATGAGGGCCGTAGGGGTGGAAGGGTGCGAGGGCGCGCGCGCGCGCGCCTCTATCAGAGCTTGGTATCAAAGGCGCAGCGAGAGGGTGAGCCGTGAGGGCGGAGAATGGAGCGAGAGAAGCGGAGGGGAGCGAGGCGATGCGCGAGGGCGACGGAGAATCGAGTGTACGGTGGAAGCTCGCTACCGTGGTCCTGGCAGCGGCGGCGAGCCGCTCTCCAGTCCAGTCTTCCCCTAGGCTCTCGACAGGCCGGTACCTGTTTCTCGAAGTGACGTACGCGCTCTGTCGTCCTCGCTCTACACCCACACCAACAACACACGACCCAGACTCGACTGGCACTATATATATACACACACACACCCACCCGCAAACGAATATATATATATATATATATATACAGACATATATATATATACACTAGTGCTCTAGTATACAGCTAGTAGTCACACACGCGCGTCCTAGCGCGGATGAAACTGGCTCTCGACGGTCGCGCGAGTACGCCGCTGGTGGTGTGCGATATAGACCCGGCACACACATCCACCGAGAGAAACGCGAGCCATGAGAGCACGAGGCTACTCTAGCTCCATGGGAAACTGAGAGATAGTGAGAGTAAAGAGCGTTGAAAGAGAAAGTCGAGCAACACACACGCGCACGCACCCACACAGACGCCGAGAAACGCGCGCGCGCGCATACGCAGCGGCATAGATACACAAGCACATAGACACACGCAAACCTCCGAGATTCGTACGCGGGCGCCCAAGCAACGGAGTACACCTACGCACAGGCACCCACATGTCCGCTCTTACTGGGTACACGCGTACGCGAGAGAGCGAGCCGCATTCGAGCAACGAGTGGTCACCGTCTCCGTCGTCCTCCTCCTCCTCATCGTCGCCCTCCCGGTGGTTACTCTCGACGTCAACTTGGCCGGCGTCGCCGCTCCTGTCAGCCACCAGCCACTCCACCTACACCTACGCCGAGCGGAGCCACGCGCGACGAGGGAGGCAACGAACGACACCGGTTCACCAGCCGTGAACGACGACCCCTGCCCACCACCCTAGTCGACCAGCCGGCTAGCCAGGGTCACGTGGAGGAGAATCGCCAGCTAGCAGCCAGGAAGAAGCTCTGGCCGACTGTGGACAGAAATTCGTCCATCCACCACCTCGTGTACCTCCTTCGTGAACCAGTGATCCTACGACCACCGGGACCACTCGAGGACTAGCGACGACAGCTGGCAGAGTTTCTACTCCAATTCACGTGCTACGGGGAAGCCAGCCGAGCGCGCACTTTCATCCTGCTCGAGGAGTTCGGCGACGAGACGCTGACGGCTCGAAACGAGACAATCGGAGAGTAGAGACTGGCCGAGTTGGTCCCTGCCCGAAGGAATCTGGGTCTTCCTCCGTCGCGCGGATCTCTATCCGTAAGGGGCTCGTCCTGGGGGAGGAGAGATCGCTCTCCGCCGATTCGCGAGAGGAAGGAACGCGAGGGGTAGCGTGGCGGCAGTGTAACATCGTCGACGGCTTCCCGATTCGATCTGCTGCCGTCGGCGTGCGAGAACTGGGGAGCGAGCGAGAGAGAGAGAGGGACAACAGCCGAGGCAACACTCGCTCTCTCACTCGGCTCGTCGAGGGCCTACTTCTCGAGCATCCGGCGAGATCGATTACCAGATTTCGATTAAACCGGCCTCCAAGATTGACAACAGGCTGCGCGCGCGAGCCCCGCTCTTCCTGGACCGCACGATCAGCCGGGAAATTAGCCGGGCCCCTTCGGAAGTTGGCCCGATCCTCGCGATACTGATCGACCGAGCCCCTTCGACGGCGGAGGGCGTGCGAAGGAACCTGCTCAACTGCTGAAGGGACGAAGGGAACTTGCCAGCGGGCCACGAGGAGGAGAGCACAGCTTTATAGCACAGTGACGAAAGAGGAGCTCGTCGAGACAAGTTCTGGCCCTGTGGTGACAGTCGAAAACACACACACCAGTGATCTTCCTGCAGATATATATGTACAATCGTCTATTTTTGTTCTCCCGTTGCTTCCACTCCGAACGCACGAGAACGCGGCGAGGAATAGAGAGGATTAATTATTCTAGTAAGAGCACAGAGAGCACACTTGTTAACGAGCGAGATCACCTGCACCGAGAAGAGAGAATTTAAACTATTTCTATACGTAGAGTGAGAGAGGGAGAGAGGGAGAGAGAGAAAAGAAGAAGCTTAAACACATATCTTAACGACGTTGACGATTCATAGTATATTTTGGTCATACTCAAGAGGAAACGGCAGGAGGGTCGAGTGACAAATCGAAAGACGTACAACAATAGGAGAGACGCGTATTGCGCCGAGGGAACCGTTCGAGAGGAGACTTGACCGACAGGCACAATAATTAAAGCGAGTTCACAATAATCTAGAGATAATCGTAGCTTCTAAGGAGAGAACTGTACAGTGGAGCGCGAGTGGGAACGGAGAGGAGCGATTCACGTCTGCGACGTTGAGAGTTTGTATGCCAACCGTGTTCTACAAACGAGAGAGAAACATGTACGAGGGCTACTACGGGCCTGATCGACAGGTATGTCCTTACAGCATCAATCGTTATCATCGCCACTACCACAGTCAGCCACTTTCTTAATAGTTATTTAGAGAAAGGAACTATATACATATAACTAGAAAAGGGCGCGGTAATTTGGAAAACCCCGCGGAAACAGTACCAAGCGGGATTTAGTTTAATACGGAAAGGCGAGGCTCCCTGACGATGTTCCCTGGTAGAGAATTAATGAAAATGCCGGGTGCCGTCGTGTAGGCCCGTCAGCCGGTGGCAATCATTTATCACGTTGTCTCGAGCGAAGTAGGAATGGGCTCACCAGTATTGTCCCAACAGCCGAGTTAGAAAAAGGCACGAAATTAATGAATCCCGGAAGGTCGTTAAGGAAGAAGGAGCCAATCACATTTTCGCTGGCTACTTAAACTATAATCGAGCCGAGATGCCCAGGGATAATGCCACTCTTCAATCCCCTAAGCCATGGATCATCCTAGAAAATGATTAACAAAGACCTACCTATTAAACCCTGCGGCAAAAGGACATCATTATTATCCGATATTCCCCCAAGAAAAATCCTGATCCAAGGGGCGAGTCGTTGATAACAGAGACTTCATAAAGGCATAACGTTCGATTTACGATATTGAAGGATACTTCGAGCAGTACCATAAAAAGGCTCAACTTCGCCCAAGTCGAGAATCGTATGTTACGAACAGGCTCTATTACACTATCAAAGTTATTATAGTGTGCCGTTGCACCGCGTCGCACTCGCCGTAATTTATACGCACACAGGCAACATCCTACGCGCGATCGGTGTGTGTACCGAGAATAAGAACGACGGAAGGCTTCATATTTCTTTGAAATATAACGCCACTTATCTCCGGCTTTTTCATTAAGTCAGAAGCGGTTGGATATACAATGCCAGTAGTATTGCCTTTCCGCGTTGGTCTGCTCAAAGTCTATACTCGAAATTAAATCACAGCGATTTATATGAATCCACTATTTATTTTGCTAACAAATTATCATACCAGATTAAGATGTGTTTTGGTCCGAGAACAGTGTAATATGAAACGATAAATTGTCGGGGGGTAAACACACTTGTATCATCGGTTTATCATAACCTCTGCGGTGCCTTTAACGCAATCAATGAAAACAGTATTGGGTTAAATTAGCATCAATGCTCACTCGATTAGTCAGATATTACTGTTCTCGATTAGCGGCGGTGATGTTAATTTAAGCAACATTTACGGCCGCGGAATGCAGAACAGGTTCGGTTTGAAATATTAATGGGCCGCTTTTTGTGCTTGAGAACTATTTGGATCTCGCGAGAAGTACATAATGTTTGATCGGTTTCCGAGTACTTGAAATATCGTCGAGTGCTCTTCGAGTGTTTGGCCTTGCCGATTGAAGGGGATAATCGCACTTTAATTGGTACAGTGCAATCGAATGCTTCGGAGCCTGACAAAGTATCGAGAAACAATTACGATATGTACAAAATGATCTTTCAATAACAAGGCGAGTACTTTTCTTATTCTTATACTTGAACTTGGAAGAACTTCAATGTTAGGATTTGCAAACGTCTTCACTGATAATTCCCTAGAACTATTTGACGAGCAACATGCATGCGACGAGTGGTGCGCGATTCACTCGAAGTGACAGATTTTCGACTGACGGATAAAACGAGCGTGCCGGGAAATGCGAACGGGAAATCTCCCCGGAGAATTGGCGCGCAGGTGATAAGCACGTTTTCCTTGACGATTCGTGCTCGGATCGAATTAAAGAAGCCGTCGGGGAATATACTGCGGGAGAGAGAGAGAGACCAAGAAATAGATTTAAAATGTCAACCTCGTTTCCGCTTCCCGTCGGGCGTCTCGATGCTTTCTGATTGCCGCGGGAAGACGACTTCGTGACTCCAAGATCCGAGTAGCTCGCGGAGCTAAGCTCGGTCAATGAAACTTTGGCAAACGAAATAACACGACCTGGCGTCGCTAAGTACACAAGTTCCGCGATCATTTTACAGAGCACTCTCGACTCTCGATTCTTTAAACCGGCCGGGCAGACCAGAAGGCAATTATACCGCGGAGGATTCGAACGCACAGTTTTTCAAGTGCCCAATTCTCGCAGAAGGTAAGTCAAAAGATTGATGAATTGATGGCGCCAATTAAAAACTGCGAAAGCATCTGCGGCAACTTCAATTCCCAGCGGAGTATTTAAAGGGGGGGAATTGCGAGCACCAATCGAAAGGGGAATGCGCGATCTTCGACAGCGAGTGAAAGGGAGAATATAGAACTTTGCGAATTAAAGCTTTAAGTGGCCAAGCAGATCGAAAGTTTGCACCGAGGGATAACGAACAAGCAAGCGTGACTAGGAGGAGCTAGCCCTCGCGTCGGCGTCCTATCGAAGTCCAATTACCGCCGTTCTATTTAGACAATTAGAACTTTCCTGACGGTGATTTCCATGTAGTTTTACCCCTCGTGCGAATGTGGTGTTATGCTAGAGTCATTAGAAACTACTTTGCTGTGTGTTAGCGACTCGCCGAAACGAAACGCTCGCTGTACCGCACGAGGCTACTAACAAGGATTAACGATTGCACTCAAGTCCAAACGAAATTCCACTTTAATTGGTTTACTCGAAACTGCAATGGCTAAATTGAAATTTCTAAATCCAAATTGGCTTGGGTAGTTTGCCGAGTTTCACTTTAAAGTCTTCCTTCATTCGCATCCCGAATTTAATGCTTGGCGTTTATGATCGCTGGATTAGCGATGAAGAACTAATGGAGCTATTTTGAGATATCAAGTGTCGTAATTAACCAGTGTCTACGTACGCGACGAGACAAAAGGCTATGCAAAAGATGCAATTATAGTGTTCCGGCTGGTCTTAGATGAGGGTTCTTTCTGGCAGACAGAAGAGCCTCCTCCCATTCCCCGGCCTTTTTCTCGAACCTCGGGCGCAGAATCAGCTGGTCCACTATTCTCTCTCATCTACGTGCCAGTATCCCCAATGGAGAAAACCACCCTTATGTCATTCCACCTTTCCCTCTAGCGCCCGGGGACCCATACACCACTGACTCTCGTCAACCCGGCAATCGCATTAAGAGACTTCACTGCTCTCCTATCGCAAAACACACGCGGCGTCCCCTTTCTCTCGCTCACTTCGCGTCTCTTATTTCTGGGAATCGAGTCAAAGGATCCTCCCGCGTGCCTTCGCACGAGAGACTGCATCCTCGAGCGGGCAAACACATCCTTCAGGAAACCGTCCGCCGAGTGGGAAACCACGCGAGGCAAATTGTCGACGCAAAAGAGCCAGCGAAAAGAATATTCAATATTGAAGGAATATCTATCGGAATGTTTGATGCTGCCAGCAAAGGCAACTCTTTGGGATCGATGGTTTGAACTTGGAGGGTTGATTTAATCGAAAGAGGTATACTCGATGACCATAAATAATACTGAAATGGAGTTTCGTGCAAAACCCAGGTTATGTTTTTACGAAATTATTGAAGGAATTATTTCTTAGCTGTATGAAGAATAATCGGACGGTAGGAAGTGGACACTTCAAAAGCGCGGAGGCGTCTTTGCCAACGAAAAGAAAACCGGTCCATTGTCGTCGGCGAAATACGATTTGAGTTTGAACGCAACACCTGAATGCATTTCGCGCGACAATCCAGCTGGAAAGGGGGTTTATAAAGCTGGCCGCGAATACTCGTTTAATTCCAGGGCCGCCGCCCCCCGCCCTCTCCCCCCCTCCGTTTCCCTGCTCTCGTCTTCCGAGCATAAACAATACGGGGAAATAATGAAAGGTGCGCGAACCTACCCGCATACCTTATCTCCCTCCCCCTTTTGTACCAACCAACGAACAATGGGAGAAAATCTTTTGCGACGTGCGTATTTTGCTGACCCACATTTTTGGGACAATAGACGCGCGCGCGTATTACTACGACCTGTTTGCCTTTCCTATTTTAATTTGTAGACTGCGCTTCGACACTCGATTTCATGATCGCTCTACTAATTCGGCTATCATCAATCTCTGAATTTCCTATTGGGATTCGCTCTTGTCTTGACACGAATGGCAAAAATGCTGAAGGAAGATGTAAGATGTTATTCCGGCGGCCTTTATTTCCTAGCCAAGTGAGTCGCGAGCTGTCTATTACCGGCGACAACGTTCACGCGTGCACGCTTAAATGATCTTTACACAATCGATGGCAATCTCGCGCGGCCAGAGTCAGCCCCTGTAGGGATTATTTACAAGGCGCATTCCGCCTATATGCGGAGAGAGCGAGCCGGGTAAGCGAAGAGAAGCCTCCTGATGCCTGTAATGCCATCAGTATCCGGCTCGGCGCTGTAACAGGCCAGAAGACTGCCTGATGATTTTATGCGCCGCTCTCTCTCTCTCTCTCTGTCTCTCTCTCCCTCCCTCTCTCTCCCGGGAGCGTCTAAAGTCCTCTTACTGATCGCGCGGCAACCCCATTCACCGGATTATCTTCACTTCTCGGCCGTGCCTCCACGCAAAATGGAATCACTCACTCGTCGATGAGTGCCGGGAGAGTTGCACGTTTGCGCACTCGTCCCCGGGAAGTGGGACGGGGATAATGCGAATTTTCCCCGGCGCCGAATGCCGCTCGCGTATAACTCGCCGCGAGACAAAGGGCCCAGTTAGAAAGAAAATTTGGGAAGCGCCGCGGCAATGGATGCATGTGCTGGGATAAAGATTGCTCGCCGATCCTCGAAACGTCCGACGCGTCTCGCGCGACTTCTTGCGCCCCCGCTCAAGTTTTAATCTGTCAATGTGCAGGAGGAATCGCCGGCGAAATGTCAGCGGTACAATGCGCCGCGGGAGCTACATTATCTTCGAGTTACACACGGGACAGACTCGACCAAGACGCTGACACACGCGACCTTGACAGGCGCAAGTCGAAAAAGCACCGCCCTGACATTTTCAACCTCACTTGCCGTTCAACCTATTTTCCCTCCGGCGCGAATGATTTTTTCATACGAGACAGCGCTGCTGAACTTTAACACTTCGGTATCTTTCATTCCGTCACGGTCCGAATAAAATGTAAAGTTCAGTGGTTCGTCCTTAAAATCGCATGACTGCAATCTGGAAAGACAGCCTCTTTTCTTTTCGAGTAACTGAACGGAAAAATGACTGTCTCCGCGCCTTGCGAGCACTACACTCTTCATTATAGTCGGCGAAACGCTGTTTGCAAATGCGCTCGTGTATTATTTGTCCGGCGGAAATTACACTCGAGTTCTCATGTAGGGCGAAGAATGCGGAATTCTCGGGGATGACAAGCAGAAAAATTCTACAGTGAGATCTGGGTCGGTTCGCACTGGGCGGATCACTACCGGAGGGTCAAAACCACGGCTTCTGATAGAAATGCTATACATTCCATTTTCTCTGCCTGCCGAGAATTTCATCTGCACAATGTGATTTCACTGTTTTAGAGTTTGAATAGCTGAAGGGACTTATAAATCTGGGAGAATCGTTGTTACAGGAAGTAGCGATCGTTTAAAGCTCGATGAGAGTTTCAATATTCATAAGTCACTCGTTATCTCAATACGCGAAACTTAATTAAAAGTGTCGGATGTATCGTTCAAGTCCTGGCAGAGTTAAACGGCTATTGAATTTCGCCCTTGTTTTCAATTTTCGAAGCGTGCGCGAGGGCTGGGTGCTATCCAAGGGCCGGATGTTACAGTCCGCCGATAATTAGATTTCTTTCCTGATTGCTCGGCCGCTCGTACGTTTATTAAGCAGGAATTAGAGCGAGAGGATAACGCTTTCATGAAATTACCAGAAGCGAAAGCCGGCGATTCGATGATTGTTGCTTCATTGCCATAATAGACAATCGTACCGGCAAATTCCCAATGATTCCTCCGAATCAATTCGGCTCCACGATCGATAATTCGCCGATCTATCAGGACCAAGTATGTCCGAGGAGATTCGAAAATGAATCGAAGATTGGCATATCGATCGGGAATAAGAGACTCGTGCCGAGCGAAATCACATTTTCAGCGATAAAACTGGGGAAGGAAGGGCTCTCCGGCGATGGACTATTAGGGTCGATAGTTCACAGATAAGAGATAAAACAGCCAAGGAGAATGTATTTCGTCCGACATACTTTCGCGAAACTTGAAACGCTCTCGATTGTCGGTCAAAGAAAGAATGATCGCAACGTTGAAATTGGATATCATCGAGCGGTTTGAAGTATCGGCCTCGAACCCTCTAACGCATACAAGATGACCTCAAAAATACAAGAACAAAGAATCTGAAACACCCAATTCTCGGCTCCATCAACTATCAACTATCGGCGAACGTACCAAATTTATTCGCGAGTTTACAACACTATGTTTAAACAGTTGTTAATCGAGGCTAGCGCGAGACGAAGAATCGAAATTGGTCAGAGGATGATAGCGTAGGATTGGGGTATTGGATCGAGAAAAAAAACCGACTGACTCATTCTTCATTATTGAGGTATTATTCTCTGAAAGGCGTTAGCCACGCTCTAGATTCCCGTGCCACCCCGTACGCCGGCTGGCCTGGCATGTCTATGGAATCGCGCGGAATCCAATCACGGATAAACGGATTATGTTAATCCCGGCGGCTCTATCTTCGTTGATACGACAACGGAGGAACAACTGCTAACCGGAACACACCGGGCGAAATCATGGCACGAGCGACAAGTCGGTTTGCGTGTTTAGCCGAGGACTGTACTCGTGGTGTACGCCGCGTTTCATATTAAATCGAGCTGGCGCGGAATTGTCCCTTGAACGCTGCGATGTTTGATAGCCGTGCATATTGTACACGATGTCCCATGAATTATTCCCACGTGTCTCGCACTAATGCTGTTGCGTTACAGCAATCTGCTGCTGGACAGGTCACTCTCTCTCTCACTCTCTCTCTCTCTCTCTCGCTGTCTCTCTCATTTCCCGCGAGACTAGTATTCTCGCGTGGCACGAAATTCGATTCGGAGTTCTACGTTCAAAGTTTTTAACCTGTGCAGCCCATCCCGGGGGAGTAGTGCTCGCGTGAAATAGTATTTCCCAAGGATCCTACTCTATCGGGGCCCCTAATAGGTCATAGGATCGATTGGATCCCGGAATTAAATCTCCGAATTTATTTAATGGTTTATCAAATGATAGTACGAACCTTGGACTGCACTGCCGACTTCGTTGATTCTCATCTGCAACAAATAGAAATATGACTGTTGAAAAGTAACAAGTAATTGTAACAATTATTGTTTCAAGCAGATATAATATTGAAGCTTACCAGGAATGGGACCGTTAAAGTGCAAAGGGAATGTGAAAGGTTCCAGTCACGAATAGATACTAACAAACTCAATAAAATCGCCCACTTTCCAGCCGAGAACAATGTTACGAAATTTCCCAACCAAGCCCCGGTATTGCCAGACTCCACCATATTATATCTCGCCCATTTTTAATTCCACATTTGCCAAGGCTGCCTGCGGCAGCATTGCGGGGTAACATTCTCCGCGGAAAGGGTGGGCGCGTGAGCGAACTCGTTTGCAACAAGCAAGCCGCAACTTGCAATAACAGAGGCGAAAGTTTTCCGCGGAACGGAATTTTCGGCAGGGGGTGGCTTGCGCGCGTACCGCGTGACACGAGTCCTCGTTGACTAAGTATACAGGAGGGAAAAAAGCGTGTACGAGCAGCCTGGCATGTGTACGGGCGCGTATGCATGGATCGTTGTCTACAAGCGTACATAGATGGATCGGAGCACGTATACACGCTATGCACACATGACAAGGTCGCGGCTGCAAGTGAACTGGCTACATCTGTTTACAGTGTCGGGCCAGTGAAAACTTTTTGCCTCGCGCCGCCAAGCTACAGGCTGCCAAACCAATGTGCGGAGATAGCGTGGCTATCGAACAAACTGAAACTACGAGCGCATTTTTTGAACGGGGAATGGAATAAATCCGGAAGTCCCAATATGGATATTCGAAATAAGGAAGGATTCGTCGTCTGAGAACATATTAAACTGCTTTCTGTAGTCGGTTATATGTTTGATGCTGACGGGAGTTCTGCTGGTAGCAGCTCGCAAATTCTACGTCAAATATCGCCTTTGGGGCCTTAAACTTAAATGTAGCAATAAAAGTTAATATTTCGTGGTTCCTTGGTTCGTATTGGATTTATTCTAATGGATGTTCTAGCTGTGGTAATTGTTTCTGTGAATGTGTAAGTGAGATTCTCATTTCGATTCTAGTTCCAATTGGTGTTGGCGAGATTGATATTGAATGTCAGTCCAATATCAATCGGCCAGGCTCACGAAAAACTTTATATTCGCTTGCCAGATGCCTATTTACAATTCAGTTGACGTGCAAAATAGCTGTAAACGCTCACGCTGATTTGAGTGGCTCTGGTCCAAATTGACCTAATTTTACGTCCGACCCGTCGTGTAAATCTGCTACAGGCATTGATGGGTGATATCGCAAATTCCTCCGCGAAATCATTTTCATCCGCTTTAAACCCCCACGTTCCGAATTCCGGGTGCAGCACTGCGAAAATGTCGTCGCTTTTTTGGTGATTCATACATTTTATCATGAATGCAAAACGAACGTGCGCTCTTCGTTTCGATATACAGGATTATTAAATCGACGCTATTTCTCTATTATTTACAATCCAATCTCCCAAACTAGCAGAAGCAAATAATTGTTTTTTTAATTTACACCGAGCTGGTAGGAATTTATAGGAAAAACAAGCTTATAAACTGTTTCAAAGTCTATTTCCATGAAATGGAAAACTAAAACTAAAGCGATTATTATTCAAGATTGTGCGACGAGTGATGAGGCAATTTTTACTACACAGTTGCGGTCATTGCTTTTTCGGGAGGGAAAAAAGGTTTTTGATCTGCCCGCTCATGCGTCGGAAACGGAACAATATTCCCATAGTGGTAGAACTAATCGATAGAGCGAGAGGCCGAGCTTCCGAGTTAATTCTGCCTGCATGGCGAAGCTCTTCCACGTGAAAAAGTGCACCGGTCGTCTATCACTATCCAATTAAAATTCGACCAACTCCGCGGTCGGTCCCGGCCGGGTAACGAGCGTATCGATAAAAGAATTTTACGATTTTTAGTATACCACGCTCTGCTTTGGCTCTGCTTCTCCCACCCTCTAAATAGATATTGAGGATGCTTCGCCGAGAGTTATGTGCAATAATCCACCCGCACTCAGAGATTACCGCCGGCAAATTGCATTTTTTAAGAGCCCATCAATTTGCATAGAGTTCTCAGACCGCTTGAATGTAAAAAACTTGGTCTGCTAGGAATGTCTAACAATAAAGTAATGCAGAACTCCCTAATGAGCGCACATTCACCAAGAAAATGTAGAAAGTTAATCGTAAGCAACTAAAAGTAATAAAGTTTAATACATTTAACTCTTTATCCGCCAATCTTGTTGACAACATAAAGCGTCCAAAAGTACGTTTGAATGATGTGTGGAAAAATTGTATTAATAGAATGTGCGTTCAGTATGAAATCAAAACTGTCACAGATGAAGTACTAAACCACGAGGTTTAACATTTCCCACCGAAATCTGCCATCTAAATTTGACGTTCGCAGAATTTGACCAGTAGCAGCCGCTTTTCACCCACATACTCGCGCACGCACACGTGTGGGAATACGAACTAGTGGGTTTTGTGTTTGCAAATCGAATCGTGACGCGAACAAACGGCCGCGCACAATTCCCCCGTGCTGAGCGTAGCTGGAGCGCGTCGGCTGCCTGTTACCAGCGGGTTTCGAATGACAAAAATGTCGAGGACTATGTAAATCGATGTTACAGTCGAGAGCGATTTGTCGGCAGCCCCCTGCTAGGACGACACTTGATCGCTCGCCGAGCCGTGAAACCCGATCGTTGATTCGGAGGACCAAAAATAATTCCGAATGACCAATCGGCGACCAATCGGATTTCACACGCGCGACACACACGCCGGCTATTTCCATCTTATGAAAATCAATAACGCAGGGTACTCGCCAACTTGGAGTGAAAGATGTCAAAGACGAGACGATTCATTATCTTGGACTTTGATCGATTGGCAAGCGCGCTGCTTGCAAATTCTCAGTTTCACCGCGAGCAAGCAGGTGTCTGGGAAACAAGGTCGACTGCTCCAATCTAAGACTATCTCATCGATCAGATTCTCTGATTGAGATCACCGTATCGCAATGACGTTCATCCAATCCGTGCAATGATTCTATCGGCAAAGCCCCCTACGAAACTCGGTCTGCTCGTCGGATCAGACCACTCCTGCCGAATCTCCCTCTCCCAAAAACCAAGTTACATTTGTCAGCACCCTTTTTCTCCCTCGCCATTTCAACGAGGGATCAGTGCTTTACTCCCAGGAAAAAGCGCCATTTCTCCACCAACCTTCGCCGACCAATCATACAACTAGTTTCTCATGTTCTCTAAGGCATAGAAAGCGAAGTCCTCCAGTACTAATTTCCACAGAAAAAACTAATCCAAATCGCTTTAGATAAATAGTCAAACTTTACTCTCCAAGACTAAGTTGTATTAGATATGCGGTTGCGTTACACAATCAGACACGCTGAAGAACTGAAACAGTACCATTTCTGCCGACCTCAGATAACTCATCCGTGTAAACAAGCCTATGCAAGCAGAGCGTAACGCTCGACTATCAAATCCGCAGGGCGGTTCGTCGACTGATCGAAACACACACTAAAAGCATCGACCTACTTCCGTCAGTGCTATCGGACTCGTACACCGGCGGCCATTGTCAGCCAGCACCGGATGACTTCTTCGCTCTTACTTGCCAGATACAATCAAATTACGTATTACTCATCGACTACACAAATATTAGACAATTGAACTATCTGGTAAGTTCCTAAGTTGATTAATAAAGGGACAGCTCTAACACTCTGAACGCGAGTGGAATCACTCGAGAAGTCATTCCGTCGTTGATGATAACGCGATAGTATAGCGGGCGCATTCTCATTTCGGCCTGCTTAATGAACCATACTCCGGTCAGCATCCTGGAGTGCTAGCTGCTTACTTTAGCCCTCTTGTGCCGGGCGGAAAATTGGGTCGAATTGGCTCTGCCGTGCCGCAAACGGGCAATAGTTCCCGCGATACTTACGCTAATTTCTCTCCCACCGCCTAACTACTTCATGCCAGCCGCACCGAGTTGCGGCCAGCTGCTTAATGAATTTAATACCCGCCGCGTTGCCCCCCGCAGTTAGTGCGCAATTAGGCTAGACTTTAAACAATGCCGCTTTAGTCTCCATAGAAATTCGTGCTAAGTCCGCTTCCTTCGGCCGATATTGATCGTGCAAGAATTATCTAAAGTATTTTCAAAGCGTATTCAAGTGTGTTTCACTCGAATAAATCGACACATGTAATTGTTTCATTGGAGCGTTGTTCAAATTACACGCGAGAAAGGAATGAAGTAAAAAGGCTGTTTTAATTCATAAAAATCGTGACGACGAAACCGAGAGATTCACATGGGGAGATAAATGGCACATTTTCGGAAACCAAGCGGGTAATATGACATATGTCTTTGAAAGTTCACTATGTGGACTCGCACGAATAATGTCAAACATTCGCCGGTAGCCCCAGCTATATTTATAGCTTCTCTCATTCTACATTAGTGCATTCCGGGATTATGCCGTTCAGTAGGGCAGTGAAATGGAATGCGCATTAACTAAGTGCTCAAAATTCCTCTTGTCACGAGGACTTGCCAAAAGTACAGTGCTAAAGGGAACTTTGACAGCTCAACGGGAAATTCAGTGAACAAGCG
Organism: Crossocerus cetratus; assembly: GCA_963675795.1. Classification (NCBI taxonomy): domain Eukaryota; kingdom Metazoa; phylum Arthropoda; class Insecta; order Hymenoptera; family Crabronidae; genus Crossocerus; species Crossocerus cetratus. Next base: position 5,172,838 of record OY776664.1, on the reverse strand, counting down.
CATGCCTCTTGACCAAATGGCTGGAAGGGCGGGAGGCGTGGAAAAACATATTTTTTAGTATCGGTCGAAAGCCGATTTTAAGCGTCCGTAAGCAGAACGCTGCGATTTTTCGCTGAGGCCGCAGTGGGAGGTTCGTTATACGGAACCCTCAGTGCGCCGTGACGTTTTTGTCGGCGGAATTAGGTCAAAACGTTTCTCCATTCCAAGAAATAGAAGGGAACCCACGGCAGGGACTTTGAATTTTTTCCCTATCGTCAGCCCGACGGACTTTTCTCCGTTGAAAAAGTGCTTCCTCCTCAAATACGAAGCGACGTGTTCCCTCGCGCAACGACACCTACCATTCCTCTACTTTTAATTCTTGTCGCTATGGAAAATACACTACACTAAACATTGAACCTTTGTCAATACTAATTATCCGAAAGAGGAGACAACTTCCAACTCTTTTCATAGCAAAAATTCATAATAGAAAAAGCTTCGATTTGTACTGTACTCGTATTTTGTATGATGGGAGCGGCCGCCCTAATTTTCGTAGATTTACGAATTTTAAATCCTTTCGGCGGGTAGTTCAGCGTTCCCGCTAACTGGGTTAATCCTGTACATCCCTCTCCCTAAACTACTGACCCGTGGTTTTTTTCGGGGCTTTTTTTCGTTGTCGAATTGGGTTAAACCGTGCGGCAATCGGGCAGATCAATCGAAAAAAATCGTGGCCCTTCAGCGTATATCCACTAAACTGAAGCTGGTGCCCTGCAGCCAGTGCTAATGAAGGGAAATCAAGCTTTCCTAAAGGGCCAATAAATATCCATTAATCGATAATAAATTCGCAGAAGAATTAATCCTGCAATTAAGACTATCGATTAATAGATCATATAATCCTCCTTCAATAAGTTGGGCGATAAAAATGCATTTGTAGTAAAAGAATTCGCTTTAAAATGACAGAAGGTTACTTTCAACAAAAGTAACCAAACCTATCCTTCACGCAGGGTGTCAAGTATTCCTAGAGGAGCAGAGGAAATGGCGAAATGAGAAAGCCAGCTGACGGATAGCGTGAACGAGCGGCGCGAAAGCATAGCTCATGCATCTTTTATAAAGCCGAACCCCGTCGCGCGGCGTCCTGAGTAATCGCGTGATACTCTTTTGCCTCCAAGGAAAACATCCAGGTCCCGCCCGGAGGATCGCATGCGTACGAGAGTGAAAGAGGAGTCAAGAGGAAAGAGGGAGAGTCAGCGGGTGGGAGGGAAGTTTATACGCGCTGCAAGCTACTCGCTACGAGAGGCTTAACGCCACTAATTAACGTCCTCGCACCATCCTACCTGCTGATACCGAACGCATATACTCGTATCGTGGCCCTTTGCACTTCAAACGCCAAATTGATTAGCTACGATTTATAGTCGGCCTCGAATCATCAAAAGCGCAACTGTTAAGCCCCAGAAATCGAAATACAAATTTATTAAAATATTCCCCATCTGCAGGAGAGAGGAAGTCAGTGCCGGACACGCGACTAATGTCACATGCGCGAGAGGTAAATGAGAGATGTCGGGGCATTTACAAGTACGTCTCACAAGGCGCCTCTCCACCTTGGGAGAGCGAGAGACCGCGTACTCCTAATTAACGAAGAATTGAATATTCACGAGCATTCAGTGGGAGCACCGCTCCACAAGGGCTAAGGGCATCCATCTCCCCGCGATAAATTGCGAGAGACTCCAGCATGCTGATAACTTTCACGGGTCAACAACCGAAACTCTAACACACCCTGAGACTATTTTTCGGAGAGACAAACGGCTCTTACTTATTCAATTACCCTTTACTTATTTGAACTGACCAGTAAAGTGAAGCGGAAAAGATTCGACCGACTTTTCAGGATATTTATGATTTTCAATTAAAAAATGTATGGCTTTCGCAGGAGGGCGGGTGACATTTTTCGCCCGATATTAGTAGACGAACTAGGGCAATCACTGAGGAAGGTCGGAATTCGCCAAGGAATTCCGCCAAGTTTCCACGCCCCTGACAGGTGGTGCGAAAATTTCCACGGAATTTAATATCCGCTGTCCATAAGGACGTGTGGGCGCGAATACACACGGCCAAGAGCGTTATCGATGGTAATGTTTCTTCGGGCGAGTTATTGGCTCTAAGCTCCCCATTCTCCCTTGTGCGCCCTGACGACGTACTCTGGAAAGCTGCTGGCTCTCATTATTCACACGCTCTCTTGCGGCGCGCGCGCTTCACATATTCATTAGCTTAATATAAGATAATACAACGGCTCCCAGGCATTGCTTTGTGTGGGAGAAGCACCCGGTGTACGACGCACGCTCGCCATAATTTGGTGCATGCAAATTATACTGAAATGAACGCGCTGCAGGAATAATGCATTGCCGGAAGAACCACCGTGAATGAAAAGTAAAAAAGTAGGAATATACGAACTAGATTATGTAATACTGTTAATAACAGTAGCAATGTTACGTTCAACCACTTTTTAAACAGTCCATTAGTATTTGTCAGCTAAAGAAGATGGGCGAACCTTAGATTTCCAATATTCCTAATATCCTAATACCAATGGAATCTTCGGAATCCAATAGTTCCGGACCACAGTATAAGAGACACGACATCCACGTAACAAAGAAACAAGAGATTGCATTTGAAGGGGACAAAAGTCTCGTTGCTTAAGCTTAACGTCAGCCGAAGCTCACGGGCTAAAGAGTAGAGCGAAACAGAGTTAGCCGAACTTTCCCCTGCTCCTCGTTAACTCCAAGAGGGAACAAGCGAAGAAAGGGAGCGACACAAAGGTGAAGGTAAAAGAAGGCAGAGAATTTCCCGCAACAACAGCCGCGGAATGCAGTCAGTACCAAAGAGGTAACTCTATTTCGAGTCTCGGGGCTTCGAGTATTCGGGCTTCGCGATATGAATTCAATATGTAGCCGACAGCCAGCGCGCACTACGGAAGCTAGTGCATCGCACCACCCTGAGGATTGCACGTGCGGCAACTATGTCGAGGGGAATAGAATTAACGGGAGAGAGGGGGAGAATTATTCCGAATTTCGGCAGGAGCCTTGAGGAGGCCGCGCTCTCCGCGGGAAAGGGAGCGACGGAGAGAGCCGAGCAACTACGTGAGAGTGCCGGCTTCAACTCTCGCTAAAGGGCGAATTATGCGAGGCATGTCAACACCGATGTAGTTTTAATCACGCATACCAAATGCCAAGTATTCAACTGCCCGCTCGATCCTACCTACTGGCAAAGCCCTCGCCGTCCACAAATGTTAAACTATTTAAACAGCCACGTTTTCCCAACTACTCGAGAATAAGTTAATAATTGATTGTTGAATTCTAATTCAACGTGTACGTGTGCCGGCGATTGCATGAGCGAATTCCTAATTGAAAGACTCGCGCAATTGTCGGTAATAGCGGCTAGTTTTCGCGTGCTAATTATACGGCGACTGCTCGTAATCCCCCGGCACGCTTTCTTCGGATTATGCAATCGAATGGTAGAGCGGCACGGGTGAATTATCGAAACACCTATACCCGCCCGGGATCGAGAGAAACAACCGTCTCGACCCCGTCAAAGTAATGGCCGATCGATTTCCAGCAGAAAATAGCTGCGAGTGCTGGATTAATTAGTGGCAGCAATGCCGATGCACGGATAATGAGCTTCCAAGCGACACCGAGCGCCTAATCGATAATGACTCTTTGAGAAAGAGAGAAAAGTGGGAGTATACTCATTACGCCCATTAAAGTCATAAATAAATATTAGATTTTCTGGTATGGATATATCGTGGAGTTTCTCGAATGATTCTCGAATCCTCGCGTCCTCAAATCCATAGAAAGAATCGTCAGTTGTGATTGAATCCTCATTAAGTGTCGCGCGCTCCCTTTATTTCCTAGGTTTGCTCGGAGCCTTTGTCAGTTCTGGTTCATCCATTTTCCCTCGAATCCGTTCCCGGCGTTTCCTTCGATTCTCCCGGCGGCGTTTCCGCCTACCTCCTTTCCCCATGTCCCATGCGCGCCGCTCTCATTTTCCCATCGCAGTCCTCGTCGCGCGCAACACGACGGAAGAGGCTGCCACCGAGAGAGAGATGGAGTGAGTGAGTTCCGGGGGGACGGAGAGAGAGAGAGAAGGAGAGAGAGTGCTGCAGTTAAATGCATTGTTTAATTGCACGGAAAACGAGGCACGGATGCGAGGGAGCGCGAGTGCCTCGAGCTAGAGGTCACGTAACCGGGTTTTCGCCAGTTTTTCCATCGGCGCGAAAGTCAGATCATCGCGCTCGTTAGAAGCCTCTACTTGTCAGCGCCGAAGAGCTTTCCGTGGCCTCCGGTCATATTCGCCGAATCCTACACACTCTCGAACTTGTTGACTTCCCATTCGACCTACTGCGACTCTTTTCTCCGATATGTGCCGCGTACAACTCCACCAGACGTTAGAAACTCAGGCTGCAGCAAACTACTGCTACATTTTTGTAACATATTTGGTAGTTGAGTCGCCTGGCTACATTGCGATGAAATACCGGCCATATATCTCCGAGGAGACTTAAATCGTTAGCGTAATGCATGTTTCATCATCAGTGGTCCAACGATGTTTGCGTAACACGTGTCACTTAGTAGATTGTTAAAGTCTGCGGGTGAACTGGTTAAAGCGGCGTAAAATACACTGGTTGCGATATAAATCGCGAGAATAGCTAATGGATGCACAGGTGCCGGTGATATATTTATGAGCGTGCCATTATATTCCGCCGCGGTGCTAGCCAGCCTTGCGCGCACATTCTTGCCAACGTAATCATTTCTACCGGCGCCGTAACAACGCCTACTTTACCGAGAATAAATCCATCCAATCTTGCTACGCATTTCTAATAGATTTATCATCCAGTTCTAGTATCCATCATAAACGAACTTCATATTTTTGCGATAACCGCACGATAGATTCTCATGGGGAAAGTCTGCTCGTTCAACGAGCAGCTCCATTCATTCAATAGTGTATCAGTTTGAATAAGAATTGACAGCATGTCACTCTTTGCTCCAAATTCGTTGAAAGTTAGTAATATGTAGTGACGTTCACAGTGGCGACAGTGGCGTTCATTAAAACTCCCGGCGGAGAAAGTAATTAAAAACGAAATGAATGAAACCTGGGAGAATGCTATTAGTTTATCGAAAGAGTAATTGGAAAAGGCGTGACGGGACAAGCATTGATTTAAAAAATAGTTAATAACGTTTCCAAGAGCACTATGTCCAATATCCCTAAAACAATGAAATATGAAATAATAAATTCGTTGCACCATTTTCGTCAATAGCCGTTGATAAAAAGGACGTGTCAGGAAAGTGATTTGGGCTTAATTTCACGATGAAATGGGCACGTAATTTATAATTTCGCGCCCTTACTATGTCGCTTCCTGCTTTACTCCGGCCTCGAAAATTGTCGAAACTGCACGGCCCCCTTTACATAGCCGAGTGAACAATTTGAACGGCAGCCAACACGGCCGACTTTCAATTGCTGGCTCGTTTGAGCCCCGCATTTCAAGCCGGCAACAATTAGTTCATTCCTCGAGAGCCTGGCAAGGCTAACGTTCGCCCGAAAGAATCGTTAGAACTTTCGACACACGCTCGGCCGCGTTTTCGCTTGACGGAGGGTGAGGGCGAGCAACAGTTCTTAGAATTCTCTGCCAGCGATGCTGACTCCTCCTGAATGCGCCTAATCCCCAAATCACCGAAACTCACAACTACATGTAACCCAAGTAGAATGTCGCTATTTGCAAATCAATGACTAAAATCAAACATGTATCTCAAGAGATTGCAAATGAAATTAAGCCCAATTCAAGTATATTCTCGAAACTCGAATCGCCAATGGCACGAGGAAATTGCGGGTGGAGGTTTAAATAGTGTAATTCATCTAAAACACTGGTCAATGTTAGAATGATGGAAATTAAAGGTGGATTGGTATTGTTAACTTGCAGATTTCGACGTTAGTGTCGCACAGAGAGCGTCCGCTATGCTCGGACAGGAGTCTCCGTGCGGTGGCGAGGGTCGGCCAGGCGGTGAATCTGGCGGTGGAACGGTTCGTAACCGTCGGCGAGACCATCGCCGACGACAACCCGGAGGTCAAGCAGGACATGTACGAGGCATGCAAGGAGGCCAGGCTCGCTGGTAAGTCTATCACCAAGAAACGTCCCCGTTGATTCTATCAATTTCACTCGATTCGATGTCACGTATTCCAACACTTGATAACAAGATATAATCTACAGCGGAGAGCTCTGACTCTCCGGCCAACTTTAATGTTATTCGAAAATGTTGGAGAGGAGCTACTAAAGGCAGAAGGACGCTTCTCAAGTGAGGATAGGGCCGTTGCTCTTACGAGGAGAAGCGAAACTCACCGACGGGCACACGCCGATAGAGAAAGGGATGCGCGCGGGCGGGTGGGAGCGCGAAAGTTCGTGAAACGGTGCCCGCGGAATAAAGCACGAGACTCCAAGATATAAAGATGTTTGTCACCGTCTGCTGCCTCTGAATGCGCAAAAAACATCTCCTCAATAGGCATTCAGAGCCACCAGCAGCAACGGCGGCGGCGGCGGCGCGGCGGCAGTGGCAGCGCCAGCGGGAGTTGTAGAGGGCGCCCGGCCACGTCGAGAAGGTGGAGTTGGCTGCTTTGTAGGTTCATTGAATCTCGGCAAAGTACGCGCCTCATCCACCGGATGAAGGAAACGGCTCCTCGATATTTCCCCCCGACCCCAACTTTCCTCTTAATACACTTTCGCATAACTCCGCGGAGGAATCAGATTAACGCCCGATAGAGACATTCGTCACTAGGAAAGGGGAAAATTGCTACTTTCCTCATCCCGAGCGAACCACTTCAAATATTTATCCCCTGTGTTTATCAGGCTTGAGATGATAAATTAGCAAATTGGAATGGCACTTGTAATTCACCACTGAACCAATCGCATTCGACAAGAGAAACGGACGAGATATGAAGGACGATTCAATAAACTGGTGTATAATTTCCCTTTAATAATAAGGTGTGGGACACACATATGTCGACATCTAATTCGACGAGAGCGAGAGTTCGATCGCCTTTAAAAATACCTCGGGGAATAGGGCACAGAGGCGTTTAATCAAGCATTGGTCCAATTTATGAATGCGAAGTGCGCGTCGGCAACGCCAGGCTCGCGATATGCCGCAGGAATTATCGACTATCTCCTATCGAATAGAAGTAGAAACGGGATATGCTAGTCGCACGTGTGTGTCGGCGTACGCGAGGGGTTCGCTGACGGCAGCCAGCAACTTCCTCACTTTATCATGAAACTCAATATTATTTTCAAGGTCTGATTCGCCGCTCAAGGTGCTGGAGGACCAGCTCCGTTTCTAAAGACTCCCTAGAAGCGGCCCCTTTTCCAAGTTGACCCCGATCGCAAGGACCGATAGTAATCATCACCCGCTTCTTTCTCTATCCTCCGCTATCTCCTCTCCCCCTTTCTCCAGCCTCGCCTTTGTTTTTTTTATCTCCGCCAACTTCTTGACATTTATTTCGTCATCGCCGAATAATTAAGTGTGACGCGCGCTCGTGTTTAGCTTACTTTTAGCGACGGTGTTTTCGAAATAAAGTCTGACTTGCACTTTAATCTACTCTTTTCATTTGGCATGGATGCCTCGGATATTTGCAATTGGAAATATATTCATGCTCATATCACGTATAATGTGTGAGCTCGTTCGTAGATGTTATGTTCGACAGTTGGGAAGAGCAAAGTGCAATACATTTGGGCTTAAAAGAAAACGGGGAAAAAAGCGCTTTTGGTGAGGTGAAGGAGGCAGGAGTGATTTGTAAGAGGTTTCGAAGTAATCCTCTGGCGGCACTCCAGTTGCACCGAATGCCGCGCTATATTAATTGTTCGGAGACGTGAGAGGAACACGGAAAGTTCGCAAGAACTTAACTAGTACTTCATTATTCTGTCTCCCCGTTTCTCCTGTCTTATGAGTACCTCATTAACGTCGAACTATGTGGCGCAGTCTTAACAGAATTTCGGGCCAGACTTCCGTCGCTGCCAAACACGCCGAGCGACACACATGCACAGCTCTCACTTGGAAAGGGTTGAAGTGCAGTCGGGACGGATTCTCCTCGTCGGCTGTTTCACGGGAGAGTGAACAGCGGGATATTTTGCAAACGCGTCGGGGCACCGTCGCCGCGATGACCCACATTCGTCGATCCCCAAGAGGATTTTTCGACAGCCGGAGGCTCCTAGCCTTGAGCGAGTGCTCGTCGACCGGAAACAAGTAACGCCAAAGATTCTTCCGAGACTTGTCGAGCTCTTGATCGATCCTGACTTCCTTCCGATCGACATAGATTCAAAACGACCAACCATCACAACCGACTCTTAGCCCGAGCTACTCGGCACTTAAGAAACGCGATGCAAAAGCTATGAAACTGCGGCGAAACTCCAACCTCTCGAAACGACTGCGTACATCCGCGTGAAATATTTTAGTTTTATTTGTCAGTTTTTAAAATTATTTCTTCATTTTTCTGCAAGATTGCTCAAGATTTTAAGTTTGAACTATAATCGCATAAAAGAGTTGTGCAGCTGCCAATGCGAGTGCGCCTTTCACCGGCAGACAATGTACGAAAGGCGGGCGAGCATCATTAATTTGCTGACTGATACTTAGCCTTCAATTAGCGGCGAAGACGCGGTTCACTGAGCAATATCACTTTGATACAGCCGAGCACCCGGGCGATTCTTTCCGGGCGGTGCGGCTGAGAGTTTTAGTGTCCATTGCCGCGATAGAGCGAATGCGAATTGCCGGCTTTAACACGGATGGATGGGAATCAGAGCGGGCGGGCCGGCGATGCTGCGGCCAATTGCAGCTCGAGGATATCGCTCGGCCGAGTGCAATTGCCGCCACGGCCGACGTTAATGTATGGTACACACCGGCTCGGAAATTCACGAAACAATAAATCCGCCCGGCCGAGCTACTTGTCTTCCAGCCGATCTGATGGCTACTGTATTTACGGACGCCTCGCCATGCCAAACCTATTCCAGCACCACTTGACTCTTGGGCAATCGCGCCACTTCTCGCACGAAACCCCCGAAGGTCAATGAAAAGAACACGCGAAGTATTTAGAGATTGAAATGATCCTACTTTGTATGAATTATTGTTTGCATGGATTTAGCTGGGTGGCCAGTGTTGGGCAGCGAAGGAGAGAGCAAAACTACTGTGAAGTCTGTATTTCTCGGCTAAAAGTATTAGCTCGTATCCTCCGATCTAATACGCGATTGGAATTATTCTAAACCGTACGTAACTATTCTCCCAATGTGACGTAATGTAATACGTAACGTGAGTCAGTGGGATATCTGTGAAGCCTCACTTTTGGATTGGCCTCAAACAAATTTGTAATTAAATATAGTGAAAGATTGATACTAGTTTTAAATAACACATCGGCAATCAATCGAAAAACTCGGAATGAACACTCTTTAAACACACGGTAATGATTATCCAAATAAAAACAGGATAGAAAAAGAAGAGAAACCGCATTAACTTAATTGCAGATCGAACACCATATAAATTAAATGGCATTCCGCCTATTTATCCCCGATAAATCAACATCGCGCGTGTTCTCAATTAGTCAGTGTTCAGGAGCGAATAACATTTGCGGGCTCTCCCAACACCCGTCGCGAAAATCGCTGGTGTGCAGCGACTGCGTAATTAAGTCGTGGCGCGCGCGATCGAGTAATCAAGTCATTAGTAGCAGCGGCGGCTGGCGAATATTTCTCGAAATCAATTGGAGGGTGGCGTAGACAAACTGCGACCCCGATTTCGCCACGCAACAAGCGGAATGGGGTAGAGAAGAGGAGAGGAGAGGAGAGGAGGGCAGAGCGGCGGCAAAGCGAGCAAAAAGCTCGGATGGCGAAGCGCCAAACGATACGTATACAGCCACGGCGAAGATACACACGGACAGTTAGCGGCAGCGGTATGTGCCAGTCTTGGATATAAAGCTATCTTATGAGACCCCAACCTAATACCTCCATCCACCAATCCCACCCTCTCGCCGCCAGCCCCCTTTACTCCTTCATCTCCCGCAGGCCCCGTTCGGGGATAAGAAAGCACCGGAATTCGCCTTTAAAACCCACGTACGTTAGATGTGTATCGCCGCGGAAAATCCGCCGATTGGCAAGCTCCGGGCGGCGAAATTAAATTTTTTCCCCCTTTGGCTCCGCAGCCGAAAGCGCAACTGGTTAAATACGTTATCGCGATTAAACGCCCGAAGCCCTACGTGCTAGACAGTTTTATTGCCTATCGGTGTATTAATACAGAAATCTCATATCTCTTTTGACTGACTCGAATGGACATTAATTCCCCGAAAGCAATAGCCGTATAATCAACTCCGCAAGGTATGTTTGTTTCTTATTGAGTTTATTATTGACGCAGATATGTGAACCATGGAAACACATACAATATTACAATATTGTACTATCCAGTGAAAATCTCCCCAAACTATACTTCAACGAACTTGCCACCTTCATCTCGAGGAACTTGCAACCACACCGACCTTAATCATTCCGATTGCCGCGGCCAATTAGAGTCTCTAATTAAAAAGGGATCGGCTGGTGGGACGCGCGGTCAGGGATAATTAGGGGAAGTCACATATTGATTAACAGTATCCCATTGGCAATAGCATGGGGCGGTGGGACGAAGGGTAAAAGCTCGGGGACAAGCATATAAGTGGAAGTCCCAATTTCGCCATTGTCTCAAGAAGAACGCGGCTGCACCGCTAATAACCGGATCGATCAGCCTAGCGCTGTCGAACGCCAAGAGCCAACTCCTATGTACCGTGGTTCTCTGTGTACCCTCGCGATAGACAGGCCACTCCACGACAGGCTATTTCTGTCCCGCGCGCTCGCTTCATCTTTCGAGTCACCGGGTCAAGTCAACGTACAAAACATTTATCAACCCCCGGCGGGAGAGCGGCGCTTTTCGGGCGTCGAGCACGCCCGCCGCAGGGACACCCGCATTGTTTCCAAAGCCATCCACCTCCGCGACATGCATCCTCCCCCCATGCATATACCTAGTCACTTGCAATGCTCTGATTAATATATGGAGAGACACTCCAATTGCATCTCCAATGCGCCTCGAACCGCCTTCACTGCGCGCGTTATTCCTCCGAATTTAGAATATCGAAGACAGACTCAATTGTACTTAGAAATTTATTCAAAGGGAACAATTATATACAGTCGAACACGCCGATTTGTCCAATTGTCGTAAAGGATGGAGCGAGTCCTAAAAGTCTAGTACAAGTACACTAAATCAAGTTTTAACTTATGCATGCACTGGAGACCATTAACACCGGCGTTCGTTAAATCCAATTGGAAAGAGCGACGTTAATGAGACTAGGTTATGGAGCATCAATACCGTCGGGCGCCGGAAACATTTTCGAGCGGGTGCAAACGAGTGCAGCACGCCCGCCCGATAACATTACTTTCGCCGGGCGATTCCGCCCGGGCGTGCGAGTGCTGTTTGAGCTGAATCTGAGCGCGGGGTGACGAGCGTCGGGCGACTTGTTAATTAGGAGAGCGAACGTGGCGACGCGACGTTTCGCCAAATCCAATATCGCCGATGACGACGGCTACGTCGATGTCCACACGGATATTGCATCCGCGCCTCGAATAACCCGATATAGATATCCGCTCGATCGAAGTGCCACCGATAATCCATTTTCATTCTCGATTGCAGATTAGCCTATAAATCGGACCGGAGCTCCTACGCTCGCTAGAAATGAACACTGTTCCACACAATGCACGTCCTGTCCATCTCTCGGTCGGGAATCTCGACCGGTCTGCTCCCTTTCTTTGTGCCAGACTTTAATAATACTGGGATCCCTGTCTTTCTTCTCACACTTTCAGACATATTTTATTATTAGTTAATTCAGTTTACGTTGGTTCTTTATGTTCGACTTTTGTACGCTCTCAGTCCCTTGACACGTTTTGCTACCGGCTCTTGAAATATTCATATTAAAGCCCTTACAAAGTACACATCGTTTGCGTGGAGAAAATTCAATTAGAAAGAGCAACTCTGCAAAGTAGATTTGATAGAATTGATTCGTCCAATTGGATCGCTCGTTCCGAACCTATTAATCGGCTGAAATCCCTGTCAAAGGATCAGGGAGGGTCGACTACCAATCGCTGGACCGAGGGATACGCAATGCGCCTACATTGCGGCAGCTCAGTGTCCCCAATCCTCTCATACGAATCCTCATATCTTACGATCAGAACTGCGGTTATCGCGAAATCAACAAATATCTAGCACGCTTAGTGCACGCTAGAGTAATTCACCCTGGGTAACCAACGCCGATCGTTTACAAACGAGAATACAAAAGTGATAACTCAGCAGAGCGCAGAATACTATTACAGCTTTTGTAACTAGAGTAATTATCTATTCTATTGGAAATCTGTACGCCTGCGATTCCGATGCATCGAATGACAGGTTCACATCTACTTTTTCCATCTGGGTAGACGCTGATAGAGAACCGATCGATGGGAGATCGACTGGTGGTTCGGGTTGCCTGCGCCGATTCCCCCATAGAGACAGCGGGTTTCCCTTTTTGTCTGGGCGACGCGCTTGCACTCGTCGTGCACCAGACAAATATCCGAAAGGCGGACAAAACCACGATGGGCAAGATTGTTCTTAGTTGACATTTTCCGATTGCAGAGTGGTCTTTGTGTCCCGCGATGCATCCAGCCAGTACTCTAGGGACACACATTCCTCCGGGTTGGTTCGCAGTTCTCATTGCCCGGTATCTGCCCTGGAAGAAACCCCTCGCCTTCTCTCTCTCTCCCGCTGAAATTGCTGGAAAGCTCGTCTACCCGTAAATATGGAAATACTTTACGCGAGCGCGCTGCTTAATAATTTGTTGAGCAACCGCTGCCGGCGGATTAATGGGAATCCACGGTTATTAAATGCAAGCCATTGGCTTCCCCGGTATGGATGCATAACCGGAGCTTTTAGCCTGAGGAATTAGTCATCAGTTACTCCCGTTTTATGAACATTTACTATGCACGCTATTTTTAATATCGCCCGTGTACCGGACGACTAGGTGATACTTTTATATCAATTCCCTCGCTCAGTTTGAAGGAGAGATTGGTCGGGAGTATCACCTTACAAAGTGCTGTTTTGGGTGATGGGAAATGGATGCGCATGTATGTAGTAGACGGTGACGGTGGTTGGTTGCGTTTGGAGGAAACAGTGGAAAATGACGAAACTGTGGGACGCAAGGCTCTTCCGGCCGGGCGTGACAACGATCGAATTGGGTCAAGGGGGATTGCATGGCGTACTTGATACTCGATCTGCATAAAGCATTGTACGGCTTCGCTATCAAGCCGGCTGAACTGATTAGGTTACGCATAGTCATCCCCCGCCGGTCTCGGGGTCCGCGAATACTGAAGCCGACTACGATTGAAACACTCTCCTGACATACTCATCGAAACACTAGATAACATAATCCGCGCGACCGTGTGACACTCTTGCATCCACGAGCTTCTTCATACAATCACCCTCAGACTATACACACTACCCCGCCGCGCCGCCTACGACGCTTTTCCTCCCGGCATTAATCCATTTGTTGCTTCCTGTATCCAACGTGTGCTGCGGGTTCAGCCTGATAAGCAACTAATCCTCACCTCCTCCTCTCCTTTAAGCCCCTCACTCGCACTCTTCTCATTCACTGCAGTCTACCAACACTTGATATGCAGCGGATATAAATTTCGGATGGGAATTTTCGAAAGTCTTAATAGATTATGTTTGAGATTGCCAGTGCACACGTTGAAGAAGCTGTTTTTTCTCCTATGAAATAAAGCTGGAGACGCTGTATCCAATTTATATTAAAGAGCTTAGGTAAACGCAGGGCACCACAAATCCGGGAGATTCTACTGAAGGCATCAGCTATCTCCCTTTCCAGCTCACTTGCCTCGCTGCGATCCCCGCAGCCGAGTTTCCGCATACAAAAACACTGCCCCCGCACCTTATCTTAAGAAGCTTCGTTCGCTTCCCTTTATTATTATTCCGACAGTGTAAAGGCACGTTTTATAATCCACTTTTACTATAAAGCCAGACAGAATTTTAACAGCAACTTGCAAACTTCCATGCTCGTAAACTCAAGCGTTATACGAGAAACTTTCATGCACATTCCCCGGCGATTGGATAGAGAATTTCTAGCGCATTAATGAATTTCGATTTCCGTAGATCCGGCGATAGAAATTCGCCTGGAAATAAGTGCTTCGAAGACCCGTAACACACACTCACACACACACGTGCGCCCACGTGTAGCTGTACTCGGCGAATGTAAAACAGGAATGGGAAAATTGTATCCGTCGGGCGGAGTGAGAGATATTCCACGTTCGAGATAAAAAGGTGATTTAAGCTCAGCGAAGCCGGTGGAAGGAGCTTTTGTATGCCGGCGAAAACGAGGCTTCGGCTCGGTTACGAGCCTTAATAAATCAAGACCGATCCGTCGTTTATTTAGGGCTCCAACAAACGGCCTTATCTGCTGCCTCGGTCCTCGGACCGGAAGCGGGGACCTCAAATCACGGGGAATGGCGAGCGGCTGGGTCTCGACATTTTTTTTTCCCCGGGAAAGTTAACTGCGAACCATTTAACTTGTTTCTAATAAAGGGAAGACAGGGGCAAAGCCATAATGCCTCAGTGGGTCAACCAACCAGCCAGAAAGGAGGGGTTCGACTACCGAGCCAGGAAGCCTCGTGCCAAAGTCAGACCTTACTCTGGGAATAGCTGAAATCTTCGAGGAAATGGAATCAAGCTCATCAGCGATTCCCGCCGGAAATTAGACCGTCATTTTCGTTTCGCTTTTAATGGGCGTAAAGTTCCTTCCTCGCTCGAGCTCCCTTCGCCGTTCGGCCACCGAATACCTTGGCAAAAGTTCACTGCTCTCACCACCTACTGAAAAATACAATTCCCAAAGTGCGGATTTTGACGTCTGGGAACAGTGGAGCGGGCTTTCTCCCTCTGCGCAAGACACAGTCGATATGAAACGGCGAAACTTCCTCCTCCGCTCGGAGGAAATTCCAGGTGCTCGCTCGCACGGAAACAAGATCTCGTGGATAGGAAGCTTAAATTTTCGAGCAGCCTCAAAGTACCAAATCCAGTTTTCCCGTCGAAGCATCGAAATAAAACAGAATAACCAAGAAAAACGACAGGTACTTGACATGTCCCCGGATGAACATAAGTAACACAAGAAGTTCGATTCCCCCCCGATCAATGGCTCATCGTTGTTTTTCTATCATTTCCCTTAGGAAATCGCATATCAAGGAATCAGTAACTCTACACATGTCAGTCCCAAGCGAAGAACCCCATGGAACCGGAATTCTAAAGTTAACAAGAGAAAGAATAGCACATACAGAGTTTAAGTAGCACGAGTCAATCATTGGTCAGACGGAGCTCGCTCACGTATATTTCATGCCGAGGGGAATAGAATTTTAGCTTTCAAAGCGACCACGAATAAACCCACTGTCTTCCGCGCATGGCAGCTGTCAATACGGGGAACCGATGAGGGGGATCGTTTCGCGCGGAAGATAATTTGTAGCGAGTGGAGGAATGAGTCTCATGGGGCGCCAAGCAAAGTGGATCGTGTAGGTGTCTATCTAGTGGACAGGTTGACGAGCCGGACGTCGTACATACCGAGCAGCCTGACGAAAGCTCGATAGCAACTCTCTGTTATTCACGGCGACACCGTCGCGGAGCGGAATAGCGAAGCACCTGTGTCCCGTGTTTGAAAATCGTTATGCATAAAAGAGATGACCACTGAAATCGATATGCTACGAAACAAATGTGGAAATGTATGGCTCATTTCGAAGTCAGCTTGTGTATACGTACGATTTCCCATACATATGTATTAGGCAGTGTATTTCCCCGTGCTAGGGATCTGTCGTTTCTCGTACTTTCCCAAGAACGCTTTTGGAATACAACTCAGTACAAATAATAACCAGATAATATTCGAATTGGAATTTACGAGTTGGTGTATAAATTGAACTTGAGTATACTGACTCCAAGAAGAAATTTACCTTTGCGTTATCTTTAAATACACACAGTAAGCGACTCTGTCGCTAATAGGCGACGCGTACCGCAAGATGATAAATATTCCCCGAGAAAGATGAAACTAGGTCCGATATTCGTGTCGAAATATTGGCCGGGATTTTGCATTGGTGGATATCGGGGATCGCGGCTTTTTCGAGAACAAAAGGCCGAGTCCATGTGTCAGCATGGCCGTTTGCGAGCATCCCCGCAAACTCGATTCTCTATAGTCGGGCAATACGCACACACACGATTTATTCGCACAGAACTTTCTGAGTCGAACAAATGGGTCGCCAGACACGAGCTACTCCCGGCAGCCGTTTGCTTCAAGCCAACTTTTTATCTCTATTTGACTAAAAATCCATTGTAAGTCAGGCGTACTTTCCCCACGAAATTTACAATGAATCGCCAGTAAACTGTACCGCCCGTGACGCTATATTATTTCTCGTTCTGATTTCCATTCGATGTGTTTCACATCACTTTTGCTAAATTGGACGAATGCAGAGTTTGCGACCAAACATCGAGCGATTGGCAAATCTACACAAACTCTGATTCAAAGTGAAAATACTGTAGATTACGCGACGAGAGGCCTCGCGCCATTCGACAGACGAGAGCCTGTGATAATTCATAGTAAACTTATAGGTTTCATATTTGTCTCGAGATGGAATTGTATTAAAAAGAAGGGAATGTGTATTTGCGTTTCAGGCTCAGCAATCGAGAAGCTATGCGAGTGCGCGATGGAGGACAGTCTGGCTGACAGGGGCTCGGTGGTGCGAGCCGCGAGATGTCTTCTCGGCTCGGTGACCAGAGTCCTTCTCCTGGCTGACATTGTCGTCGTGAAGCAACTCCTTCTCGCCAAGGATAAGGTGGCGAGGAGCTTGGGGCGGCTTGAGAATGTCTCGAATTTCACGGAGTTCGTGCATGCCTTCGGTCAGTTCGGCACCGAAATGGTCGAACTGGCGCACTTGACGGGCGATCGTCAGGTAAGGAAAACTCCCGCGCCAAGATATCCCGAATCCCAAAGGTTCGCCGCAAGTATCCGCGTTCTCTTTACGACAAGACGCTCCGGGGAAGAATCACTCGGCAACTTTGTCGACTACTAGTTAATGAATACCGAGAGCTCATCACTCTCGAAGCACGTTCATCCAGTCAGGAGGCTAGTCACGTTCGATCGAACATCGCTCCTGTCCGCCGTGGAACGGGCGCGCGAGCTTCGCCAACTACATTAATCCTTATTTAGCTCACGCGCGCCATATCGCGCCCCTTGACAGCCTCCTGATTAGTCGGGCGAAAATACCAGCCCTTAATTTGCGCGGGTTTCCGCAAAGGATCGATGCGCGATTGGATCGCGGTACGATAGCTACATACTCCAGAGCCACCCAGCACCAATTCCCTCCCCCGAAGATTCCATCCACTCGGATCCTCTTTCAAGCTTCGATTCCCTTTAAGCGAAACGATAGAGCGATAGAAAATGTAGCCGCGATCGGAAAAGCGACTGGAGTCATGAGATATCTCTATCGAAACTTATGATTTCCAGAACGATCTCAAGGACGAGAGGCGAAGGGCGCAGATGGCGGCCGCCCGTCAGGTGCTGGAGAGGAGCACGATGATGCTGCTGACCTCGAGCAAGACCTGCTTCAGGCATCCCGAGTGTCCCTCGGCGAGGGAGAATCGGGACACCGTATTCTGCCAGATGCGACGCGCCATGGATTTGATACATTACGTCGTCAAGGATGGAGTGCTCGACTCCAATTCGCAGGTAAAGGGGACTCCATCCCGACACTCTCTCTCCCTCTCAATACACTCCTGGCCTCCTTTCCTCCCTGACGTCCCTTCGCCACGCCAAATCTGTTTCGCCGAGACCTCGTCGAGATAAGGCTCGTACGCCGTGTCAGGAGAAATTATTGGCGAGCATTGTGTCGTCCTCCAAGATACGCGATATCGCGACACTACAGCGACGAGCGGGATTTCGCCTGATGATGATAAATCGTCCTATCTCTACGCGAATGTTGACGCGATTCCGCAATTTTCTAGACACACACACACTTTCTTTCAGTAGGTGGCTTCAGGGGCTTGGTATTATTTGATCAATGAATTCGTATTTATAATACCCTTTTTTATACTACAAAACGATGAGTGTATTAATTGAAAGGGATATGTCACCGAAGAAGTTAGAAGATACGTACAGGGTGATGCACTTGCCTTTTAATTATTCCCTTCACACTCGAGTTCCTATTATTTACATTATTGGTACGATTTAATATTATAAATAAATGTCTATGCGTAGAAAAGACTCGGCAAGAACTCTTTGATATTAAAATTAATGAACATTGCATAATTACTAATCGCTAATCCATTGTTAGCGATTCAATTGCAAGTGAACCACCATGTACAAGAGTAACAACTAGGGAATAACTGTGCAAACATGAGCGTTAATTAGATTCAAGGGTTAGCACAAGCGCAGCGCGCATGAAAGGGAACTACGAAAGAAATCGGAGTGGACTAATCGAAAGCGGGCACCTTCACCCATTTAATTTATTGGCCGAGTGTATCTCGAAGGAGATCTCCATTAAGGCCGGCAGTGCGAGCATCTAGAGCAGACTAGCTCAAGGGAGCGATTTAGAAACGTGATAGCTCTCTCCGATTCGCCGAGGTCTGTTTGCCTCGGGACGCACCTACGGAGGAGGCTGCCTGCCGCGCTCGTTTTCTCACGAGATCGAGCCAACCGGCAAACTGCTCGAGGGCACGTGCTTTTCTCCGACCACAGATTAACCTAAAGCCACGCGCCGCGCCGCCTTACTCCTAATAAGCAATGAGCTCCCTCCTCCTGCAATCAGCCTCGACGTTCGGTTTCCTTCTGATCCTCGAGCTCGCCGGGCTTCTACGATCCTCGCCAGCGTAAACTCCAAACGTGTGCACACTTAGCGGCGCGATCCTCCCTACTGATAATAGCTCTATTACTCTGCAGTATCGCCTGCGGCAGGATATAGATAGTCTAGTTCAACTGGGAATGGCATACAATTAGCAATTCGATACTTGCTCAAACAGCTAACAGTCGCCAAACGATAATGAATCCCGTGCGAGGCGATAAATCTCTCCGGCCTGTCATGCACTCCTCTTTAACGGCCCATATTACGTTATCGCGACCCCCTTTCAGTTTACAATTGCCTTTATCTTTCAATTAAATTGTCCAGCCGCGCGCAAATAATTCGGGAATAGCATTGGGGTACATACAATAAGGGCGCGGGATGCGTGAACCAGTGGCCAGTAAAGCAGGAGGATTAAAGACGCCAGAATGCGCGGAGGAGTAAAGGCTGGATCACTTCCAAAGTGTTTTGCCTCGCCAATTTCCCGATTTATGGCGGCCCCGCTCTCCATAATTTCCAGGATACCTTGGATGGTATTCTCGGCCGACATATTTCACCAGTAACCCCTGCAGCACGCCCACGCTCTACGCGCAAGCATCAAAGCCAAACCGAACGATGAAATGCGAGAAGTAGCAACGGCTGGCCGTGAATTAGTTCCGAGAGATACGCAAAGAGTCCTCGCTAATGTTGCGTGACTCCATTCAGCGCGTGCCAAATGGCAGCCTATTAAACCGCGATGCTTTAGCGGCGCGAGCGACACTTTTAGTTCTATGCCAGTCGGTCAAGAAAGATAAGCCGTGCTTTCTTTGTAGAATCAATGGCTGCGCCGAGTAGCAGCGAGGATCGACCAAGCACGCAAACTTATAAGCTTATACTTTAAAACAATTCAGTTGGTTTGGACAATTCTAATTAGTTCTAGTTATGCAGATTGCACTATTAATATCCGGCTTTTGGTTTGTTTGAACAAGGACGAGAGCCGGAAATCTCAAGGAAAGTGAAAGTGCTTTTCAGCTCAGTGACTTGGTATTTCGCTCTCCGATATTTCACTTTCGAATCCGAGTATTGAACCAAACTGAAGGGGTGACTGGGTCACGTTCAAGAAGCTTTTACGCATAATTGCACTAGAAAAACGTATATAGTTAAGTGGTGGTGCCGCTCTATTTTATAGCTGAGTGCGCTCCACCTTTGCTCTTAGACATAATCGATTGGGTTGCGGTCGTGTGTGATAGCGCGGGCCCGGCCCGCCCGCTCGTACCTTTAGGTGTAAAATGTCATTAACGCCCGGCACACTACCGTCACTCTATTTAGCACCTAGCCCGAGTATTTTACGCAAATTCCGCCGCGAGATTCACTTCCCCATTCCTCATACATGAATTCCTGTCAAACTACATATCACCAAGCGCAAAATCCCGACACTCTACTTAACCTGTTGTTGAGTTGCGAAACTTTTATTCGTTTATATTTGCATATCAGATCTGTGAAGATAGTATGAATGCATAAGCGTAGAGGGAGCGAGTGGCCCTTCCATGAAATGTTGAAATTCGAGGATAGTTCTCGGTGTCTCTGATAAGAAAATTCTAATTTCTGGCGAGGAGGTGGAGGAGTGGGAAGGGCTAGGATACATTAGCATGAATCTCGATTACAGGAGCCCCAGCAAGAGGACTGGGACAGCAGTACGGTGTTCTCGGCGCTGAAACACTTCGAGAGACTGGTGGAGACGACGCGAATGACCCTCTTGGGTCCAGGCTGCCGGGAAACCCTCACTGCGGCACTCGATACCGTAGTCGAGAGGACCCAGGACTTCACCGACAGCGCTTACACCAGCCACGAGCATCGGGAGAACATTCTTCTCCTTTGCGATCGCGCCAAACTCGAGCTCAACACACTACTGAGGATCGGCAACAGCTTGGTGAGCAGGAACCCCGATTCACCGAGCTTATCAACTTTTCCTCGCATTAAACATTTAAGCCGCGCCCGCCCGCCCGCCTCTTTCATAGACACCGGCAATGTGTACGGGCCGTGTTCACGCGCGCTAGGTGGCCAATTAAGACGAACCTACTAATTGCGTCTCTCTCCTTGCTCGATGTTTGCGCGCTACTGAATTATAAAGTAAGAGGAGACCTCAAGACGCTCGTGTCACTTCTCTCATTAGAAGCTCGGAAACCTTCGGAACCCCGCGATTAAAGGGCGGTTCGCTAAGTTCTGAGGTTCCTGGATAGGCGATCATTATCATTTGGTAATTGGCTCGACGAAGAACTATTAAATGCCGTTCGGCAAATGAGAATGAGGGGCTTTAAATTAAAGAGAGTGATGAAGAAAAACTGATACGCGGTTCTAATGGGTTAAAAATGTTTTTGCGATTTCGACGCGGATTGCATTTGGGGAAAATGCAATGCCGTGCGCGACACGCTCTTTTTGCAAGGAAAATGACATCCCTCGTCATAAATCCATATAAATAGG
Source organism: Crossocerus cetratus (assembly GCA_963675795.1). Classification (NCBI taxonomy): domain Eukaryota; kingdom Metazoa; phylum Arthropoda; class Insecta; order Hymenoptera; family Crabronidae; genus Crossocerus; species Crossocerus cetratus. The sequence goes on along the minus strand of OY776664.1, from coordinate 5,151,471 downwards.
TGAAGCTAAGCCGAGTCTGGCACGGGGAAATGCCTCTACGAGAGAGCAGATGCTCAATTCCGCGCTGTATCCATAAAAAGCCGCAGGGCTAACACCTTCGCCCCTCTATTGCATTCACCAGCGTGCGCGGGTCGCGGAAATGTTTTCCCCCGTAAAAATAACTGCACCGCGAACGAGGCAACCGGCGCTCACCCCGGAAAAGGGCTGGAATGTTACTTTTAATACGCCGGCGTCGCGTAAATAAAGCTGACCGTAACACCCTGGGGCGACGAGGGGTAAACTGAAGGTTGTCCCTCGTTGACACCGCTTTGAAAGAAACTTCCAAAGTCAGTCGACTTGAAACATCGCTTATATAACACAATAACAACATCGTCGGCGTCTAATCAACTAAATATCCACCGAGAATCCCGGCGATCGTTGTCCCAGACGCATTTGACTATTCGATTATTACTTTGGTATTGCCAGTAGACCGATGATTTGGAAATATCGACTAAGAGGGGGGAGAATCATGTCGCCGCCATATAGTAAATCGCGCAATTGCGACAATTTGGCGGCGGCGAATATTCAGAGCATTCAAGACAGTTCTGCAAACAGAACTTCGAGGGAGGCGGGAACTCGCCGAGCTCCGAGATGGAGCAAGCGGTACTGGGGGTGATGCGAGCGACGCGAGATCTCCGCCAGCAGCTTTGTCAGACGACGATGGAGCAAGCTGGCGATCTTGGACAGGTGACCAAAGCTGGCCAAGAGCTCGTTTCAACCATTAGGAACCTCGCGCTCGTCAACGACCTCACGAGACTTCAAGAGAGCAGTAACAGATTCCACGAGTACATGGAACACATTCTCGAAGTAAGTGACTACTCGAAAGCAGTTCTATTATAGAGTCATGGTTATTATAACTGACAGAATATCATACAATATTCATCTGCTGAATTAGTATACTATATCCCTCATGTTGTTCAATAACAAAGTCATCTACTTTTCAATCTCAAAACGGCTATAAATAAGCCAGAAACCAGTATCACTGTTTGCTAATGTATCGATGACCAGGTTTGCAAGCTGCTGCGACACGTAGCGCTCTCGGAGTCGTTGCAAGTTTCGGCCAAGTTCACGGAAATCAACTTGGGAATATACGGGCCGCAAGTGGTGACGGCGGCGCACACACTCGCCAGGCATCCCTCCAGTGAAATTGCCAAGGAGAATCTCGAAGGTTTGTGTGAAATTAGCAATTTTAATTCCCCCTAATCGCGAGTACTCGATTTGAACGGAAAGTTAACAAGCTCGTCCCTGCTCCGCGGAACCAATTCAAAGTTTCCCCAGGTGCCTCTTGAGTTTGTTTCTCCCAGTAATTAATCAAATTGCCGTGGCTTCTCCAAAACTTGGAATTTTAGCACCAATTTTAGAAGCTATTATTCTTTGCAGTATCAACTGCGACAGTACTTATTGTAATAAGTTTAATTCCATTAATTTAATGATTAGAAACAGTGTTAAATATATATTCTTGACGAAGATCATCAAGTCAATTTGTCTGTTAACCTATGTGAGAAACTACGTGTCCCCATAAGATGTCCCGATACCCCAAATTACTGCAGATTTATTTCAATCGTGTTTGAAACGATTTATTGGCCCGCGGCGAGGAGGTGAAAAATCCCCTTTAAGACCGGCGACAAATGAAAAAGTCAAGGATTCCCTGGCGTTGGCAAACTCCCAGCAAAATATCCACTCTGGCAAGCTGCTCATCCCCATAAAACTTTGCGTCGTCGCAAAAAAGCCATACCGAGTGCGAGAGATTCTTGTGGCGGTTCGCGCAACTCCGACTTTAATGGATGAAACTTTCCCACTCTTGCGACGCCTCGAGGAATCCAGTCCTGGGCTTAATCTTAAATTAGTCCTTAATGACGAAGACCGAAAGCGGTGTGCTCGCATCCAGGAATGATGCTCTAATTCTTTTGTAGTATTCGCCGATATGTGGCAGTGGCTTATGACAGACGTGACAACCGTGGCGAAGGATGTTCTCGAATTGAGCCAAAATCGGCCGGAGAAGCAAGTTTATATGTCGTTGCCCCGACCTGGGGTAAGTTTCACCTGGCAATTATCAAACAGTAACAAATTCGCACAAAAGCCTAAGGCCCAGTGGCGAGAAACAGAACTAGGCAACTTTCCCGTTCCGAAGTTGAGCAATAAATAAGTTACAAAGAGTTCAACTCCAATTCCAAAGAGGCCATCCAGTACCGTTAGCCGGTTCACAAAGAAACTTTCAAAGTTAATTTTTCTCTTAATACCATTTTCTAAGAACACAGCTTGCAACTCCGCCGCATCCGCAATGCATTGTCCCACCGAATTTAACGGTTCAATAGATGAAAGCTCCTGCGGAAAGACTGAATGGCTCAGGGTCAAATCACAGATAAAAGACACGCAACCCCATCTAACAGCAACGACCGCCCTTACAGAAACACGGAACGACCAGTAAGCCGCTGAAGCCAGTGCGGCTGGACAGCGAGGAGCAAGCAAAAATCGCCAAGGCCGGCCTCGAGATGAAGCTCATCACATCGGAGATGGACGCCGAGACGGAGAAGTGGCAGGAGAGCGGGAGCGCCCTCGAGGAGAACAACGACATCGTCAAGCGCGCCAAGAACATGTCGTCGATGGCGTTCTCCATGTATCAGTTCACGCGTGGCGAGGGCGCCCTAAAAACCACCCAGGACCTCTTCACCCAAGCTGAGTATTTCGCCGAGGAGGCGAACAGATTGTACAAGGTTGTGAGACAATTCAGCTACCAGGTACGTGCCGGCTGATCGGCCGACGTAGATAAAAACCCGAGCAAACGAGAATCTATCTCTTACTATACACGTTTCCTTTAATTGGACTGACCTTGCCATGTATTACATTAACTCGCGCAAAGCCGTTTGTTACCGGGGAATATGTATATACCGGCCCTGTTTCTCTCTCTCTCTCTATCTCTCTCTGTCTATCTATCTCTATCTCTCTCGCTCTCTATCTCTATCTTTCTATATATATACACATATATTCTCATATATTGTATATATAACTTTATAGACGTATCACCCTCAGTCTCTACTACCTATGGCCACATACTTTTCTACCATTCTCTATGAATCCACGGAACTCTATACTGGACTTGATTCCGAATTTTTGGATCCTTGCTATATATATATATGTATATCTCTCTATATCTTTGTCTCTCTGCCTCTATACATATATATACATATGTATATAGATATATTGGGAATACTTTTACTTGAATTTCGCTGTTGAGTTTCGTTTTATACGTAATTGCGACCAGTCCAAGCTGCACCCAGCTGCACCGCCAACACTCGTCGGGGCAGGCGCCTCTAGCTCCAAAGTTGGGCAATAGTGCGGTGTGTGCGCCGGCGGTGCGCTTTATCGAGCAAAGTTTTTGGGGGAGAACGCAGTATACAGTGACGCGGGAGGGTTGGTTACGCCGGTGCAATTGTGGATATCGATTGGCCATAAGTGCTACTTAGAGTTATCCTGGCGAGCGCGCGCGCTACGCAAGACTGATAAGAGAGGAAAGGTAGTGGTGGGGTGGTAGTTTGCGCGAGCGAACCAACCAACGAACGAACGAACGTCGGGATTGGGTGTAGCTAGGGCGTGAGTTATTAGCATTAGACATGTTCGAATTAACACGTTTGCTGCCCTTTCGACCCTCCTAGCTAGGCCGACTTTCTAGTTATACCCGAAAGCCATTTTGAACTCTTGCTCCCTCTCTTTATCTCTCACTCACTCTCTACCTCTCTCTGTTTCTTTCTCTATCTGCCAATCTGCCTCCGTCTCTGTCTGTACTCTCTTATCTAAAAAGGCAAGAGAACCGCTAACCTTGTAATATATATTTCTGTATTATAAAACACCCTCTTGACCCTCGCTCTTGAATGCCTCCATCCAGGTAAACTCTTTCTCTCTCTTTACTTTAGACCCTCCGTTGGGCGGAAATTAGACTTACTCTCATTATCTTTCCTCGTTACTTCCCTCTCTCTCTATATATATATATTTCTGTCTCTCTCCTTCTCCCCATCTAACCCCACTCTATCTCTCTCCCCCTCTCTCTGTCTCTGTCTCTCTCTCTCTCTCTCTCTGTTTCTCGCTCTCTCGCCTTGTACAGATCGTTCTCATTGCCGTGCATAGCGCTCGTTTTCTTGCGTGCAACTTCCATTGTTCCAGTTGCTGTTGCGTGCTATCGTTTCCCACTATACTGTTATACCTACTGCCGTCTATAGTATACAAGAGACTATACGTATACTGGACGACGACAATTGTATATGTATGTCCACGGCATCCAGTAGGACCTCATTCGGTGCCGACCGCACACCTCTCGCCCGAATGCGCGTGCTCGGTAGATCATCTCTCTCTCTCACTCTCTCTCTCTCTGTTCCTTTCTACCCCGATGGAGATGATGATTGTTTTGTTGATAGCACGTTGCAATGAACGACGCTGACACTCATCATTCGCCAGCGATTGACGACTGTGAGAAGAGTACCGTACACCGTCATATTAATGCCGGATTTTAATCGATTCTCTTGGCGACCATACCAAGTAGCGCAAGAATGAAATTGGATTCTAATGATTTGCGGGTGCACCGAGTTCAATTGAAAGTTTTAATTGAATGGGCGCAGCAGTGAACTTTGACGATCTTTGATATAATCCGAGATATTAGCTCATCTTTGGTGCAAAACGATTGAGTTGCGCCGAAGTAAGTTTCGCGAACGGTGGCTCTGCTCACGCGACGACCAGTGTTCTATATTGCCACCACCATCCAAAGTGTCACTCTGATCATTATTTTGTTGGTAAAATCTATTTTGTGTACGTACATTTATGACTCTTTTTTGTGTACGAATTAGTAAGGTGTGTTTTAGATGCTACGGGAATGCTTCCGTCTCTGGACGACGTCTATGTGCATTGTGGTCCCCCTCCCTCCACTATCTGGGGCATGAGTATTATGTCTCAAAGTTTTCGCCAGCTTCCGACACCACCGATTCTTAATCAAGCGTCAAATTAACTCGCTAATTATACTTCACTCACATATAACGGGATCAATATGCAGGCAGCCAAAATACATTAATTGCTTTCTATGCATACCAAGGCCAATATGGATTGCATATTGCATTCCTGAATTAATTCCTTGCGTCATCGTGCTCATATAGATTGCTTTTAAGCTCTAATTCATGGAAATGAAGGAATTCATGTTACGTTTGTGGAACAAATATTTTATCGAAATGTTGGTTTAGCGTTGATTTTGGCTGGTGCTGCATCCGCGCGTAAACTAATTACGATCTCGCTGTAATTAATTCGCTTTCATGCTATTAACAATCGACGAAGCTTGCGAAAACATGAAGGTCTGTACTATTTCACTGTCATTCACTCAATCTACTCTGCTCAGACTACTTATACGCACACAGACACACACACTTTCTCTGTCTCTTTCTCTCTCTTCAGTTCAGTCTTTTGCATTGTGTTCTACCTAGGATCGTTAGTGACTACTTTTCTGTTGATTTTTTAGATTGCAGATTAATAAGTACCTACGACACGTATCTTACGAAGTATTTAATTACTAGTTGTTTCGATAAACAGCAGACCATAGTGTATCAATCATCGCTTCAAACAATTACTGAAGAACACTGTGTACTTGACCGATCGATTCGCAGGGTAAATGTGATCTGTGGCCCTTAGCAATTCTTTAATACCAATCAATGGCCAACTCTGCCATTTCTCAATGGTCAATCTCAATGACAATCTCAATGACAAGCTCAATGACAATCTCGGTCAATTTTCCGCAATGTTGGCACATTCGTCAATAGAAAATCCTTTGATTACTCTGATAAAGCATCACATAAACAACTGCTTCAACACGACACTATTATTACTGCTGTAAGAGAAATTCTGCGTAAACTCTGCAAAGCTACGAAATGCATATATAAAAGCTCCAAAGCCAAGTGAGCGAGTTGTACTTTCCCGGGAAAGTTGTGCCCTTAGAGATTAAGAGAGACACTCGACTAAGAATTGCTGAGGGCGAATCGCCGATGCATTCGCCTTGCGGCAGGAACGAAGACGTAAGTTTGTATACGACTTTACATGGGCGCAGGTACCAGGAGGGCCGCACAAGAAGGAGCTCCTGGAGAACCTGGACCGCGTACCGACCTACGTCCAGCAGCTCCAGTTTACCGTAAAGAACCCGACGGTCGGCAAAGCGGCGACATTCACCAAAGTCGACAATGTGATACAAGAGACCAAGAATCTAATGAACGTGATTTCGAAGGTGGTCACCACGTGCTTCGTCTGCGCCACAAAGGTGAGCAACATTCGTCCCCTGGGAAGCTCTACATGCCGCCTACGTAGAAGTCGAGATACTAAGTGTTTATTGCCTAGATCGTTCCTTTTTGCGTACGCATCGATGTCTCATGTTTTTACTGCCACTCTCTTACTCGTCGGTCCCGCGCTTTTCCATGGATTTTCGGGGAGTCGATCGATGCCCTTATACTGTGCGCCGTATGTCACACGTGTGCGGTAACACTGACTCTCTCTCTATGTGTCTAGTACTTAGCCTGTCGTACTCAATGTTAGAGGTGTCTGTAGACTTGATACTCTCTCTCTCTCTCTCTTTCTCCTCCTATTTCACTGTACGCAAGATATAGCGAGATCATGGTATAAGCGGCGGAGATTGAATCGCGTCTTTTGCCTAGCTGGCTTTTCTCTCTCCGATGTGGACAATGCGTACGAGATGTAAAGGTATTTAATTGGAACCACGCAGAATGCTAACACCTGCGCCAACACTTGTCACCGAAACTCGAAAGGTTTACCCTACGAGTTTCACGGGGGCTGATGAGTAGATAATCTACTTGGCCAACTACATACACATAGGAGGGATTAGGGTCGATTTGGATATAGGGGTCGATTTCGGTGACAAGTATTTGCGCATTGTGTAGAATTGCGCGCAAAATTCACCAGCACGCACTGACCAGCCTAAACAGTGTATATCCTTCCATGTATTCATCGACTAGCACAATATCACGATGCCGCAGTACGTGGAGGTCAGTCCGTCTACGGTGGCCGGTCTAGCAGAAGAGGACTGTTTGTACCCGGTTAGCCCGCAATTGTTGCCTTCCACCAGTCCCTACGTGCAACCGCATCCCCTCACCACCAGCCAGCTGCACAATATCATGCGAGCGCAACAGAACGTCCATGTCCCACTGATGAATTACGCCACCCTCCCCATGCCGGCCGGTCCTGGCGGCGCTCGAGCTTCCTCCCGGCCCTCTCTCTCCCTAGTTCCTCCCTCGTTACTCTCCTACACTGCGGCGAGTGCTTCTTCGTCCGGCAGCAGCGGCGGCGGCGGCGGTGCTGGCTGCGGACCGCAGGCGCCTTACTGCCTGCAGAATCTGCAGCTCCTCCAGCTGCAGCTGCAGCACGCTCAGTTGCAGCACCTCAAGCACTCCACGCTGCCGAGATAACAGAGGCTCCTCACGGCGGCGTGCTGCCCGTGAGAGCGGGGCTCGCATGTGCGTCGTCGTCGTCGTCGACGGCTCTCCACGTGTCGTGCGCCACGCGAGCAATCCACATGGCAACGCTACCGTTCTTTCGTTCGCACAGGTTCGACCTTGGTTGAGTTTCTTTGGTTGCGCTTTATACATCGCTTATATTTCTTTCTTCTATCACGCTCGGCTATCATGCACGTGGCTTCTTCCCGGCCAAGTGGTGCGTCAAAATCAATTGTCCTTGAGTAATAATCGGGCTATCGTGCTAGAGAAATTCGAGAGGGATTCGACATCTCCCAAGGGCCACTCCTTTTCACGCACCGGCCACGTGCGCGCGATTCTAACGTTCATCATCACACCGCGTATTTTGCGCGTAGGCATACTTGTACGCTGTAATGAGTTCCGCTTGACGTTTTCCCCTATGAGTTTTGCTTTTTGTCAGTACGCGCACTTTGCTGCGTCGTCTTACGCCGGCTTTTCGTTCATAACATTGTAACGGTTAGATGATGTGTCGACTCAATGTGTAAAACTGTACTTGATAATCAATATACATAGTTTGCTGTTTTCAGCTACCTTTGCAGGAATGGCCAGATTGCGATATTTCGTAACAAAATTTAATATTTTACTATCAAGCTCAAATACTCTGATACCGAGCGCGACTTGACGCGAGAAGAACCGAGTCTCGTGAACGTGAAATTCTTTTCAACCAATTGGCAGATTGATAGCCAGTTTCTTGGAGATAAATAGTATAACAGGCTGGATCAGAGTATATGAGCTCACTATGAACTTGCAATTTGACTCTCCCTTTATGACGGTAAGAGTGTCGATAGCAATATGGAAGTGACATGCCTTGGTGTCACATAATAATTGATAATAATATGCCTAATCGTACGAAAGTACCACAATTAATAAAACTCGTGAGCGGATAAATAAGAAAATGAAGAAATAGAGTTATGTGGTTTGTCAAAGCCCAATCAAGTCTTTACACGAAACGTACTACATCCGCCGTAACTTGCATGATCCGTTTGATTGACAAACTCTTAGTGCAACTATAATAATAACCGGAAAGTCGTTACTCTAACAGAATTGATGAATCAGAAATGGCCAAGTCCGAATTCCTATAGCTTGTACTAACAAGGTCTTTCGTACGATTTTCTTGAATTTGTTTGACTTAACGATCGGAAACTGCACTCTGAACGAGGCCCTCGTAACAGAATGATACGAAAACCCGCACTGCACCTTAATAAAGCTGCCTTACTAAAGTGGCAGTGCGGAATCAAGTAGAGAGGGGGCCTCTTTCGGAGAAGAGTTTCAAAGTGCCTTAGAACCCCCCTCGTGTTTCGGGGGGGTGATGCATCGAAGAGGATGGACAAGCCTAATGGGGATGATTTGGGGATGATTTTTTCAGTACAACCTGGATTTCCGAGGTCTGTCGGCGCGCGGGGCCGGCGGTTCGCCGTACAGGGGCGGAGAGGGTGCGGGCGCTGACGGCGACGGTGGCGGCGCTGGTGTTGACGGCAGCAAGACGGGCTCCGCCCCCGGCAGCGACCCGTCCGTCTGACAGTTTGGGATGGCCCGACGGGCCAAGGGGGACGCTCGCCGCACTCGGGTTTCCTTTCTGCTTTTCTAGGGAGAACCTCGCCTGCCCCACCGAAACGTACACGTCGACGGCCAACCCCCAGAAAACCTGGCGCCCCCTATTAACTACCAGCCTCGTGACGCGCCTGACTTTGGTAGCATCTTAAGACTGGCTGCAGCACTTTTACTCGGGTCCTAGTTCCTCAATTTTTATTTATCAGCCGGGAAGTTCGTTTGCTCAAACAACAATCAAGCATGGGATTCGATGAATTGGCGAGACCACTAGTGTCTCATTGATTGAAAGCTGATGACTGGTTTTGGGGATGGTGCTTGATTCGAGATTGAGCGAGACTTGAATTCCGAACACGAATTGAGAGTAATTTCTCGGCCTCTTTCTCGGGTTTATTTCTTGTTTCTCTTTTGGTTATTCGGTGTACTTTATAAGCGAATGATGCAGATATAGGCCGCAAGTGCCTGGCTTAAGCTTCGATTTTTGGTTCCGGTTCTTTTTGTGAATCGACTATTGGTTATAACAGGATTTGAGCAATTGACAATACATTTTAAGATGCTTGTGCATCATTAAATACATACAGATCTATAAATTGTCACTTTCGACCTGTCGACAAACAGCCAACAACTAGTAAAATGTCAATGTCAAGCTCAAAGCTCTGAGTTTCAATTTCATTTTCCGTTTCTTTAGAGCTTTGGTGAAGTATCTTTTTTTTCGTTTCTGCTGCCACTGTGATCGTGAAGGCTTTAACTGATAAAATGCTTCTACTAATCCCAACTTGCTGAACGACTCTTGTAACCGCGGTATAGAGAATGACGTGTACGTTTCACCTAATATTTGCTTAAAAAACACTATCTACCTTTCGGTGACTAGGAACGATACACCTTTCACGTTGCTCAATCTAGGTAATCGAACAAGCATTTCACTAAATGGGTTTCATCGCGTACGGCTTTACTTCAACGATGGCTCTAATTAATTGGTCGAACGAAGCGAATCAAAATCGAATTGAATTGACGACTGACTATTTCGTTAAGTAAACTGTTTTTTGGAGACACTGCTACGTTGCCTATCTTTAGAAGCTGATCTGAATTTTAACTGAGCAGGTGGGAGGGGAGCACAGAGTTAAAATTTTTCTTTGACCTTCATTAATGGGCAGCTAGTGATAGTTCTCTTGGTGCTGATGTACGCCATGAAACTCCATTACGATGGCAATAACGCAATTAGCCATAATAGATGAACAGAGGGAACGCTGCTCGAAAGCAGGATATACGCTGCACATTATACTCGACAAGTGCACACGGCAGGGCTGTCGCTTTGCATCGCTTTCACTTGAGACCGTAATTTCCCGAGCAGCGGCAACAGCAGGTCGCGCGAAACCTTCATTCGACGAGCTGTTAACTCCATTTGGCATCAAGTCGAGAGAAGCCGACGAGAATCCACTGCTTCTAAATCCAGGGTGGACGAAGGTTGCATGCTCCGTATAACAAGACCCTTAACAGTGTGAGAAGTTCGCACAAAAAGATCGTTCTTCCAAATCGCAAAGCTCGTGGAACGACAATAATTCACGTCGAAAGCTCATCACAGCTCTAGCATATCGCGTTACACTAGCTTCTTCACGCATTAACTCTCACATACGATACACCTCACTCTGAGCCAACCTTCGCGCACCGTTGCAAATGGGATTCTCCAAATTCTAACCAGCAGAGCATAAAGACAAGAAAGACATGGAAAGTAGCTACAACTTTCCTCGTCGAATAAAGGTTCGTGCGTTGCCTGCTTGCATTAGAAATCAGCCATGCGTGCGAGGTAGCATGTGGATGCTGACCAAGGAACGACACACCTAGAGCTTAAACAAAACCGCCACCAAAAGTTTGCAGACTCCCTAACGTAAGACTGTGTCCGACTGCGGTCAGGTTCCGCATTTCACCCCGGAGGAACACCGTCGCCTGGAGCAGTGTAGCTTCCACGATCAGTCAAATACACTAAGATTCATAGAGAGATATGTATCTCTGCTCCTCCGTGGCGGTATTCGCTCCGGCGGTGATGATACGTGAGCTGCGAGCTGCGAGCTGCGATACGAGTCATTGCCGGGCATTCATTGAGAGATTTTTCGAGATCTATGGGGCAGGAGATGTACGTTGAAGGTGACCTGGGGGCGGCAGCAGGGCGGTCAGGGACGTACTTTGTGGCAAAGACACACCTTTGGGTTCACTTATGTCGAGATCTCGACTATCAGAGATCACCGAGACGAAAGAATCTTATCGAGCACACTCCTCCCTTTGACATCGAATTCGAGCAATAATCGACAGAGTAATTAGCAGAGGACTCCGATGTCCAAGGGAGTAGTTTGTCTAGGTGCGATAGATACTTCGTAGAACAAAGCTTCCTTTACAGTGCCACAAAAACTTTATGAATTGCGATCACTGTACCATTGTAAACTATTGCGCAACCTCGAAACAGCTGTACGTTCCAACTGATCGATTATCTGTAAACCGATGAATAACACCCACGTCTTTTGCATTATAAAACTCGCACGATACTCGCGTACCGAGATGATTCGTGAGTTTCTTAACACATAAGTTCGCTGCGCGTTAGCAGATTTATGCTCGGTTAGTATTCGACGCGACGCAAAAGTTCCTTTTTCTACCAAACTTAGGCGACCTCCACACGAGAGTCGAGCTCTACATCGCTTGCTACATATCCATTTACCAGCAGCAAACCGCCGGCAGTTCAACCAATTAAGACAGAGTTGGAATCAACTAGCGAAAACAGGAGAGAATGAAGAACTCTCGGTACACGAAATTCGCGATCCCATTGTCTTGGATGGGAGAAGAGCGAGGACGGTCGTACAGTTGTTTCTCCAAGAAAACGCTAACAAGTACTCACTTGCGGCGACGGGAAGCTACAATGCTTCACCGTCTTGCGAGCGATCAGCGAGTAATTAGCAAATCGATGCATCGACGGACTCACCACTCTCTGCGAACAAGCGCATTTGCTTAACGATACAATCACTCGGAGCAAGCCAGGGCGCGCTGCATCGACATTGTCGGAAAGCCCGCGAGGGTGAAGCAGGTTCTAGAATACGGCGATCAGGCACGACGGCCTCCGCAGAACTGATTAGGCCGCTAATTAGCCAAGTTGCAGCGACGAGCTAACGAAGGCCTTAGTATTACTAATGTTAAGCTCGACGAGCGGCGAAACACGAGTAACCTTTGTACATAGAGCATTAAGTGCGTGCGAGGTGAACGCCGAGAGCGCGTTCCTGCATTTTTCTCACAAACTGCTCGATAAACAGCTAACTGGATTGTGCGAGTTTCGGCGGCGGCACAAATCACCGCCGGAGCCCGTACAATGAAACAGCTTTCAGCGGACTTCGCCAAAGGGAGAGAGCCGCTTCCCACCCGAGAACTTACTCGGCGGGGAGCATTGTCATTTACTAATCGGCCGATAGCGACTCTGCGCCGGCCGTTCAACTTTGGCGAAATCGGTTGGATCGTTGCATCATGCAATCAGCCGACTCACAGGATGATCGTAGATGGCCGAGGCATCGACCTCGCACTGGCAGGGGACATGCTACGTCTGTCCCCACCGAGTTCCTAGAATAAAGAGAACCATGGCGCGCGTACACATGCGTGAGCTAGCAACGCGTCATGTGAGACAGGTGTTTGCTTTAACCGTAAGTTGTACCCGCGACGGAGACACTTTCACACATTACACACCACACGTACACATCTATTCATTTGTATAAACACCCCACCCCCCCTTCCCCCCTCTCTATCTTCCTGTTTGTATCATAGTTTGTCGGCGCGCGGGTTATTAGGTGTCACGCAGACGACACACACCTAGAGAAATCGTTCGTTCTTTAAGGGGATAAGCTTAAGTTTTTTCTATAAGACAGCACAAATATTTTGTAAGGGGGACAGCGGCAGTAAGTCTCGATCGTAAGTGTTGAGTTTTTACTATTGTCCGACTACGCGTATTACGTCGTTTCACGAGTAGAACAACCATCATCAGCGCGGAAAGTCATGTTTCACAGACGTCTCATCAGACCCGTGAAGAAAAGGCTCTAACTTGCTTCATCACTTACTTTCTATCTTAAATCGTTAACTGTATAATATTAATCATTTCTTAGTTTTTTGCTACTGATAATTCAATGTTGGTACGTCGAGCATTTCGAATTGCATACAACGTTAACTCTTAAATGCAAAAGGCAGTACAATGAGTTCGACATTTCCCGAGGATTCTTTAATCATTGAACGCAATGCAACTAAAGTAAGATTGAATTGAAAACTGCACGCATTAAAGGGTCAATTGAAAACTACACGTACAACCTAACATACCACACTATTAACAATTTTTCTCCGGGTCTGGTGGTGCAATCGCGTGTGTGGGAGCTCCATTCTTACTTAACGGGCGAGTATCTAATATCGCATTCACCATGATTGGTACACGCTAGTTCACCTACTAGATCATCGTTCGACCCTAGTCATAACGTAGCGTCAGTTTCTAAACGTGTACGTACCGACACTATCGTCATTAGGTGTATCACACAAACACATCAACTATGGAGTGTCAGAATTCCACCTGCTAGGATGTACAATCCCGGTGTTACGGCCATATTGTAGTAACAATTACTAATGATAAGATCGACATAACACGAATTATCCGTGAGACCTACGTCGAGTCCGATTCTTCGGTCTACATTGCGTTTCTCCTGCAGATAGACAAACAATCGCCTGCACACTCATCTCACCAAAGTCATGTTACCAGTTGAGAATGACTTTGCCGTCATCTCGGTCGTACTAGTCATAATCGCAATACACATCCTCCCCGATTGACGATGTATCATACTACCTCAATTTCGAGTTTAGATATCACTCTTGTCACCAGTACATGTAGACCACCTCTCTTTCTCGACTAACCACCCTAGAGATATAATAATGATACTAATCACTTGGGTGCGACGAGTACACAGCAACTCGCTGCGAGCTTTAAGATAAAGCCACAAAAGACGTGGAGGAACCCTGAGAACAAACCATGGAGGAATTCGTACACGCGTTTGGCTAATGCCAAACCAAATAAGTCTGCTAATTAAATGAACTTGTGCCTATTTCCCCGCGAGAACGTTAATACTCTCTCTCTCTCTTTCTCTGCAAACGGACGCAGTGACTTTTATTTATCGCTCACTCGGTATATTTGCGATTAGAAGGATAAGATAGATCAATATGATTTTGCAGAGATACTAATAAATTAGTCCTTTTTCTGGGTGAAACTGACGGATGTAACGTAGCAGATAAGGAAAATCTTGCCTTTGGCAAGCGGATAGATTTATTTTTCGTAGGTTTTCTAAAACATTTTTCCGAAAAATAGAGACTTTAATGTAAAGAAGTCACTGCGTATGTTTGCAGCTCCTCGTGCGAGTGAATAACCGAGGTATTAGAGCTAAGAACGGAGTGTAGTCTCGAGGTAACAACAATCTCTGTAAAATAGTTCGTACGTATTCGTGTAAAAATATTGAATAACCGCGAGCCATGACTAGTTCTGAGTGTTTCGTGCCTGTCGTAATAACACACAGCCAAATCCAATTAAATCGATCGATTTCCTTCCCGGTCTCTGAGTTCGTGGTAATAGCGTTAATGTCGAGCGTTAAACATTTGTTAAACAATCATCGACGTCGCAACGAGACGAGCTTACAACCCCGACACTTTGTAAGCCTAACACGATCCCCCGAAAAACCCGTGGATCCGAAGCCACGCTCATTAATATCTCCGGACCCCAAAGCAACACACATTAGTGACAAATATCGATGACAATAATTTCGTATAATTACTTTTCGCGTCTACACACATGCACACCCTCACACGCTTGAAACCTCGTTGCCAGAGCTCTGCATTATCGGGCGGCGAAATGCACTCGGCCGATTCGATATCGATAGACGTGCGTTTCGTGCTACCATTCGAAAACTGATACTGCAGGAATTGATTCCTAAATGTAGAAAGCTCATCGCAAAGACATCGTTCGCAAGCTAAATTGCAAGAATCAACTCCTGGAGTGAATGAAAGCTAAGGTATTTTTCTTAACGGACAGTAGCCAATAGACGGTCATTTAGCCCATTAAGTACCAAACTAGGCTTTACGAACAGAATGTAAAAGTAAGAATTTTCTCTCTATATCTCTCAAAATTATAATGCACTACTGTTAAATTGAAACTTGCATTGTGGCAGACTGAAATATGACTTTAAATACTTAAAAGTTGTCCTCGCTTTACTTTGCGAATTTACGAAAAATTAACATTACTAATTATCTCAGCGAGTCTATTTCGTTAGTGCAAAATTTTCTAGTGTCTTCTTGACTACTATGCTATTCCATATATTATCTATTACCGCGAGAAAAGCAAGTAATCCAATACATGTGTATAATTAATAAGGCTTATCTATCTCTAATTGAATTAAATCGTTTAGAGCTATCCAATTAAAGGAATTTCGGAGCCTCTTTGAATATTTCTCTACGTCTCGTAAAGCGACGAATCTCTTTTTTAACGCGTCTCAATCGGTACTTAATGGGTCTGGGCAGATTCGATTCACCGACACTTATTAATCCGCAATTTTGAGACTTTTCAATTGTACTATTTCCTAAGTGAACTTTTCCATCGGTATCTATCTGACTATATTGAGTATATGTATTTCTATGGAATTACGTAAATGAGCTTATAGCCGATTAACCAGTCGAGAAAGTTAATCCGCAGTATATAGTACGACGCTGTAATCGCTACTTTTTCATTAAACAATTCAAGCAAGGTCGTGGGAGTTGGCGAGTTTTGATATTTGTTGACTTGTTAATATTCGACGGGTTTGATGTGGATATTTCTATTTGGATGTGTGTCATGGGTATATCTAGTTAATCGACTAGCGCAAGTTGCGAAAAATCTACTGGAATGAAGGCGCCGCCTTTCAATTTCTAACTTCTCATTCGCGCAAAAAGACGATTGAGTAGACTAGAGTGGTTGACTATTGGTGAAGCACGCAAAGTAAGTCTACATATGGTGCTTCGTTACCCACTAGAGATAGATGGTCAATTCAACGTGATCCACACATCGTGCAGATTCCGAGAACGGAGAGTACACGTAGCCTTTTCATATTTCTATACGTACGAGTTGTTAACGCGAAAGTCATCCCGAATTTTTGAAAGCACGTTAGTACCACCACCCACATACTACAAAACCACCCCCTCTCTTTCTCATTCAGTGTCTACTTCGTCTAACTTAGGTGCGACATTCACGGGAACGGTAATTGTAAATGTAACGTTTAATCTATTTAATGTTAAAGTATCGTAGTGCCATCGCGATAAACGGTGATAACGACGGCGTGCTGCTAATTGATCGGGCTGATCCGTCAAACAACCCTGTAAAGCGTTAGCTCCACTAAATAATGATTCTTCAAATTACCCCCCAATTCATCGATCAATTTTTCATTAACAAAGAGCCACGGAAATTAACAACGCCCAGTCTTAATTTAAAAATCCAAATGAATATTTCTAACAGCACGACAAAATCGGGTTTCAAATGCGAGTGCAAATCGTAATTATAGAACAGTAAAAACCAATCAATACGCCTAGGCTCGGATGAGTGTTCGACAATCGAGTAATAATTTCTTTCTCCAACTCTAATTAAACTCACACTCACCCTCAATCAGTCACTACTTTACATCAACGATCTGCAATTATTGAGGGGACTGAAGTTTACTCCAAACAATAGAGAAACGCGTCTTCGTTGCCACCGTGTTTCGCGCGAACACCAATTCTTCCAGTACAGCGCGTGAGAAAAAGAGGAACCTCTACGTTTAGACGATTTTTCAATGAAGCAAAGACGGCGTTGTCAAAGGGTATCTTGATATAAGCGTATACATGTGTTAAAGTGTCCTAGTACATATATGTCACGTGAGTACAGTGCTAGCCTTACTACACGATGTCGAAGAGAATCGAACATTAAATCTTGACTGACTAAACCTGAGACAGGGGTTTAAGGCACTCAGTGAAGGATAGGTTTAGACTTGCGATTTATCCAAATGCAAATGACATTTCACATTACAAACTACAGACTAGACTTTTTCTAATGTTACCATTCTTATCAATTCGAGCGTTTAATAATTCATCGTGATTCCATTGATTTTACGAGGCAGCATTATGGCATGCACAGAGTAGATAAATGTCACGTTAGTGTAGAGCGAGACTAATTTCGAACCGAGCGCGAACGATATTCACAGACGATTGAATTCCTCGAACAAGATTGAGATCTTCAATACGTATAATGACCGACAAACGCCCGCCCAAGTGGTCCCCTAAAAACCGAGGGGGATGCCGGCACGCGCACTCTCTATGTGATATCGATCTTTGTCGACCGCCGCTGCCTAACATAAATTGTAAGGCGACACCACTAAAGCTAGGTCGCCGGTGCCTCGAACCTTGCGGCGGCATTTCCTTTGCACAAGCGTAGCCTAGATTAGAGTAAAGATTTTGACAGAATTGCAAGCTCCACCATGTGTTGAATAAGCTACCACACGGCAAAGGGTTGAACACAGCACCCTCGGTTCCTCCAAGCATTTAGGCAACAAATAATCACAACAGAAATCGCAAGTCTAAGCTTATTTCCTATCCGTGAATATCTCATTGTATTTCATTAGAGTCGCAGAGACTACGTTAGTCGTGTTTAGAAGGAACTTTCTCTTTCATGTTGTAATAACGATTGATACGTCATATATTTTGTGAGCCTAGTACCTATGTGCCCCGTGTCTCTCGGAACGCAATCATTCCCCATCAACACACTTGCAAACAACCACATACATACACGTTGTTGTGTCATGTGTAGACCTAACAAGAAGAGGACGACTGCGAGACGAAGGCTGCTTTTTCGGCGGTCAATTCTTCCAGCTAATTAGCTTTCTCTATCTCTCTTTCTCTCTCACGTTTTCCCTCCTATTTGCGAACTAAATGGTAGAGAGTGCGAACCGTGCTGATTTCGAATATCGGATGAAATGCCGAAGCCAAACTATTTGCTATCAGTTAATATTCTGTAGCAGTGTCGAGAAATTCCTATGTAATTGTATCCTTGTTCACATCACTTAATGCAAACTATTATACGTCAATGAACAGCAAACGAAAATGCTTTAATAATGATAGACAAATGATAGAAATGACTGCAGATGAAACAAGTGTAGATAGTAAAAGAAACATAAGAAGTTGTACTGTAAGAAGATTGAAGAATTCTACCAGACATATGTGCCTGCTCTTTCAAAACTGTTGAAACTGATTTAATAGTTACACGTAATCGAATTTTACTCGGACTTAGAATCCTGTACAATCGAATGAAAGTTAGGGGACAAGAGTCGATGCTACCAAAAAGTTTGCCTTCTAGGTATACATATGCATCCGATTTCGAAATCATCGTGGTCGCGAAAGTCAACGAATTCTAGGACAGCAAGCGATCGTCGAAAAATCTGAGGAGCAAATTCTTTCTGATTCGAAATTCCTTTAGTAAACTTTGTTTGATCCTTCACTCCGTGAGGCTGTGATCCTAGCGAAATGGCCGCAGCACATTTCCACAACCTGAATATGTTACCCGCAAATAATCATTCAATCATTCGCCAAACATTCTATTTTTACGTGTACACGTTTACAGGCTAAACCTACCAGTGCGACGTACCAAATTTCATCCCTGTAAGTGTGCACCTTTCCCACCGTGCCTGGTGTCAAAGGGTCAATGATTAGTATTAGTAAAATAGTGTAATTATAAGTAAATATGGCAAATTTAGTTCACGATATACATTGGCTTAATATTATGCAATTGGTTTAATTACACGGACAGATTACCGGGTATTATTAATATTGCATAATATTGATCAAATTGCAACCATAATCCTAGTGGATAACAGTAACATTATTCCAATATATAAATAATGATTAGCAGTAATATCACTGTTATTCAGATAGTGGTGCATTATTTTACTAATACCAATACCGTCATATCAAATCAGTTCGACTAATGTGCTGATAATTTTTCAAAATGGAAATTGGGTACTTGAGGCGATGGTAGGTTCACTCTGTCAGTGCAATCACACTCGTTCGCCCGTAATCAGCGCTTCTGTAGCTCATACGATCGTCTTCCCAGTTGATGCTTAACGTTTCCCTCTCCCTCGCAATCTTTTTCTCTCTCGAGGGAGAACATGTATATCGGATTAAGAGCGGCACACACCGACGGTGTGCGGGAGAAGGCGTAATGGGGAGTTCCGGTAGGCCGGAATTCCGGCGATACTTTTTAGACGATATATTTGTCACGAATTCGTTCGGTCTGGCCGCCGCCGGGCGGCAAGGTGTGCACGAGCGCGCGAGCAAAGGACGCTTAAGAAAAACCTACCTATAAACAAGGCGGGATTTATTATCCGAACGTTTCATTTGTACGACGGGGAGTAAGGAGAAAAGTATCGATCGTAGACGACAGTTAGCGTAGATAGGTTTCGTACTTCGTATTTAATGACACTACCGAGTTATTATACATCGAGTATCCACATGTATTGGAGCCGAAGGGGACAATGAGAAATAAATTATTGTACCCGAAGTGAATTTATTCTTTCCACTACATCCTCCCAACTCTCCCCCTTAGGATTACTCTCTTTGGATTCAATTAGTTTTATTACTAAAATTAATATTCTCTCTTCACACGCTCAGAAGAGATAATAAGATGGATATAGACGTATGCATACTAAATCAGGTAGAACAGCCCGCAATGAATAATGACAATCGCTAAGTGAAAAATTGTCCCGATCCATTGAAACCCATTCCCCCATTCCACCCTTTGTCCCCGGAACTCTCCCCATTCTCGTTCACTCATCTCCGAACCGCCCCCTCATAATTACCCTATGATTAATTGCGCGAGCAAGTGCTCGCACTCGACGCCAGCCGGCTCCTCCTTCCATTGACAACCTGTGAATGGAAGTGCATTATCACGCCCGAAAAGTAATCCGTCTCCTATTTCCTTCCAATTCGTCGGAGCCTTCTTTTTTGTCTCCGAGAGACTCCAAGGATTTCCGGCCCATCTCCTCGACACGTATTCTGCCTCTGCACGGCTCCAGAGATTCCATTTCGGAATTCCACTTGGCCAAAGCTCACATTTCGCAAATTGATTTTCTCATAAAGGACAAAGGGCCTACGTACAAGTAAATGGAAGGCGGAAGGCGCAGAAGAGCGGGGTGGATCAGGTTGCGTAAAAGAAATCCCGGCAGTGCACAAATGCAATGAAAAATGCAAGCATACGCTGCTGTGTACAATTGGGGAGCGAGAGAGGCGGGGAAGTGGCTCGGGTAAGGAAAGCGAGGAAAAGTTATGAAGAGCACAGCACACTCGCGGAGACTATGGAAACCTGTAACTTCCTCCTGATGGATCCGAGCTCGCGGCACCAAGCAGCTTCTCCATAACAAAGTGCACTCCCGCCACCGACATTCAAACTCCGTCGCCTTTCCTTCGTCGGGAAACAACTGGCGAAAGAAAGGAGCAAGAGTTTGTCGCGAAACCGAGACCAACTCCCGACGGCGCGTGCATTATCAGATGCGCGATTGCAATTCCAATGCTTTGTCAGCCGAGCCGCTTGCAAGCTACTTGACAACTGCGAGCGAAATCAGTTTACTTGGGAGCTGTAGTTTGCTGCGGAGAGAATAGGAAGGTCCACTTTAAAGGTAAAGATTAAAGAAGCGAAATAAAAGGAATAATGGGAGGAGTTGAAAAATGTCGCCAAACATTTGGCGAGACTTTTAAAAATATAAGGCCACTCAGCCATTGTGATCTTATCGAAAGCGTTCTTTCATTTTTGAGCTCAAACAACTCGACGAATGTGTGTTCATCTGGAAGAATGGATTCTGAGAGATTGCCGTTTGTGGTTTCTCGGTGCTTTAACAGGCCCACACACATATATATCATCCGCCCGCTTTACGCTCCCATTCGCTTTCCGAGTTCAGCCCGAAACTTTCAAGGGACTAGTATCTACGAGCGTAAAAGAAAGAAAGTGAAACGAACGGCAACGAAACCCCGGCCGACTTCCTCATCGGCGGTAGTACCAAATCTCTCGGTTTCCGTAGCCTCGTACATCAACTAAGTTCGTAGATCAAGTGCTCTCCGCCCATTTGTACCTCACTTATATCACTCGCTTCCAAACCTCTTCAGTTACTCTTAGTTTCTGGTTCTGTAGCGTCGCCCGTTAATTCGCACTTTCGCAAATATCTGTAAAATAATATCTATGACCCTTTGAATTACCAGTCGAATAAACGCTTCATCATTGGACTAACCAAAACATTTTGTATGTCTCTTTACTTCCACTACGACTTCAATTACGGAAATCGTAGCAATACAAAGAATTGGATGTCAAACTATATTTCGCGACAAACCGAAAAAAAAAACGATTCGTAAATAACTTGAATGGCCCTTTTCGCGTCACTCTAACGTAAGAGCCAAATGCACCAAAGGGCATGGACATCGTTTCTACTCTTGAATGTACACGTTTACCGTGAAAGTTACGAGCACTGTGCGTTGGCTAGAGCTGATTTATACCGGCTGCCGGATGTACGAGAGCTTTATCAAGCCCTTGAGCTGGATGGTGTGCCACTGCGGTGCTTTAACGTAACAAAAGATGGCCAGACCGCAGTCGGGGTGATCGATGTTCCAATTAAATGTTAACGAAAACACGCAGGCTACCAGTGAAAAGATAGTGTGTAAAAAATGGCCAATTAACACCCGAAGCACCGAGCGTCTAATAAATGGGACAACGCTTCGTCCGAAACATATCACTCAAACGCAAACAACTTCGGCCGCCGCGTAAAAAACTGACCTGGCAATTGGCCGAACTTTTCGCGAGTGGAAACAAAAGTATTAGGCAGGCGCTCCGCGCGCCCAAAATGAAAGGGAACCATGAAAAACCATGGGAATCGCGTTTGTGGAAACACTGAAATGAATTCCCTTTGGCGTGGCATTCAGAGAGCCGCGCTGCGCTACTGGGAAATAAAATTTCATCTGTGTAGTCCAGGCCGCAGGAGGACCTCTAATAAGAGATAGCCCTCCATCGGGCCGGAAGCGCATGAAGCAGGTCATTAAAGCTGAATTCCCGGCTTGCTTATTACAGTACATTTCTCCTCATTATACACGAAAGCCCGCTCCCATTCGATACGCACGTACCACCGGAAGAGCAGCGGCGCTCCGGCGCACCGGCTACCACCGCACGTGAAATATATATTTCGCTGAACCCTTTCGCCACCAGTGACGTGTGATGGCAGAAACCATGCTCCCTTCCCCTCCCCCCGCCCTGCCGCCCTTTCGCTGCACACTCAGACCGAAATGCCTGGGCTGCTTTCCCATTTTTCATGTTACTTTTTCAGGCAACGCTGAATGAAAGGACTCGTCAGCGCCGGCAATGGAGCGAATCCCCTTTACGTATTCCAGATTTACCCCAGAATTCCATCGGATTTTTAATACTATTGAACAAGCCTCGCAAGCATAATCGTCATACTGGAATCAGTATCTCATCGTGCTCGTCGGCAGCAGTTTTAATAACGACCTGGCCAAAGGATTAACCCAATTAATCATCGCGGCAACAACCCCGCGTCGCCTGGGCGCTCCCGCATGCATTAAGTAACTCAAACAATCTCGGAAAAACGGCTATTAATTGGCCGATCATGCAAGATGGATCGGGAAGATAAAGCGACGCTAAGAGCGCACCGTCCGCCTAATGGATAATAAATTTCCTGAGTTATGGGCCGACATAAATATGCAATAATAAGCTCGGCGCATAAATCGCCGCCGACGGGAAAAAAGACGGGGGTTGTGGGTGGTTAAGGGGGGAAAGGGAAAGGGGTGGGCCACGTGCCGGATACAAAGGGTCGAGAGAGCTGCCGTACATCTGAGAGACAAAGGCAGAGTATCCTCGCCTCTTCGCGCTAACTTTCGACTGCAGGGCCGGCCACACCGAACTCTCAATTATGCAATCTCACATCAAACCAAATGGTTCTTTTCCGAGTTACTAACTCAAACAATATACAGTCCAAGATTTCGTTTTTATTCTTCTGAGATGAATATTTGTGAAAATCTCAATGCGCAAGTAAGCACAAAATCAGTTGATTTGACATTTAGTAGCCGTGTGGCGAGTCCTTGATGAAACGTGGAATCCGGCAAGCCGAAAAACAGCATTAATTTCTCGCGCAAACGAGAGAGGCTGCATAATGAAAGACGCCTATAGCTCGAGGCTTCTCTCGAGGAGGAGGAGGAGGAGGAGGAGGAGGCAAGGGAAAAGGGTTACCGGCGCGCGAACCGCACGGTTTTGTCCGTCAGTCAGAAAAATCTTGGCAATCCCGCGCTCTCCTTTTCCTTCTGCGCTAGGGATGGATTCCGGGCCACAATATGCGTCACTAGCGACAAAGCGCGCCGGAAAAGCAGGACACTTTAAAGTGCTGCCGGCGTAATTAACGCCGGGGCCCACTTTTCCCGGGGAAACAAGCATCGCACGCCGCACGCTCCTCTATCTCACTTTCACTCCCCGTATTACCAGTAATTCGTAATCAAACGGACGACAAGGGAAAAAGTCCGCTGGTGCGCCGATATTTCGACTCCTCTCGAGGGAGAGGAATAAAAATAACACGCGCAAACACACCACTCTAGTCATACTGTATTCATCGTCCTCGAAAGCACAGCTATTATTTAATTGAGCGCTCGCTACGTCGAAAGGCTTGTAACTGGCAAAATATACAGTTCTCACGAATGTGCAAAAACCTGCGAAACAAAGGCGTGGAAAAGCTATTAACTACTGCCACTTGCACTGACAGTGTAAATCTATTAAAAGTTCTATTGAAAATGTCAATGCTAATATTCGTACTAATAACTTCACTGTCACAGTCTAGACCTTCTGTTTAATTACAATTTATTGAGTTCCAGTACCTTAATCAAGCGCGGGGCAAAACTTCCATCGCGGCATGATGTGACCACCGGCCGAAATTTGACGTTGATATTCCCCGGTAAAATTACTCGTCTCAATTACGCAGGTGGGCGAGCAGGCGGCGAATGTTCAAGTTATAAAGCCAACGCGCTCTAGTATTGACTGCCACAAAGCTTTGAGGTATATGAATACGAAATGACGAAGGAGATTGCTTTAAGCCGATGGCGCGACGTGCTCGAATAGCGCAAACAGAGTCGTCGGATTCCCGTGCTCTTGTTACAAGCCTTTCGCATTTTCAAATCATTCATTTCTTTCCATTTCATCAATTTTCTATATTACAAATATCTTCGTGTGACAAAACAAATTGGTTTTCAATAAGTATTTCAATCTAAACTTGTCAATGAATCCACTGATGCTGTATGTATCAAGGAAAACATAGGAAAAAGTAGGGCGACGGCTTGAGGATGTCGGGTAATGAAAGGGAACCGGTAATCAGGGGATAATCAACCGCGAAGACAGGTTCACTTGAATTTTAATCAGTGTTTTGTTCCAATTGGCTCGGTCAATTAAGCATCGTGTATGCTGCCGACAGCTCGCAATGCCATCCACCATGCCAAGTACTGTGGCCCGGCTATGGTAATTCAATGTACCGTCCCCTCGGGGAACACCACATGTCAGCGACATGGAATTAATTATCACCGTCGGCATCCTACCTCATCGCGCCTACTTTCCTCCCCCCAGCACTCCGTCGCACGCAACAATCACAAATGCAAAAGAAACGGTACGTATACTCTTTTTCTCTAGATTTCTAGGCTTTCCCTAAACGAGCATCGCCATATGTATATACTGCATTCTACATTTTGCATCGCGAAGCATCGTCGTTCTCCTCAAGAGACCGAGGGAAGTTTTTAAGAGGAATGAACGCCCGGCGACGAATGGGGAAAAAGAGTGACATAATGAAGGTAAGGGAAAGGCAGCTCGCCAAGACCACCATCACCGAGGCTAATAAGGCAAGGGAGGCTACCTTGGAAACCCGGAGAGATTTTACCTCGGGAACGTGCGCTGATAAAACGTGGCCCTCTCGTTTATTTCAGGCGCACCGACTTTTTATACCATTATGCAAAAGACCACCGTCACAGAGTCATGTAAAAGACATTGCTATGCACAAATAACTCAAAAAACTATCCTCTTTCCACCCGCGAATGCAAAGTCTTCCATATTTCACCAAGAGAGGCATCAATCAACATATTGTCTCATCAAAAATTAGTCAATCATGATTGGATATGTTACTTTCGTAATTGAAATATTCAAATTGTAATATTTATCGAAAACCAATTGAGATTATTAATGATTTCCTGGGTACTTACAGATGTCGAAGTAACCCAAGGCTATCGACTGCATCCGTGCCCTTTTCGCCTCTTCAATACTTGAGGCCACTGAATCTAATATTCCCGGCAACGATAAGACTTGGATTGAACTGAGACTTTAATCTAACTCGCGAGCGTAAACTTAATCTCGTCCGGCGCAAAACACTGATTCTACGTCCGCGTGCAAAGAAATATACATACTTGATTTTAATCACAAACGGGTGTTTAAGTCACTTCCAATCGGCGTTCCAACACTGATTCGAACACGGCCGACGTCCCGGCCACGCGGGGCCCAACGTCGCTAATTTCGGACAACACTGACTCTAATTACGCGTGGGAACGTTGCGGGACTCCGGGGTATAAGTCCGCCCAGGCCAATTCCGAGCCGGGCCGCGGTATTTTCCCCACTCTAAGCCACTCGACGGCATAAATAAACCTATAATCCAGTCAAGAAGATAGGTTAGGCACAAAAATATACAGTATATGTATTCAATGTATTATACACACAACACTTGACACGTGAGATAAGATCGGTCTATAATTAATTGCAAGTCTGAATAACCAGTCTCTGATTGCTAATGAAAAGAATGACGAAAAGAAGCGTGAAAGATACGAGCAATGCAGTTTGTACTTAAATTTAGAAAGCTACATTCAAAAAGGCGCGTATCTGAAGAACAATTAAACATTGGCAGCCACATCTGTGGGATGCTGTTCTCGCGAATTAAGTTTGACAATTTTGAAGCAACTGGTGTATTGCACGTACAATGCAAGGCAAGCGCGAATGAAAAATGAGCACCAGGAATAAAGATATGTTGAGCAAGCACACGATCGACTTTACATAAATGAGAGCTCGTATTATTAAACCGTGACTCTACTATAAATCCGCCAAGTCATAATACGAACATCTAGATAAATCGACAATCTAATTTGAAAGTGGGATATTCGGATATTGTCACAAAAGCAGCCGCGATAGCATAAGGCGAAGCAATACTTACAAACTTTGAAGAGCACGAGAAGTTGAGGCCAATTGTCAAGAAAGTATGCACCAAATCACCTTGGCCTTGTTTTGGTGGAAATTAAGGAATCTGGAAAAAGCGAACTATCTCCAATTAGAAGAGAGTTACTCACGCAATGCTGCGAGTGAGAGTTACCTTTGTTCGAATTCCAACCATCAACAGGATACCACCGATGCTCCGCGCAATTCCGGAATACACCGAAACTCCCCGAACGCGAAAGTAAGACACTTTGAGAAAACTCTGTAGCACGAGGAACTTGCGGTAATGAGCTGATGAGAAAACACGAGGTAATAGAAGGTAATCGCGATCGCGCTCCATGCACTTTACAATTTAGAAGAACGCCACTCAAAACTATACAAAATGGCGTCAGCGTGGCGTCCCCCTACTCCCCCTATGTTGCAAACCGAGCGAAGCCGAGGCCTTCGGGAATCTTCGGTTACGAGGAAACATCGCGACAAGCCGCACGAGTGATGAGCGCGAATCGTGTACCATTTCCGAGAGAAAACTCTGCAGTAAACCGAACTGAATCCTCGCGAATAATCGTCTGAACGTCGCGATATCCTACTAAAGGAGACGCGTGTCAAGAAAGAGCGCGCGTGGTTAGGGAGGAAAAGGCGAAGACAAGGAGAATATCGAGTGCGCAAGCGCGCACGAGAGAAGGATCCAGTCGCACTGAAATGTGTTGTTGGCGTTGCTACTTGGTGCACGTCGGAGGTTCGTACTCGCCGCTTCCCCCACTCTTCCCGCACCCACGCGAGCAAGCTCGCCGTACAAACTCGGAAGGCAAAACATTTATCGACCGCAGGCCGTCCTTCGATCGGCGATCTCCCTGACGCTTTAGAACCTGCAGATTTCTCACAATTGTGACGTGTTACGGCTGTCTTATCTGAATAATTCTTCCGGACACTTGAAGTACTCGTGAACTCGAACAGGAAACTCGGCAGAGTATCAAAGCCAAATGTGTGTGGAATTTGGAAACATGTATCAGCCGATTGACTGGCCGGCGAGAGACGCCGAGGCTTCTTTTCCCAACTCAACGCAGGTAAGAACAGATTCTCTAATGCACGACAAATTAAATTTGGTATTTACGTAAAATATTTACGGCATTAGCTAAAACTCTTGTAGCTGAGGTAACTTTTACCACGTATTGAACCTATTTGAAACACTTTTATCAAGAGAATCACTATCGAATGCATTTAATCTACAATTGCAATTGAAGTTGAATAAGAATCATAACCTTTTCACGGGTTCTATGTGCTTGATTCTCTTTTATGTGTACTTTCGAATGGTTCTATTGTTACGATATGAAGCCATCATTTAACATATGTTTGGTATGTTCTTAGCGATTTCTCCTTGCAGTACAAGCTTGCAGCAAAGGAACAACAAGAAGGTGAAGCTTACGGTAATTATCAAAGCAACTCAGTACGATTTTAACATTTCCTTTATTTCGTCCATCGTGGAATTACAATTCAATGTCAGGAAATGTACGTGCAACACAGTTCGCGAGGTGTCAATACAATCGCGGGGATGTATAGACGCATTTATTTCATACGGGAATCCTTTCTTATGATATGAATCTTTCGTGTCCATGCTATAATTGATCGCGTTGAAAGTTAGGCAGCTACATTTCTTTGCACACAGAAACGTTTGTGCACGATAGATACGTGTGTAGCAATCTCTAGCGGTTCTCTTCCACCCTGTCAGTTGACAATGCTTTTTGTGCGTAAGCAATTCCGAGTGGACAGAAAGGGGAGAGGAGAAAAGAGTAGCAGCAAGAAAAGTAGAGCCTAGGGAATCGCTTCACGATCCTATAGACTTCTTTGCATTTGCGCGTAATAATTGGTCGCTTCGATGTTAGACTTGTTAGATCTTGGTTAGGTTGAAATTTGTATTGTAAGATATGTTGAGTTATCGTACTGTTATTGACAATCGTTGATCGCGAACGAGCGCTAATGAAGGGTCTTTGTCGCGTATGATATGTATACAATGAAGTACGTATATTATTTGAATACTTTACTCTGCGTATAAAGCACGGAATCGTATGAAATAGGATCCGCATAGTATTTCTATTCAGAGAGGAGGATACACCCCGCGCTGCGCAGTCATGCAATCATTCGCGACTCTCTCGCGAAGATCAATTGTACTTGCTTTCGCACTCCCTCCCCATTTATTGCCCCCGCGGACGTCCCCCTAAATTTGAACGCTGATTTATTCGCGACCAGTGCAATATGGGCTGCACCCTCTCGTCCCGTCTATCTCCCCGTCCGTTATATTAATGGAAAAAGTTTCCCAAGCACAATGCGGTAACAAACAAAAACGATACTCCGACCCCTATGCTGCTCCCTGCCTCTGAAGGCAACCCTTTAATGGAGCTGAAATAGAGTTCTGTACATCAGAAGCAGACCCAGCCAACTCCTGATGTGATTATAGCAAAACTTGACCGCCTCACCGTCCCTTCTCAAATGCTTTTAGCCATTGTTATTAGAGAAACAGGGCTAATTGTTGGTTATTCGGCGGGTGGTATCATTTTAAATTGGTTAATTACTACTCTCCCTAATTCTCCTCACCCGGAAAACATCACTTGGAACGTTGAATATTCCGAGCATGATAGTAGTCTTATGCATCCTTAAATGGTAGAATACCAGAATTAGCCCGATTTCTAGACAAGAGTAACAATGGTGCTAGGAAATAATTACTTTCAATCGTCAAGAATGAAGGGATTAAAAGGGGGAAATGTATTTTGATCGTGTTGAATATTTACAAATAGGGACCGACTGTTTATTTTCCTTGGGGTTTGCAGTTTGCGAGGAAATTAAACAATTTTTCATGCTTGAAAGTGGAGCAACCACGACGGGAAAGTGGCTAGTGCTCCTTGTGAAGTGAGTCGAAGGGCTTGCCTACTTGGTGCCTGCAATTAACTCTCGAGGAGTATACGGCTTACCTCCAAGTGCATGTGCGTAATCACATGTACCCGTTTACACGCGTCTACACTTACATCGTCACACGTGTCTCCATACGTGAGCGCAATGGTCCTGCCAGTATACTTGTCGGGCGCGACCAATCGTGAATCGTTTAATCCGATTTATGGAAATCTACATATTACATATTTGCTAAGTTAACGCGTCGCCGGTACGTATTCAGGGTTCGTTGGACTTGTTTACATACTCCGTCCATTCGGCGTGGTATTAATGGGCGTCTGTCGACGTTCTCGGATTCTCGAGACACATAAGACCACAGGGGGGCAATGCGCTTCTGTACGTTTGCCACTGTAAGCCGCATACAGAGTTTATAATTACTTGGAAACTTGATCGTCTTAATTACACGTCGATGGATGGGCATTTCGTCGAGAGTTTAAGTAAAGCGAATTCTCTAATTATCTAAAATGAAGCTAACTCTTTACTTTTTCCGCAGGTAGTGCACTGGATGATCTATTGATCGTGGCGAAGGGCTGGCGGACGCGAGGTTTCGGGAGGACATTAATTTGCCAATGAACAACTGCGGGCTGGAGTCTTCGCGCAATTAACTTCATTCGCAATTTAGCGGCTGCCACGACAGGGGTTTCGGCTCTGCAGGTTCGTATGAGCGTACGTACACTGTACACGTGCGGTGAAACGTATATCCGGTAGCTGGGAAGGCTCTCCTCTCCGGCGATCTGGCGGATTTCACATCACATTGTGGTTCGGCAACAGCAATTAGCGATCGGAACCGATCCAGCTACCATTAAGCTATAATAAAGCCCCCATAGGGAGGTTTGCGCTGCCATGCGATTTACGGTGCCACTGCCGTCGCCAATTCCCTTCACGCGACAGCTTGTTTCGCACGAATCAAGGATTTTCGGCTAGTTAAATTCGAACAAATATTGACATTATTCTGCCGAGACTTTTTCTTTTTTAAAACCATTTCCCTCCATTTGCCTTGATTTGATTCTCATACATTTTTACGCATCATAAAAGGCACCATCAAGTATCTGTTACATGCTTTCACATTTTAGCGTGCGCAGTATGTTGCATTTACATATGCATCTGCTTTGCATTTAGGTTGCTTTTATTATCGTTCTGTCCTGACATGCTATTACAACGCTCCATCGAATTATTACGTTCCGGGCTTTTCCACAGTTGTCAAAATCCCTTTATGTATCCCGACCCGACTTACAGTGCATTGGTTTGCCGCCGTAATCAGGGTATAATGAGTATTTTAATTGCACGTCCCCCAAAGGGATTCCTGGTCCAGCGCGATTTCTCTTGAAAGGCGGGAGTTGAACAAAGGCTCGTACCCATGAAATCGGAATCCGGGATGCCTGAGGATGGGAAATGGCGAGGCCTTAAAAAACGAGAGGAAAAACGGCGCATAAAATAATTTGTTCAGACATTTGGCGTTTCCATCCGAGCCAAGCTCTTCAGTCGCCAATGCTTGTGCTTTCGAGTTCTCTCTTCTGTCCATTTGCACTTTGGTATGATTACAGCGATTGATTTACTTGAAAAACTTTATCAGTTCAATGTTAGGTAATTGTAAGAAATCCTAATTGGGAATTTAATGGCCATTCGATGATTAATTGCTAATATTAAGAGTAGTGCGGGCTCGTCTAAGAACTAGAATTGGCAATTTAAACCAATAACATAGTACAGTAAAAAATCAATGAGAAAGGGAATAGTGTAGATTAATCTGGCCAACCGGGTCGTTTCTCTGTAGAGAAAGCGTAGTGCTTTCTGTGAAACCGGCTTCATAGTCTAATGAAATATTGCGAGCTTGTTTATCAAGAGCGGATTAGCTAATGCAAATTCACCTGGTACGCGTTTCACGTGCTTTAGAGTGTCGGAGCGAGAAGAAGGCAAACCGGATAAAGCTCTGAAGTTCCGGAGAGAGACTCTTGCAGACAGGATCGCATTGTCGCAAGAGGACGAGCTTAAGTCGCCGGAGAAATTGCTCGCGTTTCCTTTTATTCTGCACTTATTTCAATCCGCCCCCGGCAAGCGGCATTTCCATATTCTTCTTATAATGCGCTCTCAATCCACGGACGACTGTCGTAATATTTGTACTGCGAGCACAGATCACGAACTATTCGGCTACATAATTCGACGTTTATGTATTCTTATTTGAGTATATATTTTCAAATGGGACGAGGTTTATGAATAGTTTGACAGTGATTTGTAGATAAAGTAATAACTTTGCAACGTTGAATTCGAAAAACTATGAATGAAAGTTCATTCATTTGCAATAAACCTTGTAATTTTTCAATCTTTCGATTTCTACAATCCGCAATCATTTTTCGAAATTGGAACCCAGTGAACTTAGATTACTCGCTGCATTTTCGGGAGTGGCGGAAGGAATGCAATCTTCCCATCACGTCTGGGGCTGCGATTGTTTAGAAAAGAAAATTCCGTTCCTCGGATAGAAGCCCAGATAATTGCCGGGGAGGTTCGCGTTTACTCGCACGATTGCAATCTCACAGTGAGAGACAGGGTCGCATTGCGAGAAACCGAGTTGTTGGCCAGCAGTCGCGTGTTATACCCAAGTATCGACGATTCGAAATGGGAATTTAAATCAACTGGATCACGGCAATTCGAGGGGCGCCCCTCTTTTATTAAAACGATCACGTCGCGACGCTTGTCGAAGCGTAAGCTGGCTTTCCCTGTGCTACTGAAACGCGATAAAAAGACATCCACACTTGAAAATGCGACTCTCCTCCAAGAAATAATACCATCACCGAAGCGGCAGAGTACCTACTATATTCTATTAATTCTAATTGATTTAGAAGACTTTGAGTATGTCTAATTACTAAATGCATTGGAAGTGTGATACGTTCGACTGCCAGCAAGAAAAAAGCACACGACAAGTCTCGTCGATTGCTCAAGTACCTGATACATACTAGGAGCCTTGGCCATTGGATTAATCCATCCGACGTTATTCCAGGAATAAAGCTTTAAAGGCCTCGTTGTGCCAGTCAAGAGGACAAGGGTGAACCAGCGAAACGAAAAAGCCCCGGAGAAAACGGCTTGCGAGCCTTGGAAAATCACTGAAAGGAAAATGGAAATGGAACGGTGAAGCTGGATGAACCAGACATGCCTCGGGATAAAGAGAGCTCGGCGAGAAGAGGATGTGTGTGCTTTCTCGTCGGGGATGCCTTGTCGGTGCTTGGAAACTGATAGTCGAAGGACGGATGCATGCAACCCTCTCCCGATAGAGTTCCGATGAGGTCAGATAGTCGCGACTTATTTATTCCGATTCGGCCCCGGATGCCGTGGGAGACAGGCGCGAGTGATACCCGAGACAGATTGAATTCCCCACGAGCTCGCTTCCTGAAATATATTTAGAGAAGCGCACTGCACACCTACCCATAGGAAATGCGACAGTTCGCCCGATAGCATTAGGCAACATCAATCTTTCTTTACTATGTATTACCTGTCACACGCGGTAGCTCCCGCTCTTTGTTATCCTTGAAGAAGGAATCTCTTTCAGTTGGAATGTGAAATACATCTCTCTAAAACAGGAGTTCTTTCATTTGTGCTAAAACAGGTAGTGAGGGAGTCCCGTTGTTATAAAGTAGCGTTGAGTAGATGTTTGAGGAATTCTCACGGCCTGCGCCAAAAGGTGTGAGATATTTTGTAGATTCACTTCGCGGCATCCTAGAATATACATATCTGGGGCGCAACAAGTGTAGCCTTTGCCCCTACTACGAAATATCTGGCCCTTGGAAATTCAATAATAGCAATTCGCGAAACTCCTTCAAGTTTCCATGGATATCAGCATATAAAAATGCCTGTATTCGTGTTATATATTCGTGTATAACATACTAAGTTACGTTTGTAACCCTAGTATATGTTTCATCGTCATCTTTTAATGGGTTTCAAACTAGAAGTGTAAATAAGTCAGCAGCCAGATTTAGCGAATCTCTTAACTTTCCAATCGATAGAAATTTCACAAGTTTTATTATGCGTGCATAGTTTTGCAGTTGTATATGCTTTTCACACATCAATCAAACAGTTTCTCTTCTATCCCTTTTTACTTCTGGCACCGGTCCTTCGTGTGCAGAATTCACTCAAAAAAACATTACCAATGAAGGATAGAGTTCGTTAGCTGTTCGTGCTGTTCCACAGGAACTTGTAACCAACCTAATTTGCGACGGATCCAATTCGCCGGAGACTTTCGTCGGGTAACATTTTGCTGGCCACTCGCCTAATTAAAAATGGAATCACCGGGAAGCGGCGATAACGGCGGCTACTCCAGCACTTTCGACGATAAATTTACCCAGGCTATTTCTGAAAAAGGCAAAATCAACTCTCGCTTTGAGTTCTGGTAATGCATGAATGGACGGATAAATTATTCGTGATCACGTTGAACATAGAACAGGGTGTAATTACTTAATAGAGGCTTGCCAGTTGAAATTAATGCTGATTATCAAGGCGTTACTATCAGAGCAATGCCTGAATCTAATTATTTCTATGAATTTATGTACTTTGGATGCAAACCCTACGTACAAAACTGTGGACTTTATGTGCGAGGGTGAGACATGAATTTTTCGACCAATGAATCAAGTTATTTTCCATAGCATAAATCATCAAGTAAGAAATAATTCCAGGCCATAGGACTTGTCAATTGATGGGAATGAAATTGAACAGTTCCCTGTAATAGTATAAAATGCGCGTGCAGTTGTATGAGTCTGTCAAAATCGAGGAACACGTACACACATATATGTATATATGTACATACTTATATATTGTATGTAAGCGCGAGCGAACTAGTAGGCGGTTCGTTTCCGGGAGTAGCAAAATCAATTTCCGCCTGGTAAATAGGCCTCCCGTTCGCAGCGCGATCTATTATTAAACGTCGAACGGAGCCAGCGGACTGGCACACTTAACAGTATCAATTATCAATCGGAAATGTTCAGTCCATTGGTGCAGACAGCGAGTGTAAATTAGAGGACGAGAAATATTAGAGAATGTTGGCGCGAAGGGCTCGTTAACAGTCAGACTCGTTTTACCTTTCTCGAGAAATTAATAACTTTTACGTCATTGAATGTACAGAGTGTGCAGCTATAAAGAAGGTCGCCCGGGTCTGGTGTACCGGATGGATTAAGCCAGGTATAAATCCCAGTGCCTTCTTTCCAGTGGCACACGGTAGTCAATTAGCAATGGGAAATTCCTTTCCATACGAAGTTAAGGAACGTTAAATTATTAAAGATATTAGGGAAGTAATAAAACAGGTAGGGAAATGATATTGGAAAGTTGTAAGCTG
Source organism: Crossocerus cetratus (assembly GCA_963675795.1). Taxonomy (NCBI): domain Eukaryota; kingdom Metazoa; phylum Arthropoda; class Insecta; order Hymenoptera; family Crabronidae; genus Crossocerus; species Crossocerus cetratus. The sequence continues at coordinate 5,116,802 of OY776664.1, read as the reverse complement.
GGAATTCATGTCTGCATTGGAGAATAATTCACACGCGAACGGTATGCCTGTTTGTCCCTAGGCCCTCCGAATACATACACGTGTCCCATAAGTCCCCAGACAACTAATACTTCAGCGGCTGGCAACATCCGATGGCCGAGTCATTCGCCAGGATGTCTCCTGCATATGATGTCCCATATGGATCCTGCGAAATACATTCCAGAGTCACAATACTATGGAACTTAAGCGCGAGGGCCCAGATGAAGGCACACGAGACCCTTGGGAAACGTTTCTCGCCAGTATGTGTGTAGTTGTGCGCCCGTGTGCATATGCGAATGTTCTCCGGCTCTCCGTTGAATAACTCAGGTCTAGTTAGGACCGCTCGATCTGCTAGAGCTCTCGTTTCACTCTGCGCCATCCACCCTCCGACATTTCGGGCAATACTGCCGTCTGGAGAGAATGTACACGGAGGACCGACGAATCTATGAGAAACCAAAGTCACTCTTGTCCGCAATACATTCGTCTATTAGATTTCCGGTCAATCCACAGACACACTCGAAGTCCGCTTTAATACCAACCCTCCTGATTTCTAGTATTTGCGCATCGTTATTAAAAACTAAAACAGTATTCATTTAGAATCACGTGTTTCATATTCCGCAGTAGTTACTAATCAAACTTAGGTAATACCAATCTACAAACAACCGTGTTTACTACTTGTATACTACATAGTTGAATACGCGTGAAGATAACGATGGTATAAGCGTTTTCGCTTTTGGAAAAGAGGCGGAATAAAACGTTTATGGGCTTTCCCCGTTTCGTTTAAAAGTACATGAAGTTTAAGGGTGAGGGAAAGGGGCATGTTTAGGAGGATGGAGAAGAGAGTGAGAGGAGGTGTACGCGACAGGGGTGTGAATGGAACTTCGTTGCCATTTCCGTTGTAAAGACCAGACGCTACGACGAGGAGCAGTCTAGCCGAGAAAGGGTCTAGGGTGTGCGAGTATAGCAACGTGACTCTCTTCCTGCGAGGGCGAGGGGGCGGCAGAAATTGCGCCGCGGTATCATTGGAGCCGCTTTCAATGTGTAATGCAGACGTACATACATACATGCACACCTGTGCCTAGTCTTGGCTGCCACGGGGACCTGCTCAAATGCAAATACCCGAATAGCGCATTCCACACTCTAGGTGACAGCCTATTGTTCTATTGCTGCCTGTTCGTCCCTCTCGTATCCACAAAGCATATCCCCTGTCCCCGCACACTATCTATTTCAGCTGTTACAAACTATCTGGAAAGTTTGTCACGGTGCGGTATAGAATATTTTAAACGCCTGTATAAAATAACTTGGAGTACCTGGAAGAATTGTTTAGACAACTCAGCAGTGAGCGATAAATTCTCGGAAATCCGCAGGTACGGCGAAAAGGGCGATCAGAGGTCGAAGCGCCCGGCAACACATGGCCGGTAAATAGTCGGAGCAGTAAGTCGCGGCGTGGTGGGGGAAGGGTAGAGGCAGCGGTGAGGCCCAGCTGGTCCCAGCGTAGTAGCGTACAGCAGCACCGTTCTGCATGCACGGACCTCTCGACTTGCGCGAGCGTGTGTAATCGTCAATCTCGGTGGCTTGTCATTTTCCTTGGCACGTTCTTACTTATTACGAGTGTTTTCTAATATTACGTCCGCGTCGCGACTTTAAGACAATTTGAACGGGTTTTCGCGAGGATTCAATTTTTTAGTGGTTCAAGTGGTTCACCGAACGATATCGCGATTGTGTCTCGCTACTCGCGTATCATGATGAATTAATTATCATGAATACGATGTACTGCAGGTTCTTCGTAGAGTCACGCTTTTGCATTTCAAGATTTTCAGTGCATTACGTAATAGTGCGGTAAAATCAGTGACGTGCGGTTGAGAGTTAGAATTCGGGTAACAGTAATTCGTCTCCGGTAGTGTTGTGTGCTGGATTCTGTGTTCATTGGAGTACTTCGCCTTTTCCAGGTTTCCTCGTTTACGACAAAAGGGCAAGGCGACTTATGCAGTTTCGTGGATTTCGACCTTGATTTCTTCTCTTTTTCTTCAGAAATTGTAAGTACATACATATACTGCTCTACCTGGCTACTCGTGCCTGCTCTTGCCATAGTTATTTGTTTTCAATATCATACTTTCTACTTGAATTTGTCGAGATTTATTTTCGATTTGTATTCGATCAGCGCGGATTTTCTGTAAAATGGCGATTTGATGGCAAAAGCTATGATTTGTGTCATTTTGACACTGCATTCCCTTGATTAATCAATCTGTTGCACGGCATGGGGAATTTTGATTAGTTTTTGATAATTATTTAATTTTCCATGCTTCCATTATTGAATCACGAACAATTAGTGTTGAGAATACTCTGACAAATACAAGGAATCGATATTATTAACGAAACCGATTTCTTGCACATTAAATTTACTAAATGTCATGTTAAATAGTAAATTGCAATAGGGAGGCTGCTTCACGATTCTACACATCCAATTATTTCGATTCCCACGCGTTTCTTTATTGATTCTCCAAATAAGGCCTCGTTTATTCTATCGCGTATTCTCCTATCCTTTCGAATGAATTTTCTAGTCCCTCGGGAGGAGAACAGTCTTTCCTACTCTACGTCTACATTATCCGTTCAGCCGAGTTGGGTTTATTGGTAGTCGTCTTCTTAAACTCTCTCCCACTCGGCCCAATAGTTTCGTGTAAGATTCAAGCGAGGGTTGAGTGTTTTCCACACCTTTCTTCCTCTTGCCAATTGATATCCGGTACTGGGGCGAAAGTACACGCGCGTACGGATCTGGGTACTCGGCGAATTTCCACGACGAAGAAGCCTTAATCCGCGTGGAGTTACGCCGATACTCATAAATATTTCGCTGAGCGTGCTTAAGTTCGAGCTGCTTGCCGAGTACCGTCGATGTGAATGTGCCAGTGAGTCGAAGTAAACACGCATATATAACGAGGAGGCAGTCTGTACCCTCTGCAACCCCTGCAACCCCGTAAATCGTATGCTGCCCGATAATTGAAACCAGAAACCGACACGAGAGCGCGTGTAAGGAAATAGCAGATCCTCTCCTATCGGCATGCGTATGCGGAATATATTCGGTTTTACTTTTACTTCTATTTTTTCATCTGCTAAACGTGAATGCTCTTAAATAAGGGGTGAATCAATTCGTATTTTCTGTTAAGTTGGTTTTTCATATATTACCATTTTTATTTCTTTTTGTATATGTGCATGGAGTAATGATTATCAAACGCGATTTTCCCTTATTGTATGCACCGCAGTATGATTTTGTTATTTAATTGGAGTAACAAGAGGAAAATTCCTGTGTGGCTATGGGTTTCATGAGAAAAAGCTTTTTTCCAATATTGGCATGTTGAATATAAGAGATTATTCGATAACGAGCAATAACGATTGACTAATTATTAATTAAATGAATTGTGGCGCGCAGCCGGATGCTTGCTGGGAACGTGACGTATATGTAGGTATGGATTTCTGCCATACACCGTTTGACTAATTACGTTCATTATCGTCGGACCTGCCAATTCCACTAATCATTCGCTTTGACATACGATGCGTATTGAATTGTTCCTTGGTATTTGTCATTTCTCTACCTTTGGATTGCTTGGTATGTTTGAATTAATAAGTAAACTCAGATTTTTTAATTTTTAAAATCTAAACTCCTCTTTTTACTTCAACATCTGTTTTGGGGGGATTGAGAATTATTGAGGTACTTACCTGTATATTTCTTGAAATTGAGTTTCTTCGTTTCTTCTCAAGTGATATCTCTGTATAATTCACGTAACATAAGAATGCAAAAGGATAGATCGGGAAGGCAAATTAGTTATTGAGTGTGCCGATGAACCATGAAAGTATTACGTGGGATTCTAGCCGCTACCGATAATGAATGAAGGCATGTGCGATCATGTATAATGAATTAAATTCCCAAGCATACAGGAATTTTTCAGTGGCGAAACTCATTGTACAGGAATTGGATCACCCTAATTTTGTATTGAACAAATCATGCAGAATACGAGATGATATTCATTCTCTTTCTTTATTCCAGAAAACTTACACAGTTGAAACTGAATAGTCAGCGTGTAGATTCCATTTTTTTTTCGTGCCTTTCGTACAGCATTTCGAAAGAAAGAATTTGTTCTAGTCAGGTATTCTACGATATACTTTTGGTCCTTTGTTTTCATGGATCATCGGCAATGATTGGGATGTTTCCCATTTCCGTAGTAGACTCATAATCTGAAACGAAAAGGTACTTGTCTTGATGGTTTGGTAAAAAGAAATTCTGTCACTAATCGCGCTAATAGCTCGTTAAAGAATATGTTAATGCGTTCAAATAAGAATCACAATTTAATTAGGGGTAAAATATCAAGCCAACCATTAATTATTCAATCTGATTTATCATACCTGTAAGAAATGTTTGAAGTTAAAGGGTCACAAATGAAATGTGCATCCTCTAATTAGTAAAATCGGTCTTTAATATCATTTTTGTTTTACAACATTAACAAAAATAATTAACATAGCTATATGCCACAAGACACATTGCACGACGATCGCAATGCCGTGTCTTAACAGACATCGGTATCAATGACGATCCTAGCAACCAGTTAACTATCGGAGATTACACAGTAACATGACTATCATATTACCGAGGTAAATGATTGGTCGCGACATTATCTTCAATGCCATCGGACATAAGTAAAAAACTAAACGTTCCGATCTAACGCGATCTGTATTTGATTGTCGAGAAACCAGGCGTAACAAGGCGGAATTCTTGTGGGCCTTGGATTCTTTTAGTAAAATCGACGTAGCATCGGAAATCGATTCAAATCCTATTTACGCGGTCCTTGCAAAGGTGGCAATTTCCCGCAACTAGTGCGCGGCGGGTGCGTGTAAAGTACTATAAAAAAGGGAGGCTACTGCTTAAGAAATACTGTCGGACGCTCCTAACTGAAGCTTGCGAGAAGACCCTGTGAATAGCAGAATGTGCTCGGACAATAGCGGTGGAGATAACCGCTGATGTCGGAAGTTGAGAGGAGTCTCGATCGGCAATCAGAGCCATTGATCCGGTAATTACAATCTAGAGCCGAGTAGCTCTCTAAGTTTACACGTCTTTGGCTGCGTTGGGTAATGTAATTACAGTCCTCCACCTCCTTCTCTTCCCTGCTGGTATCTGCTGGCGCTTAACGAGCGCCAGCAGATAGTAATACACAACGTACATAATACACAATAGTAATACACAATACAACGTATAATAGTAATACACAATACAACGTACATAATTAATTGTAATGTACATAATTAGTATCACATGCTAGGTTCACCGGTCTGGATTGAATACGCGTGTCCCGCCCGAGTCATCCGACATTGGGAAATCGAATGACGCCGATCGATCTGTGTTCCCCTGGAAACCGGTGGAATGAGATCACCTTCATTTCGGTGCTGCCGATCATTAGCGATAGGATTAGGAATGTTAGAAGTTTCTCGTGCCGTGTAGGCCGAGTAAGCGCAATTACGGCAACCGTGGTGTGAGGTACTGCTGGCTCAATGATAGAAGGTTACCGAATCGAGCCAGAGTGAAAACTATTGCGAAGAAAATGAATGGTATTCGATACGGAATTGCGAATTGTTGCATAATGCTGTAACTCTTCTAGTACTAAAGTCTAGCTATAATTGATTTCTATCTTTTCCTATGTATAATTGTCTATAATTATTTAGCTTCATTTCTAGAGTTTGTGCTTGTCGGGCTAGCTCGCGACAGTGTTCGGGAGGACGACTCGCACTTGCTCGACTACCAATCGAGTAGGAATGTTTGACTAAGCCAGTCGGCTGTCAGCGCCGCACATATTCACCGAGGCGCAGCTCTCTTTCAGAACAGCTGCGAGCGCGCGGGGCCGCGCCGGTCCCGAAGTAATTAGTCGTTTCTGCAGCTGCCACTAGTCGTCGCACATGAGCGTTCAGTGATTTGCAATTTGTTGGCACCAAGTTTCGCGCTCGACTTTTCCAGCGTCGACGTCGCCGTCGTCGATAGACGATGAGCATGACAGGCTCGACGGGACGGCGGCGGGGCGAGACCCAGTTTCAAAATTGGATTTCCGCGAGTCCCTTTCCTTGCCGCGAGATAAATGCACTCGAAATCCCCCGGGAGATATCCTAAATTACACAGCGTCGGCGCTGGGGCGAAGGCCCTTTGTGCGCGATGGGTGTTGGCAGTCGCATGTCCTGTCAGACGCACAGCCGGCTGGCTCCACCCACTCTGCTCTATTCCCTCTATCCGTTTTATCTTTTCTCTTTCTCTCCTCTATTCGCTATCCGATAGATATTCGCTGGCGCGCAATTTATCGGTGTCCCTCGGGGTGTGCCCGTTGCTCGAATAAGACACCTTGGTGTAGTTGTAGTCCCTTACGACGCTCTTGCGCCCCCTCAAGTAGTATCTGACGCCCAGGTAGACGATACCGGCCACGAGGACCGCCAGGTTGATGGAGAATAGGATTATCATCCTGTAGAACCAGAGCGTCGACTGCATTGTCCAGGAGACCTCGGTCAGGATGCACTGGGACTTGCCGAAGTTCCAGGAAAGCGTCGAGTCCGCGTGACACGACACGCACTCGCCGTCGGTGGCTCCCGAGCACAATTTACAGGTGTAGTGACAGGGCGTGCACACACCGTGCGTGTTGTCTCTTGTCCCGTATGTCCCCGGTGGACAGTCTCGCAGGCAGCTTCCCTCGTGGTGGTACCAGCCCGGCAGACACTCTGAAAAATTACATACACTGCTTTGATGCCCCTCGTTTCTCCTGCCACTCGCCACTTTCCGCAACCCCCTTTCTCTGCCGTCTCTACTACGCACGATACGTATACTAGTTGCAGCCTCGCGACACATATGGATGACATAGGTAGGCGAGCGCGCGCGCGCGCTCTAATTCCGCACGTACTTCCACTGTTGTTTTACACGGCTAAAATTTGTAGACACCAGCCTGGAAGGTTTGTAGACAGTATGCTATGCACTGCGGTGTCATCTCTGTGCCTTTTATGAAAGTGGTCCTCGAAAATAGTTGCCCATTTTGGCTTATCTCGAGCAATTAATGTTTGGTTTATTTGTATTTGATTCGCTTTGAATCGGTAGCCATTAAAGAAGGCAGACATGCTGAAAGCGCACGTTGAAATCATTTCAGAGGACGAATCGACGAATTATCTCTGTGATCAATTTTTATGTGCTTGGTAGCTTGGCGATATGTCATCCATCTGTAACGCACAATTTCCCAAAATCGTTTACTATGTATCTGGCGCTCTCTCGCATACAGACTAAAGCATAAATCAACGTGAACTACTCGGTAAACAGCTATGATTTCGCACCTACATACAGAAATGTATCCTTGTGGTTACATTGAGCACGCATTCGCACATGTACAATACGTAATAAGCAGTATTGATGTCGATATAAGTACAACGCTACGTATAAAGTTTAGGCCTCGGTGAATTTTCCATTATCTTTTATTGCGGTAGAAAGAAATGCGTCCTACGACAACGGGGCATTCTCATTGGTCTCTCGGAGCAATCTTAGTACGCTTTTGTCTTTAGTATCGCGTAATTTAATTCGCCCAGCCCTAATGACAAAAGTCTATGCAACCGCCGTATATTAGTGACGTTAGCAGAACGCGTTCTTTACAGGAAAATTAAAAGAGAAGCAGTAGAAAAGCGTATTGAAAAGACACGCATGTAAAGATCGGAACAAGAATTAAGAACGCACTTAAAGTATTAGTGTTGCAGCGAAAATACTGTAATTTCTTATTCCCTTCAATTTTTCATAAGCTCTTATTAAGATGTTAAATCGAGAGCTAAGTAACCGCGACATAGAACTATCCTTGTGTTAAAGAGAATTTAATTCATCGAGCCCAAGGATTAAAGGATTGCATGCATGTTGTAGTGGTATATTAAAGAAATAAAATAGGCCATACAAGGAAACCCGCATGCACACTCGCAAGCAACACATCTACAAAAACAAGTTAAAGTAAAAAAAAACAGACCAGCAACCAAAAGCATAAAAATACAGAAACTGTGCCCACCTTATACGATTCTAGTATTTTGTTCGGAGAATTCTTTCACGTATTATTTTCGCGTAACTTCGTGTAATATCCAAACTTGCCCATTTCGGTGAGGCCAGCATTTAGAGTTTCGTGTTAGTTGGAAATCCGACTACAGCCCAACCGGTTTCACCTTATTATTTTATTAGCAGTATCTACAATCTAAAACATAGCCACAGCCAAGGCAACTGATGAACAAAATACTGGAGGCGCACGGTGGCAAAGCAAGCAACATAGAGGGTCTCGCAAGAGGATAAATCTAGAACGATAGAGAAGTAGTAAGAACTCACCGTGCTGGTGAAGCGTTCGAAGGGGGATAGGTGTCTTTATTGTATTTGTTTATTGGTTGTACGTGGTTGATTGGGTAGTGGTGGATTGTGGATGTGAGAGAGATTGGTGGTGGTTGATTGGTTGGTTCGTGGTGGTTGGCTGGTTGTCTGAGAGAAATCCGCGGCCGCAACTCGCCCGACGACGGTGTGCGTCCCCCAAGAGTACCTAAATACGTTCCCGGGACCTGCTATGGACTGCTAGGATCAAGCGATACACACCCGCGCGCGCACACATACACACGCACACACACATACAAACACACGTGACACTTGGGAGACAAGTAATCTTTCCCTAGACTGCGGACAATTGAATTTCTCCTCGCCCAACACTTCCCTCAGGATCATCTTCTGCCTTTTCCTCTGCGCCATCTCTCTCTCTTTCTCTCTCTCCAATCTTCCCCTTTTCTTTCTAGCAAGGATCAAGCTTGCCACGCGAGGCTCGTCCTGCTTCTCTCGTCTCCTCGCGTCCTCGAAATTGTCCCCGTGCGAAAGAAGATTATTAGTGGGTGCGGTGGGACAGCCAAGAATCACTTTGTGTTATTGTTGATTAAGGGAAGACCGGGACTCGGGCGGATTAATCTTGGACAGAGTAGAATTCCTTCTGGATTGAGCTGGCTTTCTACCGAGCTTCGGAAATTATTATCCCTCGAAAGATGAAGCCGTATATCACATCGGTGGGTTGGCTTCGGACACACTGGCGTGGAAAGTTTTCTTTCAAATTTTCTATACGTCTGCGTTCTATTTCAGAACCTGGCTGCAATGCTCGATTTCTACCGAATTTTTCTATAAATATCCACGAAAAAAAGTTTCCTTGAGGATAAAAAGACAGGAGAATAATGGTACTTTATCATTAGTAATCCCCGATCCATAAGAGTTGTGATAAGAGTTATGAAAATGGGATGCAACGTATGATAAAGCTCATGCCAAAGGAACCGCCAGCTTTCCTATGAATACTTGTGCAAGCCATTTAGTATTTTAACCAAAGAAAACAAAATTATTAGATACTCCAAAGATGATACCATTTCATAGAATCAAATTCCAAATTGCAGGCTGTCGAAATGGAAAGCCAAGAAAATCGTGTATTCTACATACCTGAATGTTTTAATCTAAGCGTGCAGATATAAAATACTTTAGAGAAAAGCTTGTGCTCATGGTGATAGAGTATTAGGTCGCTATTTTGAAATCGGCGGTGAAATGTGGGCTACCCGGATGCAAAGAAACATTCTACCTTATGTCACTCATACATACATATACGAACGGATAAGACACCCATACAGACGTACCCATTTTCAACGACATTGGAAGCATTAGCGCCAGTGCAATTTTGCAGATGCGCCGATAAGAAAACAGTGCAGCTCTTCCGCTTTCTTTTACGCAAGCAGTAAAAGAACTAGTACCAATTCGGATTTGCTTCATAAAACGCTAGGAAAGTTTATTTCTAATTTAGATTTCAGTTTGGCGAAATCTCAAGGACACATTAGTTTACCCAATCGATTTTCTATCTGCATTTACGCAGCTGTTGATACTGTTCAGACTCACCAACTGAACACTAACTATACTGTGAAAAGAAAATGATCAAATCGAACGAGAAATCGGAATCATTAAACATTTAATGATTATAGAAACGCATCACACTACGTCCCTACAGTTGCACTTGTTGAAGTCAAATTCTGTACACGCTTCGTCTCGCCGATTAAGACGTAGTTAGGGACAATCAGGAATAAACATTAGGCTACGGTTCATGCGATAAATACATTACTACGAATAATAACACGGTCTGCTCCTCTACTATAGCCTGACATGCCATGAAATAACACGTTCGCCAGGGAGAGAACTTTTCCCTCCCGCTGTCGACGCGATCGTGATTGATACCGTCACTCTCGTTAAAACAGTAAGTAAAAATCCCTGTAATATAGCACCCTTCGTGCAAACACTGAAAAGAAGTATTCAAAGCTAAGCCCAAGCTACTATAATCTTACGACCGCAGAATATGGGCTTTACTGTTACCAAAATTGAAAAGTTTCACCACTCAGGCGAACGTGTTATATAAACGCTACAACAACACCCAATTTCTTGCAATGGTATGCTCTTAAGGCGCAATTACACTGGAAATTTATTTCCATTGCTAAAAAGGATTGTCTTTCTTTTCCCTTCGACGATTTCCATTGACAAAGAGCGAAATTTCCAGTACAAATACAACCCCGAGCGCACGTACCTGAGTCCCCCGAGCAAAGTCAATCGGCAGCATTCGGAAGAATTAGCGGACGTATGGAATTAGTAGAAAAGGTCACATTACTAGTTAATGCTCACACGCTCGTCCGCGGACGAATAATCTGCCGCAGCTGGACTTTCGTATTCAGGATAATTCTCCCCTTTTAATCCATCCATGATATACAAATTTCAATGTCGCATATAATGATTCGTATAGTTTGCAATTGCTTATACAATATATGTATATATATATATACGTATTTATATATATATATATATATAGATTTATGTATATGTGTACATAAGTGTGCGGGAAGTTGCCTGCGTTCATCGGCACCGGGCTCGCCAACCAAATTTCCCTTCTCGTCATTCGGATTAAAAAAAGGTGTATGTCGATCATCGAGTTGGACGATCGATGGTAATGAACGCACGCAAATTGCCTGTTGCGCACCTTTCGCATTCTCTCTCTCTCTCTCTCTCTCTCTCTCTCTCTCTCGCTTTCTCTCTCTTGTTCATGCTTGGCCTCCTCCCGTACTCTATAACTTAGGATATGTCGGCTCTGTTCAAGCGCGGAGATACATTGTACAGTACATACAAACATTTACAATAGATACATTAACAGTTGGCTGGACCGCGTCGCGACTGGGTAGACATTTGGAGTGCGGATCCACGTGGATGCCCCTTCCGTCTAGCATGATTCTAGGTTGATTCTAATGCCGAGCTTCCTGGTACATAGATCCAGACGGCTGAACCTCGCTCGTCGTCGCAGGAATGTCGCGTAGAAAATTGAGCCTGTGTGCCTCGGTCGCGTCTCGTGCATTCATCCTCGATCGAGTGTCGCCGTCGCGGAGGATGCCGGGAATGGGGCTGAATGAACGTGAATGGGGAGTGGATGTATGGGACGAAAACGGGAAACGCGGTCACGGGTTTGTTCGGCTTCCTTATAGGTGCCCTGTCGATGCAGTTCGATGTCTAGAGGTCTTAGTGCCTGCACCCTCGGCGACTGGGTTGCAATTTTCTCTTGTCTGCTTCAACAATCTGAGATTGCCACAGACGGTCTCGTTGGTTTCAGAATTTCTTATCAGTAATCAAAGCAACCCAAGAGTGCCATAATTTCACAAGCATTTTTAGCATGTTACATTTCTACAGTGGCGATCCTCCATTGGCCTGGATTGTTAACGCGCCATCGATAGATTGGCTTTCAATAGTGGCAGGGTCGGCCGCATCATAGTTGTATCTCGAGTGCGGCGAACAATTGTTGCAACAACAACGGGCATAGACGGCGTCGCGGCTCTACTTGAACAAAGGCGGTTGGCAGAGTCTCGGGATGAGACTAATGAGATTAGATAACGAGGTTCTTGAGCCAGTGCCGATTGCCGCGGATAGAAATGGCAGCGAACTGCCATTAGACCAGGAATTGCATTGCCCGGGCTCTAAAGCGATCAATTAACGGGCGGATAAAGGGAAGGGGAAAGGTTTCTACGGTTCGCATTGATGACAAATAGACCACGGAAAAGTTAATAATCCATTCGCCCCATTCCACACTGTCGCGACATATGTCACCGGTAAAATAATGACGGCGTAGTGAGTGATTTTCGTCGTTTGAAAAAACACTTTGGGACCCGGCGCATCTGTGTACGCCGTCCCAGTAAACGTTATGCATAGTTTATTATTGTCACACGTGAACCACATATTAACTCGTGCGTGGAGTCGCCACCGTCCCACTCCTCTCTCGGAGTCAGAAAATCGGCAGGGAATTTCCCTAGCTTTGTCACTCAGAACTCGATTGTCAAGGAACCGATGTCCTTTACGATAATTATATATCGTCTTAAGTAATGAGACGTTTGTCCCTTGACAACCCGTAACAGTTTTCCACGACAGATCCGTTTGCTGGAAATCATTTGGAAATAGCTCGCGTTATCACAGACACTTGTTAGTTTAACTTCCTTATATCGTTACGTTTTCGATTGTTACTTTCAGTTAGGACGTCCTTGTTGAAGGTGCGATGGCGCGCGAAGTTCTTCGAAGTATTGCTCTTGATATGTAATGTTTATCAATGAAGAAACCAAAGTGGACGAACGAAAGCGAAAGGCAGGCGATAAGTGTGCGTGGAAAAGTGGCGACTCAACTTCCGGTGGCATTGCGAAGTATAAATCGAGCAGCTTTCTCGAAATGAGCTGCGCTAGTCGGTAAATTAGAGGCCTTACATCGAACATCAATCGGAAATCCCCGAGGAGACTTTACATTCGATCCGACGCGCGAACCGATCCGGCTTGTGCAAATTAAGTCTCTCGCCGGCCAAAACCAGCAGCTTGGAACACGCCCGCTATCTCGTTTCCAGAAGAAATTTATACGCTAGAGTTAACTTACGTAGATTTAAAAATGACTTTCTTTCCATTGAATTAAGAGGAGCGCCTTTCTCTAATGTTGGGCGCGAGGGAAGGGGAAGCCACGCCCTTATGTAGAGTATCCTATCTGGAGAGATTTCGTCATCTCTCGGCAATTTTGAGGAGAAAATCCGCGTCTACCCAGCCGCCCGGTCTGTCACGACACACGTTACACACACGGGTAATATTGTACACTCGGAATATTACATTTACAGACTTGGAACGAACCGGGACACGTCCAACCTCCTCCTCTCCTCGTATCACGATCACGTCCGTGCCTCTCTCTCTCTCTCCCTTTCTCTCTTTCTCGTTCTTTAGTATAATTGACTCTTATCGGTAGAATCGAGCTATATACGATATTTATACTGGCAATCTCCTATCGTTTTACTTTCCTTTTGCGCTTTCGGTCCGTTCTGATGCGCCCTTTCTTGAGCACGAACTTTTTGCTCTCGCTGTAGTGCTGCATGCTTCCTTGTTCCATTTGGCTCGCTCTGTGTGCCGCAGAGTGGACCGAGTCATGCGAGTAATACCGCGTTCGGGAGATTGAAAATCCACTTTCCGGACTTTTCTTGCTTGTTAAGCGTTCTGCCCGCTACGAAAGAGCATTGCGGATGGGCCGAAGACCTTTGATGACTGTACCTTTACAATTGATTATTATTTTCTCAACATATATCTCGATGGTTATCTTCGAGATTCAGTATTTCGTAATCAATTGTCGAGCACTGGATTCCTTTTCTTAATAAAGGGATGCCATTTAATTTTCCAAGACCAAAGCTCAAATCCTTCAATTGGATTGCGAGTGGAATAATTTAATAATTTGTATAAGATCAACGGTCTATCCGCACACATGACTTCCTAACTTTTCCAAAATTTTCATTATCTGTACGATTCTGCCCGACTCCAATGGTTCAGGCTCAAGGACTCAAACGTTGAAGTTGGATTCGTTAGGGGAACGAAATCGCCGGCATCCTCGTCGATACTAGAACTAGATCTCGCGTGCTTCTCGATTGTATTGACAGTGTTGCGCGTCTATTGTAGTAGTATAGCGGTATATACACGTATAATACATATTTATATGCGCGCGTAAGGACGCGCGCTTCCAGCTGTGCGTCCAGGAAGATTTGAAGGTGGAAGCGTCTTGAAATCGGGACGAGCTTCTTCGCATTGCGCCACTCTAAGCTCGATCGTAGTCGCCCGCGATACATTTCTCGCTCGCTGTCTGTTTCTGTTCAACTCACACCCATTTACACTAGACTACTATTAATAGCCTTCGCCTTCATTTCATTATCCTGGAAAGTACACTCTTCACAGAATAGTTAAAGTAATAGAGTCAACTACAGACTGACTTCATGTTAATTTGAAGAATTAAAAATCATCCTACCGTTAAACCACAATTCTACTTGGATAAATTAATCCCTGCCAAATTACACATTCACGTCAAAACTAATAAGAGTCTGCTCCTGATAAACCTCTGATTAAAAAGAATATTGTACTTGTATTGAATAGTATATATAATAATAAATAAGGATTCCGAGCACTCTCTCACGTATCATGTCCCACGTCTCATATCGGATTCTTTTCACTGGAATATCGCGACTGCCTGGCGCAGCCTTACTCTCCATAAATAATCACCAAAACTTAAGCACATGCGCGTAGATTACGTGTATACATAGACCTCTAGGATCAGAAAGCTTGCTTTATTGGGTGAAATCACCGCGTTAATAATCGACAAGCGACAGGCCCGTCTAAACAAGGGATGGGAAAACTGAGAAACATGTTCAGTTGGTGTTTTAACTAGATGAAGGTACATACACGTAACTGCGTCGAGAACAAATAGAGCAAGCGCTCGAAAAGCGTTCGCCATTAAATATGAAAGCGTAAAACGTTCTTTCCCTCACTCGTCTCTCATCTCTCGTCACGGTAGGTGTATGTCTTCGGGCTAGAATTTCCACGGGAATCCTGTTAACTCGACCAATGCTGAGCCCGTTATTTCAGTATCCGGATACACTGTCCCCCTTCATCCACAATCTCCCCGAAGGAAAATTAAATGGTTCGCTTTGCTAGAGTGGCTTCCTGCGTTGATTCGATACTTTGTACTGCTGTATCGCTACGTTTTTCTTGTGCTTCGGGTAATCGCTTGCAACCAATATTAATGTGGAACGGATGTCACGAAGGAATAGAAGCGAAAATCGAGTAAATTTCATTAAAAGCTTATCGGGTGTCTCCGAATTGTCTTTAAACTTGAAAATACGATTTAAGTACACATAATTAAGTACCATTGGAAGTACACACGACAGCAAACCGGAAGGCTTGAATGTTAACAGGCGAGAGACAGTCTAGCAGGGTTCTGATGGAATTGATGGAGTTGTGCACATACGTCTGGTAACCAGACGGAATCATTAGTCGTCGCGGAATTGTTATTAACGGGCAATAGGTAGAGAACGCAGCTATGCTAACAGATGATATCACGCAGGAAGTACTCTGGCTCGATACGACTTGGCGAACTTTTAACAGCTAAAATTCGCCTAACACTGAGAAACGAACGGCTGGCAATGGGATATAGCGTATATGGGTGTATACTGAGCAGGGATAACAACGGGTCTCGTTATCGTTCTCCGGTGCTCGCGGTCTAAGGGTATAAATCAATTTCGGACAAGAGAGGAACTCAGCCGGGGTTTGCGAGCACAGGGGAATATACCGAGCTGGATGTGACACTGAAATCGTAAACCTAAAGCGCCGAGGGCATCGTTAATTTTCTCTCTGTTGAATTAAGAGACCTAGAAACCGTTCCCTGCTTCGAACCTCCGGATATATCTCACTTTTCACTGCTTCTACTATAATAATATATAGTTTAATAGGTGCACCCTTTGTGTTTAAACAAACACGCGCATTTTTGTCATTGTCAAACTCGTGCTACCTGAAGCCCAAAATTCAATCCCGGTCTTTTACTTACTGGCCTAAGTACAGATAGTGCGGAAAGAATTGCATTTTCACCCGATTAAGTACACGTTTTGGATAAATAAGTGTTTTGCCAAGCTCGTTGCATGCGCGAATTTTGTATACGTAACTTGGAGAAATAGAACTCAGACGAACTGTGCAGATTTAAGGAGAAAATATTAACTTCTACGATTCTTTTATAACTTTATACTTTATGAGAGATTTAAGTAAGATTAAGTAAACTATTCTCCCGTATTTCCTCTTTAAGGGAATGAAACCCATAACAAATGATATGTGGTCGCACTGAAATGTCGAGCTCCATACAACGTGACATGATTTCTCACTGGTGCACGTGACGCGCGGATATTTTTGCCTGCCCGACATTTTATCCAGTTGATATGGATTGCAATAGAATAACAACGACAACAAAGTGAGTGGAAAGCATCGAAACCTTGCAATAAAGATAGCTTAGAACTCATTGTACTTTCTTACAAATTAATGGCAATCGAATAGAAACGAGAGTTCTATCAGTAGAGCCATGCCAGCTTATCCTAACACTAAACATTATGCAGCATTTCCGAAATGAAGTCATTATGCATAGCCTGATATGACTTAAAGCACCAAAGTTCGTCGGCCACCGTCTGTTTATGTCTACACACTGGCCATTAATTATCGTAGCAGTATATTATGCGTCCAATTAGATGCTGAAAAACGCCTAGTCCACAAAGCGAAAGCCCGAATATACCGAGGTTGAATTAGCAGGCGGCAATCCCTGGGGGAAAGGGGTCTAATTGGAAGTGTCTGGTACACGCGCCGCTAAAAGGAACTCTAGGAAAAAAATGCTCAAAAAAGGTCAATTCGACGAAAGCTCTGCGCTAATCCTTGGAAGCTGCCGTACTCAAATACGACTCGTCGCTGGTTGATTTTAAAGGGTGGAAATTCCAATTATTACTGCCAGTACGATACGCGTTGATTGACGTAAACTGTGCCACTTTTCACCAGTTTCCCTTTTTCAGTTTTCCTTCCACCTCTTTTGCTTTTGCCCACTTTCTATCCCCCCCCCTCCCTCTCTCTCACTCTTCCTCTTTCGGCTTATGCGGCAGTTCCTGCCGGTGGCTCTATTGTCGCAACACGCAAAAGTCGGCGAACAATGGGATCACGGAATAACGTTTTTAATTTGATACCGCGGCATTAGCGAGTTGACGACAAACGAGCGAACCCCGTACGCGCTCACTCTATGTATACCCGGCTCCCATTCATTCGTTGATCCATTCAATTTTTCCCACTGGCTTTCGTGCTCAACCATACGCTGGTCTTATTCTCCGTCCTGCTATTTCCAGCGTAATTTCGTGATCGATTCACCGGAAGTTTAGACGACATACTGACGAATTTATCACCGAGTATTAAGCGAGTGCGAAACGTGCGAGCTGCACTTTAATTCTCCGATAATGCACTGATAGAAAGTCTTTGTTCCAAGCTGGCATGGGGACAGAAGTATTCGAATTGGATTTACTTATGACGTTGATCGGTCAAGATGTCATTTTTGCACTTTAGCTGAGAATTTCGAAGCTCGGCGTTTTTATAACCAAATTTCTGGAGCTCTGCCCTCGTTTTACCCTTTGGCCGGACATCAAACGTTCTTTTAAAGTGCGCGATTGCACAGTGGAGGAGTCTGTCCAACATGCCCCGTTTTATGCTCGCATATCCTCCTCGAGTGTGTTCCTTTATACCGTGGAGAATGTGTGTGAGAAAGAGAGAGAGAGAGAGAGAGAGAGGACACCCTTTGAAATCACACGGGGTTGTGGTCGCTTCTAATTTTGCGCGCGAATAAATTCGTCCTATTTCCTAGGGACCCGGCTTAATTAAATATCCGTGGACCTTCGATTCGACGGCGATCCCCCAGGGGGAAAAATGGTGATCTATTCGAGTGGTGCGGATATTTTCGAGCGCGATTTTAGGGATACCATACTCAAGAGTTGATTGGGAACGACGATTTTGTTCAATGGTTGCGCTCGACTAAAAAATTCGGTACGAAAACAGAACTAATTATCGCAATACTGGTACTGTAAGCACAGAACCCCTATCAAAAAACCGCAGTATTGATTATTAATAAGAGTGGTATACACGCGTTTGCGGGAAAATCTGCCAATAATTAGCCATCGTTTCAACCCGCCAATTATGGTGGATTGAACCCGCGTCGATTTTGGTCGGGTTTCTCGATCCCTTTGGCTTCCGTCCCCTTCCTGCAAGAGCTACTGCGCGGGGCCATTTTTCCACCGGCTACATTTTCACTGATTAAACGTGCGCGCTCGGCGAAATATTGGATTAAGCAAAACATTAAGTGTTCCGGTGCGCGCCAGAGGCACGTAATTAACTAAATCAGGGCATAACGAGGCACTTGGTATGCCTGTGCACTCAGTCAGCAATTATGAATTGATGAATCGGCGTGCGGCGATGCATCGACTATTACATACGGGGGGGCAGAGGGGTCGATTCTTTTCTTAGAATGGGCCGAGCGTTTAGAAATGGTAGTAGAGCGTCGTCATTTCAGCAATGCAGAAATGTAGTATTGTTTAATGGTAATTGGGAAATAGAGACAAAAATATCTAACAAATCGAGTCCAGCTACATTCCATTCGGGACGGAAATTGCCAGAACAAGCAACAGAATAAGTTAAAAAATAGATCGTGTGGGAAAAAAGCAATACAGTGGACGAATAAAAAGAGAAGAAAACAGAGTAGTTTAATGTACTAACTAAATCGAACTGTCGACCACCCTAATAATAAGTACAGAATTTTGCCATAACCTTTTAATACAAGTTAAGAACTGTGCTTTTTTTAGAACAGACCGTTCCATATCAGTACTGTTGCCGCAATATTGCCGACAAAATCAATTTGCTAATTATTCAAGCTTGGAGCAAGATCGTGAAGTGGTGACAATGCGAACGAATATTGATCAAGATATTAGAACGTCAGCTTATCAAAAAACCCTTCATTCAAGTGTCTCTTCTTATCCTCTCAATTCCCTAAATCGAATCTTGGTTCTACTGATGACCAATTGCTAGAATTACGCGAGGCAAATGTTCGCAGGATCCTCTAACTTCCTTCCACCCTGGCAGTTTCGCGATTGGTTACCGCCCGGCCTCCGGGAGAAAAAGATGATCGCACAGATCTCGAATGGAACCCCGTTGATTCCGACGGTAGATTCGTGTCGGCCTCCATTATTATCGTTTAGTCGTGATTATTCCATCTTTCCCGGATCGAGAGCGGCGGTTCGCCAATGCGGAGAACGCCACGACTTGCGCGAAACTCGCTACGTGTATTATATATATGTACAAGAGTGTGAATCCTAGTGTATCGTCGCCCAAAAGCATAGCGGGGCCGATCGCATTATCAAAAAACAGTAGAGTCGACGAGAACTAAGGGTCCACTCATACCATAGATCTCTTGGTCAATCGGCAGTTTAGTCATTGGCGTAAGAAACTAGCTCACATGGCAGAGTACGTAATTGTCCAATCTCGGGCGACGAGTCGAGCGAGAAACTAAACTGTCAACCGACAGAAAATCTGCGAGTATGCGGCTAGCCTAAGCGGTCGCGTCTAAAAAGTCTCCTCCCTCGTCCTCACTCGCTCGAGCGATGGCACATTAAGGTGCCACGTCACGCGATTAAACCTTCAAATCTATCTAGTCGAGATCTTGGCGCGCAGACACGTCGAGGACGACGGATCCCGAATGGCCGGCCTGAATAATTCATCGGCGCGAGAAATCAGGCTCCTCTCCCCCCTGCATATTGAGGGGGTGGCGACGCGCAGACCACTCGCGAAAAATCGGGGCGAAAACCGCCGGCCAGCTAGTGTGTGGCAGTCGGCTCTTTCCCGATCGATTCCGCTCACTTGCGACTTTTTCGCCGTCCGGCAGTCGGCTAGATTAGCGGGAAATGATCGGCCACTTGGGTGCGATGTCGCTGGGAAAGCTCGCCTCGAGCATCCCCTTGTCTATACAGTAGGGTTATGGTTTGACGGCGAATAAGGAGAGCTAGTCGCCCACTCACGCTTTAAGCTCGCTGCCACTCGCAGCTCCGAGGCTCTTCGGGGAGTGCGAGTCGCCATTTAAAGTCCCGCTTGGCACGAAGGGCGAGCGCGAGTAGGGAAAAGTGGGTGTCTGCTGGTTAACGGAGGAGTCACCCTGGACATATAAGTCGACGGCTAGTATCACAGTTGCCAGCGAGGCGCCCGTGAGGAGAGTGCGTCGACTTGGGCCGGACATTATCATGAGCAGGGCGCCGCCGGGAGGCTAGATGTTAGAGGTGTGCTCTGATACCTCGATGATATCGAGCGCGAGGAGGGTAAAGCATGAGCGACGCTCGAGCCCAGGTCCTTTCGGCTCTCAAGGCAACTGGCTCGGACTAGATCTTGCCAGCTCAACTCGCCCGTGAGGTAGGCTAGAAGGAGTAGAATGAGGCACCCACCTAGGCACCCACTTCCACTGTCCACGGAAGTGCAGCCGCTCGTTTGGTTCTCCGTGGTCGGCCTTTGCACCTCCGGATGCGAGACTCTCTCCACTTGCTGGCTACCTGTCCAAGGATCACCCTCGGTGTCGACGATATTGTGCCGCGTGTCCGGCGCCTTGTTATCCTGCACCTCCTGCTCCTGATTCACTGGCGGACCCGGCTTATCCTTGTCCAACTCCTCGTCGATCTCTAACGAGCTCTCCGTCCCGTACAGCATCAGCTTGAACTCCTCGATTGTGTCTGCAACAGGATGCACAAGGATCAAACACGCATTTCTTAACGATTGCTTAGAATAACCGTAGTCCCAACTTTACTTTTCTCCGCCTTCGACAGGGCTGCCAATTTTAATCTCCGAGCTCTCATACGTTTTCAAGATTTTCTCTTGAATCTTTTGCGATCAGTATTTGGCAACCCCAAGATTCAATCTCCAATTCGTACAATGAATCCTGGAAGTTTCATACTTTATTTATTCTGTTGCAATGCGGATTTGAATTGCCTCGCTCAATAGCGCTTGAATCCGGGTTTCGAAAACTAGTTGTTGAGTATATTAGAAGTTTATAAATGTTAGGGTGAAGCGATGGTGCTTTGATTTCAGAAGCACGGCCAACGTGGTTAAATGAGCGTGCTCTTCCTGTTCATCAAACTTCCAGGACAAAGTTATTGACGAATTTTCATCAAACAAGCTTCGGAAAGTTAGTTGATCGTATATGGCTGCCACGGGGCATATTCATATACCGGTACTTACGGTTATTGTGTCATAGTGCGGTACAAGTTTTAACTACAAACTAAATGTACCTCGAAATAGGTCTAGTTTAAAGCAATGCAACTGGTCATAAAATGTGGCAAACGAATGTAGTAATACAAAACACTGTTTGAGCCAGAAGAAATTTATACTGGCAATAAACTACGTACAAATGATTTATGTATTTACTAGAGTCACATAGATCAATCAAATGTATAATAATAACGTTCTATTCTACCAAAGTGCAAACATAATATAACGTGTTTAACACTAGAAAAAAAATGGCGAGTGTTGAACTGAAACTGTAGACCTGTTTACAAATAGTATTTACACAAAGAAAATGAGCAAGTACACGCAATATAATAAAACTTAATGGAAAACGCATGCTGAATAGAATAGTAGGACGGGCAGCGATATATTATCGAAGGCAATTAACGTGTGTAAAAACCAATACATCCGCAGAATTGCGCAGTCGAGACGGTCGCATAAAATAAACGCAGCCCCTTAAGCGGGTGACGGGAACCGCCTGAAATACCGCAGAGAACGTACTGTCGGCACGCGAATTTATGGCGTGTTGTGGAAATTAGTCAGTGCCGGTGAACCGTGCGCTCCAGTTCATGGCGAGCGGCTGCTCGGCTTAATAATTAAACGTGGGAAAAGGCCGCAGACGTAACGCGGCTTCTGGGACAAAAGGCTGCTTTAATTAAAAATAGGGAATTCGTAGCGCGGGGCAGGGTGGCCGCGCTCAAAGTTTAATTTTGGACTCAATTGGGGAAACCAGGGAGAAATGTTCCCAGTAAATTCAGCGGCCCTTTCCTAAGCAAGTTGGTGAAAAGAATTTTGGAAAGCATCAAAAGCTCGGTTGAACGAAGTTGTTGAAACATGCACAAACAACACAAAGTAGGACAAAGCCTTATTTTGTTTTCCTTTTTACGCGCTTTTTGCTTTTTCACATTTTTTATGACAGACAACACCATCAGAAAAACTGTAAATAAGGCAATTGCTAAATTCGCTTTGAATCTCTATCAGCAGAACTATGTTGAAATATTTGCCAATGGAAAAAACATATGGGGAACCACTTACTCGCGTTATGGTCAAACCAATGCGGACTTGAGTTCTCAGATAACAGTTTAGGTTATACATCCACTTGGAAGTGAACATAAAGGCGATCTAGTTGCCAGTAAAAGAAGCTGTAAGGATGTCGCTGCTACGTCAGATTCGCGTAAAATCGTCGGACGGCGATTTTTCGTCCCCGAGCGAACGGCGAACGGCGAACGGCGACGATGAGTTCTCGTAAATTTCTCGTTTCCGCGCGTGGCAATAAAGTCAGCATTAAACTGCACTTATTACGAAGGAGCGAAGCTGCCTGTAAAGCGGTTGCGGCCTCCGTGGATACGGTCTGCTTTACGGAGAGCATCGGGGGAAATAACTCGGGGGGACTCGGGGAGAACCTTGAAGACCGAACGGGAGTGCGGAAATCGTTATCGGCGCGCCGAGGAGCTCAGAGTGAGAAAGGCGAAATAGTTTATTGAGGCGGCAATGGAATCGTTATCCCGACGAATATGGGATTCGCCGCGACTGAGATTCAAATCCTGCGCGAGTGTATTGCGAGATATGTATACGATTTCACTCTCGCATCGCGGTGACGTGTAGCTTTAGCTCACTGCTTTCGGCATTCATCTTTATCTTGCTCGATGGAATTCGCCGAGTAATTTTCTTACCACTCGAATAATTTATCAACTTAGAGGAACTAGAGAGTGGGGCAACTAGTTTCACTAAAAGTCGCGTTAGGTGCTGAAAACAATGCAGCCTGAAAAGTTTCGTGTGAAACCAGGAAAAACAGATGAAACGACCGGCAAAAAACACGGCTGGATTTCGAGAGCTTCGCGCGGTTTAACGTTGTTACTGTTAACTAAGTGGACTTCCTACTCTAATTACAGCCCGAAACCGGAAATCGTATTAAGCGAGGCCGCGCTCCCGTTTCTGCCGCGGTACATGGATGAGCCGGCTCGTTTTAGCTGTGTTGTATAACAAATGCGGGTGAACAAATTCTTTTCGCGGAGGTACTTGCAACAGGCAGGTATTGGGAAAGCTGCCTTTTCAGGACGAAGCACTTGATGTTCAAACCTTTTTCGTTAATGGTAATTTACCCAATTGAACAATATTAAGTAAACAAGTCAAATCATATTTCAATAATAAAATAAAAACGTAGTGAAAGCATGGATCATACGTTTATTACCAGAATACAGATTTCGAGGGTACAGCGGGAAAGAAAAATAAGGGACCGCTTGGGTATTGAACAAAAACAACATAACCATACGTAAAAAAAATTAATCATAGTATTATATAATGAGGCAGGAAAGATTGTATAAACAACTAAGTATTACAAGTTAAAACTAAGGAGTTGTTGCACACGAGTCAGCACTTTAATTAAGTTAAAAACATTCACTTGGTATCTACACTCGATTCAAAATAAAAAAGAAAACTTTGCAGAATGTACATTGTAATAGTAGCAATGTGCTTGACTATATTTAAAAATTCCTAATGAAATCAGTCTACTCATAGATTCATATCAATAACATGCAAAAATCGGGGAACCAGGATGCTAGTGCAACATCAATTCAAAAAGTGTCAACATTTGAAAACATTATTCAATTTTTGTCATTTCTTACATAATTCTACAATGCGGAGATAAGCATGCATACACACGAAATACATAAGTGCTACTGTTTGGAGCCAAGTCATTAGGAAGTTTTAATTAACTTCTATAAAATTCACTATTATGGATATATCCTAACTGAAGTCTTATTAATCGCACGTGCATGCAATACGAAAGTTAGAATAAAATGTCTGCAAAGCAATTCTATGCGTGACATTTTATTGAATTTGCGCTTTCAAGTAAATGCAACGCAACGAAACTTTATCCATTGGGATTTCAACGGGCGGAAAGTGCAGAACGCGTGATTTCGAATGCGCCGAAAGCCAAATTGCGCTGCTGTTGCATGTTGAAAGAACAAAATCGCTGGTTGATGCGATTGGCGCGGGCGCGAATTTATTTTACAAGCTCGAAATCTGCTAAACCGTTTAAACGAACGGTGTATTTGGTGTTCGGGCCATGAAGGTAAATACAGTGGTACGCGTGCGATTGGAGTAATAGTTTCAAACGAAATTCCTGTTTGACAACACGGCTCGTGCGACTAAAAGACCTCATTAAACACTCGATCGCCAGGCCGGGTACTTGCCAGCGATGAGTAACGCGAGTGAACGGTTTCTAGCATTTTAATCTGAAGCACCACTTGAATCTGATCGCAGTATTCCAAAATGATAATCCCCATAAATCACGTGAGATTCTCAATTTACTAGCATAGCAACGAAACTCATAGTAATCCAAAAGTCACTTAAAACAGCAAGTGGTGGAGAACGGAGGCGTGCAGTTTTGGCTCCCTAACTTAAAACTGACATTCTACCTCGTGCATTTCACTACGTCCACACGGTGCCATAACAGTGTTCGAAGGCACAAGGCTGTGTGCGGCTGTCAAATACCGGAAGCTGTCATTTATTTCTCGCTGGAACTGTTCTACTTTCATTTGTCCGATTTTATATGCCATCGTCCGATGAGAGACAACTTCCGACAAGTGATCCAGTGGGACGCGGCGTAGACTAGAATAACACATAGTTGACATCAAAGAAGAATACCCTTGTCCAGTTGCAGGTCCTTGGCGTCGAACTGTTCGTCCTGCAGTAGATCGAGTCCTTTAGCACGGGTGGCATGTTGGGACCCTACGCCACGGGCCCCACCGTACACAGGATAAAGAGGATAAAGCTGTTGTATCTTGGAGTACTGCTGGAAGACAGCCGGCACGTTATTATTGCTCGGCTTCGCTGGTGGTTCCAAGAGGATGAGGCCCCTCTGATGGGGGGACGCAGTCGCGGTCTCGACCACTCGTTGTCTTGTGCTCGTTGTTGTAGTTTGCATCTTTGTCGAGGTGGTTCGCGCCGGTGTACTGGTTAGAGGACTCGGCGTGCTTCTTCCGCGAGGCCTCGAAGTCACTAGACGAACCTCCCCGGTCGCCAGGTTGAATCCACGCATGGCCGACTGACCCTTCTGGTTCTGGGCGATGGGTCTGGCTGTAGGTCGGTTTGCCGACTTGCCGTCCTTGTGCTGGCCCCGCACTTTTCCCTTCCTCTGCGACGATTGGAGTCGTGCGTTTACCACGTACGGTGGACTCTGATTGCCCGCCTTATCGGACTTGTGCTGCGTCTGCTTGCTCTTGGCTGCCGAGAGCGAGCCACCCTGAGTCTTGGTGAAGGTCGTCTGTCGTGGCTTAACGAACGGTCTCCTCGGGCCCCCGATGCTCGCCGGGTTGTAGAGGGCGTACTCGGTGCGATCGGGCAGCGTCGCCGTTCCGTAAAAGATGAGCGCCCACTCGTGGAGAGTCGCGCGACCTGCGTCGTCGTCCGACAGGAGCAAGGCAGCAAGAAAGTGGAGAGGGTTGATAACATTAGCTAAGAGATAGATGTCAAGTTTGACGTTGCAAGTGAAGTCGAAGTTTCTTGTATACCTTCGACACGTTTCTAAACCACCCTTTCGAAATCGAGTAGTGGTTGAAGCTCTCTCTCATTATAGAAGAGAACTGACGCTATCTTAAAGCAATCTTTTAATCAGAGGCAGCGTACCCTCATAGGGGAATGTCTCTTGATCTTCATGTCTACGGTTACGTATTTCGAGGGGGACAATCAAGGGAGTAATTTCCTTCTCTAAACCTGATCTGCTCCCTCCTTGGGAGCTAAGTGCTTGGATAATAATAATAAAAGTCGACGTTACCGAGGGTGGATGTTCCGAGAGTACTAGTGAAACGTGACCCTCCAGCGAGGATACCTTGAATCCTAGAATGCAGATCCCCGGGGGAACGCAATAGGTGCAGGGGGACAGTTAGGGGAAGCGGAAGCTCCTGTTAACGTTGACTTTATGCAGCTATCGGCTTTAATGGAGTTTTGGGAGCAGCTTCGACTGGTAGAAACGACGTTACATCTCTCGCAAGGTCAACCTCTCTTATTTCAGTTAGAGTGCCATGTTCTGGTCTTGGAAGTTAAGGGTGCGCTTGGCATTCGGCGCCATGCACTCGTGAGATAATGCACCTTCCTGTGCTGGAAGATCACACACGTGCCCGCTTTACGGGAGCGCTGTGAACTCGGCGATGAGCCTGATAAGATAAGGCCAGTGTGTTACCGCGTAGGGTTAACCGGTTGAATCTATTGAAGCAGGTTTAACCGGCTCGGGGGATTTAACGCGTCGGCCAGAATGCTTTCCTTGCTTTACGAAAGCACACAGCTGATGTACCTTCTCGGATGAGGGTCTTGATAAGCTTTTCAGACACTCGATGAAGTGGCTGATAACCATTTCAATGCCTCACACTCGCCGGACGGGTTACGACCCCTGTGTGGCTGTGTTTAATTCCCCACAGGGGAAATCATCGAAAGCACATTAGCCTGATGGTCCACCAGCTTATCAAAAGATTCACCATTCATTAACTTAGAACCTTTTAGGGTTTACGTCTTTTGAAAAGTACATTTGATCTTTGTTACTAAAAACCATTCTAATGCCAAGTCGGTCAACTTGATATACCCAGAGCTTTTCATAATAAAATTCGTGTGGAAGCTGTTCCGTTTATCCACACATTTCTATTTTTGATTCATTGGGTTAGCGTTTAATTAGTCGTGCATTAATCATTGATCTTTCGACTGATATCGAAAGTGTATCCCCTGGATAGTAATAGCGAGGGGGAAAATGTTGGTACAATGAACTCACCTTGGTAGCGACCCTCATTGTGTATTTCCAGCTTCCATATACCATGGGGTCTCTCGCCCCATGTGTGTACGGACATGAACGGCCATTGACTGAAACCGGCCTTGGAGACATCGTGCGGCCTCTTGGCAAGCAGAGTACTCTTCGTGCCTTGCGGGGAGGTCAGCTGTATTTGGAGATCACCTCTCCTCGATGCCATCAGGGATACCTTTGCCTGTCACGAGGAAATAGTGCGAAACATTAGATCTCGCCAATACCTTCTCCTTCCGGCTCGGCTACCGTGTGCGCCCCCAAAGTGGCTAAGCTGAAGCTAACCTGGCATACGGGCAATGGCCACTCTAGGCCTTGGGGATTCTGTTAATAGGACTGCCAGATTAACTGTCAGTTTAATTAGACTACCGGCTTAATCTCGCTGCTGCGCGTAATGGCATTATACTGTTCCCCGTTAATATGTAAATGCATTGGGGCTCGCGCATGAATGCATGAATGAAGGCAGAGCTCTATCCTCTGTTTTCAGTACAGTGCCAAGATGATCGTCGCAAGAATTTCGAAACAGAGTGCAACTAGACCGATTTCAAAACATTTACTGAAAGCGTTTCACTTAGTCATCGTTTGCCTTCATTTGATGGACGAACTTCATTTCAAAATCACTTAACAAATGCCCCGCTCACAATTTAGTGCTTTCTAAACGATATCACAGTATTAGCTCTATGAGCGCTTGCTTTCGACGCGTTTTCCATGACAGAATAAAATATTTTTTACGAAACCGGGCACGTTCTAGTTTGATTATTTCCCCGTTTTCGAAATGGGAATTCCGTTTTTATTGGACAAATAGACTAGCGGTATGCGTGACGAGAATTTTATTATTTGAGGAGAAATGGTTGACCAAAGAGACTTTGCCGGGTAGCTGCGCCCGGGGGATGGTAATATCAGAGGGTGTTAACGCGGGCGCAATCAGGCCGTTGTTTTCGAAGCGTGTCGTGTAATTATGCAAATGTATCCCCCATGTGTCACCCACCTGTACGTGTTCGAGAAAATTAACGCCGGTGCATTCCTTGACGTGGAGCTCGAGCACCAACTGGCTCTTCGGCGGTATTGGCCTGAAACAGACACGCGAAATTTAGGTCGGGGCCGAGAACAGTGTTATTAATATTGCACTCTCGCAATGACACACATGAGTCGATCGTCTCCCTTATCATGTGCATTTCAAAACTGACGTTAGATTCGGTTATATTAAGTCTCTGAATCCTCGACACTTTATTAGAGTATACTGGCAGTCTGTGTCAGCTGGATTATTCTTGAGAATAATAGAATGAGCGGAAAGTCATTAAACTTACCGGCCCGTGTGTGGTGCGGAGACCTCGCATTTATGTTGCTCGGGCACCGTTCTCCAGCGACGGGCTAAGCGAACCATTGCCGCGGCGTCCATTAATCCATAACCAAAACTATGGCTCACTGTAAAGTAACCACGAGCAGTTTCAATATTAGCTTTATGTTCCCAAATGTAATCGCTAGCTTTAATACTCGCCGGCTGCACGCGCCGTAATTATATTTATTCTGATTATTCATTTACCCTAATTCGTCAAACATTGAACCTGGGTGAGCGCGGTAGTTAATCGAGTCATTATAATTGGAACGATAGTGCATGGCTTTAAGCAAAGCTTGTACAAGTTAACATTATCAAAATCTTATAAATCATTGATCTGGAAGAGGCGCAAGATAATGATTGCATAAATTACTATAATCATCAAAATCTGATGAAAAATGGTAGGAAATTCGGGATCTCACCGTTTCTACCAACGCCATTGGTGACCCAATCGAGGGCTTTTAAGTTGGCAGGCTTGGCGGTCCGCACGACAATGTGCTGCATGTCCCTCCAGGTGAGGTCTCGGTTGGCCTCGAGGGCGAGGGCGCAGATACCAGCAGCTAAGGGCGCCGAGGCCGAGGTGCCCGTATGGCTGCTGGTGCAGTGGTGATGGAGATCAGTGGTGACTACCTGTTTCTCGCCGGTTGCCCCGGAACTGTAGGTCGTCGCCAGGGTGGAGGAACAGGCCTCGCTGTACCATGGCACCAGACCGTTCTCGGTCGCACTGCTAATCGACAGCGTCCAGATACTGTTCGTGTACCCGTCGCAATTGCAATTGTCATGGTCGCGACCACCATTGCCGGATGCCCACACGAAGATCGAACCCTTGCCGTTACGACCCTGAAATTCAATCATCCATTTCCTCCTTAATAAAGTCGAGAAAATCGATAGTAGCAGCATTGACAGCTTGAAGCTATTTTCACTAGTCAAAAGAATGCAAGCTTCATTATTTCGTGTCGGTCCTATTTTCTTGCAAAGGAACCTTAGAGTATAAATAGAGATTTCACCTTGAATTTACTTGACTACTAAATCAATGACTTTTATAATGAAAGATCGGAGTCGCGCTCAAGGGCCGCTAGAGAGTCATTCGTTTTTCATCAGCGAACAATGTAGAGTTTGACGCATCGTCGTGCGCCCGCACGCGCGTAGCCCCGTCAAAGCGCGGGTTCGTTAGCTGTTAATGAAAGGAGAGATGTGCACATATGTGCTCTCTCGCGTGGAGAGAACATACAAGTTTAACCGCAGTTTTATAACACTGTCGGTGAGGGAGCGCGTATACTAGAGGGAGAAAGAGGAAGAAGACCGACCGGTGTACCAGCGCCAGTGTGAGGGGTTAATGGGGTGTTTAGAACAGTCTCTTGTGACGACTCGAGTCAGGCTTTTCGAGGACAGCTTCATGAAATTTGCACGTGCACAATTTAGCCGTGCGCATACGCCATGCTTGAACTAGCAAACCCGCTCCTAAGATTGAAAAGCCTTTCACCGCTGAATAGACTCGGTAACGTAATAATGCTATATCGCCTCGGCGACCTTCTCTCTAACTTCTGTATACATATGTTCAATTAAACTTTGCGCGCGGCCGCGCAAACCCTCCCACGCGTCCCGCAGTTGGTGTAAATGTTATTCAATTTGCGGGAATTTGTCAAATTATTGTCGCTGACCTCACATTATGCCTGTGTTATTACGGGGCTATGAATAGCGCGGAACGATTATGCGAGAGTGGAATTTCAATGGCTCTGAACGGCAGCCGCTTTTATTGCCTATTGCTGTATAGTATTATACATTAGCAAATTAGAATTTCTATGGAGTACGAGTCCCATAAGGTTAGTTGTTACAAACAGCCACTGGGGAGCGGAAGTCCCCCGTTCCCCAGCTCATTTCTCCTCGGCCGCGGCGTGAATTTAGAGTAACTTTTTAGTGAAATTTAGCACAACGCGCTGGTAAATGCATTAGATGCAGTAAATTTGGCTTAGTGTGCGTTTCTTGTCAACAGGCTGCCTGTCAAGTCTGTAGTTTTCGAGACGAACGTGCTCTTCGAATGCGCCTACTCTGCATTCTGACAATTATTTTGCGCTGATTTTCCACTACAGGCGTAATGAAAAATAATGACGAACAACAGACGTGCTCGCATTTTAACATTCTCATTAAATTCGTACATTTTTACCTGTCAGCGAATAAGTGGTAAAATTAAAGTCCCGCCACGGGTGAAGAGGGAAAATGAAAGTTACGCGGCAAGTTTTGGTACGCAAAAGCAAACAGTATTCCTTGTGTGAATATGGTGAACCATGATTTACTGATTTAGTTGGAATTGGCCTCGTATTATCCGGGCGTGTTTGAGGTGCCGCGCGGGGTTAATAGGCATGCAAATGCCTGAAGACAGAGATTATAATCACAGGGTACGACCTAACAGCCATTCTAATGTTGTCAATGAGTCACGTACTGATTATCAAATTAGACAAGCCGCCCTGTCAAAGGGGACGCCAAATTAGCAGCCACGGTATTAGCTTACAGGGTAGTCCCGCTAATTTCCTGCAATCCAGTTTACGTCAATGTGTACTAGTTAGCATATTCAGGCACTGTAATATCGTTCCGATATTGATAATCATTATTTCAAGCTCTTTCGCACAAATTACAAGTTCTTTGAAATTATACAAGTACCATCGGTCGATCCTTTTCTTTAATGACATAATATGATATCATCTTCCAAGGATAGCACGAGCGTCTGATAGCATTAGTGCTCCCGACGGTCAAAGGACTGTCCACGAAGTTATTCGATTAATCGCTATAGTGCACCACACAGTCTGCGCACAGGGGGCGTGCATTAGCGTGTATGAGATGCGTCCGATCTAATAATGCTACTGTTCCATTTCACTCTGCGAAGATTACACGTGATCTCTCGACAGAGAAATTCGAGAGCTGAAAGCACTCCGCGGTATGAGTTGCGTGAATTTCGCGCCTTCAGTACTTGATGCATTTTGCGAGTTGCCTACTTTCAAAGTACGATTAAACTACGTTATTGCCACTTTCAAAGATGCGTGGTTTGATCTTCGTGCTATACTCGGGGCAAAATCAAACACTAGTGCCATTCATAAGAGTTTCAGGTCCGATTGTTCTCAGAGGATAGCGATCTCATTGTAGCCTGGCCGACACACATTACCCTTTGACAAAGAGAATTTCTGGCCGACTGTGGTTCCGGCGCCTACCCGGGTATACTATGCACCTAGCCCATATCGAAGTCCGTGTCATGACGCATCTGTTGGGTCCTCAAACAGGCCCGGCTTTGTTGGTCGTATACCTTATCGGCCTGGAGCAGTGTCCTACACAAGTGACTAGGATTCCAAAGCGTCCAAATATTAGGAGTGCTCGTTACACAAGAGAAGTGGCGAATTCCACTTCTTACAGCCAATGTCTGCTGCAAAGCAACCTCTCCTAGTGCATCTATTGCTGCGAGAATCAGATATGTCGCCACTCAACCAGCACCTTGGTCGCTAAATCACAAATACTTATTGCTTGTTATATTCCGGTTAATTTGCCTCCAAGTAAAGGCATCGCAAAATACTACGGTCTTAGTTATTCTGCAAATGTAGATGGAAATAATTTCGAGGAGTAGAAACGCTGATTTTGCGTTTTGTTTAAGAATACATCGAGCAAGTTGCACCGTAGCTTTGGTTTAAATGGCGGGTTAGAATACGAGGCGCGCGCGGCAATTTTCATTTCATAAAGCGCGGAGTGTGCTGAGGAGTGCATTTTCGCCGGGATTCGACGAGCACCGCGCGTGTACCTGGAATACCATTTCCGAGGGCGGGCCACCCCGCTTTAACGAGTTTCCGTACGAAAAGTGTCTTCTCATATTTGCATATGACTTACGGACCGCAGGACGGCGAGTGAGTTTAAAATGGTAATGCGTAGAGGCGCGCTGACCGCGTAGACGGCTCGCTTGAAAGCAGCCAATTAGAAACTTTGGCCCGCCGCGTCCCTTCAGCCTCCCGTTTGAATCCATTAAGGAGAGCCGGACTCTCTCAGAGCGTCTTGGGATTTTTATTAGTTGTCAGCCTGATCGTTAGTTTCCTTCTAATCGAATGACAGTCATCCTCTGGCACAGAGCCGGCTCACTTGTGATAATCAAGACAAGTTGCTCCATCTTTGTCTTCGTTTTACGCTCAGTGTCACTTTCAACTCAGTGCTTGATGCTGTTGTACTTTGTGTGAGAGCTAAATCAGTGCCAATCTCTTTGTTAATATAATAACCAGTTAGAGTCTGCTTTTAAAATGAATTAGAATCATTTCTTTATTGCACAAAGCTCAGTATGCATTGGCCATTTGATCCTCTGAAGGCTGTTTGCTGGCTTTTCTCGCGTTATAATTGTTGTTCGGCTGAACTATTCAGTGAAAAGGAATAATTGCAGAAATCAAGTGAGGACCGACGAGTGCACCGACGCGTCATATGCATCTTCTTTCCCATTGTTTGGCAGACTCCGCTTGGCAGGGGCTTCTTAACTTGACCGTCAATGAATTGGAGGCTGTGCACTGAGGCATGAATGGTCCCGAAGGGTTCCGCATTGCGCATCCTCTACGAAGCGTATTCCGTCCTATTAATATTTCCCATTGTGCGCTTTCCAGGCCCAGGGAGAACACGGGCAGCGCTCTCGCACTCGTGCTTTAACTATCGGTGGCTTACTCGCTCGGCGGGCGCCGTTGTCTCAGGATCGAGATAAAGGCTCCTTTGGAAAGCGCGATCGAACGCGCGGCGAGGAACGGGAAACTCGGAGAAAGAGTCGGCGCGCGATGGAGATGAAATGGGGGAAAAGGCTTGCGTGTGACGGAGAAACAGGGACATCGCGATGACAATGAGCCGTTCGCCGCAGCTCCGACGCCCTTCCCTCCGAATGCGAAAGGCACAAGGGAAACGTTTTCAATTCATGCGTAGATTTATACCGCCTACTCGCGCTTCATTAAATCGAGATTTAATGAGGATGCTAATGAATGTCAAGCCCCAGGATTAGTTGTATATATATTTTGGAAGGTGAGATTGAATTTACAAGTGTTTGCGGTGAAAATTTGCCTTTAGTTGGAGTTTTAGTTCGCACGACTTTTTCTCATGACATGTTTTTCGTTGCACGACAATATACTTTCCATGATGATCGATCTAATCCAACTAATGATCGTCATGATTTTGCAATAACTTCAGTAGGGGGCAATAACTTGGAATCCAGTTCCAATTTTCTTTCATTTGCCGACTTACCTCGCAGAATTTTAATATTCGCCGGAGTAAAAGCATTAAAAAGTTGGGGTATTGAAAAGTTGCGAGGCTCTCGAATGATCGTTTAAAGTTTCGCAAATCGAGTTCCCCACGCTTTTCTTCATGTGTTGGTTGCGAGTCTTATTTAGCAACGCCAAGGGCGTGAAAACCCACCCACACACGCACATAGATAGTGTTGGTAATTGAAGTGGCAAGTTGACAGAACCGTAGATACGCGATTTGGAAGTTGGAGCGCGGAACCGTGATTGCCATCATTTGCGTTTTAACTCGCTAAACTTGTAATGACCTCGCTGAAGGGTCGGCCCTATTCGAAGCGGTCGCCGCTTAAGCAGGGCTGATGGTTCCGCGAAGAAACTTGGAAGAAACCCCCTTTAAATATTCAACTCGTACGAGAAATTCTCCCGGAGTTTTACCGTCGTGGCAGCCCGTTGTCTGCCCTTAAACTCGATTTAGAGGATCCGGTAAATCCTTTGCGGTCTAGAAGAAAAAAATAAAGTAGCAGAACGCCTGGCTCGGAGGTGTAAACAGGAAATGACCGTATATCCAAAGATGTAAGATACGTAATTAAGGACCAAGTATAGTTTTCCAGTTCTACATAGCAAACATACACGAACTTTTGTGTTCGACGCGTAGTGGAGGAAGAATGGTGTTGCAAGTTGCAGCAGCAGGGCAAAACGCGAACTTTACTACCAGCATAGAAGAGTAACTCTTGCATTAGTAAATTCTCCCGGAACTTAACAATCTCATTAAACAGAAGAATTCTTCCTTTCAGGCGAGTGTTTGGGTAAAGTTTCCTCGGCGGCAGTATTGCTACTTGAAAATACGTCGATGGAGAGTTGGCTCTCCTCGCCGAGAGTAGAGGAGAGTAGAAATTCGATTAAGCGACTAATATTGGCAGGCTTAATTCTCGATGAAATTCTGTTTACTCAGTCTATGTCTGTAATGAAGTCTAGAGCGGCGCGAACGGCAATGCCGCCGTCGCGGATTCCCTTACCTTTGTGATTCCTTCGATGAAAGCCCTGGTGGCGAGCTCGCCGGGTCCGTCGACAGTTTTCCCGTCGTCGTCCGGTCCCCAGGAGGCGCTGTAGATATCGATGTGCTGCGGATTCAGACTCAGCGATCGCGCCTCCACCGCGTCGGTCACGTCCCCGTCCAACATTCGGACACCTGCGCCAAATACGTAGCATCGAATAAGTGAAATATCATTGTCGAACCTCTTCACGTGCGCGCCCGCGCCGCCGACCCTCCCATTCACTCTGTCCGTATATGCAGCTCCCTTGATTCACTGTTCACGCGATATTCCTCGACTCACCGTCCCATTTCCCGGCGATACTGCGAGATACCATTGCCGAGCGATTTTTCTCCCGAATATTAAATCGCCCGGGCGACGCCAACTGATGGATATGGAACGGAGATCCAATCTTTTGAAAAATCAGATCTTATCCATTTCGCGTCGAACCGCCCGCGATATTAATACGTTCCGTCGTCACGAACACTTTTTAATTCAGGAGTCTTAAATCTCCACAATCTTCCGAACAGTGTATGTATGTACTTTGAAGACGAATTGGAAAAGTTTAGTGAATTACTCGTCAAACTTAAAGTACAAATTGTAAACTAGAGGATTGAGTAGATGTCGGACAGATTGATTCTATCGGATTATTGGCAACTCTATTACGAATTGCTCACATTTGAGTGTGTTCAGTATCGAACAGTTTCCTGATTGAACGATTAAATGGGCTAAGTAACAGCAAGTCCAATTTCGCGTCAATGGTCGGGTCGGGTAAGGTGGACCTGCACTAAGCAAGCCAGTAAGAGAGGATCAGCGTTTCGTAGGTGACTATCGTCTCGGGATCACGGCCGAAATTACTAATGACCGTGGCATTGATTGGAGTTTTGAACTCGGCGCCAATTAAGCGAGCGGTTCCGATTTCGACTGTGCAATTCGGAACTATTGGATAGCATCGCGATCGGGAATACCAGAAGGTTGTAGTAGTAGCGCAGTGATTTGCTATTACCATTCAACCTTCCGATCGAGATAGGCAAATTCCTTCCGTTTCCAAATTATCCTTCGCTGGTCAGTAAATATCTTGTTCATTTTCTAAAGTGAACTTTAGACTTATTTTTGCTTTCATAACATTCTCGATTCTCTCCCATTTTCCTCAGCTTCAGTGAGATAATTGATATCACATTCTACCTATTTTGCATTATTTTCAAAGCCCGCGTCTGTGCCAATATTGCATATTGGACGCCGTCAAAGTGGCGCGTTCATTAGCCTAACGTTGTCCGGGCGGTTCGCACGTCTCTAAATTGATCTGAGGTCGCCGGGAACCGGGATTGGCCTGCCGTGGCAGAGACTTACCGCCGACGCCAGCACCAAAGGCAAC
The DNA here is from genome assembly GCA_963675795.1 of Crossocerus cetratus. Classification (NCBI taxonomy): domain Eukaryota; kingdom Metazoa; phylum Arthropoda; class Insecta; order Hymenoptera; family Crabronidae; genus Crossocerus; species Crossocerus cetratus. Next base: position 5,080,786 of record OY776664.1, on the reverse strand, counting down.
ACCCACGGCGCAGATGGAATTATTGGCAGTGGCTGCGACTTCGCCGGCGCATCTGGTGCCGTGTCGATTACTGTCGAGGAGATCGTACCTCGGCATAGGGTCCTCGTCGTGGTTGTTCACGTCGTAGCTCGCCTGCGGGTCCTGAAACCGATGGCCGTAGCAATCATTTACTCTTGAGACGTTCCCTCCTTTAACCGGAAAATCACTGTGAAATGTTACTATCTCCTAGCCACTTTGTTATTTCTTGTATCATTCGTTATAGTTAACATTTCAAGCATCGGCTCGGGCAGCCTTTAATTCTTTCTGAATATCAGTTTCAAAAGGCAACTGGGAAGTATGATTTGGTTTTAGCTGAGATTACCAAGTGTTTGCGCTTGGACGTCGACGATTCAGATTAATTGTAACAGTAATAATTGGTCACATAAAAATGTTCCGATCCTCTGTACATAATTTCGAGTATTGAACTTTAAAGTTGATCAACTTTGGAGTGTTGGAAAATCTTGATTAATTCAAATTGACTTGACTCAATTGTAATGTCCCACGATTTTCAGTAGAACAGTCATTGATGTTCGATCGGCGTGGGAGCTGGCAAGGATTATTCGGACTCTTCCTAATAGCCTGAGGGTAAATTGATCGCGGCTACTTAAGAGGAAAGCGGTTAACGCGGCGGCGGCGGCGGCGGCGGCGGACATTTGAAGCGCAGTGGAGTGTAGGCGCGCATCGTGGTAGCAATAATTCCTTGAACGAGGGAGAGGAGGCAGAGGTAGAGAAGCAGAGAGGCGGGCGTCGTCCATCGCGTTTAGATCAATATCGGTCCAGCAGACCGTGTCCGATCACGGCGGGAAGTTTACGCGGCGGCACCCTCCGCATTTCTCCGTGGTCGCTTTATTAACCTCAGCGATCCACCGGTAAACACACGCGTCCCGACGCGCATCGGAACGCCCGCCGTCGCCGCCGCCGCCGACGTCGCCCCACATACATTCCGTCCGAACGATGTAGAATGTAGAAGCTCTCCCTCTCTCTGCGCGAATCTACCAGCACCGCTGCGTACGAACAGCTAGTCCCAGTCCGCTTCGAATTCACGAGGAAATTCTGGTCAGCCTCGATATCGCGCACCACCGGCCACACGCCGCCCTGTCTCTCTCCCGTTGCTCCATATTTCGAGACTCCGGGAATCGTAACTTCGTTAGCGACTCGACCGCGAACAATCTACTACTCCCTTGGACCCCGCTGTCTAACTCTCCGGGATCGCGGGAGTGTCGTGTGTGGTACCCAGTTTGTCGGAGTTGTCATTACTCTGGCATATTCATTAGCGATTGTTACTATTTGCCAATGGCGAGGCAATGTCACCGTTAGATTGATGAAATCATAATCTGAACGGGAATTAGAGTAATAATTGGTTACTTACATAATTCTTATGGAGATCGGGATGATCCTTTTCTAATCCGTCGTCGAGAATGGTGACAACCACGCCGTTCCCTGTGATACCCTCGGCCCAAGCCTCCTGCACGTTCATGTCCAAACCATTCCCCCTGTTCTGAAAATCATCAAGCGAGGTTCTTGCGTCAGTACGACTTGCCCACACAAGTTCCCCTTTCAATCAGAGTTGTTCATGACTATCGACCGACCACTCAGGGAGACTCAGCAAGAACTAGATTCTTTTTTAAAAGCGATGATCCGTGCTTGGCGAGATACATATACATATAGTTGCAGGTGATTTAAACGGTGATTTCATAAGTTTGGCAAAGCATTGGTCGTTTTAGCAGGTGCATCTAAGTTTCTCACCGAGTTTCCCTTTCCTCGTAACCCAGTTACTCCTCATCTTCGAGGGGTTCGTTCCTTGTTACTTCCTGCGCAACGCTCCTCCTCCCGGAATAGTTCACGGCAATAAATAGTTTACGGAACACTCTCCCATTATCAAGTCTGGTAATGGATAGGGTTTCGGCGCAAATAACGGGGAAACACGGATAATCCGAGATTCATGCATATACATACATCTCGCGCCAGGCTATTCAGCCGAGAGCCCGAATACACCATAAACAGCCCCGGCCCGCTCAACTACCACCGCTTTATTCCCGGCGAAAACAACCGGCAGTATCCGCTTCATACGTTTCGGGAAATTCGTTTACCAATGCCATCGTCAATCCCGCAAATCCTGCTATATCATACATTCATAGTTTTTGATGATCAATAACTCTTCCAATTGAATTTTTCCAATTCCACCCATTGTACGCGTTGAATTATTTTCAACTATCCTATTATCTCAGATTCAGTTTTATGTCTCTTGGCCTTTGACAAGAAGTAACGAGCAACAAACCCTTTAATCATTTACTGGAGTAGATGGTGAGAGAAATGGTGGATAATTTCTAAATGACAGGGAGAGGGGGGGTACTTATTAGAGGTATACATGGAGGGTGAACGCTTACCAAGTACCACATTTGAGGCCACCTCTCGTCATTCAGGATGGCCTGGAGGTTGGACGGACCGCGTTTGATTATGAGATCCCTCTTGGATCTCGACTTGGCTCGTTGCTGCTCCGCGCGACGCACCCTGCGGTCGCTCACTAGCCTCTCGTGCACCTCGACGTGTGGCTCGATCGACCTTTTCACCACCCTCGTGTGCTCCATGTGGTACCAATCCGGTACTATCTGTAACGAGCAGTAATTCCCCATTAGCTTTGTCAGGTCGCTCATTTGTAAATTAACGTTTCATTAAAACCTCGCTTTTCAAAGGGATTCTTAATTCCACCTTGCGCATAAGCAGGTGCTAAAAAACAATAGAAAATTCCTTCAATCGATCCTGTTTTCTTATTGGCTCGCGTAACTTTGGCTTCGCTGCCAATTAGTTGTGGCAATCTCAAAGAGATTGCGAAGTAATTTGAGAAAGATAAAAGTTTAGGGAGGAAAGTGAAGAGGGATAAATTCCGGAGCTGAGCGGTGTATATGCGCGATGCTTTTTAATGTTTGAATTATAATCGTATTTAACGGAGAGCACTGCAGAGGTATAGCTTGTTGTTTGGGAATGTGCAATTAGAATTGCAATTGGTACAAACGGTTGCCGTGCTCTTCTGGATTATGCAAATGGATTCTTTGTTGGCCGGGCTGAGCTACACTACTTAGAAACACCGAGTGTACAAGAAGTACTTCCGAAGTACGCTAAAGAAACTTTGCTGTCGCATCTGCGCGCAGGGTGAACGAGGCGCTAGCATGAAACATGGCAGATTTCTATTAGAACTTGGGGATAAATCATTCCGACGATGGGAATATATACACCTCTCGCGAGAGATTGTTTATTCTCCGATATGGAGTTGAGTTCTATGGCGTGTTCGGGAGAAATAAAGATGTACGACAAGGAGTATGATTAAAGTGGAAAGTTGGCAACCTTTGCAAGTGGTTTTCTCGCGAACCAGTAGTAAATCAAACATTCTCTCATTCATAATAATTCACGTCAAATTCCGTTTGTATTATAAATTACGTTTTTATATATTAGTATAAATATCATACACATTCATATACATTATTCGACAATTATGCTAATTACAAATTTCGCAGACTCAGTGTCGAGTATATCAAGAGCATAGTTTATCAGAAACAAGTCCGTAATTAGTTGAAATAAGTATTTAATTAAAGAACGCGTTGATTGTCAACTCCTAATTTAGGATTTCATCCCAGGACACTTCTTCTCCGGGCAAGGACTCTGGAGTTTCTTGAGGACGGCGTTTTTAATTGGCTTAGCCACCGGTTGTTCGACGGGTAGATTGCTTGCTTCGGAGAAACGATGCCCATATCGCACTTCGGTGACTTGCGGCAAAACAGGATCGAAACGTCCGTCGGGGGCTTTGTAGATTCTGAGTCGCACCTTGTAGCTCTGCGCGAGCCAGTCTCCCGTCGCCTTGAAAGCACTGGTTCGAAAGGTGGAAGTTACTGGTGACAGCTGCTCCTTTTGGGCCGGCTCGGCTTTGACGAACGTTGCTGGCAATTTGCGTTGAGCTGTACGCCACATGTGCTCGATACACGGGCACTTGCTCAGTCGGTACTTCAAGCTCGCCAAGTTTGGTCGCGAATCGCTCAGCTCCTCCATTCTGAACATGCCCTTTGGTCGTTTGTACGAACAGTTTCCGTAGATCAAGAAAGCCACACGCTCCCTCAGATCCAGGCCGTGCCTCAAGATTCGCGAAAATATTGCCAAGTCGATGCCTTGCAAGTAGAAAAGCAAAGCCACTTAGTTTCTTAGGATTTTCCGGAATTTAATTCAATAGCATTTTTTTATTTCAAATTTATAATCCGATTTTCAGCGTACCTTTTTCTCGGAACGAGATCATGCGATCCGGATTCATTTTTAATGGACTCTGTGGTTGTTCATATTTAACCGGACTAACCAAAGGCGAGCAATCCGGTCCCTTCTTCGCTTCGTAATGATTTTTACTATCCACCGGCGGTGATCTACCTATTCGCTTCAGAAAATTTGTCTTCAATTGCGTGCCATAATCAAGTAGCCTTTCGGACCAGTGTATGGATTTGGGTGGAGGGTTAGAGCTTCGCTTATTTATTCGTTCATTTGGGTACTGGCAGACCTTTGATGATGACACAGGTTTTTGGATCATCGATCCCATCTTATTACCATTTCCAGTATAAAAGGCAAATGATCTTATTTGCTGAACTCTAGCACAGTATCCTTCTCTAACCCTTTTAGAAGTTCTATTAGCAGGTCCCTTCGAATAAATAGAATCTTGCTGGCAAGCATTTTTACCAACTTGCCGATGACTCGTGGAATTATCAGCAGCTTTAATGGATAACTTTCTGCCAAAACTAGTCCAAGGCAATTTCGTAAAAGTGCCATTTCCCCAATCATGTAATCCATCGACAAAAGTTGCGTCTTTCTCTTTGCACCAAGTAAAGTAGTGGTTCCTCAGGTGGCGCATCTGTGCGAGGAGCTTCCGATCGACAGGGTTTCTAACGGAATTTCTCTGGGCAGCTTGCACGAACGAATTGGCAAGGGCGATGGAACCCATGCTAGCGAGCAAGTTAGAGATTCTCAGATTCCACCGTTTATAAGGACTCCCTTGGGAGAAGCTGGCCAGTGGATTTTCGGGGTTCGGGCCGCTCGTTACGCTGTACTGCTTCCGGCAGGCGTCTCTATCAGTATTCTTCTCGACAGTGGCGTGCACGTAGGGCGCAACGGCACGTGGCCAGAGGTGATAGACTCGACGCTTTGCATCAACAGGTAACAAGCCCGATAAAAGCCGGAGTCTCCCAGTGTGTCGGCAGACTGGCTCGCCCTTTGATGCTACCTGCGCGAATACAGCCAGAGTTAACTCGGCACGTGCACACACGTATCGGCATATGTATATCCATGTGATCGACAAACTGCCAGATGTATCAGTTGAATGTAGAAATGCGGGGGTGGGATGAAAGGGTCGCGGCGATATTAGTGTGCATGTGCCGGTGAATGCGGAGTGATGATTCCTCAAAGCTCGCCTGCGCCAATGATTGTCCGACCTTGGTCTCCTGCGGCGGTAAAGTGTCGCCGCGGGATCGAGGACGCGTAAATGGCCGGGCAATTATTGTCTGATCAATTAGGAGAAAAGTGGCAGTCACCCGGGGAAAGCGGGAGCCTCCACTCGCTAAAGACCCATTGTATACTCCTGTTTCTTTGAGCCTCGCTCTCCCACCCTCTCGCCGTTCTATCTGTCACCTCGTACTCGTTTGATCAGTGTCCCTCGTTCTCTCTCTCAGCGTGCAATTTCTGCCCGGCGCGGCGGCACAAATGCGCGTTTAATTGCGGCAAAGCTTTCGAGACCACTTGCTCTCCGCGATATTGAGTGCACTATCGTGAATCGACGCAGACGCCGAGAGGAGCGACGAGCTCCTTCGTGTGGAAGCAGCACCAGCGGCAGAGCCTCTCTTACCTGCGGTAATACGACCGTCAACATTCTTCGCTTAGATAGTCGCGCGCATTCGCCGGCTTATCCTCCTTCCAAAGAGCCTCGGAATCGGCACGCTCCTTTTTTAGAATGTTTCTCCAACTTCTCACGATTGCCTTAAAGTTCTAGTTTGAGCGAGCGCTCGGTAAGTCTTCCCTAGACCACTCCAATCCCTGCTAGGGACTTACAAGTGCACCGTAAGTCTTCCAAGTTCGCGAAGGTTAATTCGACGACGTTCGGTCGTGAGGATTTTTCGACAGTTCGGCGTCATTAGCGGGCCCCTTGATTAATTTACATTATTAGTGTGCGTTTCACCGGAAACTTTGGGACCATCGCCGATGTAAGCACATTGAAATTTTAGGGATGGGAGTACATTCTTGGGGAAATCCGGGAATACAGTTTACGAGTTTAATGGAATTTGATAAACTGAGCTGGTGTTGTGTCATTTGTTTGTTAGGTAATGGAAGTAGTAACAGGGTGTTTCATAAAATATGTATCTACTCATTACATTACTGAATACGTTTTGGAGGAAAATGTTCGAAGACATTTGTGTATTTTAATATTTCGAGGAAATAATTAGGTTTACTCTCGGAATTAATTCTAGTGCCTCTTGGACGCGGCGCGCCCTCTTTGAGGAACTTTTGCTGATTGGTTTAGATTGAGGGATAGGTGAATTCTAGCCCAACTCCCGCTACGAGTGGATGGTTTGCAATCCTCTCCCGAATTGCTTTAGTTCCAAATGGTGGCCTCATCTTCGCTATGCGTCTCCCAACACACATCAGTCCGCTCGAACGGACTGATTACCAGCCAGATTATGGGATTTCGGAACCGCCGCAAAAGCATTCGAGGTTTCATTGGCTTCCAGGCGGACCATTCCACGAATACATATTTGACCGAGTAAATTTGCTTTTGCATTCTTCGAGTGCATAACATACGTTATATCACAGACGAGATATAGTATTCATTCCAAATGTCCCATTAAATATTGCCGACCACACGATTTTAATAATAATTTCCATAGAGTTTCAATTTTAATTGTCATTGTTCAAGCGAGAAAGTATAGATGCTCTTATAAGAACAAGGCTGAGTGACTTTAGTTTAAAATAAATTACCAAATAAGATTCATTAATGAAAATGAATACGCAATAAGCTTCGGAATGGAAAGCATTTATTGTGCAGGAGCGTGTCGATAACGGAGACTATTTCCGGCAGAGGCTTGCATATTTATCAGCTCGCGAATAACTTTACGACGCCTCGGGACGTCTTAGCAAGGTGTGCACGGAGGAGTCATAGAGACATCGAGAAGGTCGTATTCCTTTTACGATAGAAGGGTGACGGGCGTATAAACTCGGCATTTCGTCTGCTGCCATACACCGAAGCTCTTCCAGTTTACCCTGGGTGTACTGCAACAACATACGTGTTCAATGCGATATATTAGGCCGAAAGCCGCGTCAGCTTATCCAATTTGGTAACTCGTGCGTTACAGCTGATTGTCGAATTGCTGCCGCCGGGTATTAAGCTCGGGCAATAATCGCTGTGTCGCGATCTTGCGAAGAGATTGTGAAATACGATTTCCAGTGAACTTTACTTCACATTCAGTAAGAAAAAACTTCGTAATGCTTTTCCGCAGAGTTGTACTGCTGCAGCAATATCAAGTGACATCTCAAGTTTCTAATTATTTAAATCATGCAAGCGATTGGAATATTTGTGTCGGGCCGATTTGGATTAGAAAGGAGGGGTGGAAGTGGAAATCAGTCTGCGCAATGTCTTCCCAGTCATCGGTCGTGTTCTACTTGCTGAGTGGCGGGGATTAATCCTATTGAACAGCCCATCAGAGCTGGGACCGGGCTTGAGGGTCAAGTCGTAAAATCGTATATACCTGCTTGCGAAGCAGTGAACCTTTGCCATGTGCTATGTAGCATAAATATAGCCAGGTAATCGAGCGTCTTATGTCTCTAGCGAGCGCGACGCTTTCAGTATCATCCGAACCTACGCCGCGTACGTTCATGGATCCGCGATATTTTATAGCTTTCTCTTTTTGATATACCCTTTACGGAGACCTTGATGTTTCGACTCTCGATAACGGTGAGATCGCCACTAACACCCGGGGAGAAAGGATGCTGCTGCAGTTGTACACGTACATCAAGCCGCGCTCGGCGTTCGGCAAGCAGTGCGTATTCGGCTCGAGCGGTCCCATAGCCGTCGAAGACGTGTATCCCGAGCCGACGTACTTCGACAAGTACATTTTCCGCAATCATATCCATCAGGGCGTGCAGAACTGCGCGCAACTCGCTGCACACGATGTGAGTGGCTTTGCTTGCAATCTAATTCATTGCGATTCGATTGATATAACCTTAAGATTTGGTGGATCTTGAAGGGCTTTCCATACAGTATACATAGTGCTTCGGTTGGCGGTAGTTGAGTTAGCGCAATCGTGTCTGATTATGTATTTGCAAACGAAAAGGTACAAACGAATAAAGTGCCGACGAAGAACACGAGCATTCTGCACGTGGAGGGTGGCTGGGCGAAGGAGATCAATCCTAGGGATGAGGAGATTGTGAAGAGATTTCGCCGGCGAGTTGAGAAGGAAGACGCTTGGTATCCCCATATGATGAGTCTTATGGGAGTGAGTGTTGCTAGGCTCTGAAAATAGTCTCGTAATACTATTTGTTAGGGTTTCCCCGTGCCGAAAATCGAGATATATTTGACGATTGTTTATTGCACTTTGCGATGTAGATTGCGGAGAACTGTATCCTACAGAACAACGCGATCAATATTTATCAGGATTACTTTGATGACCTGATACCGGCACATCTCGTAAGCAATTACGATGTCAGGTAAATTATAATTGTTACAAACTTTAATTATTACAAACCCATCGTACCGGGTTCTAGTAATATGTTAATGTCAAATCACTATCATTTCTCGTTGTAATGATTAAAAACGCGTTATAACACCACCCGTAAGATGGAGAGTTATCAGAATGATGAAAGTCTACTTCTTTAAACCTGAGCTCTGTGGTGAGGAGAAAATTAGATGGAACTGACGAGCAACAAAATTTTCTCAGTGGAAATGCGATCACCTTGGAGAATATCAGGTGGTTGGCAGGATTCGCGCGGGGCGCGGGGCTTGAAATGTTATTTCGGATTATCTGGTCCGCTCCATCTTGTTTCGACGTCAGCAAGGCATTTGCATAGAATCCAGTAGTTTATTTATGGGATATCGGCGTCGTAAATCGACTTACTCAGTACGAACTCGTCGGGAAAAAAGTCGGCACTCTTTTACCACGGCTTTCTCTATCCCGCGCATCGAACGCAGCGTATAAAACCTCTCTCGTCTTATTCGCCCGGTTCCCCGGTTCTTTCATTCTCCGTCCAATTTTGTCGCTACCACAAACGACCCGTAAAAAATAAACAGGTGCTTTACATCGCGCTTATATTCCTCTCCCGGGAACGAGATCGCTCTCTGATTTTTGAATATAAAGGAAAAATGGGGATTGTAGGTGAAGTAGCTTGTTCTCCCGGAAAGAAACGGGTCTGTCATGCTTTATGGGAGATATCGCGTGATTGATTTGGGACCTCCCTCGCGTCTATAGTAGGGTTTTGTGCAAGAAATGCTGATCACATCGATATCGTATACTACCCCATCCTCCTTTTCTTGTTGGAAATATTCCAGGCATTACATATTCCCGGTGGCGTACTAATCGCAATTCAATAATCTACATATGTAACTTCCAAATAGATAATAGCGAAATTTATTGATTGAAGTTTTCTGCTTTTCAGAACGAATACCGTGTACGATGACCCGCAATCACTCCCCCGACCGATCAGTCACCTTTCATGGTCACCCGGCTCAAATCGAATAGCAGCATCCTACGCGTTTTCGGAATTGGAGTTCGAAGGGCACAGTCGCGTGAGCCTGCTCTCTTACATTTGGGATCTCGGTAATTCAATTTTTTCAGTGTCATTCGGTACCAACTACTTGATCTCGATTTTGAGAACAAGTAGCTGATTGGAAGCATATGAAGAGGGGGCGAGTTCGATTCCGTATGCTCGGAAGATAAAACGATTGGAGAAGGTGGCGAGGAAAATATCGGTTTCCGAGTAACCACTGCAATCGATGCGACGCGTGGTTTAAGCGCTCTCAATGAGTTCCTTTGAAGGGCTAATTTGATTTATTACTCGGCCGACAAAGTAATTCGGGCTGTTACTGATTGACTCACTTCGTTGATTAAACGCACTCCGCTTTCGATCTGGAATTACATCAAAGCGACCTCGCCGTAGTTTTATCGGGAGTTTGAGAATCCGAATCGAGTGGGCCATCAATCCCCGGCTCTCATTGTAACTTGGATCGCGCAGTAGACCTTTGCAGACATTTCGAAAACGTTTTTGACGTCGCAGATTCGGTCTCTCGGGATTTTACTTTTAGCACTTTTAGCGGGTCAAGTGAAAAAATTAGAATTCGATAGAGCTACTGAGAATCGAGGGTAGGTCTCAAATAAGTCGAACATTTTTCCAGCGAACCCAAACAAGCCGTACCTATCCTTGAAACCAGATTCGCCAGTTTTGGCAATCGAATTTAACCCTCGTGATCCATCGATGCTGGTCAGTGGTTTGATGACCGGTCAAGTGTGTAACTGGGACCTTCGAGTAGGTGACAAGCCAGTGCAAGTCTCCCTTCGCCTACATAGTCACAGGTGTTCCTTTACATATTTCATTCCCGCCCTATTCAATTATTCCTTACTCCTCAATTGCAAATGTATTGGGATGCTCGGAGGCAAATATCCTGGGATCGAGTCTAGTCACGTTAGTTGTCGGTGTATTCGCCAGTAAAGGTTGTTTTTCTCATGCGGCCGGTAAAGGCGTCCTACGAACCAGGTGGCCTGGACGACGTCCAAGTGTAATTCCGAGTTTTTCTCGTCCTCGCCGTGCGGCATGATCAAATGGTGGGACGTTAGAAAGCTCGTCACACCGACGGAAACGCTGATCATGGATCTGGATCAGCCCACCCGCCGTGACATAACTCAAGCCGTCGGGGTTACGGCGATTCAGTTCGAGCCAGCATTGGGCAGCAAGTTCCTCGCCGGTTTGCAAAACGGCACTGCCATCTCGGCGAATAGGAAAGCTCACAGCCTCACGGAGAAGATCGCGATAAGGTTCGACTGCCATTATGGCCCGGTGATCGCTATCGAGAGGAATCCTTTTAACCTGATGAATTTCCTCACCATCGGAGATTGGTGCGCTAAGATCTGGGCCGACGACACCAGAGAGGGATCTTTGCTATCCACATGGTAGGACAATCAATAACACGCGACGAATCCAATTCCATCCAATTAGGAGAAAGTGAATATTTAACATATTCGTATTAATCGAATGAAAAGCATGAGAGATAGGCAATTTATCAGCCTCGGGTGGGGTGCACATATGTACATTTGTGTAGTAACATGTTTTCGAAAGAGCATTTCCGCATGAAATGCCTGTAGGATCTCTCGGTTACATGCGACGAAAGAGAAGTTTGCCGTGATATTCATTTGCAGCAGGATACGGGGTGATGTGAGCGGTGGCTGTTGGAGCAGGTCCAGGCACTCGGTATTCTTCACCATAAATACGGAGGGTCTGCTGGAGGTGCATGACATTTTGGCAGCCACACAAGCGCCGCTGATCACATTTTCCGTGTGCCGGGATAGCTTGACAACGATAGCGCCCCACGAAAACGGACGATTATTGGCAGTAGGGAATCACGCTGGCGGCATTCACTTGATCGAATGCACCGAGGCGCTCTCTACCAACTCAAGAACCGACAAACAGGCTCTCGCGTCCGTAAGGAACTCTCCCAATTAATGCGTTCGCTGCTCACCGAATTTCCACCTTTCTTCATCGAAAGCTACAGACGATTCCATTCATTATTTTCGCTTTCCACACACATTTCATTGAAAATCCTACGAAAGAAAATTACTTCTCAACACTCAACTTGCCCTACTTGGTCATAGTTCTTCGATAGGGAGAATCGTTTCACAAAACTGGTGGATAATCGCATGAAGGAAGCGCGTATGATGTACAAATCGACGGAGAGCTTAGAGCCGTCGAAGACGCTTTCACCGAAGAAAGGCAAGGAAAGGCGAGAGAAGGAGCGTAGGAAGAGCAAGGATTCAGATAAGTCAAAGAAGAGCAAAGAGTCGGACAAGTGGAAGGGCAAAGAACCAGGAAAGGATGCAGCAAAACGGGAGAAATCGGAAATCCAGAGGAGGAGACACAAATCACGCAAATCAGGGAGATCAGTGATTCCGTTCGCTGATGATCCTGAACTTCTTGCGATGGAGGAAGACTTTGTGATTATAGTTACAGATGTAGGCAGACCCATTTTAACTTCTTTTCCTTTCACCCTTTTTAACTGTGGCTAAAAATCGGCTAATCCACTGAACTCTCTGGCTGAGCATCGCATTTCTTATATGTAGTACAGTCATACTTTGTACTATGTAGCAAAATGTAAATGATGGATGACTATTCTCTTAGGACTAACACGTCAGCGTTCCTTCTGTTTCAGACAATGGAAAAGTACGCAGACTTTCAGGGTACCGACAAAGAGATCGCATTGAACTGGCTGCAGGAGATAGAAGATAAGAAACGTGAGGAAGCCGAGGAAGAAGCTGCCGCTGCCGCTGCTACTCGTGTCATGAGAAAGAAGGAACGCAAGACAGTGAAAGCGGAGAAGAGCAAGAAAAGAATCAGATCGAGATCGATCGTGAGGACGAAAAAGCAAGGCTCCGATGAGGAGTTGATGGAAGCTGCGGCCTCAGAAATCGAGCCGACGAAGTCCAAGAAAAAGGTGAAACGTCACAAGCATCTGGAGACGTGTCCAATGAAGGTCTGCGATCCGGCGATCTGCTGCATGGATATGGATGGTAATTAATTTTCTTTCACCAATGCGCGTCGTAGTGCTGATTTATTTTAGAATCATTCTTTTTCAAATATAAAAAAAGCACAAAATCGTGCTGGATCGATGTCGAGGCTTGGGCAAGCCGCAGCACTCTCGAGTTGCTTTCCGGCAATGAAAAATTGCGGTCGCGGAGCAAATGACGATTTCATTTCAAAGTCCATTGAGAAGTTTCTCTCTGGTAGCAAACCAACGCCGATGCCTTTGAGCTTGGGATTAAAATGTATAGAGTAATTGGCACCTTTCCATTAAAGATAAGAAATCTTCCACTTTGACGCAAGTTGGCGCTTCCACAAAGTACGTAAGAGTGGCTGCGCTACCTCGCATCATCGATCTCTCAAGAACCCGATTTCCTCTCACAATAATACCGGGAAACAGTACTGGCGGGTGGTAGAACTAACGGAGTCCTTGAGCCCCCGGGCAAAGCGAACAATTGAAGGGCTTCTTTCAATCTCTTAATGTTATCTCGTTTGGTCAATCCCGATTGTTCCCGTTGCTTTATCCGTATTTATTAAGGCTTACACAGTGGAGTTCTATTGAACCGAACATGTCGGAGCGGAGAAAGGAGTCGGGGGAGATTCGGGTAACTGATACGCTTGAAGAATTTACCGGCAAGCTTGCCGATTGTCTCTGAAATCAGTAGTTCTCGTGGAAACTCTAGGATTCAAGATTTAAACACAGTAGATTCTACATTAAATTTGGGGAAAATTCAATTCGATTCTATAGGGGGAAATAATCGGATAATAGCAGATGAGGTAGATGAATATATCTTCTACAATTCGCTCGGATGATTTAAAGCAGACTTTTCTTCGATTAAATATGGACATGGGTGAACCATATGTATGTAGATGCGAGTAAAGGCATGTTAATGATGACTTTCGTTCGCGAATAACTACATTAAAGGGTCGATCTCGACAAGGGAATGTGGGTCACGAACCTTGTCTCATGACCTGTTACTTTTCCGCAACCCTTTTCGATCATCCGATATATGTATAAGTGGAGTAGTTGAGTGTACCAGGCGGCGAGGGCTCGAGAACTTGAGAAGTCCTTCGAGGCCACCATGGGTGTCAAGGAGTCTCAGCGAAAAATGATAGAGCGTATAGAATAGGCAGCGATATCGATGTATTAGCGGCTTGAAGTTCAAGGGCAGTGCCACTCGACCGTACCACGAAAGCGTCCTCAGAACCCTCAGCTCAGAGAGGATGTTGAACAAGGTCGCACTTTTTCATGAAAATCAATACGGAAGATCTAGTGCCACTTCAAACCACTTCTGCTTTAGTTCATTTATTGCAATTGGTTGATGGAGTCGTCATAGCAATGTGTGATATAATATTACACAGATATTATTAGTCAAGGATTACGCATGTCAGAATGTAATCTGGTAATTGTCAAATATGCATAAATTTCGTTCTGCGCTTGAATGGCGGTTCGAGAATAGGATTGGACGGTGGGCGCTCTCCCTTTTTTGCTAGCGCGGATATGAATTCATTTTAGACTATGCAAATGAGCGGGATGTTCGCTGAGAATTAAAATGACGGTGGCTATCGTTAGGAAGGTGCACCGATAATGAATTGCTATTAGGATCAACTTGTCCAACCAGATTAAAAAGGATGTGTGCTATATATGTAGTTTATCGAGTGATATACATAGCCACTAATATTACACAGTTTGTTTACGTATTACAGCGGCCAGACGCATTTGTCGTGTTTGTATTTTCAGTAACCAGCATTGTCATTCATTAAGTAATTTGGATTATACTGGTCCACTTTATTATAAAGAGTAGTTAGCCACGTCATAAATATCGCGTTTTCCATCGAAAAATTCTCTGTAAATGCGAAGCAACCTCAGTGAAACTCGGCGAGCATACAAGCAACGAAAATGATGTTCTGTTCTAGGTGTAAGAGACGCGAGGAAGGCACGAGTCACTGACTTACAGGAAGCCGAGCCGGAAGGATTGGCCCAACATAGGGCAGCGTCGAAGGTGCGTCCATTCTTCATAAAGGAGAAGTGGTTCCGAAGGCTGTCAGACTTCATCAAAAGCATCCCCGAGCGAGCGCCGGCGCACAAGAAGCAAATAATGCTGGCGAAGAACGCGGCGCCGCACTTCCTGCAGGAGGACGTGGAGCGGGCGAAAAAGCACATTTTGCTGTGGCAGCGGAGGCTCGCGCGCGGCCGACGAGCCTCTTGGATCAAGGAGGAGAGGCCGAGCCGAGCTTTGCGCCAAATATACGACAAAGGCCCGATCTTCGAGAGTAAATCCGAAGAAACCACACTGGAGACTGTGAGTTCAGTGGACATCAAGGTTGCGAAACCTTCCAAGACTCCCAGGGCACCCAAGACTGGAAGAAAGCGACGAGGCAAAAAGAGCGCGGCAACAATCGACGAGGAGGTAGATGTTAGAGGGCGGAAATCCGTACTCAATTGGAACGTGGCGCAGCTGATCGACCAGATACAAAAGAAGGATCTCGAGGGCGACTCTGTCGTTTATCCGCGAATTTCGGCGGCGTTTCAGCCGAATATAGAGGAAGCCAGGCCCTCGAAAGTACAAATTTCCCCCCAGTGAGCGCTTGACCGGGACAGATTCGCTAGGATTGCGTTGATGGATGGTGGAAACTGGATGACCTTCACCTGCACCAGGAAATTGACGCGAGGATCCAACCAAGTATAAACTACTGGTACGAATGCTTTAAAATATATATATATATATAGGTCCAGCAGATAAAAGGGCAGAGGGTTTTCTGAATTCTGGGGCTTTGGATGGCTACAACTGATACCGGGCTAAAGCTCTTCAGGATCTTTTCCAAGCTCGCTACTTGAACAATGTATTTCAATATCTTCTTCGAGATGAATGATATCATATTGTAATTATAGGCAGGTGGCTCGCAAACTCATTCTTTCGGAAAAGTTGAATGCTAAACAACTTTCAAAGATCTTATACTCTTCCATTTTCATTGTCTGGGGTTTAGTGTTTGCTGTACTGAACAGATGGAAATGTATTTTCTGTTTTTCCCGCACTGAATAACATTTTTTGTCTCTGAAATGATGTAAGACTGTCCGATGTACATCCAACAACGTCGAGGGACCGAAAAAGTTTGCGAGCGCCTGTCTTAATTATGCGGTTGAACTCATTCAAATGGTTTTCAGGATCCCCAGTTTCTCGTTCTCCATCGAGGAAACTTTATTCCGGAGGGACGTGTCGCAAAATAAAAGAAGTGTCCCCCGACATTGTAGATGGGAGCCGGCAAGTTTTGCCACAGATCAACGACCTGCTTCATATTTAAAATAAACTCGCGACCGCGGACTGCAAGATCCGTCTCTTTCAAGGGGGAGTAGTTCACAAATTGTATGGTCAAACTTTGGATCATATTCAAGTTATGTGAGAGGTTAACGTTATGGTAGTTTGCTACGAACGGGAATTTCGATGGGCTGTTAGTGGCTACAAATTTTAAGTCATTAATCAATCGAGAAAGTTAAGTTTGCACTACGAGCTGAAGTTATATTTTAAAAATTTTAGAATCTCCTTTATCTATTTTTAGAGCAAACTTTGAATGTACAGTCAAGTACACGACAACATTCGTTCGAATTTTTTACCTATCACTTTTCTGCTTTTGACATTGGCCAATATGTGACAGCTATAACTTCTATACATTGAAACACCAAATGTATCGAATGTTCAATACACTATTCAACTTATATCGAAAGAACTTATATGTATTTTGTCGCATTTAACGTGCGGAAAGATACATTTAGTGGCCAATACAATGCGCTACAATTCTCGAAATAGAAGCAACTTTAGTGATTCGGATAATCGTGGCGTCGAAAATTCGGCGGTAACGCTGTAAAACCCGACGCGTCCACGGAATATCAATTCCGCGGAACAATTCACGGTATAGCTCTTCGACGAGGAAAGTTACAGATGAGCGGAGATGGGTGTGTGGGAGGCAGGCAGGCGTGTTCGATTTTCCAGGCTGACTCGAGCTTTTACCGGTTCATCCGTGACTGCGAGAAAAAAGCATGCAAATACAATCGGCACTCCTTCCTCTCCCTTCGCGTCCACTCACCCGCTCGCGTCTCTCCCTCTCTGCACTTTTTTCATCCCCAGTTGTATGTTCAACGAGTTCAGTACAACGAGACTGATCTGGCGTGCATTAGCTGATGAGGGGTGCAATGGTTCATCAACTTCGCTTACAGGAAAAAACACGTATACATCGTTAGGTGTGTGTGTGTGTGTATGCGCGCTCGTCCATGATACAAAGAGGGGACGCGTGCCCGCAGTGTGTTAGCCGCTCGTTGGCAAGTGGACAGCTAGCTCTGGCATAGCGAAGGTGTACTCGATCCTCGATTGTTGCCAATGCAACGATTCGCTTTTAAATCCCAGCGTGAATTTATTTCGTTTCAGCATGTTTTTTTTGTGCTTGGCCTCGCCCGTTCGGCCCGGGCTTTGGGTAATCGCCTATTGAGATATTGCGAAATTGACGTGATCACTGCTCCTGCATCAGAGTACTATTAACCACTCTAATTGTTCCTCCTCTTTTTTAACAATCGTTCAATGGTTCATTGTCGACAGGTTTATTACATAAAGAATCAAAGGGGACTATTAGTCCCTCCGATTTTTCGGTTACTCGCGTTTCCCCCTTTTGCATTTTTCACTTTCATATCTGCTCAATATTTTACTCTAATACATCCTCTATTCGCTCCATTCACTCTGGATGTTTCATTCGCGTCTGTTTTTTGTACGCCCGAGTTAATAAATTGGCACGTATAAGGGTCTGAAAATAAAATCATTTATTGGGATTGGTACGCATTTTATGTTGCGGAAATATGCAATCTCCGCCAGAATCCAGGTAGAAGCTACAAGGAGAGAGTGTCTAAACTGGAAGTCCCGACATACTGCTTCCTATTGGCCCTCATTGTCAGTCAGGATTAGCAAGCAGACGAATTCCACGTGGTACAAGGTTTCCCAGTTTTCACGATTTCAGTTTAGAGAGGCGGCCGGAGTGGAATGCGATGTTGCGATTGAACAAGTGACAGTGAAAAGGAGGCGACAGCGGACAGTGGGAAAGGTGGGGAGGGCCGATGGTCGGTGGATTCGACAACGGCAATCACTGGTGCTTTCAAATGCTAAATAACGCTCGAGCCTCGGGTGGGGGGATCTCGACACCGTTTACACTCTCGAGACTTGCCCTTGCAGTCCGCACACTAATTTGACTTTGAGCCGCGATCTGCTTCGTTTGTCCGAGTAACGAAGTTCAGTAACGAAATCGGTGTCTTTTTATTTCTTTCTTCTTCGTGTGAAGTGTATATTTGAAAGATACTTTTCGTAACAGAGGCTTACATTCGCGTCTTGTTTAATGTCATTTTCGCTTAAATTTTCGTGTGAAACTGTGTTCTCTTTTGATTTTCCTCTTAAACAGTGTTAACTTGAGAGAGTTAGAGTCAGTGCTCGTGGTGAGTAACAAAATTTATTGGTGGAATAAGTGATTTAAACAATTGGAGATTTTTCTATTTAACGCGGGGTTTTTGAGTGAAATGTTGCTTAATTCTTCATCCAATGGGTGTTCCGTTGCGAGCACGAATTGTATTCATAGCTAGCGCGCGTTTCAAATTTTCAATTAAATCAGTTCCTCTTTTCACATTTCACTCTCAAATGCAGAGGATTCCGCGGACAAGTCTGATAAATTTCGGATCAGGAAACTCAATTAATTTAGTGAGAAAAGACCTTATAAAAAAGTCTGGCAAGAATGGATGCGGGAGCATTCGATATCAGATTAATCAGGGATCGGGAGTTTCATGTTTCATTTTCCGATTGAGATGCTCGCGATCGAGTTTCCGCTCGATGAAAGCCGGCCCCGCATTCGCGGATGTTAATCTAATCCGATCCCCGGAATATTAAAATACCGGAAGGATAATACGGATGTCCGGTTTTACGGCTGGGGCAAATGTGTGTACTTCGAGAGGAGGGCGGCGGCGCTGGGCTTACGTAAACGCTCCATCAAAAATTTAAAAGAGAAACAGCGCGAGTTTAAGCTAAATCTTCGTTCTGTCGACAGGCAATACAGAAATTCGTGAAATATCGCACTGATGCCAAACGAAACAATACGTATTTTAGCAACTGTTAATTATCGCCATATCAATCCATAATTATCCAATAGTGGAAACCGAAGTCAGAAGTCCTAGCGTTACTAAGCTCTTTTTTGTACCACATTGTTTTTCCTTCTCCGAAAGTTTGTTTATAGTATCGGGAATATGTGAAATTGAAGATATGGCCAATAATTCACGGTATTGTGTCGCGGCAAGGCTTCAAACAGACGCGCGTAATTTTGTGTGCCACAGCGAATTTACATTGATCATCCTCTCCTCCAGCTTTATTTTGCATTCCACGCGACCCCCACTTTCAACGCGGCTCGTTGCATCCGAGGCTTTTTACTGAATAGCCGATAAACGGTGATTCATCAATTTTCCACGCGGATTTCCGCACGATTAAGTGGTCGGGGCATCATTAATTAGTCGTCTTTCAAGCCATCGTCACTAATTTAGAGCCGATCAGAACTAAACGCGTCATTCAGCCAACTTTTCATTTTTTTACTGGTTGAAAAATTAGAATCATGACGATAATTTGCTACGAAATAATATCGCATAGAATCACCAATTTTGCATTTAGATTCTCACAATAATACGCTCGTTACTTCTAGCGTTTCGTGATGGTATATTTGATTGGTCGCGTATCCAATCAAGACTCCCATTGAATCGAAGCTCCGCGTCATATTTACGTTAATCGCATCATCCGCGAGGACAATGACTGCCAGGAAATATCGCGTGGATAAGCGCTTTTAATGACAGGGGATTAACCGTGAAAGTGACAGAATGTGAGAGTGACAGCGCGTTAACGCAAATGAGCAACTGCGCCTCGGCATTCTCTTTGGGGCATTGATTATTGTTTCGCATGCACGCATATGCTCTGTTGTTTTCTGCAACGGCAAGATTATTTAGATGACGTGAATCCGGTGATCGAGGATACTGAATACCTTTGTGAAAACTATTCTATTCTTTACTTCAAGCATTGGTATTAAAATCAATATTTGAAAATACAAACTTGTGGATGATAGGAAAAGATCATAAAATTAGAAAGTGGAATGATACCAAGCCGGACGTCTCTTGGTTAAAGCGCGTGAGTGGAATTGACATAAAGAAGGCAAGCAACGCCGGAACTCGGTAACGCGGTATCGATTCGTTAAGACAGAATGATTGCATCAGCGGTTCTTGATGAAGCGGATGTATTAGCAAGGAATCGGGAGGTCCTCTTGATTGCAACCTTCTTTCGAACGGTTGCCTTCGATAAATCCACTGATTCACCGGCTTACTTCCTCTTCTTTTCGTCGAAAGATTTCCCGCGACCTGCTTGATTTTGCAGCAGAGCTTTGTCCAGGAAAGCAAGTTTTCCCGACTTTGCAACTGGCAACAAGTTTTGGCATATGCCGTCGCATTCCCAATTTATAATCATCGAGACTTCCCAGTGGTTGAGGAAAGTAATTCGTTTCCGGATTTTCCCAGTTTATTCTGTTGAGATATAGAGAATAATTTCGACAAGGGTATTTGCTCGGTTGAATCAATAGAACACCGGAGAGTACCGCGGACCGGAATTCCCCTCCAATTTCCAACGACTTGTCAGATATATATTTTATAATATCTCTGCGCAGTATTTTTCGTATTATTTCAAGGCGATTATTACGGCTTGCGGAATAACGTTGTGCATACGGAAAAACTGATTGACTGTACTTTTATCCGTGTTTATATAACTCTGCTTTACAGCTTTGCCTGTCGAACTCTACTATACGTATTACAAATACTCGAAAGCTTATACCACGATTTTTTGCAACGTCAACGTTATTGATTCGCGATTAACACCAGGCCATACGGGACAAGTCCGGGTGGCGCAGACACCCGATAGGCGCGAATGTGCCTTAAGCCTCCACAATATCAATTTTATCGCGAGCGCGAAACGCGTGCCATATTTTGTGCGGCGTCGTTGAAAATTGGCGGCGCTGTGTGTAACGCGCGCCGGTTTTGCCAGGCGAACGGGAACGCGAATTTCGGATGGTATAAATCCTTGGATTTTTTGCTTGCCTATCTCCCAGCCGCATCCGGCACGCGCGCGCGCGCGCGCGTCCGTCTACTTGTGTACGCGCGGGGCCTGTGTGTGTGTGTGTGCGCGGCATACCTTTGCTCCCGGCGGCATTGAGTTCCCGAGCGATTTTCAGGTATGCACACGCGGGCCAAAGCCCAGTCGAGCATTAACGTGGACTGCGAGCGAGGAAGTCGGTGAAAGCACATGCCCTGTATTTGGCAGACACTCAGTTTGTTGCTTTGGCGGCATGTTCTGGCGAAACCGCAGCTTAATTCTTTTCCAGCCTCGTTTTTCTCGGAGCTTCCGCTCGCTCCCCTTTCGCGCCAGGAAAATCGCTAATCGCTCGATTAATTGCGAACCCCATCGAACAAAGCCATTAGACTTTAAAAGCGCCAGTGAGGCGATGAAACGCACAGCAAGCGAAACTTCTCGCTGAAGGAATTCCTTGATAACAATCAATCTGTTGGAAAATGTTTAAATAGTGTGCTTTGCGAAATAGCTAGGGCCGTCAATTGGAAAGAAGAATTGTTCGCTATTGTTTAGTTTTGCCGCGGAAGTGAACTTTCCATTGTGCATGCTGTTATTAAATGCGGCACCGCGTTGATCGAACCGGCCATTTTTCCAGTTCCTTTTTCCCAGTCACTCGTGCCCTAGTCGGTGCTTTGTTCTCGATTGTTTTTCCCAGACATGGGACCTGTATACTGGCCGGCCGCGAGCTTGAAATATAAAGTGCGCGAGAGCTTTATGGCCGCGTGTGTATACCTTGCATCATTGTTCGACTGCGCCCCATCGTGCCCTGCTCTTTCTGTAATACAGGCAGCCGGGTCAGTCTTTTGACAGAGCGACACTATTTTTCGCGTGGATTAGCTCCCTGTAACGGAGAAACCGACCTTTCAATGCCCAACTACACACACTGCCCCGCTCATCCGCACACAATGTGCAGCCAGCGTTTTCGTTGGATTTTCGATCTTCCATTCGGCCGACTATTGTCAGATGAATTGTTTGAACTATCATTAGCGCGGATATCCGAGGGAATTTTCGCCCTCTTTCATTTCCAGTGTTTGCCAGTGTGCGCTTTCCCCCGTGTGCTCAATACACAGTTGCTCTTTGTGTGATTTAGGTAAATTTGTCATTGTTATTTTACGCGACTCGATAGTTTGTCGGGTGAAGAATTATTTGGCGATTTGAACGATAAGCAATTCGATTTGATGCCATTCAGTTTCATGTTTTCAAACTTATGATCCGGCAACCGGCTTGAACATACCACTTTGGAAAATTAGAAAAGAGATAACTTCAAGTTTAACCCACATAAATGGTCGATTTTTTCTGTAGCTTGTAGTGAATCGTTGAGTCTTTAGTGGACCGGTCATGCAATTTAATTAACTTCTTTCAAGTGAATTAGAATATAAATACGGTTATAAAGTGCTCGTTAAAAAGCGCGCAAACTTGACGGGAGTTCTCAGTTCGTTTGTAAGTCCCCGCAAAAAAGAATCCTGGCGAGAAGATGCAGGTGCAAAGAGTGTACGTGAAAACGCGAGCCGAGTTCGGCAAGCAGTGTATCTTTGACGACAGCGGTCCGACGGCAGAGGAGGATATTAAGCCAAATCCCGATTTAATAAATGATTTCATCCCGAAAACACATTGCCACGTGGGTGTCCAGCATGCATCGCGGTTTGCTGTACACGAGGTTAGCTTGCCTTGACATTAACCTTCTAATGAGATAAGTAAAGAAAACAGGGAAACAGAGAAATTGAGATGTACTGCTTGATACTCTGTAATACTTGCAAAACTTCTTTATTATAATTTCCCTTGAAATCGATTATTATCAATTGTACTTTGGCGGCAACTTTGCAAGTACTGATTTAAAAAGCAGCTACATGTAACGAGTTATTTACGAAAGTTCTTGTAGCGGAATGTTTATCCAATACAGCTGACGGATGCTATGAGAATTCATTGAGAACACCTCCAGCTACTGGCTCAGTTTAATCAACATTTACTTTAACTTCACATTTTGTTATTCCTTTCGGCAGAACGCGCACGGCGTGGCCCGAGCTTAAAAACCGGCAAACGAGTGCAATGTTTCATTTGTATTTTTAATCCCCATCGCACGCTAAAAGCATCGCCCGGTGGAAACCCGTTTTTTGGTCTTTTACTAATTCACTCCTTGGTGTATTTTAGCAACTTTTCGCATCGGAGGGAATAGCCCCTTCCAATGGTTTGCAAATCCTCTTTTTTTATTACTCCCCAGTGTTACAGTCGCGATAAAAGGAGGGTTTATTCGATGTATTTTTCGTTATTGTGTGAGTTATTGAATCGAGAATATTTCATTGATAACGCGAAGCTCGGTTTGTTAAAGCATTTTCCGTTATTTTGCTCGGTAAGTGCGGCGAGCAGGCCTGTTTATTGGAATGCACGCATGAGTTGCGTGGTGAAGTAGCTCTCGGAGGCGTGTACTGCTTTCCGTAGCTGCAGTAACTGGGTGCCCGGGGCATCGATGGGTCTCATATCGAGTGTATTCAGTGTGCTTGCGTCGAAAGGGTTAATGGGATTACGAATCCTTTCCCATCGCGTACCACCGGTACTCAGTTCACTCTCGATTGAATCGGAGCCATTGGTCAAGCCTGATCTTCACCGACCCATGCACACACGCTTTTCCAGTGCTCGCTGATGAAGCAGCCGGCCAGCAACATTGCGATGCTGCCCAGAGGCGAGACTCGACTCACGTACACGCTAGTTGTTGTACTGATAACCCTCGGCATCTGTTAATTGATACTCCCTGCATTCCTTTCTCCTTAGAATCTCGTTTGCTAGTTTACCACATAAACATTCTTCAGACAGATGATTCTTGATAATAAATTCTCGTGGATCTTTCGATCTTTCCCCGTTCATTCAGTCGGAATTGGATAATTAAAATTTGCAGAAATTCATAGTTTATTTTTTGAAAACTTAAAAGTTGTCCGTTTTGCGAAGATACTTAGACTTCATTAGTGCTTGACTCGGCATCCGGTTCCGTCTGAGACTGCATACGCGAGTGTTTGGTAAATGATTCAAGTTCTGTTGGAAGGTGGAGCATAAGCAGCCGCCAACTAATTGTAATACAAGTCTCAGCGGAGGAAGGAAAACAGGTCCGGTAGAATGCGGGGCGAGCTGAAGCGGCGAGCTTACGTTAGTCAGAGCTGGGAGGTCGCATGAATAATTCGGGGGGGTTGGAATTCGCGATAAGGGACGGCAGATTCGGAGTGTGCGCTTCTCGCTTGGAATTGCAGGTCCAGATGCTGGGCCCGACGCTTAAGAACACTGGGATGTTTCACACGGAGGGTGGCTGGCCGAAGGAGATCAATCCGAAGGACGAGGAGACCACTGCGAGATTCCGCAGGCGGGTCGAGAAGGACGACAACTGGGCGCCGAAATTACGTAACTTATTCAGTGTGCGTCTCTCTCCACGAGGATGCTGCGATCGATCGGCCTTCCTTCCGACTCGGAATTAACTTAGCCCCAAATCACCGGCCGTAAAAATGGCCCCTTCTCTTTCTTTGAATACAAATATAGCATTGCTCGCATTATTCTTATTGCATAACTTAGTAATACTAATCCGGTACTAGTTTATTCTTGAACGCTTCAAGGCGAGAACTTTACGCATCCAATTTCCAATCGTTTCTCACTGTAGATAATGGAGAACAGTATTCTTCAAAACAGTGCCATCAACATATACGAGCACTACTTCGATGACATAATACCAACGAGGATGTTGGGGCCAGTTGGAATTAGGTATATTAATTGAAAGAAGTATTTAAACAATAGCTTCGCGTTTATTCAGCTACTATTTTACCATTTCGAGGTAACGCCCAACGAAACTGCAAGCCAGACGTTGGGCAGCTCAGTTTTTCTCCCTTCTTTGGTGCAGTTTTTTTCTTTGAATTTTTAGTAGTATCGGAATTGCGAATGCCGGGCGGCATGTAAAGTGGCATGCAAGGATCTTCGATGTAAATTTCTGCTGATACATGCGATCTAATTCTCTGGCGATCGGTTTCCTAGAAATTAGCATACTTTTCAGGACAGCGAATGTATTCTCGGATCGACGGAATTCAAGGAGGCCGGTCAGTAATATTTCGTGGTCCCCGGATAGCGGGCGGAGAATCGCTGTCTCATACTACTCGCCCGACCTCGACAAGAGTGAGAATTACAGTAACGATGTGTACATTTGGGAGATCGGTACGCGCACTAGAGCCAATCAATCCTCAATCAAATTATTCCTCGACGAAACAATTATCACGATCCTAATACTCGGCACATTCTCATTGGCCGGATATTGATAAGGAAAAGTTTACCTTTTCCGTACAGACAATTCGAATATGCCCTTCTTGACACTGGAGCCCTTTAGCCCGAGCGTGGTAACCGAGTACAATCCTCGGGATCCATCGGTACTTTGCAGTGGTCTTATGTCGGGTCAAGTTTGCAGCTGGGACACGAGAGTCGGCACTCGGCCCATTCAGTCCTCCCATCCACAGTTCAGTCACAGGTATTGATCTCTCGGTATAATTGAGGCATTCATCTAGCCAACATCATTCCTTGTTGAATAATAATGCGAGTACTAGTTGACTCGCAAATAGTTCCAATAGAAGTAAATTCAGTTTATTGGACATGACGGTATACTGCTGGTTGTATCACTTGGAGGATTTTACTGTTTTCATGCATTTATTCATTTATTTATATTACTCTTTCTGTCGTACATCTTATTAACAGTTGGATTCAAGTGGGTTATGTTGGCCCTGGGAAAAAATTCTTTGTACTAAATTTGGCATAATGTTACGGTTCGTCCCGAGTGTTATCAGCGGGTTATTACTCAATATGTACTAGGGGTTACACGAACGCAGTCAAGTGGTTGCCGACGAAGAGCAACTGTGAGTTCATGTCGGTGTCGACGGACGGATGCGCCATGTGGTGGGATACGCGATACCTGCGTCAGCCGACGGAACTTCTAATATTCGACCTGGAACAGCCGAATAAGCCGAGCATAGATCGGGCGATCGGCGCATCCTGCCTCAATTTCGGGCCCATGATTGGCTCCAAGTTCATGTTCGGCCTCGAGAACGGCACAGTGATCGCCGGCTCCAGGAGAGCGAAGAGCCCGGCTGAAAAGGTGGCTTTGCGTTTCGAAGCTCACAGCGGCCCCGTTCTCACTGTCGACCGAAATGTCTTTAATCCTACGGTCTTCCTCACCGTCGGCGACTGGACCGCTCGAATCTGGGCCGAGGACACTAGGGAAGGATGCTTTGCATCGACCAAGTAAACTCATTATTCTCGAAACCAATCAATTCAATTACGTATATTGTCTCTAAAAGAAGTTTTTAGAAGTTTTTAGAAATTTAAATATTTATTTCTAATCCTGTACAATTCTAGTCGATGATTCTATGTATAGTACATTGTGTATACTGTAACCGTAATAGAATTTACAAGGAACATGCAGCCAATAATCAGCGTAATTTTCAGTCTCCTGTCGGAAACCCCAACCGGCGGCTGCTGGAACAAGGCGCGGTTATCAATGTTCTTCGTCATATCAGCGACGGGTCTGCTGACCGCGTGGGATCTCCTACACGGGCTGGACACGCCGGTCCTCAGTATTCAATTATGCCCGGAGTCGCTGACAGCCGTGGCTCCCCACGAGGACGGAATCATGATGGCTATCGGTAATTCGGCGGGCAAGGTCTTCCTGGTGGAAACTACGGACGCCATGCAAACCTTTGACAGAAGGGAGAAAGCCGCCCTGTCCGAGGTAAGTGGCTCCGAAAGTGGCCGTCTTACACAATCCCCCCTTACTTTGCCCGTTTTCTCGGCCGATATTAAAACTCTCTTCACCAGGGATTACGATGATAGTCGCAACCGTAGCTTCGTCGAGCGTCATCATTTCTCTTCCTCCGCACTTTAATAGTCTCGCTTTCATAGTACGGGATTAGCGCGGTAAAATGGCCGGAGATCTCTTAAAATCGCCATTATTTTCTTAATACGTGCCATGTCAAACCCCGTGTGCAGTCAGAGGCGGGAACTTTATGGCTCATCGTCGCGACGATCTAGGTCGTCTGTTCAGTCCTCGAAAGTGGAAGTGTAGTCCGGCTCGATTAGGAATACTTAGAGAAGCTTAAGACGCGCGGAAACTGACACCTCGTGATACGACTGTCGTAAAACACTCTTAAAACTATTAAAGCTGACGTCTGCGAAGGCGGGGATGGTCATGCGAGCTTCGCAAGGCTTGCAGTTGTTCTCTTACATCGCATGAAGTTAGTAAATTAATTCGTACAGTTAAGAGTACATTTTGCGGCAATGCCTCCGATATTCGGGCGCTGCTGAATTAGAATTGTAATTCCCGAGACTGTGTATTGTTGGAAATTTTAGTATTGGCGAAATTTCGTGTATTAAGTGATTTTATTGATTAATTAAGAATCAGTGGGGGGCAACGTGGATGTACAACAATGGCAGCGACTTTAACCTCGAACTGCCCGCAGTACTTTGACAGGTGTTCCAAGTTCACAAAGACAGTGGACACGCGCCTAAAGGAAATCAGACTGATGGCCGAACGAATATCGAAAAGCGATCTATTGCCGATTGCCGTGGGGAGAAAGCAGTCGAAGCCCAGAACGGTAAAGCGCAGTAGTAAAAAGTTGTCCATCTCCGAGAAACCTGAAAAGATCCGGCAGCTATCGGGAATAGGCAAAACACGCAGTTTAAAGAGTCTTCCGAAAGATAAGAAACGGTTGAGGGAGGAGTTCCCCGATATCGCAGATGCCGAGGATCAATTCTATGATATCGTAACGCAGGTAATAATCATATAGTTGCAGCATCTTCCTAGATATTGTTTTAAACAATTTTCTACTTTCCAATTTCATATTTAAAATACTTGAGTTACTTTATAGTTAGTCAAACACACGAACTTTGGAACTAAGGGAAAACGAATTGGTCCAATTATAAATTTGTTTTGATTAGGAACGCGAAAGATTGCAGCAGACGGCCCTAGCGGAGGCGGGCAAAACAGCGGAGATACCAACGGTCAGCAAGCGACAACAAGTTGTTCGGAAGACCGAGAAAAAACCAAGGGAATCGGAGAAACGAGAGAAGGAGAAGCAGGCGCAAAGTTTATTAGAACGCAAGAAACGGCTCAAGTCCAAATTGAGAAAAGACGCCTCGGAGATGTTTATCGAGACGAGGAAGCAGCGCGTCGACACCACTCGATCGATGGAGCCCTTGTTGAGTTCCGTCGATCTCGAAGCTGAGATGAAGGAAACAAGAAAGAAGTGTAGAAAAATCATCAGGGTCTGCAAACCCCGCATCTGCAGGCCCCAGATTTGCTGTCAGAAGATGGAGACCTTTGGCAGAACGAAATCCCGGGGTCACGCGAAGAAGGTGGAGGGGAGTAAACGAACACATTTTGAAGATACAATCGAGAGGACTAAAGTCGGCAGGGAGTCGATAGAGGCGGCGGCGGCGGACGATCATGGGACGCCGGCAACGGCTGGCAAGTTCAGTGCGAAGAGGACCTACCGTATTCTTCGGAAAATGCTGAGACCACCCAACATCCTGACAACCGAGGTCGAGAAGGCCAAGCAGGAAATTCGCCAACAGTCAATGAGCAAGAAGAGAGGAGGATATATATCCAGGAGGATTTCGAGCAGCAGGTAAGCTTGGGCAGCACAGTTTCGATAAACGTTCAACCTCAGCTTCAATAACTTGCCAATCACGCATTTTTAGATCTTGAGAGTTGCAATGTTTGTATAACATTGAGTTATCTTAACTCCAAGTCCCAGTACGAGTATTTCAATAATTTTACTTTTTATCAATTTCAAGCAATCGATTCTGCGAATGCAAATCTCTCCCTATCATCCAAATTTCGAAAATAGCAGCCCCACTGATTCACTTATCCGCGTTCCCTTCTATCGGCAAAGGCCGATCTCTCTTTCGATTCCGAAAAAAGTGACGGGGGGTGTAACAGGAATTTGTCGGGACGACTCGGTAACGTTGAAATCCCCTTACAAATAGCTTACAAAGGGGTCGAGGGAAGGTACGGGGTCACGGCTCGTCCGTGCCGGAGGCGAAGAAAAAGCATGAGAAGCAGCAGTCGGAGGATGGCTCGAAGGTGCAGCTAGAAGTCTCAAGGGCGGATCGCGAGAAAGAAGAGGGCAGAAAGGGACGCGGTGGATCGGGAGAGCGTCGCGCTTCACCTCGTGACACGAGCACCTCGAGGAAAGTGTTCGAATCGCTATTGGGCGCTCCTTTTCCGGAATCGATCGAGGACAAAAGCGCGGCCAGCAAAGATTACTTGGATCAACTGGATCCTCGAACGAGCGGGCTTTATCCCCGAATTTCCGACGTCCATTTCGCCGAGTCCCGTTAGACCGGCAGCAATCTTCTCTCGATGGGATGCTGACAAGTTTTACCAGAATTACCGGAGCGCCAGGTGGCCGTCGGGATAGATAGGTATGACCATCTAGTGAGACACTTGTAATTATTCGACGGAATTACCTTCGTAGCGATTACTTCAGCCTCCCACTCGGGGTAGACTTGTTCGCGAGAATCGTTAGCTCCCTTTTCCTCGTGTCTAACAAAAGTCATTACGTCCTCAATATGTACATAGATATTACATAGCAACTAGTTGTATTAGACATAATTTACCATTGCCGTCCCTCCGTATACAAGTATTCAAGTATTCAAATACAGAATTCACCAAGACCTTGTACCCTTTGAACCACGTTGGTTGCTTCAAGTTTCGCGCTTTTGTATAAGTTGAATTAACTTTTCAAACGACAGCGTGCAATCTTAGATATAACTGCTTCTGCGAAACTCTTGTTAAAATGTGTTTCTTGAAACTCTTCTCTCGAATAATATGGGGTGCAACCACAGCTTCTGGAACTTGTACTTGGCAGGAATTGGAGGAACTTTAATTGCGAGTGTACCAGCACACGCGTAACAGAGAGCGGTATAAGTCATTGTTTAAAAATTGGTTTAACTTAAATTATAACTTGCAGAAGCGGAATTTAATGCGATTACACAAGTCGTCGTCCATTTCTGGGAGGGAAAGGATAGCAGAGGGCAAGGAAGTCCTTTAATCTGCAATTCGCTGAAGAGCGTCCTTCCTACCGCTGTTTCTTATCAGCTTCCGAGTTTCTTTCGCAGGGGCGGGTATCTCCGTGAAAGTGGTGGGATCGGCTCTTTGGCGGAGTTGGTGAGTCGCGACGGAGCGGTGGGGGGAAGGAGCATTGAGGTATGATAAATTCGCGCAGGAAGGGACGAGCATTCAAAGCCAGCCGGAGGAGAGAACCGCGAACACGCAAGAAGACATTTCCGGAACGCCGCCGCTTGCCCCGACGGTCCAGCGTGTCCCGACTTCCGGAATTCCAACGGGGCCTCGGTCACTCTGATATCCCACTCACCCCACAGCTTCCTATGTGTTATCCCTCGGTACCTATGTCTCCTCCACATCCTCCCTGTACAAACATAGAGATTGGAAACATTGCTCAAAGTTGCCTGGGACGGTAACATCCACCAGAGTCCCTCTCTCTAGACTTCTCGGATTACGTTTCATTGAATCGCTGCTTGCTCAGCAAAGGAATTCCTTCTCGTGGCGAATCTTTCCTTACGGGGCAGCGTCACTCTCTCCCTCAGTTAACTCACTTGGATCTTCAGATTCTTTCTGGGAAGCAGTTTTCCCAGTGTTGTGCAGGATCTTCGGGTTCAGTTTCTCACGGTATGAAGGATTGTAATTAAATGGTAGAGTGTACAGTATTGGACAATAATTATTAGTAATGTCAGATTGAGTTTTACATTGTAAAGGATATACGGAAACAGAAGGACACTTGCATTTCCTCGAGGCACACCCTCTATTACACAACGAAGTACCGAAGTTGTAAATGAAAAGGGCGACCAAGATGAAGGAGGGAGCCGAGTCGCTTCGATGCGCGGCAGATAAAGTTACTTTGTGCCTGCAATTCACACTGGTAGAATTCGCGATGCTAACATTGAAGTAATTAATGATGAAGTTGGAAACGTGGAAGTGATTTTTCGCGAAGATAGCACGAGTTACGTCGCAACACCGGAATCTCGTGATGCGATGTTCCGGGTGCTAATCTTTGCGTATCTCGGAAGTTTACTTGGAGTTAATGGCGGAGAATGATTTTGCAAGTTTTGGTGGCCGAATTTCAAAGATTCTGAAAAGCGGGTGGTTGAAGGGTTTCGGAAGTGATCTCGTGAACCATCTCGGTGCACTGAAAAGTACGGACTTTGGCCACAGTTTGACAAAACTCGACCGATTTAATTAACTTCGTTTTCCTTTAAGGAAACCTTGATTCATATGTTGTTTACTTTATTTGCCGAAAGTCAACAAGACTACTTCACTGATCATGGAGTGCAATTATAATTTTTGACCCAGTAAATCTCAATGTATCTCCGGTTAATTCAAAGTCGGCCATTTATTATTTTACTTCAAAAGTTAGTTCTTTATTTCTGCTCTCTTTGAGAAGAGACTCGACAGCCCATGGTAGTTATTCGGGGCAAAAAGAGCACAGTAAAGTCACCCTTTTCGTCTCAACTGCTCGTCAACATTAATAGACAAGTAAAGAAGGAGGCAGGTCAAATGGTTCACGAGACAAGAAAGTAGCAGACGAACTCGAAGGTTCGTTGCTTATAGATTGCTTTTTAAGGAATAGCTGACGGTCAGGGAGAAAAGGAAGAGAGTGTCGGTGGAGTTTTATCAGAGTGGTTGGACGCGAGTTGCTTGCCAGATCTTCGGGCGCTCCTGGCAGAAAAATAATTGTTTCTCCTTCGCAAGTTTCCACGTATTTCTTCACTAGTGACAGCAGTGGGAGCCCATCCCGCCGTTAGGCTCGACGTTCTTTCGAATGTTCAGCATTGCCCCGAGTGCCTTCGGTAACGAATGCCTCTCCTACTATTTCATACAAATTTAAAGCCACGCTGTCGCAGAGACTCGAAACAATTACTCGAAGGAGCCATACAACTTTAACGTGGTAAAGTGTATTTGATCCCAGTTAAGTTGTTATCTATTTTATTAATGAATCCAGTAATTATACTCCTCTTTAGTCATTGCGAGTGTGTGACGACTCTATGACTACTGTAAAAGCAGTCTGAGAAATTGAATTTTCAGCAATAATAGTTACCAAGTGGCACTTGGGCATAGCGCGACGACATTTGGTGGGTTTTTGTTTAATTCAAAGGGGGTCGCTTGCCGGAGGGGGAAATCAAGGATCGCGCAGGTGGCGGAACATCAAGTAGTTAGAGGAAGCGGAAGACGGCGGGAGCTCGTGGGCGGGGAGATTCATCACTTATTCACTATTACAGCGGGATGCTGCAGCTGGGAATTCCATTATGCTTTCTCCCACCCTATCACCCTCCATTCTCTCTATCCCTCTTTCTTTCTCCGGAGTCCGCGGCATCACGTCCCAGAAAGGCACGAGGAAATTTCCGAATTATGACGAATTATTAACGCCTCAATTTCCAAGAAAAATCTTGTTGTTCCGCGTGGAGGTAGAAGGGATAGTGTTGGGGCGACCGAAAGGGAAGGGACCAGTGTTAAGTCGAGTTGGCTCGGGCTGAGGTGGGAGAGAACGGTCGAGCGGGCTGGGTGTCGTAAAGTCACACAGTCGGCACGGGGATGCGGCGAAGGACGCGCGAAGAAGGAGAAGCGAAAAGTCGGGGAAGCCAGCCGGATATAAAATACGAGCTCTCCACAAGACGCCTGGCGCCTCGCCAGAATTGCGACGCCTCGTGCGAATTCACGGCTCTTCCTGCGGCAGAATTCGGTACGTGTGCCCGCGCCTCTCGCACCCTCACTCGCGCCGTCGCCCTCGCGTTAAGCCGAAATCGTCTCGGTTACAGTAAGACGCAGCATTGTCTTGCTATAATTTTTAAACGCGAGCACCGTCCATTTCCTCCCCTGTCACACCTCGCCAGGCAGGGTTTTTAAAGTCAGCGCGAGTGCTATCATCTGTCGTTTAGCTGTATTTCGCTCGGACATGGTAAAATTGTCTCTATAACGTAGTTATACATGAAAGCTTCTTGTATGATAAAGTTTGGGCTGACCTACAATTTATTCATTATGCTATATGTTTTTTATTACATCGCATACAGTGAATTTTGCGCATCGCTCGGAAAATTCATTATTCGCCGGGCCTTTTTATTATAGAATTTTCCGGTAATTGAGAATCACTTCAACAATGGAGGGTACGAAAATCATTTTTTAATATTATGTCTATGGTGGCGTGTTAAAAAGCTCGCGTGCTTGGTACATCAGAAGGCCAACACACTTGAGTCAAGAACAAGAAAGTTATGAAAAGAAATATTATGTGACAGGGGTGGAAGTCGATTATAGCTGGACCGTAAACCCGTTAAATACAGGACCATGAATGGCTCTAATATTTGTCACGGGGTTTGTTTGAGTTAGTCGACACTCTAAGCGTAATATCTGAACTGTCCTTCGATATTATCAAAGTGCTCGGGATGTGCCGCTATTGACATAAGATTTCCTCGGGGCAAGTGGCACGGGGAGACACTTAATATTGCATAATGGGATAAGTTTTAACTGTTTCATTGGATAGGAAGAGTACTACAGTAATAGGATACTATAACTTCCGTCGCGCTGTATTAAAACAATTAGGAAGCTCGTTTAACTCTGAGGAATTCAGATGAAACTTGGGGCCCTCTTCATAGTTTTCCGGGTGGTTAGATTTTATAAAGTGTTTCCTGCCCAGCTTTCTTTCTCGATAGTTGCCTAAACGTTTCACTTCGCTCCTGGTATAATTGCTTGGAAGCACTTGCGAAGTATCCCGGGAAAATTCATTCGTGCACATTCAACTCTTACAAATCCCCTCGAAATGGAAATTTCCGACTGGAATAGATATTTTATTGGGAATCGGCAGCATACCTGGACTTGCATTTTGAGCGCGTGTTTTCGAGAGTATTTAACGAGAGAATTTATCGTCACGCGAACCTTTTTGTGTCGTTTACTAGCTGGACGACGCCAAGCACGAACGGGTCGGCTCTGATAAATAACCCGGTTGTTTAACGCTGGGGGACAAGTGTCGCACATGGTTGTATCAACTTCTAGGATTAAATGTTAAATTGGCCATTGTAATCCGTGAATATTGCCTCGCTTGGCAGGCCATCCTGCGCGCTAACAGCCGCCCTATCGATTGCATTAATATCGCACCGGTGTGCAGAGTGTACGCGCGATTAGCACACTGGCGGGGATTTCGAAAGGAATATTGAACGACCGAATTTGTGTACGCCGATGTAATGTGTCTAGTAACGCGGGCTGGCTTCCAATTTAAAATTCAAACAGACCTTTCACCCTCCGCTCGAGAGCTGCGACGCGATATCCTTTTTGCGGCAAGGCTTTCGAAAAGCAGAGGAAAGGGAATCCATGCCAGTAAGAAAAACGGTGTGACACGCAAAATTATGTAAATCGGGCGGGATTGTGTGCATTGCTGGGGTCGCTTTGCTTTTCGTGTCTCGAGGATGGATTTAGAGGCCATTATATGCCACTCGCGGAGAATTTGTCGGTTCTCTTAGGCGGCCCTCATGGAAGATGCGAGCAGGTAAAGGAGAGAGCTAACAGAAAGACTCTATCTGCATATTATCCTGGGGGGAATACAGGTCGTCCCGTCCCGTCCCGTTCGCCTCTTCCTCGAGGCGCCAGATTGCCAGGCAGGATTGAAAATTTCCCTTGGCGGTCGCGCTCTGGATGCCGATCGAAATTTACTCAGCGACTTTCCTCGTTCGCCAGTACCCCTGCCACTCTCTACCCGTCCACCCTTCCCGCCCCTTCCCCCTGGCATCGCCCTAAGAGAACTTCTCTCTTTCGCTCTTTCCTGAAATAATGAACTCAATTATGGAAAGGATTTTGCAGCGACGACGCCGGGGCTCTCGTCTCCCGCGGGCATTGCTATTCGTGAGCGTGGCTGCGCTCTTTGATGGACGAGTTAGCGTCGCTCAAAGTATATCTCCACTTATTTAAACATCCATCCCCACCGAGGAAGGGTGGATTTCCACGAGCAGCCTTTATTTTCTAATTGACAATACCTCTAAACTGTATACCTCATTGTTCACGTGACAATTTTTAAGTACACATAGTACATTTTTCGATCTTGTCAATGGGAGAAGACGAGCCCAATTGCAATCCTGCCAGAATGCTATTCTGCTCCGGAAGCTTCATAAATGGGCAGGCATAAAATACTGTTGTCCTATCTATGAATCGGTCATTCGCCGTAAGGAAGCGCGTGCGCGGAAAAAAGGGAACTGTTCGCCGGGTGCATTAACGAGATGGCCAAAGTGGCTGGAGCATCATCGAGTAAGACGAACGACGTCAGTTGGAAACTGATAATAGTCAGGGTGATTTCCCTGCGGACTCCAAGCGCCGAAGAAGCTCAGCTCCATCCTCCGAAGAATAATGTTTCGGTGATAGTCAATGATTGCTCTTCACTCGGGATTCTCAAGATTTTCAATCCACTTTCATAACATGATAGGATACATATAGACTAATTGGGCATCTTGAATGTCTTTTCGAGATTAATTTTTATGATTTATTGGCCAAATCGATAGCATCGCGTTACATGGATAGTTTATCCTGGCTATCATAGAATTAAAAGTTTCACCAGGCGAAGTTTCCTCTCTCACTAATGAAAAAAGTGGGCGCTAGGGTCCCTTCGACCCGGCGTAAACTCAATTTTCCGCATTCCCGTACTATGAAGTATTGGCTACTAATTGTATTTAAATGCCATTAAGGCTAATTGCATTAGCAATCGGTGAGAGGACATTCACGCCCAAAGGAATAACGTAGGGCCAATTAAAAACTTTCGTCGCATGAAACTTGTAATGAGAAAGCTGCGACTAGACATCGGAAGTCCGAGTTCGACTAGCATAACTCATAATCAGAATTAGTCCACCACACTTTCCTTTGCTGTTGTAAATCATTCAGTAGAGTCAAATAATTATTTCCATGCGCAACTTTAAAAAGTTTCAGTTCTAATTAGATACTTTTTAACTAGTATATCCCGCATGGAAAAGGATCATTAAATATTCGGTGTGCGTTTACTACAAAAATCACTGATGCTTCAGCGAAGTTGAACCGTGCCATATGTCTTCTAACAATCGTAAACAGTCAAACGAAACAAACGGTGGTCTCCGGCAACCGAATACCTGTCTCGCTTCGGCGTCGGCCTACATAAACCGTGGCACAGAAACATTACAAAGACATTAGAGGCCCCCGCAGAAACATCAGGCAAAGCGTCTTGCATTCTTTTACTCTCTTTCCCGGCGACGTGAAAGGGCTGCCGAAACACACAGCCGGCTGAACACGCGCCGACGAATTTCTAACCGACCTTAATTATGCCGCTCGTGTTCAGGCGCATTACAAAGTACAATGAGCCCGTCAAAAACAGGGAAACACACGGCCTTATCAGGGCGAACTTCTTGTTGCTCCCGTGTGAGCGAAAACGCCGGGGCTTCTTGCGATAGGGAAACTTGCTGCACCGCGCGGCTGGCATAGGCTGAAAGAGCGTGGATCGAATGAACAATGGACGAGAAAGCAAGCCGAAGTACGGTAGTATTCGAAATTCTACGAGAGTACAATACAGGGTGTAAGCTTTCATATGCGATTAATTTAATCCAGCATTTTGAAATTTCCTCGCCATACGGAGCGACTAGGGATTTTATGAATTAATAATTACTCATTTCTCATCGGATTAAAATTAATATAATAAAATCTGGTTTGGAGGAAACTTGAAGTAAAAAACTAGTCGGAAAAATCATTTGCCAGGGTTAGTATCATCGGGTCGCTGTGAGGGTAGACACGAACGACCCTCATCAAGGAAGCATAGCAGCCCAGCTATTTCCGTTCTGCGGCGCAGTAGGGTGTCGGACGCTGCCAGGTGCAGGTGGCAGCCAGTCTCTCGCAGGGTAAATTTAATATCGATATTAATTCCGCGGCGAAAGATTTCACATGGAAATCAACGTTGGCCGCAGCCGAGATTCGATCTGCACATTGTTTGTCATACAAAGCCATCGGAGCTCTGTGCGAGCTAGTCGCCGCGATGGGATCCCACATGCAGCTGGGGTCTCGTCGCTGCCATTATCAGCAATTATCGATAATTTCGGGGCTGCCTGTGCTCCACGGCAAACACGGAGCGCGAGCGGTTGCTGGCTGCGAGTGGAAGGGAGATGGAGTTTTGACACGAGCTGTTTCATGTTCATCCTCGTAGAGGCGGGAAGCCTCGTAGGAAGAGGCGATAGATATCCATCGAGTATCGAGTGGATGCCCGAGCGAGAACACGTTACATGGTCAGTTCCTAAAGAGCTTACTTCGCGCCAACTTTATTGACCTTTCGCACCTCCACCTCTATCTTTACTATACCATATCTTCTTATAGCAGCGATTATCCCTTAACTTTTATACTATCTGGGATTTTTTTAATTACATAATTAACCTAACTTCCTTCTCATTTCTCAGATTCCATTGCCTTCGGTTTTATATGTCTTGCGATTCTAAGCATCTGGCCTCGTTAGTAAACCGCGTGACTTTAGTACAAGCATCAGATATCATGATCCAGGACTAAAGCCCACCATTCTCTAGAATCTTGCATTGTATTGATGTATGCATACGTATACGAATCTAGCTCCGAGCCACTTTGCACGCGATGCTACATTACAGAGTCAGGAATTATGGGGATTCCGCGCAATATACATGCGCCCTCTCGACTCGCATACATATACATATAGATTCGAATCCGAAACTGGTTGCATTCGCAAACAGTCTATTTCGGATCACGCGCCGCCAGAGGTGGTACGTCTTATTACACTGGCGGGCTGATTATGCGAGCAAAGCACGTATCCACCGGCTCTACTAACTCGAGCATGATATGCGCCTATACCCTTTCGCGCCGAAGAGCAGAGTCGGCTTTACTTCTGTGCAGCACTTTTGCCGCACATAAGACGCATTCTAACCACTGAGTTGTGTTATACGATCTCGCGAGAGGGATGTTTCGGGATGCTGGTCGACGAAGCTCAGTGAATCCCTGCGGTCGGTGCGCGTAAACCCCTCGACACTCGCTTCTGTTCACAGTGAAACACTAGTTCCCTACAAGTTAGTGGCTCTACTGATGTTACTGTTTAGCACTCGCCGTTTATCTCGCTGGAGTGCGTGTTATTGCTGTTCGCGTCTTCCCAGACACCGTGAATCTAGTCTTCATTCGGGGGTAAAGCAATAAAGTAGGAAATAGTGAAGCACTGCGAACTCTTAAAGAATTAATTGAAGAAATCAGAGTTCTAATACCCGAAAATCTGCCCTGCTGAACTAATCGTAATAAATTTTGCCTCTTAATAAAACTGTTAACATAATAAAAACGGCATCTGGTCATACTAAAGTTGAAAAGTGCAGCGGAAAAGTAAAGGCTGGTACCAGTGCGGCGGCTGGGACTGGGACGGGGCGGGGTCGCTAACTCCCCAGCATAAAGGAAACAAAGCAGCCCAGGTATTTCAGTCCTTAGTCAACAGGGTGTCGAGCGATATAGTGTCGAGTGCAGGTGGGCGGCTTAATAAGTGACGAACAAATAAGGAAGAGAGAGGTTCGTCGCCCGGGGCGTGTTGACGTAGACAGAATCGAGCCGTCCGTTCACTAGAGACGTATGTACATATGTGTACGGGGGAGTTGGATGATGGTGGTTGGTCCCGGTGGATTGCGGCACTGGCAGCGCGCCGTTTTTCACCAGGGATGCACGAGCACGCTAGGCCTCGTGTAGGAAATGTAAACCTCCGCTGTAACCTAAGTGAGCCCTCCCTTTCACGTCGATTCCCTCGGGATAGAGTGAGAGTGAGCCGAGCCGAGCGGAGCCCCTGTCATTCTTCGCCACCTTGCCGCGTCGTCCCGGCGTCGAGAGACGCGCTCCACCCGGACCGAGAACCACCTGACAGGTATGATACATAGTCCTCGGCTTCACGCCACCGGTGCACTTGTGCCTCAGGGTGCATAGCTCTGCGCGCTGCACTTCGTCCCAACCGATTCGAGGACCCGCTACGTACACCCGTCTGAGTACGTTCCCTTCCCCGCCCGCCCCACCCACTTGCCAAGTAGGAAAGGTCCGCAAATGTTTGCCAACTTCGCCGTGCGCGCGCTCCGCACGCCATGGGATTAAAGAATCCTCGCGCGAATTTCGCGCGATGACAACTAGACTCGGCGAGCGCGGACGCGTTGGAACTTTTATCATCGGTTGTGTGTAATGCAAATGGAGGAAATTCTTTAGAATATTTCCCGTTTTTTCAAAGAGATTTGTTTCATTCGTGTTATTAGTTGTTCGGTTGATTTGTAAATTATCCTCGTTTTATATTAATGACGGAGTATCCTTGCTCGCGTGAGATAAATTCAGGGTGACACACAGTGCGCTAATTTATCCGAGGTAGTTTGCCCAGAATTGTACTTGATATTTATTGTACCAACCTCTGGTCTAATATTTATATCATTATAAATTAGAGGTAATTTCGAGGCCGGGAGATATTTTCAGCAGAGCCGCGTCGCTTCTAAAACTCAAAAGCCGCAGCCTCGGTACCCAAGTGGTGTAAAACATATTTAAATATGCTTTATACCCGCGAAGCTATGAACGTATGGCTAGGGGAATTAGGATGGAAATGTTTATAGAGGTCCCATTAGCCACAGCAATTAATTGTGGCGGCGCCGACTATTCAAGAGTTCGAGGTAGGGCGTCGGTATTTCATTGGGTGGGGGGAGGGGGCGAGCGAAGTACACAGTGTGAACGCGACCTGAAAAGCATTCTGCTGACGATTCCTGCGGGCTCGGGAATGGCTGAATCGTGTTTGCGTTGTTTCTTCGCTTTTATGAAAATGTAAGAGGCCGAGGAGCCGGAAATGTGTCGGCCTGCTGCTTGAAGCTGATATCAGAGCGGCACATATTTACTGTGGCGCACGTGTGGCTCCAGTCTGCTCCCGCTGGCTGATACTTCGGTCGAAAATGAGCAAAAGCTCACCCCCTTGCCCTTAGTAGTTGGCGACCAAATGCTAATTGGCTTTTCCGCCGCCACTCGGAACACACCGCGCCCCCGTACCTTCTACAGATGCTTCGTCCTAGTTCGCCAACCGCTTCTGTTTCGCCCAAGTACCAAACGTGTGGTTGAAGTTCGCTGCACTGACGACTTACTAATGCCGAGATGGGGCCTCCAACTATTTCCCGACCGCTCGAGATGAATGCCATCAAACTCGCAGAGTTATGCGCTCGTGAGTTTCGGGACAAGTGCGAAACAAAATTCACACCTGCGTGAGAGTTTTTGAGCGTAAGAAAAGTTGAGTTTTCCGAAAAGTTAGAGATGGGGTTGAATAGTTGGTCGAATAGTTTCTTTTATGGCTGGTAAGGGAGGGTGAGGTTAAGGGGCAAAAGGGTCGTAAGGGTGGTAATCCTTGATTTCTCGGGTGGCGTTCCGTCAGAAACCATTTGTCGTGCGCCAGAGCCACCGTAATTCGGGGGGAGAATGCTCCTCCTTTCAGGGATCGAGGAGGAGTCATTCTCCCGGTACGCCGACAATCATGGGAATATATGTCCTTGTCAGTGGCACTCCGGGCGTCTTGCCGATGACAATGCTCCGTGGCTCCGCAAAAGCACACGACGACGTCGTGTCGCGTCGCGCCGTTGCTCTTTGTTGCTTGTCGCGCGTACGAGTGAATGTGCACCACCCGACATTTTCGCTGAGATTTTGATCGTTTTCTCCACGCTTTTCTCCGCGATAAAGGAAGCCCATACTGGTTAACGTACATGCAGTGCCTTTTGTCATTTAGATTAAGTTGAAACCGGTGAGATTTTTATTTTCTAACACGCTTCTCGTAGTAACAAGACTTATTTTATTTGATAATTACAAGTAAAGGCTCACAGTATTTCATATTTGTCCGATCTCTCGTGTGCGCGTTTCTTTCGTTAGCTCTTTAACCCACCTGCAACAAAAAAGATAAACTTGGATAAGATTAGAAGCTTTGCGCTATCCGCGTAGCAGTCAGTAACAAACATACCACCACGCAAGGTGAACAAACGTATTTATTTCTAGTTAACTTTAAGAAAATCATTGCCACTCCCGCCCCACTAGACACATCAAAGTGTCTTGGCAACAAGTATATCGCATGGGTGCTCAGCAGTTTGGGTTTTCAAGGGACGGCACTCCCGTCCCTGGTGCAAGACAGTGCACTTCAAAAGCTGAAAGTGCTGCTCCGCAGTACCGCGACTTCGAAAGCTATTGTCGTTCCAAGTACGACAAAAGTGTTTTGCACATCGGAGCAACTCGCAGAGACATTACCTACATGTTATCGTTGCTTTGGCGGCTAATGGATCGCAGCAAGTATCAAATTCCGTAACGAAGCCAAACAAAGCTGGAGACGGTCCTAATGAGTTGGCGCGATAACAAGCGACCAGTCTCACCGCGAACAATTAGTATCGCGGCAACACGCTCCCATTTAAAGATTCCTTCCTGGTAGAATGCAGATTAGACCTGCGCGAGAGATAACCGGCAGAACACTCGGTTAATCCTCAGGGCGACTTATCTCCTGCAGCTTGGAACGGAAATTCCCTCGTTCTCTACTGCTGGCGCGAGCGACTAATTTGTTTTTCCCGCTGTTCTCGGCTACTCCGATAGCTCGGATAGCTTGGACGGGGGAATTTAATATATTCCGCTTGGAATTATGTATCCCGTTCACGTGGCTCGTGGTCGTGGCTGAATATAGGTCGCTGCTTATGTGGGTCGAACGGATTCCTCGAGACAAATCGCGCCCTTTTTACGCCATTTGACAGACACGCCGGATTTTTAATGCGACCCTCCACCATTTATGGTAAACAGAAATTCTCGGATTTTATGTGCGTCAGTCATTCCCTCTGCGTGCAAGACAGGTCCCAGACGCTCATGGTTCGTTAAAAACGGTCGCGCTTCACAATAAATTAGGACGCCCTGTGCACCGATGGGAACAGTTGTCAGAGGCATTACAGGCTGGGTGCCAAGCATTTCAGCGTTCAGTGGAGATTTCGTTAGTCCGCCAGTCCTTCCGTGTCAGCGGAATCGTGACGTGTCTTCGAAATCTCACCCTCGCCGTTCTATACACATGCATGTGTACACGTACACATATTATTCGTGTACCGTGTACAGTGTGCATGTTTGCACACGCGTACACTTCAAGTTCTTGCGCGTGGCGTTTAATATCTCTGCTAGCGAAATTATTTCGTGGCCCTCTGAGGCACGTGCATATTAGGAAATCGGAATTAATTAAACGCTACCAAAATAGCTTTACGCAATTTATCCCCGCTATCCCCATTCTCAAAAATTATTCGTTCACTTGTTTCGGTCCTTTCCCAACCTTTCCCAATTATTCCCCATTCTCACTCAACTTTTCCTTTCTACACTAATCATTCTCCATGGAACAAGCGGTACCACCTTTAATAAAGTTCTATGCTTATTTTACAGATACGAGAAGCCTGATGTATTAGCAGATCAACAGAGGAATTTCCACTTGCTGACTTATACTACCTCATTCCATATACAAGACATATGTATACTACTGATACTACACATGCACAACATTTACACTGTACCACAGTATTACTACATAAATTAATATTATCAGGTGAATCGTAACCTTAGATGATAAGTATATTGTTGTAATAACAATCTTTTCAATAAAGAGAAGCCAAGAGAACATTCAGTTTAATGATAATTTCCATCTGCAAATTTGCCCAATTCCCATATCTCACATTCTTAGAATTTCCACGATATCATCAGTGAATTCAGTGAACTTGCTAAGTCCAAATTCGGGAAAATTCCCGGAATTTTCGGGACCTCTCGATTTAAGAATACCTCCTAGCATATCATGTATTCCTGTCACAATATCAGATACTTTCCAGGCATTTTCGGCCGATTTTAGACTTTGCTAACAGGAACACATGATCCGCAAGGAGGTATCCTTAACCTGTGACGTCGCGAAAATTCCAGGAATTTTCGGGAGAATACCTCCTAGCATATCATGTAATCCTGTCACAATATCAGATACTTTCCAGAAATTTTCGGCCGATTTTAGACTTTGGTGACAGGAATACATGATGCGCAAGTAGGTATCCTTAACCTGTGACGTCGCGAAAATTCCTGGAATTTTTGGGAGAATACCTCCTAGCATATCATGTAATCCTGTCACAATATCAGATACTTTCCAGAAATTTTCGGCCGATTTTAGACTTTGGTGACAGGAATACATGATCCGCAAGGAGGTATCCTTAACCTGTGACGTCACGGAAATTCCTGGAATTTTCGGGAGAATACCTCCTAGCATATCATGTAATCCTGTCACAATATCAGATACTTTCCAGGCATTTTCGGCCGATTTTAGACTTTGGTGACAGGAATACATGATCCGCAAGGAGGTATCCTTAACCTGTGACGTCACGGAAATTCCTGGAATTTTCGGGAGAATACCTCCTAGCATATCATGTAATCCTGTCACAATATCAGATACTTTCCAGACATTTTCGGCCGATTTTAGACTTTGGTGACAGGAATACATGATCCGCAAGGAGGTATCCTCAACCTCTGACG
The DNA here is from genome assembly GCA_963675795.1 of Crossocerus cetratus. Classification (NCBI taxonomy): domain Eukaryota; kingdom Metazoa; phylum Arthropoda; class Insecta; order Hymenoptera; family Crabronidae; genus Crossocerus; species Crossocerus cetratus. The sequence goes on along the minus strand of OY776664.1, from coordinate 5,037,187 downwards.
TCACACAAATTCCTGGAATTTTCGGGACCCCTCCATTTAAGAATACCTCCTAGCATATCATGTATTCCTGTTAAAATATCAGATACTCTCCAGACATTTTTGACCGATTTTAAACTTTGGCGTAGAAAACTTTTATATTTTTCATCCTGGGAACTTGGAAACTACATTGGAGATGGGGAAGGGCAGAGGAACTTATTTCTAGAGTAAAAAGATAATTTGTTAAAGTTAATGAATTTATTTCGAAACGGTTGTTGTTGTTACACTCTTGTTACATATCACTCTTATATATACATATTAGGAGTTGATGCGTACACTGATGTTGTTCGGAAGACTGCAGGAATGCAGAAGTCTTCAGGACCAGATGATAAGATGATATTCCAAGAACTTCATTCTTGAGCATACATATTAGACAGATCCTAGTTGTTGCACTTCCTTGTAGTTTATTATGGTGTTAAAATTATTGAGATCATAATTATCATGATTAATAATTGAAAATAAACTTTTACTTGCCAATTACTACCGTAATAATCCGAAGTTGAGGCGGAAATAAGCTTGAAAATGTATGGCGCTCGGATGAACTTCTTAATTAATTTCTAATTAAAAGACAGAAGAATTGCCTTGTGTAAGAGTTACGCAAGGGCAAAAGCGAAATAAAAGGGTACCGTCGTCAGCTACTGCAGCTACAGCTGGCAAACAACTGACAATGTTTGGCAAAGTCTACTATGAATACTCACTGCCAATGTAATAGGCAGTTTCAGGGACGTCTTTCCATCCCTATTAGGAGTTTTCTTCCAATACCTCTTGTATTAGCACTTTTGAAACCGGGGTAAAGAAGTCACTTTGAAACTGGCCGTTAAAGTGGCAGAGATTATCATAAACCCTGCTAATGATTTAACCATTACCCTCTACGTGAACCACTAATAATGATGGGCTCAGCATCACCTTTCAATACCTCGCACTCGATACGCAATGATAAAACGAAGCATGAATTTCTCCGTCACGTATACGGAGAGTAGAGACGTCAGGAAATTCGCGCTCATAAAATTAGTCCGCTTCGACCAACAACGTGACGTGCAGGAAAAGGCAGCTCGGCTGGGTACCTAAGGCTCGAGCTTGTTAGCCGAGGAAGGATGGAAGACTGGAAGGATGTAAGGGTGGAAGGGAAAACGTTTTGGGTGGCGTCAGTGCGCGCGGGTTCTGCTATCTGGTGGTGCGGGCGCGATAGGCGCACCCTTCTTGGCACGAAACGATCTTTCCTGGTAGAGCGAACAATCGGAGCTATCCATCCTGCCTTTGTATGGGGCTCGGGCGAAATAGTGGCTGCAGCGCACTCGGCGCGCCGCGAGACGCGTAATGACCGTCAGGCTTGCGTTAATGTGGGGTTCGCCGGTGTAATAAAAGTGTAAGAGAGGCCAGTCGCCCTTTCACAGTCGATCTCACCATTACTCTACCGAAATGGTCGAGCGAGATGTGTTCCCGGGGGAAAGGGAGCGCCAGGCAATGACAGCAGCAAAATGACGGAAAGAGAGCGCCGAGCGAATTTATAGGAAAGGAGGATAGGCAGACAGCCGTCCGTGTCATTGTTGTAAAGTCCGGTGATGGAAGAGAAACGGATGCACCGAGTTTTAGCAAATGCGACAGGAAGAATATTCGAGGAGCCAAGTGGAATACGTCCGTCCAGGTCGAAGACTGTCGACTATGTGACATTTCCGCTTCAGAATACGACCAGACTCGAAAAATATTATACAGCAATTTCGTTCCATTGTTTTCGCGCCCATAAAAATGTATGCGTAAACGACCTTCATCCTTTTCATGCACCTAATATCGATTGTAGGCCGCACGGGGTGTTCCTCTAGAGGGGCGGTCGATTCTATTACAATTTCCAAGGGTGGTCACCCTACCGCGGCCTTGAAAGGTCGATACGAGCGCTCTAATTTCGGGGCAAACCTAATATCTTCCACTCGGTTAACTGTATTTCGTGAGACCCTCGCCCTTCCAAAACACCATCGGGGTTCCGAGGGCGAGAGGAGAAAATAGCAAGGGCGCAGCGGATATTCTGGTCCACAGAGACAACTTTATAGCAGGTAACACGAGTCTGCGGAATATTGGACAGCGAAATCTATCGTTTTACATAGCATTATTGATCGCACCAGTATAATATTTTGCATTCCAAGCACTTCACCGGAAAATTGTCGACGCTTTGACTGAAAGAAGCCGCGACAGACAACGGATGGAACAAAGATGATTACTTAATTAAAAAATTATTATTTATTGTGGACCGAGGATATGGGCGCGTTAAGCACCAGCTGCTTTTATTCTGTAGTGCAATGTGTATCGATTAAGTAATAAAGCAGTGGGAAACCGAGCAGCTGTTTCTATATCAGGCAAACAGTTTTTCCCTTGCGTTCCTTGCTGAAAAATATTGGGGCAGACTAGCTCTAATTCAAGTTTCTATCGAACTGTATGTCATTGAATAATTGCGACTTGCGTGGAAATGGTGCAGCGTCTAATTGAGGCGCGGCACTAAACAGGTAGTTAGAACTTTATGATGTACAGACTGCAATTAGACGCGACCGAGCGGCAAGTTCTCCGGTTTTGTGAGGGCACTTGTGAATAGCTTCGCGACCGGTGCAAGATAATTTATGCAATCAACCCACAGTGCTATCGAAATTCACTGCTGTTTTAAAACTACCGGCGTACACCTTTCTATCGCTTTCGTTTTTAATAAGAAACTTGTACTTAATATGCCGTACGTATGAGATTCTGCATTAGATTAACCTCAGCATTTGTTATTGACAATAAGCAATCGAAAGCTTTAAAAAAACATACGGAAATCTGTTAGTTTCTTAAAAACACCAATTAGTAAAATAGTAATTGCCTGAAAATCGTGCTGCCTCTGGAAAAGGATGTCCCGCTGCCACCTCTGCCTTCCAACTATACTCGAAGCCGAGACTACTAAATCTCCTCTGGTCGCCGTGTAAGCGCCGTTTACAGGGAAACAGGTGTGCATTAAAAGTACAGAGCTATCCGCCGCAAGGCCGGGAAATAACTGGGACCGAGACGAGAAATTCGTGCATTCGGAACATGAAACACGCTCGGCAACTAAACAAGAAGGCCAAACAGAGTGCGACAGACTGTGCACGCAACAGTTCATCGCGTTTATACCGACAACAATTATACCCGACGGCTAAAGAGAGCTTGCGAGAGAAAGCGAGACAAACAAAGTGGGAAAGAGGAAACCCATAGAAAGCCAGGCCACAATCACGCGATCATTAAAAGTTTGTTTCTGGTGCTGGTATTTCGGCACCAGTGACAGCCAACGCCGGTTCCTTTGATGCGCGCATGACGCGCAATTTTTTGGCCGACTTTTCTCCGGGATTTCGACGCATATGTATATGTACCCGCCGCCGTCCCATGTATCTGGAAAGCGCAATTTCTATGGAATTGGGAGCACTTTGATAAATACGGCCACGCGCCGTTTCGATTATTAAATTTCAATCGGCGCGCGCTTCACGATGCCCGCAATACGTTTGACTGGCTCTCGGACCTTTGATGAAAGGTCGCCTCGTTCGATGAACACTCGCTATTAGTGACTATTGTGGCAATTCGATTTCTCCTGTATTAATAGCTCGTACATACACACCAAAGGCCTCGGCGATACCTTGATTTCCATATGGCTCGGCCCGTCGTTGCAATTGTAACGCGGCAATTTCGCGCTGGCGTTTAGATTCCTTATGCAGCTCTATGTATTGTCACTAGTCCAGTGCCATTTGCCAATGAATCACTGTAAAGCCGGGTTCACATTCGCCTGTTTCGATAAAATAATCAATTTGTAAACGCGCTTGATAGTTGACTGCCAATTTGAGGGAACAAATTTAAAACGACTGTTAAATACATACATAGAATTTTGTACGTCGAACGTTGTATAAATATTATCCGACTTGAGCGCTCTAGGCTGCTTGGCAGCACGTAATACTGAATAGCGGTGTCACCGTGCGCCGAACTGCCGTTCGAAGAAGCCCCGACAAGCCCCTGATTGCAAGCAACAAGGCAGAATAACGTCGCGGAAATTGTCGCGGCCCGGGAAAATCAGGTTTAACGCCGTGTCGCAGCCCGGCTGTACAAGGGAAATAAGTTTTGCCGGCTCGAAATGCCAAGTGACTCTGAATGCCGACCACGAATTGCAAGCGATTCACGTACACCTCATGCCATGCTCTGTGTATACGTATCGTATATATATATACACAGGCCGCGTTTCGCTACGGCAACTTTCCGTAGAGACTGCCAACTTTCGATGTTCCGGAAACACGTGTATCGTACTCTCACTACGGGATCGGCGGGAGAAAACTTTCTAAGCGGCGAATAAGGACACCGAAAAATCCCTGGGCCACGCTCAACCTACTCTAACCACTGGTGCAACTCGCATATTCTCTATCATGTGTTGCAGAATTTTGATAATAATTATTATAATAATTAATATAATAAAATGATATTAATTATTATAATATAATAGTTTTCGACTATTTATCGTAAACGTAAACGCACATCTCAAACTTTGTGCCAAAAAGGCGCGAGGAGGACATTACAATAATAATATTATTTTACTTATGTCGAAATATAAACAAATTGTCAAATATGTAAAATGTACAAATATACAAATATGTCGAACTACAAACAAAAATACAATAAAAGTGATTCGTAAACTCTATTGATGGCGTTGCTTTAATTAAACCAGTAAGGAAATTAGTCCGGAATTTTGTACTTTGAGACGTAGAATATCGAGGCGGAGCAAGCCCGATTGGGAAATTTCTATTAACTTTAGCCTTATTTACCGCGGCAGAATGTAATCGCTGGCCCGGATTATCGAGTGGCTTCCTAAGAGTAGAGGAACTCCCGAATTGAGTGAGAGACTTGTTGCCAAGAAGTTGCCGGCAAACTTGGTAACTTGGCCGGGCCGCTTTTTATCGCGGTACTTCCTGTAAATTTACTTCCGAACTTCCACCGCCGCGCCGGAGATATACATCCTTCGGCGATCGCTCCCGCGTGCACGCGCTCTGCTCGTCTCGCTAACATTTCGACAAAAGGGACTGTCAGAAACCTGCACGGTCTTTGCTTTATACGCTCGCGCACCAATCTATACGTACATGTTTGCCGGCCTCCGGTAGATGTATTGGGGAGGGAGTTCGATACATATTTGCAGTTTTCGTCGCATCGATGCAGGACCAGTCGTTATTTGCCCAGAGATGCATAGCAAATGATGAATTTAGCAAACAAACTGTTCTATAGCATCGTGCAATCGTCTGTCTCAAATGCCTTTACGAATCAAGTTTGCAATTCCTTCAGCATTTCTACGCTGTTCCCGGATTTTTCTATGTCAGAAATTAACAAAGAATTAGTCTTAGCACTCTTTACAAATTTCAAATCGTACCTGTGACTATGAAAGCTTGCGTACACACACAAGCCGGATCCAGAAATGGGAAAGTTGCTGAAGATGAGAATTGTGCAGCGTCCTGGCCGACAGGTGTGCACCCTGTGACTGCCACACAAGACTGCGAGAACAAAGTTCCAGCGAGTTCGAAGAGTTGGCTCGATTTTCACCCGTATTGTTCCAAGTGGTGGCCCTCCCCCATTCGGATTTCGGGCTAAACGCTTTTCTGGCCCGTTAAACTCTCAGCCTCTCATTCGCGATCCATTTTTATCCCACCACTCCAACAAACTCTCACTCTCTCGCCCCGCAGCCCTCCCCACTATCCCTAGTTGCCCGCATCACGCTACCGCTGCGAAATGCAGGGAAAAGTTTTCGCGAGTGCGAGATCCGATGTACTTGAGCGGGTTTCTCCAGCGGGCGAGTTTTACTGGCTAAAGGATCTTCCATGCTCGATCTTCGCCTCTGCGTGCCTTCCGGTTGGCCCTCGCGCACTCACCCCTACGGCAGATTTGGGTCAACTGCGAGCCTGCGATGAGGCTTGCACTAAATATACCGGATCAAAGTTAGCCCCGTTACGATATCCGAAATTGCGATCCAGAAATCGCGCCGGGAAACTCCGTTACGCTAATGGATCTTAGCCAAGTTAAACATTGCATTGCTTCCGCCCTTGCTATTACGTTGCGCCGAGTTATTATAATGCGAGGTAGAAGGGACTCTCACCCCCGACTCGCAATAAATACCAATGAATAATAAAGCAACCCGCCTTGGGGAATCCCAGTCACGCGGCCAGTCTAGTCGGAAGTGGAATGACAATTAAGAAAGCTCATTTAAGAGTCGGATTCTTCGCGGAAGGAATTCCTCGGCTTTCCACCTCTGCATTGTCTTTCTACCTCGAACTGTGAGATTCGCAAAACGTCGAGTCTTCTCGATTGCTTAGAAAGAGAATAGACATCTACCGATACAAAAGAGCGCACCACAGCTGCAGGTCACGATTTTTACGAGGGTTGAGGGTGGTGTGCTTCGTCTGTTCTATTCACGCGCCGGGGCCTACTGGCCATTAACGAATTGAGCCAAGGGCGCTTTATGTCCGAAAAAGGAACGACTCACGCCGGCGAATTATTGGGCAATAAAGCTGTAATGTCGAGCGATACATTCGTCCGAGGAATGGCATTTTCCACGTATAAGCGGACGCGCACGGGCGGCGCTGTTGCTATGAAATTCTTACGGGGGGCATGTACCACGCACGGCAAACGACATCTGCTTCCATGGGGTCATAGCGCGCGCGAGCACGGCAAAACACGCCAGTATTCCAGCGGGACGCATCCCCCTCTATACTGCGCCCACTGGTCGGGAACATATTGGTCATTTATGGCAGGTTTCGTATGGGAGATGTAAAGCTTGCGGGATACCGAAGGTCCTCCAGCGAAACCGAAACCCCGGAAAGTGCGGCGATCTGATACTCGCATAACTTTTCATTTCGGTGCTTTTACCCGACGTAAAATGGAATCCATTTTTGTATGAGCTTCAAGTAATTTGTCTTTTACAAGATGGGATTCCATTGGGATTTATCATGCTATGATAAAAGACATTTATTCTGAAACGTAGTGGTAGCTTTAATACAAAAAGGGACTGGAGAATCCTTAAAGAACATTTTGCTATGTTTGTGTATACTTTAGGAGAAACTCTCGATGCCTTTTCCTTGTAACCGAATGAAAATGGCCTCACTGCCGGCCGCTACTGATAGACATAAAAACACCGACAGCCATTTATAATAATTAGAAAGATGTTAGTGTTCAAAGGCGGGAGAGTCTGCTAGAGTCTACTACTACGAGGATGGTGGGTCTATATAATCATCGTACACCGACAGAAGGTGCCGTAACACGCCTAGGGGAGCCCATTACGAGAATCATAAATCGTCGACCATGCCCTCGGGAGTAATCTTAAATAACGAGTATGAAAACGGCCCTTAGCGAGAGTCAGGTCTTATAGGAGGCTGCGCCGAACTGTTTGGTATATTGCTCTCGATATACTCCACGCGAGAAAAAACAGCGAAATACTGGACTTCATTTATAAGGTTAACCCGCTAGAGATGACTACCAAATAATTATTAATGGTGGTAATCAAAAATTGCGAGGATTCATGTATTGTGAATGGCTCGAATATCACACGAAAAGAAAAATCTCGAAACAAGTACAAATTGGCAAAAGACATCTTGAGAGATGGCCCCTGCAAGCCAGTGTCCATCGTAGCCGCTTACGTTTTCGGACAGGGGGATTTCGAGAGGTTGCGCATAATGTTCGTGAGACTACGAAATTGTAGACTATATGTCTAGAGCACATCCGTGGCTTTTCGGCAGTACACTTTGTTGGAGAGCAGGCGGATCGTGACGTTTCAGGATACGATGGAAATTGCCTTTTCATAGGGGAATCCGGAGATGCAAACGGAGGTGGCAGGGCGAGGGCGAGGGTGAGGGTGTGGACCGGTTGAAGCCGAGGGAAGGAAAGAACGATGGGTTTCGCATTCGAGAGCCATCGAGATATGGGTGCCGATTCAACCGCGATTCCAGTATCGATTCGCCGCAGCGACGGCACACCAGATAGAAACACATGGAGCACATGTCGAGCGGAAATATATTTTTCCATCTATTCCCGCCGACTTCTCTTTCTTATGTTGGAGGCGTAACATCGATAGCCTGTCACGCACTGGCGACTCTCCTCCATGCAAGAGCCTGCATTTCCCCGAGACGTATCCCGTAATACAATATTCCCGCCGCCCCTCTGCCATCCGGCACAGTTCGTGGTTCACGGGTCACATTGTCCTCTGCACCCGCGCTAGCCGACCATTTCCCTTTTGGGTACTCGGGACTGATCGCTTTCAAACCAGCCACCAATTGAAATCAAAAGATCCCGCTCCTTGTCGGAGAGCTTCAGCATTGTTTGAGAAGCTTAAAGAATTGAAGTAAAAGATCCGAGGATTGAAGTTTTGAAAATGTTTAGTTTTGAAACTGAAGCATTCACCGTGTACAGCACGAATGTTTTCCATTACTTTTGCAAACAATTTACATTGGAATTCTATACTTGGGACTTGTTAATAGTTCTGAAAATAACTTTCTGTCGTACATTAAATACAACGATTCTATTAAACACGTCGAGTCTCAGGTATACGCGAATGCAAGACTAGATTGCTTTCGTTAGTTTTAATTATCCATAAAGCGACGCTCTTGCCAGCACGAACTCGGGCTAAAGCTTCCCCGACCTCTGGGTAAGTTGGAAAGTCCTCGTTATGGAGTTCTTCTCTCTAGTCACGTTCACGCGTGGATCTCTGGGTCACAATTCCTCATGCTCGCCCAAAGCTTTGTCTCTTTAATCGAAATATTCTCGCACGGGGCCCGTCGCCAATAGTATGTCGTCCAGAATTTCTTTACACCAACAGTCACCCAACTCCAAAGTGCTTTCAAACAAATTCTTACTCACGTTCCTCGAATGTCTCTGTTATCTACTTTTCTAGAAGCCAGTGTGCAAGTTATTTCCGAGTTTCTAGCGTTTCACTAAGAATTTAGTGTAGACTGTAGAATGTACTAAGTTGGGAGACACTGTGGTGCTGGCGTGTGTTATTGCTTCGACCCTCCCAAATACAATGAGCGGACACAGTCGCACGTTCCAGTTCGCGAACGGGACGTAAAACAAAAGCAGAAAGCGACTTAATTCACTGTAACAAATGAGCGAACTGGTTTGCGCACCACTTACCGCGAGCGAATTCTCGCAGGGGTGACAGACGCCTTGGATTAAAGATCGATGGACTATTAAAGAGAGCGAACCCCTCCCGAATATAGTAACCCGTTTTAATCTAATATTTACAATTTATGATGTCTGAAAGTTGTAACAGAATGTCTGAACTAACAGTGAGAACACTGGCGTTTAAAGTAATTCGACGTTTCGGCGGTCCAAATATGAACCGTCCAATATCAATAAGACGCGCGTATAATTTCTAAGGGGACAGAGATTCTTGTGTCTGCCTGTACTGAAAAGCGTGCACTACCGATTGGAGGCGTTGCTTCCCCGTAACAGCTGGGACTATCGACCGGCAGATAAGCCGAGGAATGAGAGATTCCGAGGGAACTCGAGTCTTAGGAGAAGCCAGCGTGGCACCCCCTAGCCTTCGCCAACTTCCTCTATGCTTTCCTTCCTTCGCGATGCTTCTTTTAGCCCCTCAAACCCCCGAGCCCCACCCCTTTCGCCGAGGACGCACCCAATCGCCTTGCACGCAAACAGGTTTCTTTTGCTCGATTGCCGTCGAGGCTCCATCCCGCCTGCCTCGCAAAAAGCTCTCGCAACCCTCTTTCACGTCGGCCCTCGACCCTTCTTCCGATGCCGGGGGAACGCACGAAAAACTGCCAACACTTTTGCCGCTCCAAACTCCGGCCTTTTTTCGCCGCCGCGGATTCTTCACTTCTGGCAGACACTGTTGCTCTGACAATTTTCTTCCTTTTCTTCACCTTTCTCTCTCCATTTTGGTCATGTGCTTTGCGGCCTTCCCAGTGAAAGCTATATCAGAAAGGGAAAGAGAAGGCTTGGAAGTCTGCAGTGTACCTTATGGAATTTCGCTTTGGAAGCATGGAAAACGTATCAGACACTCCCCTACGCTCGGACGTGATATTAAAAGTCCATTTGTAATCGAGTTTCGAGTCAAATGATGTTTTGTGGTTTGCAACGAAATTCAAATAATGTTTAGTATATTTGAAGGGTTTGATGAAAAATTGATAAATTGGAAAAAGCTGTACAAATTGAGAAGTTTCGATCTCCGCCCGGCTCCTACTTGACAAATCGGCCTGTCTATGTGATAAGAAGGAAATGATATTCTCTCCCGGAGGCAGATGTATGTATCACAGGAGTCTGCGTTATTTCGACTACGCGCAGGAAATATTCAATGCAACTATCGAGAAGCGTATGCAATACACGACGAATATTTTCATCTTTCACTGTCATGTTACGTGATACATACAGCGACTCTTACCTGCTGCGCTCGCGACTTCATTTACTACTCAATCCGTTTCCATAAGTAATAGAAAATCTTCGGGAAACTCGCAATATGCTGTGAGAATATGGAACGCGTCTGTTAAAATGTGACGAAGTCGAAGTGACTCATCTGAAATACATTTTCTCTCGTAGGATTTAAGCCATTAATTAATTACTCTGGTAGGACTAAGGAAAGACAATTGTGAGGATGTCGGTAATGTAAATCCACTGATTAAAGAATCGGCAGAAGACTAATTCTTTTTCAGGGCCTCCACCCCTGAGTAGCACTTGCAGCTGGAGTATGGGAAATTAGTATGTCTGATGGTGCGACATTGCAACGAGAGAACAGTAAGTAAAGCGGGAAGGCGAAGAAGAGCGCCGTTCGTGAAATGGAAGGAGCTGCTTTGCATTTAATGCGCTCGGCCAAATGGATTCCATTAGGGATAGACAGTGTGGCGATTCTCCCTTGTGTTTCGTTTTCTAGGCCACCCTCTTTTTCTACCTTTCTTTCCGACTTTCATCGGCGCACCCCGCGCGCTTCTTATTCAACAGTCACTTCCATTCTTGCGGGATCACCGAAGGGATATCCCCGTCGGCGACTGGAGAAGACGCGCAGCAAGAAGATTCCATCTTCCAACATCTACCTCGATAAGGACTTTATATGTATATCACTGGAAAACTCATTTTCTATTATTGACAAATTGCCATCGTCCTCAAAGTATTTATCCGAATAAAGAGCAAGTGGATAGGAAATAAGTTCCACTTAACAAACTTAAGAGAGGATGAACTTCATAAGAATGAATGCTCGACGACGAATCGATGCATATGTATGATTTTATCCCCAAGGAATATCTTCAAATTGTTAACTCTATGAAAAGACCAGTTCTAGACCGTAATTTTACTTGCACAGAGCTTCATTGGAAGGGGAATTAAAATGCAGAACAGAGTTTACAGAGCACAGACAATAGTTATCACTAAGCACAGCGAGACTATTGTTAATTACCGTGTACAACTAGTGTTTGTTGTACTGTTAGCCTCTACGTAGCCCATTCTTGAAAAGTGTTCCGGTGTATTTCAGTCCCGAGCGCTTTTCACCGGCCCAATTCTCGTGCGTGCAAACAACAGGACCGAGCAAATGCAACGGCACGTGCGACAATAATTCAGCGTGTAAACTGCAGGAGTGGAGAGAACGGCTTGTACAGCGGGAGCAGAAGAGCGGCAGATCGCCTCTTATTCCGTGACGATAAATCACGACCTCCAAGACGACAGAGCGAGAGAGGCGAGAGCAGAGGCGAGCGGGTGTATCAGGAATGATGAATCGTTCGCTTAAGACGCTGCGCCCGAGACGCCTAGTGTTATAAGGAGCGACGTGAATTAATATTCCTGCTAGAGCCCATGTGCAACATTCCGGACAATGCATTCATGGTCAGACACTCGAGTAGACATTTGGAGATTCCGCGTGCTGGAATTTACTATTAATTATGATACTGGACACACGAAAAATTGCAGGATCTTTTGCCAAATAATGATTCACTAAAAATGATGTCGTTCTCAATTGTCGAGCGAGTGTAAAGTTTAAATGTTGAGATGGTATTATTTAATTTAGGAATTGAGTGGTCTAATTGCGAAATCGCTAGCAATTGGAGTGATGCCCAATTTGGACGCAGGTTCAATTGGATTAGGGACTGCAAACGTAACGAGATCTCAGTAACGCTGATGGAGGATACGAATTTCGGTTTCGAGTGATTGATCGCGAAGGAGTTAGGGAAGCCGGACGGACAGGAATCACCGGTGGGAGCGATACGTTCACCGCGATTATCGTCACTCACATGTATCAGCTATAACCCGAGCTGACATATCGAAAGCCGATTTACGGCGCTACGTGTCGAAGATAAAAGCCAATCGCAGACTGCGAGCAGAAGTGTAACGATAAATGAAGAGATCTACACAACTTCGTTTCGTCGATAATGCTCGCGCGTACTTACACGTCTGCCAGCATTTATGTGAAAAGAGTTCAAGGAGTAAGAATTGATAACTTTACCGAACACGCGCTCCAATTTCACGCGCTGGAAAACTGTCAATATGATTAGGAGGCTTTCCGAGTTTAGGGTCTGTCGAAAGCGTACTCTGTTCGCGTGATGAATAAGTCTATCGGGAGACTGTTCCCGAAGAATCTTGGAAATTGAGCGCATATCTACGGGGTAAGTGCGCCGGAATGCCCGACAGGATGCAGGAGAATCCGATATAAATTCGAAATGAGGGTGTTCCGCGAGTTTCGTTCGTAACCAGAAGGAAGTTTCCTTGATTTCTCAGGCGTATCACCGGGCTATTCCCCAGCCGCGCTGGTGTGAGCTTCTGACACCGAAGCTACCTGTTGATTTAGTTCGGCCAGCCAGGTAACTCGGGTTACCTTCGAAGGTGTAACTTTCGATCCGCGCGCGTGTCCTTTCATTACTTGACACGTTCTTGGCTGCCACCCACTTCATTTCATCTCGATCATCGCTCTACCTTGGCTGAAACTCCACTCTGTAAGTGTAGCTTTAACCCCACAGCGGTTTCCCAACTTTGGTGTCCAACTCGCGCGGTACAAACTGCAATTAATTGTACAAGTGTAGCGATGGCCGCATAACCTTTTCTTTTAACGGGACTATTTCTGGTCGCTGATTTTTATAAATATTTGAACTTTGAAATATTATTATGCGCGAGAGAAATAAATAGCTGATGAAGAAATCACAAAAGTTTCACCGGAACCAGACGTCTGCAGTAAAAGACATTGTTTCGTTGGGTAAATGTCGACTTGGAAAAAACAACTGAGCGTTTGTGATCACAGAAAATGAGTAAATAGCTATCAGGAACTTGAAGATTCGTTTGATTCTAAGAGAAATGATTGTCCCGACTGAAAAGTGCCACCTTATCCCCAATCGATTCGAATTGCAAGTCCTCCGGTACTCCGTTTCTTTTCCCTCGCAACAAGCACTGCCTTTTAATCGACTACCCGACCGAGACCAGCCTTTGTTTCATGACTTCGGGCTCTCCGACGAGGGAAATTGGCGGGCTATTAAACTCGACAGTAATCACAGGGATTAAAGTGGCAGCCGTGGAATACTGCTGATCGGAAGAAGTGCCTCGGGTGATTATTGGTTTAATGTAACGCCTGCGCAACTCCCACCAACGGCGCTATATCGGAAAAATACTAAAGTTCACGTTCACCGTAATTTTGATATTATCAAACAAGAAGAATTTACTTCGATTTTATCCCAGGCCCAACAAGTCCTCATTGTCAAGTTCGCATTCTACGAGAAATATTACAAAACTGTCTTCGAATTCTCGGGCATCGACTATTATCCATCGCGGCACACCGGCAAAGAAACTTTTCGCACGAAAGAGTAAGGGACCGGCTGGGCATACGCCTGGTGAACCACGGCAACCAGTAATTCAATGTACTCGCAGGACCGCGACATATTTCACGCGCCTTATCGCGCGAGCTTTTTCCCGCCGCGGCGGTGGCTCGAGGTTCCAAGCGGCTCTGGCTGGAAGCTGCCTGGGGGAAAAGGCTGAAAGAGCGCGCACGCACCAAAGCCGAGCGCGGAAGGAAGGAAGGAAGCCCGGAAGGAAGCAAGATGTACACAAATCAACGCTTTGCCTTCCACCCGCTTCCGTCGCTTTCATCCCCTTCCCCGCTCGCAATTTTTTATCTCAGCCCCCCCCCCCCCGGCCACTTCTCCTGCGCCCCACGAGCTTTATTAAGTTTCGCCGGTAGTTGGGATGCACGCTGCTTCTATCTACATAGGTATGCGTCGCGGCTAAATCCCTCCTGCTTTCGGACGTCTAAAGTTTATGAGTTTTGAGACTGAGAGGCTCATTATTAAGGGGACTCGGGATTTTATAAACAAAAAATCCGGGCAAGTATGTTCTTTCGCACTGTCGGAGCTTGAAAGAAGAAATTATCTCCAAGAGGAAATTAAATTTATATTAACTCTCGCGAAATCGGAGATGCAACATGAGAAATGCGGGCAAAGTGCTCTACAGAATATCTTATACATATTTATAAACTTGTATTTAAAATGAATCTTGAACTCTAGTCTCACAATGAAAAAACCACTCTCCATTGCAAGTAAGACCAGGGAAATCAAATAAAATAACAAAAACATCTAGAATTCGAGAAAACTATTTAATATAGTTTTTAAATGATGATAATTTAACGAACAGTTTGTGTAAATTTTTCATCAAACAATGAGGTTGAAGCTCTGCGGTATCTTGTTACAGCCCGACACTGAGTAGATAACCCGAAACGGAATCCCATAGAAACTCTGAATCTCCCCGAGGAGTACAAGAAAAAAATCTCTTTCCTCCCTCAGCCGCAGATCTCATGGCTCAATTAACCTAAAAGCATACCAGTGGAGAGCGTACCGATAAGATTCTGAAAAGCCGGGATTTCCGTGCGCGGACTTTGCAACCTGTTACGAATTGGAAAAACGAAGGGCGCGAGCTTTTCCCGCGGCGAAGCTTTGACGAAAAGTGCGGCAAATAGGTGAAAGGTGAGTGTAAAATCGAGCGCGTTACAGAGAACTCTACGCAATTCAACATTTTGTGTTGAATTGCAATTGAAGGGTGTTAAATCTTGATGCATCCGGCACCAATAAATCAAATCTATAACTTAAAATACCAATGGTATTCAAGCAAAATTAAAAAGAAATCAAAGGATGCTGCGGAAATGGACAGAAGAATTATTGAAAAGAACTTATTAAAGGAAAACTGGGAAACCGGAAAAGATACAAGGTCCTTTGTACGTGGTCCGAGACAAGACCATGCCTCTTGATAATGTTCCCCGGCATTCATTACCCAGAAAACATTCCCTACATTTTCCCGATGTTAAGGGAAGCGGTGTGACTGAAAAATAATCTGCATTATCAGTGCCGGACAGGAAAACGACTTCATTTAACTTTTCCACATAATCTTTCCCACCCTCAATCTCCCTCTCCGCTTCTGCTTTCACCGAGACCGCATAATTCTCCGTCTATTCATGTACTTTCTTTTCTTTGTCATCTTCCCGAACTTATCCCATTTCACTTTCCTTCACCCGAGCTTCCTTTATTTCCCCCGCACTATCTCCCGTAAAGCTTTCGCCATCGGATGACTTACTTCTCAAAATTCTCGGAAAATATTCTTTGCACCGAGCTTAATTAACGTTCTCGGATGCTACGGCTTTTTAATGAACATATGGACGCGAACAAAATACTAGTTTCTTCATTTACAGATACATACAATGCAACTTCAAGTATCGACAATTTTGTTTTCCCGAACACACACTGTCTGATATTTGTTAATGTTCGCGGATTTGAAAGCTCTCCCGTATCAACTTTCAGATGCGTGCACTCTTAGAAATATCATTCCCGAAAGCTACTCACGAGATTTTAACTCCCCACCGGGACACGTAGCATAATATCGTATCGCAAGTTGTGCCGACAGAAAAGTTTTGAAAGCGGATTGTGAACAATTGACGTTGGAGCGCACTTATTCATCTCGTTACTCTAGCACTATCGTCACCACGCGGGCAAGTGAAATACTGCAAAACGATTGTCAAAACAACAAACGCCGCGCGCGCCCCGACAGAATCCCAATCGGTGAGACGCAAATTAACGAGTCCATAAATAATTTAATGCCAGGAGGCAACGAACCCATTAAACCGTTCCACAAATCACTCAGAGGGAGGTTGCATCGGCGGGCCGCGATAAATCCCGCGAAAAATGGTAACGAACCAAGGAAAACCGAGCGGTTGGCAATCCGGAACGATCTCTACATACATGCGGCCGGGCGCACCGCTCGCCTACTAGTCCTCGTACACGTACGCGCGTGTCCGTAGTGGTGATTAATTTCGGTGAAGCTGCCGGTAGAACAGCATTAATGGAACTGTCTCTCGGTGCGTCACCAGATCGGCCGTATCGTAGTTTACACCGAGCTTGTCACTTGAAACCAGCTCCATTTTCGCACACTCGTGAACACGCTGACAGAGAGCCACCACCGCGCCGGCAAGGACGGCGAGAACGAGGGGGAGGAAACGGGAGCACACAACGGGGAAAGAGAAAGATGAACCAAAAAAAAAAGAAGGGAAAAGCTGGGCTTCCGCCCGGAATTTACGTCAACGAGCACGTCTACCATCCCAATCAATTGGGGAAACCGGGTATTATTCCGCTCTACACTCGGCACAAACGGATTCGACGGGAATAATTTCGGCATACTGAAAACCGAACGATTTAATTCCTACTCATGATAACTCCGAGATCCCTCAGCGAATGAGAGATTTTTGGAAACGCGCTTGACGGATGAAACGCGCCAGTGGTACCGCGCGCGAGTGACAGACACTAATACATTTCACGGGAAAAGACAATATTGAAAGAATATTCGTACCGTTTTCAGTGTGACTGACTGCTTCGGCAGCTGCTTGACGACTGAGGGAATTTCGGAATGACAACCCGAGGGCAAGGTAAGTGTGGTGGGGGCTCTCAACAAAGGAAACCTTTTTCGCTGACCTGAAGAATATACCTGCTCATGGGTCAGTGTGATAATTAAATGCTCGAGATTCAACCCTTCTTTCTTATCTCACCACCGTAATATGAACCTTGTAGGCTCCAAATATTATTTTTAGACATAACTGCAAGCAACTGGATGCTTCGATACGTTGAAAATGTTGGTTTTCTATTGCACGATATTCGATACGTGCTCCGGTGGACTTTGTGTTGCCAGTGCGTAAAGTCGTGTGGAAATAGTTTCCCGAGCCCCGAGCGAACCGCATGGGGCCTGACAGCCGATTTTCACGATAAACTATCACGTAACACTAACATTTATGTTGGATTTTCAAACGCCTGTAACATGTAAATAGGAAATAATAAAGCTTTTATAGCACATTGAAATCTATGGTTTTCTCTTACCACAAGTTCCTATTCTTCCTTCAGATTCTCCAAGTGATTGGAAAAATAGATTTCCAATCAATTATACACCGATTATTACTGGGCCTACTCCAACACACAACGTACTAGATGCAATCGAGACATAAAATAATATATATGGAATTTTAGACCATACTTAAAAATCTGTTTGCAACTAGTGCATCTAAAGGGAATTCGATTTCCTCTAATTGGAATTCGTAGTTCAACATGAGGTTTTCGACTCGTTTACACAAATGTTATTCGAAATCTTGCTTGAACGTGCGCTATTTGCCCTGGCATCGTTTTATGCAACAGTTTCTTTTAATCTTGGCGGCACGCGTGCTTGGTTTAGCAAGGTTCCCTTTACGCCCTTCGAATGAGAGCTTTTCCGCGCGCGCCACCCTCTCCGTATGTGTTATGAATCTGCAGAGAGGTATTTGTGCTTGCGTACATATTATTCCGAGAGCTTTTATTCTGCTGCTAACTCGAGGTTATTCCAAACTACTTTATCACGCATGCTAGAATAGCAAACTGGATCAGAGACAAATAACAAATTCACTGTTTTAATAGTAGTTTCGAATATGTCGTATAAGCTAATTCCCAAACTGGACAATAATAAATAAAATGGAAACTTGGATTAAAAGACATGGCACGATGAAATTATTAAAGTGAATTATGAACCTACGATTATACAAGTCAAGATGTCTTATCGAAACTCGCTCTTGTCGAAATGTTCGCTACGGAAAGTGACTTTGGTTTTTTCTTCGCGAATATACATTGGTACAATCGATCGTATCGAGAGAGCACTCGCGGAATTCCCCCAGTTTTCCGGCCTGCCAGTGGGTTTTAATTAAAATTAGGAGCAATTAAAACCACCGCGCTGAAACTGTCGATCGAATCCAATCCGTGGGGGCTGCTGCATGTTTACACGCGGCACTGCCATTTCAATTCTTCGCCGGAGCAATATCGGAGAAATCTTGGCACGTCTCCCTGTTTACAGATGTGCCACCGAAGGAATTATTGGGCGAAATTAATTCGATATCGGGAGTGCGAAAGACGTTTAATTTTATGGAAATTGTACAATCTTTCAAACTCGACGATATCCTTTCAATATGTATACAAACTGAAATGCCCGCACAGCTCACTTGAAATCTCGGTCATTACAACTCTCATGTTTCGTTACTTGATTATTTTATTCTGCTTTCGACCAATGTTCGATTTATTAGATTAATTTGGCGAATCAAATAAAAATATTTAGCTGGTTTATACGAAACATGCTTGTCTAGACCGCCTAGAAGTCCTGGAGAAATGGAATCCTCTTCTGTGAGGAAGGGGAATACTAATGAAATATCCGGCTACATATCAACTGGGACATCAAGTAATCGGGATGCGATCGATCAGCGTCTATCCGCAAATGTAGGTCGAGCGGCGACATGACCAGCAGTTTTGATTGATTTCCCTCGTCCTTTATAAATTATTCCATGCACCGGCGTCGAGGAACATACGGAAAATCTCCTATTAATTCATACACATTGGTTTTGGCATCGAACTAATGGAGAACCCTACACTGTATCGGGTGTCCCACGCTTTCATCCTTCCTTCTTATTCTACCTCTCAAAATTAGTTTCAAACCGCCAAAGACCCCACCTGGAACAAACAAAGATTGACTTGGTTAGTGAAGTCTACGAATAGAAGAGTTTATGAATGTGTACTAGTACTCCTGTTAATAGTATTTACACCTTATTACTAAATCAGGCAAAATGGAGATTGTTCAATCATTAAACCTATCCGGTCGTGTGAAAATTCATCGTACTACTTTCCCAATCGGCTACTTTACTGATATACACTCCATCGAAATGAGAGTGGAGGGTGCTTGGTATGACTGTTGCTATCAATCATTAGATAACCGAGAACTTTCTGTGTTCCAACCCCACGAAATCCGACAGGATAACTCTCGGAATGGAAGTCGGAATGCGGAGTTTTGCGCGTGGGACGGGAATAATTCTCCCGTATGACAGAACAGTGCGGTGCTCTTGAAATCGTTAACGAGAAAAGTTGGCCCTCTCAGCTGGGCGACCAAGCGATCGCGCCACAGGAATATCACGCTTTCTCGATGATCGGTCAACTACTCTCCAGCCGGCATTACGAACTCGCTTCCGCCGAGGTGAAGCGTCCGAGCATGGATTTCACTCTACTGCAGCATTCGTGTCGCGAAATAATTACGGATTGCCGAGAGCCGGCGGCTAGTGTGTCATGCAAACATACAATTGGATCTGGAAGACCGTGAAACGCCACACCGGTACCAACAAACTTTATACTCCGGCGATTCCCGCACGAACGACTAACGCAATGAGTCTCCCGTCACTACTGACTAATAACATGGCAATGTATGTCTTGTACGAATTTCAACGAGGCTTTCGGCGTTATTTTCGAAATTTGAATTTGAAGTAAAAGCTACGATTGAACAAGAACGACAGGAAATTGTCAAGGCTCAGTTTCTTAAAACTTATTTACACAAAGGCGTGTTCATACATTTAGGGTGTACACACGAGGGTTAATACTGATTGCCAAAATGATTATAAACATTTGATGACTACCGACCATTAGTCTGAAAATACCCAAGTATACAAAATGTTTAAAGCCTATAATGAAGAAGTTCGTTGGTAAAATGACTAGAGTGTAAGGTGTCAATGAAAAGGGTGATGCGGCCTGGATTAAAGGGCATTCAGCTGGCTCCGTAAGTAGCTTACGGGAAGCTGCAAGCCTGCAAGTGAATGGTATCGCCAACTTATTTTCCTCGACCCAATAATTTCGCGTTTTCCAATTACCTAGACGTGGCTCTAGCCGACCTGCGTCAACACGAAAATCGGCTTATGTTATATCGAGGTATCTCCTGTTAGACGCTTCCTTACGTGGAGCCTCCGTTACCAAAGGAGTCGCATACGAGAAGGCTCGCATCAAAAGAAGTTTTTCAAGCCGTCCTGGTTCGGTAGCGACCTCCCAGTCATACCCTTCCAATAGTATTTTCGGGAGTGGGCTTTCCTTGCGATGGGAATCTACGATTCATAATGCAACACCAACTCGAATATGTATGCCATGAAAGCAAGAGGGACTAAAAATCAATGAAAATGTCGAGAAGCTGAAATGACGTTTCTATCGCAAAATATGAAATTATAACTCCCATAGCAGCGAAGGAAGGGCAAAGCTTCGGAGGCTTACTTTTATATTCAAACTTTGTTTGATCGTAAAAATAGTACACGTTCGAAGAAATAAAAGTACACAATAAACCGGGACTTTTGTCAGAAAGACTAATGATACCTTGCTGTACATATAGAAAACAAATTATCCAGAGAGTCTGGAATGTGCTTTAACAGTAGAACTACCAGCAATTAGATTATTCCTATTTCTAATCGGGGACAATGGGTGACCACTTTGGCTCGTTCGATAGTTCTAGATTTCGATTAGCAGTCAAACTCCCATGCTAACTTTCCAAACGCGCTGCTTCCAGATTGAAACCCCTTGATAATGAAAGTACCGCAATCGCAATTGTATCGCGGTTGCAATGCAATACGAGAGAGCCATGGCAGCCCCATTAGCAAGACAATGTAAACCAGTAATGATGATAGTCTGCACGGGACGATTACATAAAGCGCGTAACATATCAATCATCACAAGGTAAAATTGGCCAAGGGAAATCAATGGCCAGGGACGGCCAATTATAATTGGCCGGGCAGGCAATACTCTAACGACATAATGGCAGTCGCCATCCTCCAACTCCCGACTCTTCATCAGCTCGAATTCCCCTTCCTGCATTCCACCTTCCCATTTAAATGCACTCACTCAAATTTAGTAAGTGAAGCATTTAATTTAGCGTTACACACATTGACACCTTAATCGAGAAGCGCGATGAAATGCAGGGGAACTAAGGTTAACGATGACGCACGTATTAAATTTCAGAATTTCTATAAGCGCTCTTGCTTAAACTTGTCAAGTATTTATAATAATGGAAATTCCTGTCGAGGAGACGAGATGACGCGTTCCAAAGCTATCGAGCATTCCTTGCATGCGAGCCAGGTTACTCCGAATTTAATTGGCAATTTGGTAGGAAGCCCTTTGCAAGAATACACTCGACGCGTTCGGCTAATCCTCTTTACCACAGTAAACAGATTGGCACGACAAAGTTCCATCGCTCGCAGCGAGCGCCGGAGGAAAGCGTGGCTATACTGAGAGAGAGAGAGAGATCTCGCAATATCCCAGATAGCCTAGCGCGTTAAGTAGTGCCGGTCGACGACTAGTCAGACAAACGAGTGCGGGCATTAAAGCAACGGTGACGGCTAATTAACGCCTGAGCTACAACGCCCCGCCAGCTGAAAGTCATTATTGCAGACGGTGACTAGCCACCAATTAGCAATCGACCGAACTTTCCGCCGTTTCGTGGCTGGCATTACAAGTTTAATGGCTGTTTCCGCCATCCTAGTTTCAAGATGTGCTTGCGCTCGTACACGAGTACCATGAGCTCGACATCGTGATCTTGCAATATTGTTATGAGTAGTATCCTTAAGTTCATTCCGGGCATGAAGGCGATTTATCCGACCCATTAAAACCGAGTAGATTAAAATTAACTTAATGTATTATGAATATCATTTGTATTAGTACTAGAATACGTATAATCGGTAATTATGCACCTGCTGCACGATAATTATCCAAAACTATTAAAGTACCGTTTAGTTCACCTAAGTGCAGTTGAACATTATTTTCACTGGTTCTTGGGTATATTTCAAACATTAGAGGCGAATTGCAATTTCTACCGCAAATGTTATTCGACCCAGAACACTCGTAAGAAAGTAACAACACGAGTAGTTTATGAACCGAGGGACTTAAAAAGTGTCGCTGGCAAACGGTGGGATTTTTGTTTCAAGCGGATTTTGCCGCCCGCTGCCTTCCTACTTTCGGCTATTTATTGGTTTGTTGCTCGAACTCTTCACCCCTCCTTCCTCGCCCCATTCCACCTCTGTTTATGTGGAAGCTCGATGTGTGCGTATGCGAGCGCGCTTTTTACTGCCAGCCAGAACGTTTATTGTCGAGCGGCGAGGGCGAGGTGTGCGTTCTTGCTTTTTCTGCTGGCGCGGCGAGATTGCATGCCACCCTCTCTCGGCCCAGGTCAATAAAGTCGTTGGCAAAAGTAACTGTTACTGTTTATCACCGCGATAAATACCGAGAGCCAATCGCTGAAGACCAGATTTCGAGCTCGCGAGTACTAATACTATGCGGGCGATTTTTTGCGATGGATATTTCGTAGGCGGCTCATGAAAAAATCTGCGCTTAAATGTAATCAGCTACCAGCTACCATTCGGGCCACTAATCAATGATTCAACAGTGTAAAACTATTTTGTCTGTGCTCGCACTGACATCATATCGAAGAATTGATATTTCCACTTTTTGACCGTCACAAAAAGTGGATAATAGAAAGTATATGTATATCCATCTCGTAGGAATACCAATTTCCATTTGACTGGTGTGATTCAATTGTGAGATTCCAAAAAACTTCAACGTTATTAACAGCCCGTTATTTCCGCTAATAGACTCACTTCAACGCCTAAATGACACAGCTTGATAAATCACCCGAGGCCACTCAGCGGCGGTGGTGTTACGAATCCGGTAGTTCGCCGGGCATTTATTTAGCAGCGAGCGATAATTGACTGAGTTTGCCGGTCGCGGCGCATAGCGGCAATTAGTGTGGAGCTCGACGCCGGATGGCAAGCAATATGCGTTGTTAGCCGCCCTA
Organism: Crossocerus cetratus; assembly: GCA_963675795.1. NCBI lineage: Eukaryota > Metazoa > Arthropoda > Insecta > Hymenoptera > Crabronidae > Crossocerus > Crossocerus cetratus. The sequence continues at coordinate 5,014,033 of OY776664.1, read as the reverse complement.
ATGAAAACGGAGCTTCCCGCTTGTGTACAGCGGGAGCGCACTGCAGTAACTGCGCGATGTGCGACTAAGGATCAAGAAAGCGGTAAACTCGGATTCAGGAGGTTCTGCAGTCGATGCCACTAGCATCCCTGTAATTCTAACGACGCCGGGGAGACGTCGGCGCCTCACTCCATCCATCCCTTCACAATTAATTTCAACCACTCCGCGAGACGCTATGCTGCGTTATTTTCATAATTTAATACAAATGAATTTAATCTCCGAATTCGGGATGGAAGATACCTTGACTGACAGATTGTCGTCAACTTCTCGGACCGGCAAATTGAAAGCTTCAGGGAGAGAATGTGATTTTTAATACTTTTTAAAAATATGAATGAATGCCGCCGTGTTTCAGCCATTTAAATAGTTGTCGTTACCGCTGTTTTTTTAAAAAAGATTTAATCTCGTTTTTGTAAAAATGTATAAAGCAGAAATTGTTTGTGGAGAGAAACTGTGTTTTGTCCACTTCCAATTTCAATTTTATAAAAAGTTGGTTTGGCTGACAAAACACGTTTTTCTATGCAAGCTTCAATTGGAATGTGCTTAATAGAATTGGCGTCTGGAATGCTTTGTTGTACTTTACAATGGTTTCGTAATTAGAGAAATTAGATTATCTTTTCTGCCCCCATCGTTACAAAGTTTCAGATTTCCTTTAACAGTGATAAATGAAAGAAAATAATTAATGTTATGATCGAGGGACTGCTCAAAATGAAATAAAGAAAGAGAAAAAGTTAACGGGAATAACAGCACGGTGAGTTACAGACTAGCGACAAAGAAACGCTTTCACCTCGTTGGATATGTGATCTTCGAGGTCGGTCGGGTGCGCTGTCTGGCGCAAAATTGAGAAAGATGAAGCCTTTCTTCAGTGTAAATGTAAATAGACTTCACCGCCACCGGAGGATGCTTCGCCAAGAGTGAAAGACTCGTCGGGGTCGGAAAGCCTCGCATGACTGCACGAATGAAAGCCCGAAGGAAATCAGCTTGTCACTCGCGCGGACGAAATTCATTTCGGAAAAATCGCTCGCTAAAATTGTTTTCCACCCTATTGAAAAACCGGCTTTTGTATCGTTTAAGTGACATTTGCCTGTGTGGTCGCTTCTGAAATTGGATGGAAGGGTGTTCGGATCACTCGTCGCCGAGGTCCGGATAAAAGATAATACGGAAACGGACTGTATTGGAGTTAAAAGCCGGGTGAGCTCGGCTATATCGACGAACGGCATCCGCAATAACTGTCTGCGGCGGCGGCGACGTTGGCTCCCCTTTCAGCCGGACTCTCTCTCTGACCCAGAGGACCTAATGCGACGACTTCTGTCACTCATGAAATTTACTTTTCACCCGCTTACACTCGCCCGCCGTCCGGTTAACGACATTGGTGCGTGCTCGCTCCATCGCTTGAATGACAGCCGGCAAATTAAAACAGAAAACGCGTCCAACCACTCCGCCATACCTTCCACTCTGCGCCCGTAATTTCGTCCGAATGAGCCACCCGGCGAAGAGTTCATTCACCCTTGTTAAGTTTTCTCGAAACCGATCATTGGCTTTCGTTCGCAATTCTCGCGATAAATGTAGGTAGCCGCTAAAACGTTTTCCCTCGAAATATCGCTTGGTAATTATGGTGGAAAATACAGGAAATATTGGGACAGATCTGCAGAGACGTACATCAATCTATGACTCGTTAACTAGCATGTTTAGCTCCGTTAGGAATCGTGACATTTATATGGCAAATGTGACGTGTGACGTGCAGGACGTTAACCCGATATTGCGAATTCATGAACAAACTATGGACGAAAATAACCTCCACACTACAACTCAAAAATAGTAATGCCCGAAAAATATTAATTGGGCATTCGAACAAAGATCAGTATAAAGTTTAGTAAAACGAATACTGTGGATTTACTAAATTATTACATCTTATTATTCTCCATTTTAGTACTTAATGCTTTAACAGCATATTTTCACATTTCGAGAAATGTGAAAATAACACTTCTATAAACGTAAAGATATGAGAGAATAATTTCAAAAAATTATCATCCGACAAAATAACTGACTTGATTACAGCACGGAAGACGCCAGAGTGTTTAATTAGTTATTATATTAGCTCTGGCGTGTCTTCTATTATGCGAACTGCTACTCCGCCTTGCCAGGCCAATATTCTCTTTGTGACAGTCGGTCCGGCGGAGAGTGGGGTCGCGAAAATAACAGGGAGAAGTCGAGGGAAGCTTTTCTTTCATAAGGTCGCAACGATATTAAACACTGTACTCCGTCCTCCCTTCTTGTTAGCTCACTGATGTGAAAAGTTCCCGGTAAACGGCTTCTGGGTTTAACATCTGGGCTCTCGGTTCAAGCATGTTCTACGCGAATGCATCTTCATCCATCACCTTCTTCCTACCTTAGTTGCGAGGCGGGTAACACTTATGTGAAACGAGGAGTAACTTCTCATGAAAGTCGACCTCCTATCTTGGAGCACGCGACCATCTTAGCAACGGGAAACTGATGCTGCTGTCTAATAACTTCGATCATAATGAATCTCTGCGTTACAGATTTTGCGCATCTGCAATACTGCAATGCCGTACGAACAATTCTAAAATGTGAAAATACCGCTCCATTATTGGGCGCTGAATAATCTTCTCTTAGCCGATATAATCGGTTATTAGCAAAAAGCTTTTCTCAAAAGAAGGTAGGAACGTAACTTTAAGAAAATGTGTGTAAGTAACCCGATGACTCCAAGAGTGGAGAGTAGCTCCGTGTATTCAGCATCCGATTTCTCCGACACAGCTCTCGGGTAGGAAGACTAATTCGCGTGTCCGAGGGTTAATGCGACTCGAGGTCTTTTTGTGCGATTAAAGTGAAGAAGCACAGATTGGAGAGTGGCGCGACCGAATCGAACGGGCGATATAACATCGGTCGACAGAGATTGATCGGCCGAGGATTCTCTCTTTCGGCCGGGGACACTGTTACTCTGGCACAGTTCTTCTCTAATGCATGCGCCGGCTTCTGCCAGACTATCCAATCCAACGATTAATCCAACCAATCCTCCCAATTTCAACATCCATTACCGGACGAATGATATTGTCAGATCGTATTATAAACGCGCAAGTGCAAATATGTATGTTCCTAAAAGGTTCATCGGAATCTCATTTCAAATACGTTGCCGCTGAAAAATATTTATACTTAAATGCAGTGTTGTATAAAACAAGGCAAGTTTTTTGCAGTAAATTAATATTTCTATAGCCTTTTTATGCATCGGCCATCTATCTAATTAAAATTCCAATTCTCATTTAACTCTTATGATACCACACAACCATATTGACATTTATCGTATGTGCCGTCGATGAGTCCCTTGCCTCGCAAGCAAATATCCCGACTGCCGCAATTGATATCTATTGTTCGGAATATTTCCAAGATAAATGTATTCCCAATCATCGGGAGAGTACTTGCACCTTGATCAGTTTCGTACTGGCGCTCAGTGTGTAATTACTTCTCCAAACGAATCGGGCAGCCATACTTCGCCGAGGAATTACAGCTCTACGAGTTCCGATGGCCGCTCTGCTTGGCTTTGATCCCGATCGCGGTGTTCGGTTAATTTCAATCGATTTACTGCACCCTGTCCATATACTTGCTCTGTTTATTCCGCGTTGTCGCTCGGAATTGGAAGCGGGTTTAATCGCTCCCGGGAATCTCGATGACCTTTTATTACTCCCGTTAATCTACCGAGATTTCTGCACCATAGCCTCCGCCCCGTCCCGATGCCATCCACTCATTTTCATTGCTGCCGAGTGATCAACCTCCCTCTTTGATTCCGCCGACGCGACGTTTCGAATATCACGCACGATTGACTTCATTGCTTTTAACGCGGGCGTACACCTTGCATTTTAGGCGACAAGTGTGAAATGTGAAACCCGATTTATCGATTACGCAAGCTGCCAAATGGACACACATAGATTACGGGACGTAATTTAACGTTGAGATTTCAAGCGATCGACGATATTAGTGGAAACGCACATTTGGTAAAATCTTGTTCCGGGTTTGAGGGGTTGAGGAGGAATAATTCGTTTCGGGCAAGATAATGCTAACAGTGTAATAAATCCATCGGGATGAATCTGTTGGAGAATTTGGCGCGGCTCGATGGTTTACTTTTGGTTTCCACTCGATTGAAACACGATGATTTGGCAAAACGCGGTATGCCACGCTTTCGCGATTCTACCGTGATTTACAATTTACAATTGACCGATTTTTCCAGTCTTACACGGAGAATCATTGATCGGGGGTGGACTTGAGGCTTCTGGCGGAACGGAGTATGGAATAAGCACATCCAGAGTATTCCCCCGGCTCTCAATGGAGTATCGCAGGGAGGGGTGAGGGTGTGCCGATGTGCCGGTGGCTCACTCGTCAGGACATAATACACTTGTGGGCGACGTGCCAACATCGTTCAGCTACAGTGACTCTCAGAACCACTCCTACCTGCCTCAATCCTTGACCCTCTGCGTTTCAAAGCTCTTAGACTTTATCCGAGGGGTTTTGATTAAAAACCCTCCACCAAACCAACTCAAATTCCCATTAATATTTGGCTAGATTACAAAATGGACATTTCTACTGGCTAACCCAATGAGGCAACATTCCCAGCGAAACTAGTTAATTTTCAGTCAACAGACAAATTCATTAAAAATGGTTAAGAGGTTCCAGATCTGAGTATAGAAGTGCCAGTAGAATATCAACTGCAGTATAGAATAGAACATTCTGAACTACGTGTAAGCTCGATTTGTTCGTAAATTTATAAATGTCGCCGCTGCACGCTTTATCAAAAATGTAAGCATACCGGCGCTCACAAGTTGGCAGCGCCGAACGCGAATATTTTTGAGACGCACTGTAGAAACAAAGTTCGATCCACTTCGCGCAGGGCGACGCGACGAGCCGCGAAACATTGACCCGGTTCGCGAAAACGCGAGAGCGCAAATCAAAGCCACAGAAAAATCCCGGCCCATCATGCGCTCCCACTGCAATAGGAGCCTGTAAAAACTTCATGGCGGTGTAACTCGATTTTTTGCTGCGATATTTAACGCACCGACGGATCGTCGCTATTAATAACGAGGCTTGTTAAGCACTTTCCGGTCGGAGGTTCGATTATCCTCGACCAAAGTTGGTTTGGTCTGCTTTATAAAAATAGGCGAAATTATCGAGCGACGCTGGGAGATAATTATGATCCTGGCGAAAACATTAACACGTAATTAAGCGGCGAGATGCCTTGTTAACGGGTCCCCCAACCCGTTGAACGCGACGCCATCAGGCTAATACTTAATTAACTAATCCGTTCAGAAAATCGTACAAGTAACAGAACGTTAGTTGTCCATAGCAATTGGCGCGTGTTAATCTGTTAATCAACGAGCATCTAATTACTGATTAGATTAATCCATCTTTGCATACAAGTTGACATTTATTTCAAACCACTCTATCGTTTTTACTGTGTTTTGCGGGGACTTCGAGTTCCAGCAAACGCGACTTGCTTTGCCGGTGCTCGCGCGCTGTCGTAAACTGCTGCTGTGGTTTTGCGGGAAATGCCGGTGCACTCAGGGGATGCTATTACAGGCTTGTGAAAATGACAGGATTAGAATGCCAGGTGTGTCGGCTACCCTGTTTTAGCGCGACCTGTAATTACAAGCTACGTACGCGAGTCTAGCCGCCACGCTTAAATAACGTTCCCTCGAGTTTTACATTAAGTCCGCCTGTTTGGAATGAATACTTAAAGCCGCTGGATTTGAGAATATCCAACCTAACTGATTGGGCCAAATACTGCAACTGTCGATTCGAGCTAAATGAAGGAATTGAACAATTTAATAATTAATTCCATTATATGTATTATCTTGTATGAATCATCCTACAACTTTAGAATCGAATGCAAATAATGAAGACGAATTAAATAACAGAGATTAAAACCGCCCATATAAACGGATGAAGGAATATGAATGCTCTATATGAATGAGCTATGAATACTCAATTAGCTTTAATTGACCATCCGAAAACTCGGATTTGATACAAGTGTAATTCGAAAGAACAAAAATTTGAATGAACAAAGCTCATTGTGTTAGGTACGTTTTTCGAAAAGAAACCTCTCTTCTCGACGGCGCGCCGCGGCGCACTAATGGCTACATCTACACTACCGAGTTTGGGTAATATTGTTCCCAAACAACCGGAATGCAACCTACCAGGATGAAAGTTTGTTCGGAATTGCACGCGGTATGTAGACGCTTCACGCGCGTGCATCAAGTGAAACGTTCACGGGCTGGCGCTGTTCAAGAGGGGCATTTTCTCGGGAATTTTAGTTACCCGCGCGATTCGGCGCCGCATTCGTCCAACGGGGACACTTTTTCAGCTGGGTGCAAACAGAGTTTTAATTAAAAATTGTTGCAAGCTCGCTAGTGACGCGGCGGGTGAGCTCGCCGGTATAATGCGCACTTCTCATTGTAATTAGCGAAAACATTCACCAGTCCCGTCGATACGCTCATTAGCCAACTCACCACCCTGCCGCTTTCGGGGGAAACGCATTGAAAGTAAGAGGTGTTGATGCGCTGTTTAGTGCTGCTTAAGTTTTGATACTTTATTGCTAGATTAATTCGTTACCTTGCGCCCGTTAGTTTAATAAGCCACTGAAATTCCAGCCTGTCTGTTCATTTGCTTTTATGACTTTTAGAATAAGTGAATCGAAAACATGTCTATCGATAATTGTAAATTATACATATGTATGTAATGCAACAGTAATAAAGATAATAATCTGGAAAAACTGCACTTTGTTTCTCGCAAATCTTTGGAAATAGTTCGTGCTAGGATACAGAAAGGTTAGTACAACCCAAGTTTCAGTGCTATTCGCGCAGTATTTTCTTGCAATTAAAATGGAAATTCGAATATGAATTTCATATCGCCACATTCATATCGTCTATTGACACTTGCATCTCGAATTCCGCGGAAAAATGCTGCTTTTTATTGGATGCGGGTTGATTTTCGACATCAAAACTGACCCAACTCATTTCATTACCAGTGCGCGGCTACTTCATTTCATTTTTGTACAGTGCAATTTGGTTTGCTTTCACTGCTCGGATGCAGAGTACACGCAATCACTGATGTTACTCTTCTCTAAAAGGCATCATGACAATTTTTCCGGATTTTACGATCAAATTAAATTTGTCTCTCAAGTTTCCTGTGTGTACCGACTAATTAATGTGTAACACAATATCTCGAAAATCGTGGAAAATCGCGAGGCCGAAGATACCGTACGAATGATAAAGTTCTCAAACTGGTGCTACAGCAGAGCTGCTCTTGCGGAGTGCGCACGGTCGGCAGGTTTACCTACAATTAACTAATTTCGCCGCAATTCAATTGGCCTCGGCAACATGTTGGACGAGGCAACTGTTTCATTTTAAATGGCACGAATCTGTCAGACGGGAATGACTGTGGTGCCTGCTTCTGTCACGGATAAATACCGAGTCCGGCGACCACACTGCCACCAGCCATGCTCTTTAACAATTCACGTTCCCACAGTTTTATAAATCATGCCATCGCAATTCATTAAACATCTTAATGCCAACACCTATTAATCCTGTCGCAGTTACGGTTAGAAAGAGCCTCAATCAACGCACGTCGGCGTTAAAAATCGCGCTAAATTGGATTCTCGAAAATCATCAGTGTCCCGCAGTCCCATTTTCCCTCTGGGCATGTCACATAATTTAGTTGCAGTTCGGTAGCTGCATCGCTCGTTTTCGTATTTAGCCCAAGGCTATTTAACCTTGGCCGAACTTCCGCTCGTTTCGACTGCTTGCCGCACACTAGTGCTCGGAATAGCTATTACCCCATGGCAATTGGTGGGAGCCTTATTGGAGGAAACCGGGGAATCGTCATTTAAACTATCGCGATACTGACCGCTCTAACGCTCCCAAATGTAATCTAATAACAAGTGCGCTCCTGCTTGATTCAGACAGAATGTCGTCCTGACTTTTGTCAGATTTCGATGCATTTGCAAAATACGAGTTTCAAACTTGGTTGCTGAAGTTCATCGCGGTACATTAAGACTAATTAGACTGAAGTACAATTAGTAATCGTGAGAAAGTGTTGCGTAACTTGTAATGGGAAACTGGCAGAAGCGAGCACTCGCGTTTAACATGTACTTTTGTTTCGTAAGTTCGACATATGTATAGCGAGAGATACAAATTCTGCTCTTTGTTAGACATTTTCTTCCGACAGACGAGGATATATCTTGCAGTGTCTCCGGCTTGTAAGTTAGATTATGGGATTACAACACATCCCCTAAATCCTCGCACCGCCGGTAGATCGTAATTCAACGGGACCCCTCGAATCCCGAGTTTCTCTTTCCCTCCGATAGCGCGTCGCTGCTAGATTACGTCGCACAACCGAAACCACCTACAAGACTCGAGCTTGCAGCCGGCAGGTTGTATGCAGCAATTTGCCTTAAGCTTCTTTTCAATCAAGAGACAGTGGAAAAACAACGACACAACTCTCTCGCACCCCACTCTTGTTTAGCTGGTAGATGCATAAGCCGCTATGAATTTGCTAACAGCCGAGGCAGCCGAGCCAAACACTTAAACAATCCCTCGTTTCAGAAGAATACGACAAATGCTGCTATTACACTTTGCAATATCACACTAAATCCGTATAGGTTTATCAATTTATGTATTAAAAATAATAAACGCTCTACCAGTGGCACTAGTAAGTATAAATGTTACATGTATCCTAATCTCATAATCCAAGTTGCAATTGTGTGTATGCTATAAACGATAAAAGTTGGTACGACAGAAATTGCCTACATTGAGAAATTCGCAACTAGAGGCTTGGGAAGGTGCGAGGCCAACGAGTTGAGCCGGCAAAGGCGTTCGATTGGACCCAATTAGTGTTAATGAGCCTTCCCCCTCTCAGCCGGCGTATGGCCGTTTTCGCGTGGCACGGCAATGGTATTAGTAATTGCATCGGCAACTGCATTACATCCGGTTCAGGAGAATCACAAAGGATATCGAGCAAGCTTTACGCTCCATCTAATGCGTGGTGCGCGGACGCGTGAGGCACGCGAGATCGGTCTTGGATCGTTCGTCCCGAAAAAGGTCACCCCTTTTTAGCTCCAGTTTCCTGCACTGCTCCTCCTCTCTCCGTTCACGCAGTACTGACCTCACGTGCAACATGCACACCAACAATTGACGCTGCTCGCTTCAAATATTAAGTATACGTGTTTCACTTCGAGCGTGCGTATACCGTCGCGTCGTTTCGCACGACTGACGAGAGCGATCGCGAGGAACAGACGTGCAGACCGGCACGAAAAGACCTGCCGCGCACTGATGCACTCACGTGTTCTCTGAGATTCCTAATCATTGGACTACGGACTTTTGTGTATAGGCGGATGCGCATGCATGAAAGAAATTATTGGTCGGCTTTGGAGTAAGATAAGAAAAATGAGGATCGCCTCATTGTATGTAAGAGTCCCAATATTAATCATATTTCTTGATTTTAATTTAAATTTGGATAATTTAATTCATGTTTGAGATACTGACGTATCTATTCAATGTATAATCATGCAATTTTCCGGGTTTAAAAAGCGGCAGTGTCTCAGTTTTAATCTAGGCGTTGGTGAAAAATCTCCAATCAACTGCGATCAATCGAATCCCGTTACAATAAAAGCGAAACACTGGGTGCGTTCCAATATTTGGCCGTCATAAACAAAGGGGAAAGATTGAAATCCCCGCAATTCCCGACACCTGTTTCGCGCTGCAATTCTTCGCCGGTTGTTTGCACTTGGTCGGGAAGGCGAGCGTCACTTCAACGGCGCACTTCCGATATCGATCAATCGACGGGAGGGAGACGGAGAAAAGAGGGCGAAAGCGAGAGAGAGAGAAAGAGAGAGCGCGCGAGTGCGGTATTAGCCGATCTGCCGACACACCCAATAAGGAACGCAAGCCCGTCTGGCGTTGTTTCGATTTGGAAGATCCGAGCGGGATTCCTGGGCGGCCGCGGGAGAATAAATCAGGCACGCGCGGTGACGCCGGCAAGGAATGCGCCCGTCGCCAATCGATAAAGGCTCCGTCGCCCTGAGGAGACAATGCCAGCTTCCGCTCGATCGCTGTCCCTTGACACGAAATAAATGCTCCGCTAAGGTGGCAAGCTGCGAGAAAGACGCGGACCCGCGCGCTCGTCCCCGCCGTCCTCTAATTGAGGGTCTTACTTCCAAAGCCCGTTAAAACTGCCCGACAATTTCCCCGTCTCGCCCGGTGTCCCCGGCTTCCGTATACAAAGGGTCAACAGGAATACTTGAAATTATCATTGCAAGCTCATCAACGCGGAATCGGAGCCATCGCCGAATACATTGTAGGCTTTGTCACCATGGCTCTCTGATAGTAATTACACGCAAATGCAGGATGTAAACCTCCGTGTTTCATTGATGGAAACAGGCTATTGTTGAGGCTATTTAGTAGCTACATGTACCAAAGGATTCAGCAATTTGCATGTCTGATTGTTATGAGCAGCCGGTTACTAATCTCATGTATCGTAAATTGTTAAATGACCACTATACTTTCCTATAACTTTAACTCGTCATAAGCGACGGACATGCAGATTACAAAACGCTATGGTACATTTGCTGCATTGTAGCACCAAGAATCACTCATAGAAATGAATGCCAGGCGCAGATTTGCCCGGGAGTCTGATCGATTATACATAAACCGTAAGAATTGGAGTGTTCAGGGAGCAGGAAACTACTCGATGAAGAAACTATCGGTTCGTGAAGGGAATGGTCGGAGAAGGCGCGCGGCGCGGCCACTTTACGAGGACCGGGATCGATCGCGAGGAGTTATGGCTGAGGCAAGCGCGTCATCCATCTGGACATTCACTCCAATCACGGGATAATCGAGTGAATCGATAATTGTGAGAACCGGCCCGATGCAATCTTGAATTAATAGCCGTCCACTCTCGCTCGGTCGCGTCCGTCTCTCAGAAACAAACGAGCGCCCGGAATCGAATTAAACCGGCGCGGCGGCGGCGACGACGACGGCGGAAGGTACGCTCTCTCTCTCTCTCCACTCATCCCCAATGTATTCCGTGCAGCTTGGCTCAAGAATCGAAGGCAAATGAGCAAATCGAGTCACGGAGTTACCGGGCTCCTTTGTATCATTTGCGTAGGCAAAGGATCCATCGAATGACGTGCACCCCAGTGGCTTCTGGATGCGCATAAATTTCGCAGCTTCGCCGCAGTAAGTTTCCTATGCTAACTGAAAAAAGTATTAAACGCAAAGCGTACCACACTTGGATATTCAGATAGGCGGCGGCGGCGCGCGCGCGCTTCCTCACCGCTTATGTTAATAGGCGATGTTATCCTTAATCCGAGGGGGATTAAAAAATTCGCCAGGCGTTAAGAGAGAGCGGCAGGAAAATCTCTAGCGTAAAAATTTATCCAGCGCGGCGTACACGTACATAGGGTGGCGGGGAAGGAAGGTAAGCTTTCCCACCACGAGGAAACAAGAGCGGTCGCGCGGTGCAGGTATGACGCGCGCGGGTGTAAGGTGTTCTTGCTCGGCGAATTAAAGCGACGGACATGAATTAAACGTGGCCGGGCATACATAAAATTCGCGGGACGTGCCATAAAATAGTGGCTCGGCATTAAAAGCGGCCGCGCGCACCGCGCGCCACTTCCGCACCGAGCATGCTGCTTCTGCCGCCGCGGCGCTGCTCCCGCCCGGCAGAGCGTCGCTCCGCATCGCTCCGCATCGCTCCCTCATAGCCCATGGTGTTTTTTCCCGCGCGGCACACTGGCCCGGCAATCGCTGCCATTGTTTTTATTGAATTTTAATTGCATTACTTTCGGCATGCACTCGTGATCCGGCGGCAACGCCGATTTTTCCGCAGGCTACAGTCGCCGCGATATGAATATGCATGTCTCGGCGGGTGCGCGCTGATGGTTAATGGAGTTTGCCTCCGTTTGAAATAACCGCATCTCTTCCTTCCGGCTGGGCAACGTCTTTAATCTGGAGAAAAGTGACCGCCCTCTATTTCTTCCGTTTTTCCTACTTTTCATTAGCGTCTTACGCGCCACTTGTCCCGCCGCCTTTTGCCTCTGCGAAATTTGCTGATTTTACCACCATTCGCATTTCCATATCCGAAAATATGTTTTAAATTTTAGCCGAAAATTGAAAATTTATGGAATTCTTGAAAGAATATTCACGAAGCCCTGGATTAATTCTGACAGTTCGCAATATTCCGATTTTCAATCGTTTGAGTTCTACGTTCAGATCGAAATTACTGGAAATTACTTAAGAAAAGTATAATAATTAATTGAAATAGGGGCTTGCTAAATGTGGTAAGAAGTTTAGAAACAATAAGAGGAAACTCAAGATTATGAGGAACAGCATGAAATATAAAAATGTAACGATCAACGAATGATGTAAAATCCGCAAGCTAATTCCAGAGAGGTGGATGCACGGGAGAAAGTTGGGTCGGCCGCAGCCAGGCGCGCTTATTCCGGAAGCCGATTAAGCGACGGGATAATCGTCTTGTTTGCGAAAAGCCTTATCGGATAATGATTGCCGTTAATTAGCCTTAAAATCCCCGGGAATCGAGCCTAATACATCCACCTATTCCACGCTACTTAACCCGCTCTATTGGATTATAGCCCTGTGCGGAGTGCTCGCCGCGATCATCGTGATTTCTGAACCAGCTTTCATGATGGTGCGCCCTACGAACCATGTTCTCCTATCATGAACACGATCGCTGGTGGTTCAGCGTTAATCATACTCGCTCTAACAATGCAATCGAGTTTAAAAATACTCGATCACACTCATGATCCATTATTCTCCCACATATAGATGAGCATTTGGAAAATTGGAATAAGGATAGATAACAATACGGAAACGCAAGTAAGAAGGAAAATTAAGACAGAAGGATTTCAGGATGAAAGGACACTGGAGTAACATTTCTCCTGCACTCGACATTTCGATCTTCCACAATCAGACGCGCTGTTTAACTGAAGGAGAAGTATGGGGTTAAAATAAATAGGGGGAATCCGAAGAAAAATCGGCAAAAGGAGATGGAAGTCAATGATTGGACGAGTGGCCGGTTGGCTACTGCCTGTGGCCTATCGCGCTCATCTAAATCGGATCAGCTTTACGCTCGCCGTTTGTGGAAGCCCTCGGAATCGCAGGTGTACCCCTCTCCCTTCTCGCTCTCTCTCTCTTTCTCTCTCGCCCTGCCCGTCTACCACAATGTTTCCAATCGAAAACCCGATTTCTCTTATTATTTCCCGCGTTTTATCCTGGCAACCAACTTGCCCGCTGCACTCCAGCTCCCTGCCCCTCTTTATCCACGCACATTTCCCCTCCTTATCCCGTTTTCCTTCTGCTTTCCTTCCAGCTCCACTGAGCAGGTGATTCGCTATCCGCGGCACTAAGTCCATGTTACGGTAAAGCCTCCATTATCCGGATTTGACGGGGCACAGATACTATGGAGGGGTACAAATATGAAGTTGGGGAACATTCGGCGAGGGCACACGTATCTGTACAATGGGCATTATTAGGATTAATCTTACTGATTTCATTTAAATTGCAATAATTGAACAAAACATGTAAGACGCCTAATACCCACGTATCATCTAATTGTTAAAGTAATAATATTAAAACGAATGAATCGAGAAGGACAAAAATTGGATGCAATAGTAAAGATTTTGTTCGACAGTTTAGATTTTCCCGTGCTTTCTTAAAGTGTGAAATACCACAGTAAATAAGATATATTATAAATCGTTTTAGTAATTTTTATCTAACAAAAACACGGGAAACATCGAAAGAGGAATCTTATTGGCTATCAATAGCCGATTGCATGTCGTGCACATCGCATTCAGGAAGCAATCAACTCGACAATAAGAGTTCCTCCGGCGTTCACTGACCCAGCGGAAGGGGATGCGCTGCAGATAAACAGCCGGCAAGATAGACAGAAAGGCGACTGGCTCGAGCGGGCGGAGAACTGTCGCACTGATTGTGCGAGGATGAACTGCGAAATGGGACGCACAGTTTCAGAATAGGCGCGCACAGCCAGCGAGCAAAGTTGGCAAAATCTCGTGCGCTGCCGACCTGATTACGCAACTCGGCAGCGCATTCACGAATTAGCCCACTATTCGGGACCAGGAAACTTGGACGAATAAGTATGACAAACACGTGGGCGCGCCATTCTGCCACTGGCATGACTCTTGGATGACAAGGCAAACACACATTTGCGTAATTTGCATCGAGAAGAATCGTACGATGGGTGGGCGATTTCGTGAAAAGCTGTGTCATTAACACGATGCCGAATTCCATCAGACTTTTTTGTGTATACTTGATAACTAATGTCTACTTTAGCAAAAAGTGATTAGAAACCACGGAATTAAGAATTCTAAAAATCGCGAACTAAGTAAGAAATTTACAGGGGGGAGGGAAATTCTAAAATTGTGGAAGGCATCGATTAAGTAATAATAGAGTTATCGGATCGGAAAGTGAAATGGATCAGTAAATTCAATGATCAAAGGCTTGAAAGACCAAGCAATAGGAAAAAATGAAAAATCATCCGAGCGGGCGGTGGAGAACGCGGAATAAAGAGACTTGAGCGCGACGAAGGGCGCATTCGGGTTTAACGCTTACACGCTTTCAATCGCTCATGAGCTCTCACGCTTATGTTCGACTAGCACTCACTAACTCTACAAATCATCATCTTGACGTCATCATATGCGCGCTTTCAAACGCTCAGGGGTTTTATGTAGTCAAGTGAAACTAGAAGCGCTTCTCAACGCTTACGAGCCAAACCGAACGACCATTGTAAACGCTTATAACCGTGAGCGCTTATGAGCGCTTGAAAGCGTATGAGCATCCAAACCGAATGCGCCCGAAGTTTTCGCCGATTCAACAGACTACTATCGCCGGCACTCGGCCGGCTATCAACTAATTCAACTGCGGCTTCAAGAATATCTCGTTAGAGGGGAACAATAGGGCGGCGCGCGATCGAAGGAGGGTGCGAGGCAATCAGGCAATACGTGAATGGCAAAGACAAATGATGGAATGACTGGAAATACTGGAAAGAGTGCTTATCGGGATAAGCTCGTGTGCAAGCTCGCGCGCGAATTCCCGCAAAGCACTATCGCAAGTGCGTTATTAAGGTCAACAGGCTAATGGCGTTTGCCTTGACGAAATAGTTCCTCCCACTGATATAACCGTTTACACTATTGGATATGCACAAGGCGACCGTCACCGACAATATTTTTTTTCTCAAACTGATCGTTAGAGATTAAACAATTTGTACACCACCTTGGGATAATTGTTAAAGTTTAGAGAGAGTTTAGAGTTGATCTTACCAATTCTTCTTATCGAATTTGACAGACATGTTAAAGAGTTTCTTGTGTAATATCAAAATCCGTAGCCATAGGATTGATGGTTTACCTGCAACAGAAAAGATGTGCTTATGAGTATGATGTATTTCTGGAATTTCTACATTTTCATCACCCTAAGTTTCTACTTTGTTTCCCGCCGCGATTAATTTATACTTCGGTAGTTTCGACGGGAGAAATTCGTCATCATCGTCATTTTCCAGCATGAGAAAAAAGCTTTTCCGGAAGCCTGTCACAATGTAACATCGTCTAGCCGAAAAAAGGTTCGCTGCCACTTTCGAGGGGATAAAGTACCGGGTCAAAAAAGCTGTCGCGGCCGCTACTTTTCGCGATTATGCAAACGAGCTTTTACGTTACACGTCGCTCTGTCGCGGCACTGCGCTTCTCATCGTGGGACGAAACTTTTAGAGCGCGGAGCAAGTAACGGGACAAAACCGGCCAAGTTTCTCTTCAACGACGGGTTTGCGCGAAAAACATACATTACCACCTTCAAATAAATAGATGGACTGTTGCATCTGATCCATCAAATCCAAATTTTAACATTTATTTATAAATATTTACTTTCAAACCGCAATAAAACTGCATGGAAATGAAAATAACGATGTGTATATGAAAGGAAGCGTTGCACAGAAATAAATAAAAAGTAACAGAACCGTAAAGTATAAAATCTCACGCACATCCAACTAAGTTCCCATCCTTTGCCCCTACTAATGACTTCTCCCATCACACCATCTTAATACATCTGCCATTAAAAAGAGCTCACGCAGGCCCTTGATGATCCACAACAGTTCAATACACATTACCGTGGAATTAATCTAACCATATATGTACAGCTTAATTTCAAAGCGCAAGAAAAAAGAACGCATTCCCGCTGCAAGGATTTCCTAGCATACTAACGAGATAACCTGTACCGGAGGCAGGAGTTGCTGGGTGGCATTTAAACGAGATACTACTACCACCTAGCTGCGCCAGCGGGGTTTCAATCAGCAAAAGTATCATTAAAGGGGAATCTACTTTTCAAAAGACAGCTTCGTCGCGCAGCGCGTGCTGTACCGGTAATATAACTCCTTCCACTCGATCTCGAGTGACGCGACTCTCTTTTCCCGCGTTAATTTATAAAAGCCAGATATTCCAGACTCTCCTTGCCGTTTGCAGCCCTACCAGCAGTCCTGGCGCTGGTTAGATGCTGCAAGACGAGGAGAGAGAGAGAGAGCGAGAGAGGAGCGCCGGAAAACCGGGTCGAGGGCGCTCAATAAATAATACTCGATATTCGTGTTGCTGCGAGAGGGGAGGGGAGCGGCGTCGGGGAGGTAGGACCACCGGTGCAAATTTCCATGGGAAATGCATTAAGGTCATTGCGTCTTGACTGCATTTTTGCCCGGCATTCTTGCGAAGGAGATGCGCATCTCTATGCCCGCTCTCCTCTCTCCTCCTCCTCATGCGCTGCCTGGTGCGGCTTCCACCCATTATTGGAAGTACCCCATTCCCGTAATAACCGGCTCCGCTTCCTACCTATCTCTTCCTCGCTCCCTCCTCCATTTCTTCCATCCCCGGGAGCGAGAAAACTCGGCGCGCTCCGACATTGCAATACTACACGGCCCTATTTTGCTTTCGTTTATGCTCTTTAGTACCGCGTGACCTCTCGCTCCATGCAAATGCGGTTACGGCCAATCAACCACGAGCCAATACGCCTATGTTCTCGATAATTGGCCGAATGCTTCTGAAAAGCCTCCTCGTATTCGCCTAATAAAAGTCGCCAATTTGCGAGTTTATGCGAAAGGTACATGATTATAAAATGCCAAGGGTATAGGCAATGGTCAGTGTTTCCCTCGAAGAAATTTTAAATACAGAATTATTCAATTCATAATTGGCCTCTGCATTGCGAGGCGAATTTACATTGACGATGAATTTACAATGGTAAGAGTAAGTATATGTAGAAGGATTAAAAAAGTGGAAATGATAAACTGTATCAGCATCGCGGTCGTTCTATTACACGTCAGCTGAGGTTGGAGAGGCGCGCTCTTAAATCGGAGCAGTTTAACTCAACCCACATCCCTTCGGAAATCTGCCCTCGATTCCTGCAATCTTTTCAGCCCAACCTCCATTTGATCGGCTGTGCCCCCCTTCCCCAAGGAAAATCCCGAAATGTTTTCTCCGCTCACTCGCTCGAATAAATATCCGTGCGTGTTGCGCTGTGCTTGGCATTTGCACATGAACGGAAAACGAAACGCGACCCAGTTCCACCCCCCCAAACGCAAGAGGTGGCTGCAGCGTCTCGTGGTATGTACTTGGATTGTCAGGAAGCCCTAAATATTCCGGGATTTTATTGGCGAAAGAATGCAAGTACTTCGCATGAGCACGGCGTCAATCGTGCATTTCATTTGACAGCCACGTCTGCCATAGAAACACAGGAAACGCGACGAGTTTTCAGGATTCCAATCCACACTCGGTTAGACAAGGTTTTGAGAAGACCGAGAGGATCGGAGCTTTTCGAGATTCTCATAGAGGAAAACAATTTTAAAAAATTCCAAACCGCGTTGTTATTACAACAATACTGTTAATCTAGACTGAAGGTCTTTGATTCGCGCGATACAGTGACAAATAATTCCTACAATTATTTAAGCGAATCGCTTTTTTCTTTGAGGGAGAAACAGAATTTATTTATTTCGAAACGAATTGGATTACGTTGCATTCTCTCAATCTCGCCGACGGCCCCTGTACGCCAGTGCTCGCCTCGTACCCGCGCTCTCGTCAACCGATATTTGTGCACAGACTGTCCGATGCGCGCAGCGCTCATTCGGGAAACTAAATACGCACGGCGCGACGGAAATTTGATTCCCCGAGTTTTACAATGAAAAGCAGACATGTCAGCGTGACAGAGGCAGAACGCGTATGTACACTTGTCATCCGCCAACATTCTTCCGAGTAGAGGGCTTTATTACATTTTTAATAATCATGAATATCGCCGTCGTCCTTTTATATCAATAGTAAAATCGTAAAAGATTTCGTGTTGTTAAAAATGTAATTTTAACAAATATGGTGAAACGCGCGTAAAGAAATAGTAATTCTATCGTATTAATCAAGATATGTTGTAGACTAGTATCTACAATTAGTGTCTCGCTCGCTAACTATATCGTATTGTGCAATCAAGAGGCGTACCTCCTTTGAAAGATATAGACGACGTCCCGGTCGAGTGGCAGATTAAGAGAAACTGGCAAATGGAGAGCCGCCGGAGTAATTCCAGTGGCAAGCTAACGAGATCAGTACGAAACCGGAAGTAGGACTGGCAGGATTACAGAAATGATAATTACGAGACCGTGAAGGAGGAGGTACGAGCAGCCTCCGACGAGGCCTCGCCAATCTTCCCGCCGGATACAGAAACTCTTGAGCCGCGCGCCGGGCCCGCACTACTTTAAATTACTATACTTTATTTTACTTTGTTGTCGCGATTCCTATCTTGCCGTATAACGAACCCACTGTCCCAGAAAAAGACGTGCATTGAATGTAATCTGTTCGCCTGTCGACACTAACTAGAAACTCCATATTAAATGCTTCGCACTCTAATGTAATATATAGAACCTTTGAATATGCGAAACACCGATAAATTCTACTCGAATTAATTTCAACTCGCGGAGAATTCGCAGTAATAACGAAGATTTGGGCGGTGATGTTGTACGCAAATTGGAAACTACATATAAGTTCTGCTGGATACTATAAGCTAACAATCTCCCGTTCTGTATTTGAACACTTAGACAAGGTTCATGATAAACTAATTGAATTACGCGGGAAAAAATAAGAAAATTATTTGATACCTGCAACACACGATGGCCGTATAATATCAGTCTTGCACGAACTCTACACACGTTCTGTATGATGACGGGAACTATGACGCACAAAATTGCCTCGGAGCTCTTGAGATGTACTCGAGATGTTTATTGTTCGGACGCACAGGGAAAACTGAGCGCGAAATTCTCATGGGCAAGGAAGGTTAACCCCTCCCCGCCCCACTCTCGGTCCCCAGCTAACTTTATACCTGGTCCCTTTTATTATTCCCCGGTTTAAGTCAACCGTTTACCTGGCCTTAAGCCTGACAATAAAAAATTGTGTCGCTTTTAATAACCATGAAAAGGTTAGCAGAAACTTTATTGCGAAAACTAATTTGGAGAATCACCAATTACAATGACACATATTTCAATGAATCGAATATTTAATTCCAGCAGAAATAGCTTTAATGAGAAATTATAAATCAAACGGAGAGACCTTCATTGAATGTCGAAAACTATATTATTAACGAATTGCCTGGAAAATCGTGGAAGAAATGTTACTTGCGCAGGGGTTGGTAATTGATACAACGGATGGCGTGTAAAATGAGGAAAGATGCGCTCATAATGGGATCCGTAGTTCGACGCTTCCTCCGTCGCGTGAGGACGCGTGCTGTACAAAGCCCGATCTCCACCCTCTCGCCGCTCGCCTCGCCACCCCCCTTTTCTATCTCCTTTTTCTCGCTTTTGCCACTGCAGCCGAGAGGAAGGCTTCCTCCAGTGTGTTCTGTTTGGAAAAACAGGGGTTGCGGGATGATGCTATACCCCGAGAGTACGTCCGCCGCTAACGATTCGGCTCGCATGAAAAACCGTTCGGATTTTCCTCAGTTGCGGAGGAAAGCAGTGCGCGCGCGGGAGCAGTTAACCAGCACAAAAGCGACTCGGCGAGAAAAATCTCTGTTTTCATTAAGGCGTGCGCGTCGACCGGGCTGCTTTCGCGCCCGCACACCACGCATCCACTCATTTGCATGCGGGGGCGTGGGCGAGGAAAAGGTAGTTGTCAGGGCAGAATCCTGTAAAGCGCGCAGGATTCCGACTATACCGCTGTTACGTACGGGATTAAGAGTATCACAGCATCCGGCGCAGATCGTCGAGCGGACTTATAGGTGTGAATTGCACGCTACTGCTGTATGAAATAATGCTCTCGATCCTGATTTATCCCTAAGATCCTGCGTATCCATTCTATAAACCGTCTTAATCTTAACTAATATCCACACACTAATTATTAGACTAAGTAAATAATGACAGTCATTTTGTCAGTCGTTGAATAATAATATAACAATGAAAAAGTCCGAAAAATGTCATTTAAATTCTGCAACATTTAACAGGGTGTTAAATTTGCGATTATACCAGTCGATTATTTAACAGGGCATGATAAATCGATCGAATGTGTGAATGGATATTCGATGATGTGAATGCAGCTATACTACAGCTGTGGCGATCCTTTATAAAACTTGACGTGGCTATTCTGGCAATTCGAAGCGGTTATTGGCTTTTCATTCGATTACTCTTTTTCGCACGCTCTTCGTCCTCCAACCCTTTAACAGTTTCACTTATATTTGACTTTTTATCGCCATTCGACACATTTCCAGTGCCTCCTATTTCCCTGGTGTAAAAGTTATTAAGCAATCCAGTTTATATCAGCGCTTGTGTTAGTTTCTTCTCTACGTATTCTTATAATTTATGTTGTAGAGATAAGCACCGCCACCTCGAAGAAGGTGCTTGAAGTTCAAGAGTTGTGAGTTGTCGCCCGAGCGTCCCGAGGACTTTTTGTCAGGCAACAAACGGCGTCTGGTTACTTATGTAGTATTAATAATGTCTCTACAGCATCGTTTTCGCGCGGTCTTTACCTCGAGTTCCTGTGAAACTCCTCCTCGGATGATCTATCGTCGCGTCGGGATTCCTCTCACAGTATTATCAAGAAGCCCCTGAAAAGCTTCTTCAACTGCTCGCCGCCACAGTAGCGAGAATCGGCGGTGATCTTCGGTGAATTATTATGGCGCGGTTGTTGCGCCCCCGCCTCGCTGGGAGATCGACGGCTTCACCTCTCCAGTCGAGTTTTTCCGCTCGAAACTTTCCGCCGTCGTAAACGCGGCGATATTAGGAGTTGGCAATTGCGCGAGCCTCCCGCGGGAGCAACGACGAGGGAAAAGTTTAAAATAAGTGAGCTTCATAAAGACGTTATCTCACAAGAGGCTCCGATCTCCTGCCTTAATGAAGCTCCACGGTCATCCTGGGAGTCGCATCTTTCCAAGCGATTTCACTATCAGCTGTGTTCTCATAAATCCAAACCTTTGTTTAATCTCGCCGGCGATCAATCTCGAATCCAAATTAGTTTAGTGGAACATATGTATACGATTCCGAAATGCCAATTGCACGATTTAGCACGGGGATTTTCCAACTAGGATTATCCGTCGATAGGAAAAGTAGCTCTGAAGAAAAGCAAACTTTTTCATACCACAAGTTTCCACCTTTTTGTGTAGGCATAGAAAGTCGGAGGAAAACATGCTACATAACTAGCCAAGCATAGAAACGTATTAACTAGGTTACTTTCGTTGGATATTACGAAACCGTGGAATGTGTGTCAGGGGCAAACAATTTCGTGGCGGAAGAAACGGAGGATTCCACGGTCAATAGTCTGGGAATTAATTGTTAATTGCTTTGTGTCCGTGCGATACCGGCCAATTCAACCACGCGCAAATCGAAATTGGCCGATTCAGCCGGGGATATTCAATTGTTAAGTACACTTGTCTGTTTACTGCCAGGTGTGTACCAATATCACCCATAGCCCATGGGGATGTAAAGCCGACGATATTCTGCCGGCCCCAGTGCATTAGCCCTGATGAAGCTTTCCAGGGAAAATTAGCTAATCTCTAATGGATGAAGCGGCACCCCCAACCAGGTTATTGGATTATTCACAATAATTTGATGGAGATTCACATCACTCTTTAAAGCTCCAACCACTCGCGAGCCGATTTCCTGTTGACTTCGCAGTTTTAACTGCGCAAGTTTGCAACCAATACATTACGGTTATTCATACTATCCATTGTTTAATTCCCAACATTTGGAATAATTATTCGCGCAAGCATACCGAACTTCAGTACATCACACAATTGACTATCACTTTAATACCTGAACAATAGTCTAAATGATTATCCGCGTCGGTTCTGCTATTCCACAGACTATCTTTAGCTTCACTGACATCACGCAAGCGCATAAATGTTGCGAGCGATCGTAGCTTAACAAAAGACGTCAGTATGGTGTAGGCGAGAGGCGATCGAATCAGCATAGCAGAAACGCACTGCTTCCTGGTATATCTTTACTCGGCGCGGAAAACCAGTTCGAGGTGTACAAAAATGTGAGCGCGTTCGTCATGCGCTCAGTAGCGCTCGACGCCACAATATACTTTCGCCTATCGCATGCCCGATGCTCTATTTACCTTTACTTATAGCTGGGATATTCCGGTTAAGAAAGTAACGAGATCTACAAGCGCGTGGAAAGTGAGCGGGAAATTTTGCGAGCTAGGTTTCCTTGGCCACGAAAATTCAAGGTAGCCGGAGAAGCAGCCACTTCATTAAACGACAGGTAAGAATAGCGTCCGCGCGTTGCCGAGTATTCCTCTCTCTCCCGAGAAGAGGCAATCATCTCGAGTTCTACATACTCTACGTACATGGATGTTCGTGTCCAAGTCTCGCGAGAGTCACGAGTGCTGACCTTCGCGTGAGCGCGCAAATATTCGAGCCAGCATGCAAATTAACCGGCCGAATAATTGCCGGCTCTCGGCAACTCTATCTTGCAATATCTACACGTCACGGTAACTTGTATCCCACGAACCTATGTTTTCTCCACAATTTCGTTCCAACCTCTTTAATATAATAACAGGCTAAATATAATGTTATTATTGTATCCCTTATTCCAGCCTCATACGAACTCTGGATCAAAGCAATTATATTTTACACCTCACGATATTTCTCACAAGTGCAACCAATACGAAAATGGAACCGCGTGCAGTAGGAATATAGAAAGGGGCAGAACCAACATGCAAATGAGAGCAGCGGCTCAAAAGTGAATCATTACACGGGAGCGTGACTCCGTCAATGTAACACCTGGTCTAAATTAGATCTCTCGTAGGCCAAGCCGAGTGGCCAACTAATTGCCACACGCTCACACGAGGCGCCTTTAACAGATGGGCAAAGGTCTGCCATTCACGGCGAAGCCCGGCTACTCGAATAGAACAGCTCGTATTAGAAGGCGACGCGCGCGATCGACTTCGGCGGGAATTCCTCTCTAAATGTTAATGGACCTGTGTAATATTCAGCGTTTATCTGTCGGAGAGCAGCAGAGTGGCGCCGTGTATATCTGCACGGGAGGCCCCTCGAGCATCGGGACGGCTTTCACTTTCTAAATCGTGACACAGAAATCACCGGTAAAAGTGGGCGCCGCTCCTTTTTTCCCCCCCCCGCGGGCGTTGCATAATGAAGATTATATGGTTTCCGCGGCCGAGACGAAAAATGATGTTACTGTTACGTCGATCGACCAACTTACGCGGACGAGGGAGGCTAGTGTTACGAGAGAGGTGACGCTTTTAGTACGTCATTTTTCATCGCCGCTAAAGTACTCGCGGATAACGGAGAGTTCGATATAACCGGCGAGGAATATTTCGCCTAACTTTGTATGGGAAATTGAGTCACGAGCAGCGGATTCGCACTGGAATTGGGATTGACATTTAAATGTCGGTGCGGCAGAGTTTGCTCGCTGCACTGACCTGTGCACTAAGATGCCGCGAGAAGCCAAGATCGTCCATTACCTGTAATGGAATCTACGCCTAAGTGACTTGAATACTCTTACTTGATTTTAGCAAGAGTCCGAGTTAATTGCAATTTTTCAGCGGAAGAAAAAGTGTCGATTTTGAAAGCTCGGGGATCAACGGGAATTTATTTTCCGGGGCGATTAATTGTAGAGGCGGCGCAGTCTCGCATAGAGATTTATGATAACTGTGGCGAAAATATTAATTGGAAAAGTTGAGGACGTTTATCGCGTCTCTTCATTGCTTTTTCTCTCCCATTCTCTTTCCTTTCACTCTCTCTCCCTCTCTCTGCTACTCTCGACGGCTATCTCGCGTGAACAAGCGGCTGCACGTGAATGGAATCCCGTTTTACCTCGGGCGAATTGATATTTAATTGAATTCTCGGCACTCGCCTTTCTTCCAGAGGCTTGACAATGCCGTGAGAGAGAGAGAGGGGGGAGCACGCGCGAGGACGATAGAGAACGCTTTGCCAGCCAGATGGTTAGTGGCGCGAACTCTCCGGGAATTAGGTCAGTTTGATCAGTTGACACTGCCCGAAATCTCTTTCACCAAAGAACCCGCACCATTCAGGAGAATATTCGGCTGTTCTGCCACTAAACACCTAAATGTAATTCAAGTCGCAAGTGGTTACTGACAACTTACTGTATCTATCGCAATATTTAGTAGTAAACTAGCTTATTTATCATCGAAAGTATTCTAATAATTTGTAGAACAATAGTACTGAATCATATTCTGTACGTTCTATCGATTTCACAAGACAATCGCTCGGGCAGTTATTGACTGATCAAAGACAACTTGAAAAAAACCGACGATACTTGCAATGGCTCGAGTCACGCGGTGCACTTACTCAACTGCTGCACGTGAGTCATACAGTTATCTCTATCTTATCGCAGTTTAAACGTTGGCGCGCTCTTGAAACTTTCAAGCCAATACAGCAATAATTATCTCACTATCGCTGGCAAACCGTAGCCGACAATTATAAATATTTAAAGGCTCGTTACCATAGTACAAAGCGACTGTCCTTCCGGCGGCCTTGAAGGAAACCCGCTTAGTACTGGACAAGCGCAGAGGAAAAATGGGAGCGAGGCATTAAACAGGGGACTGGTAAACGCATACATGTTGGTTTGGACCCAAGTACTTCCTCACGAGGTTTTCCCGTAGAACCCCGCGAAATCATTTGCCGGGATAATGCGAGGCGGTACGCTCGACTGGTTGTTCTCGATCGGCAAACAATAACTTGGGTAAAACCGGCGGAGAGCCCCGGCTGAAATGCCGGCCGAGCAAATGGGGCTCCGGCGTCCAAGTGGGACGGAATGAGAGACAGAGGAATGCTTCGACAAGGGAGTATCGAGGACAGAAGGCTGCGCGGCAGGGGGACGCACGCTCCGCGCGCTTTCTACGAAATCAATTTTCGGCGAACTGCATAAACAGAAATCGCGCGGCCCGAGGGACGGCGCGGCAGGCTTTCGTGGCGGCTGGATAAAAGATGACATTAGAATTCACTATCGGCGACCCCGTTATTCCACGAAACCGATTAATACACAGACACCTCCTCATCCCACCATCGCGTTACATCACATTTCTTTCACGCGCCCGCAAACGCTTCCGCGTGATTTTCCACGCACACTTCGCCGCGCTGCCCTGGCCCGATTTCCCCCAGCTGTTATTGATAGGAGCGCGCGTTCGTGCGCATCTGAATCACCCAATCGAGAGCTCCCATTAAATGGCGGCTATTGAATGTTGATGCGTACCGACGCCTCTACGTCAAAGACTATATCATCGTCCAACTGATAGTAAATGTTGGAATATCGGGAAGAATTCTCTGCTTTCTATCGAATGGCCGACTGCATTAAGAATGTTCTCAGAAGAATCGAGAAGTTAATTTTCCCCGCACATTTCCTTCCCCATTCAACCGATTCTCCTGCTCAACGGTGATCCTCGCGATAACCCAGGATAGGAATAGAAAGAGTCCACCTGGAGTAGCAAATCGAGTGGAATAATGCACTTTTATGTTAATCCTGTGCCAAAAGCTCAAATCCGAGCGAGTCGGGTAAGTGCACGCGCTGAATCCGATCGCGACTGGGTTCTCAACTATTTATCGCGGGCCAGTTATAGCGTCGGACATGCATGCAGACATGCATACACAGGGACACTCATAGGGCGGATTGACCTCAAATGAACCGCGGAAACGGCCAGTTAAAATTGTGGCTGCTTCGCGGAATTACGCTCGCCCGAGGCTTCATTACTGTGCGAAAAGCTGGGCCGGCACGGTGTCGGGTGCCCACTGCTCGCCTGCCGTCCTTTGCACACTTAATCCAGTCAATGAACGTAGCCGCCCTCGTAACACACAGACGACACACAGCCACGCGGCCCGGTCGGTGCCAATGCACACACACACGCCTCTCATACGCGCCACTATTCCTATTAAGCCATGCGAGCATCTCCACTTTGCTCACGGCTCAGCAACACTTTCATTGCCAGACAACACATGCTACCCGGTGATACATGCTGCTTTACGACGCGCCTTTAAGTCTCGTATGACCCTCGTTGGGAGTTCGTAACGGTTTACGGCCGTTTTGCATCCAGTCGGAACAACAGGCGTCCGAGTGCAGCCAAGGTTTACGTATCCAATTCAATCTTTCCGCGGGGAATGGCAAGTTTCACGGGGAAAATATTCAATGGTAAATATACAGGAGTATGTATTACATTTCCCTAGTGTTATTAGGGGAAAATATTCAATAGTAAATATAGAGTATGTATTACATTTCGCTAGAGTTATTAGGGGAAATAATTAAACTCGCGAAGGAGCACAAACATATTAATAACACGGATTACGCGTATAAATTTGTCGAGAATAACATATTATGTACGCTGTGCTTTATAACTGCGGTTCCCACTGTATTTCCACTTGTAAAATACGCGAGCGCGTTTGGTACGCGAGGCGCACGATGGAGGAAATATTTTGGTTAGATTGGAGAAAGCAGAGCTACTTGGGACGAGGCTCGTTAGAAAAGCTCTCATCCACGCCGAATCAATTTCGCGTGGAATAGTCCATTTTACAACTCCGATCGCCGTAAGCACTCGGTTAAGATTCTACTTCCGAGGCTGGAACTGCGCTGGTACACGTAACGAGCCGTTGCTAAACCTTCCTTCTCGAATTCCCGCTGAATCAATTCCGTGGGCGCTTTTATGGCCCTGGTTTTCCCTTCAGTTTACCTGACCGGAAAACCGCCACGAGTGCTGATCGAGCGCCTCTGGGAAATTACACGCCCGACCAGTTACTAGAAATCTACTTTGAAATGTACCTATCAGATATTACAAATTTCTTCAATAATGATGGCGTACGTATGCATTCTATTAGTAAAAGTAAAAGTGAAACTCAAGGTTATCAAGTGATAAAAGCTTCAGACCCACTCACTACATATGATGTAGCAAGTAAAAATGTCGGCTTATTTACACATAGCGCGGCGAAATACATATACTTCAGATATAAAGGATAACGAAGTTAGTCTCATTAATTACACTCGAGCTAATGAAAGCGTTTGCCTGGCAGGATGGAAACGTCATGAGAAGGCGTTATTAAGCCCGTGGAACGCGAGTAACCAGATAATTGCCGGAACACCGTGTACTGCAAACGAATGGCCGGTGCCGTTTGTACGTCGATTTCTCACGGGGCCGGTGCCTTTCTCTGTTATTAGGCTCTCGTATTGTCTCCACTTCAGCGTAAACCATACACAATATTATTCTACCCTTTTTCCAGCTTTACGCTGCACTTTAAACAGCCAATGGCACTGCGATATGTCCGGCTAATAACTCATTATCCACGCAAGAGAGTAATTAAACACTAGCCATGCGAGGAGTTAATCAAGCGCGGCGCATTGCACTTGATACTAAATAATTAATCGCATTCCCTTGCATCGTCATTCTCTATGAACGAAAGCATCCAATTATGGGCAGGTTAATTTCTTCCTACTTAATTATGGAACCCTGTTTGGTCGTCCAATTATTCCCTAACTGAGAATTTCGAGGGCGACGCGAAGCGGAGATTCACTGATTAATAGGATGGCTACAGCTGAAAGACAACCGTATCTTAATAAAAGACAATAACCCAAGATATCCGAGTCCAATTTCAAAAAAGCAGCTAAATGATGAAGCACTTGATATACTCGTCTCTCCCAAAGCGTCCAAGGAAAACATGGAGAATGAAGCGGCCGAATCAAAATTAACTGAGCGAAAGAACGAACGAGGAAGCCGCTTCATCCCACGGGAGACTGGGGTAAAATGAGTGCAACCACGCCAGAAGCAAGTGTATGCTATTACGCTGATGCACCGTTAGCCAGAGCAAGCGGACCAGGAAAATGATAGGACGGCGCAGATGCGACGGGAGACCACTCAAAGGGACTCCGGAGTGCTAAGCTTCCGATATGGACTCGAAGGGCCGCAGCCTCGCCAGATAGTCCAGAGAGATAGAGAACGGTTTACCTAGCAATCGCAGACTAAAATCCCACAGGATAAATGCAACTTAAACCATCCATTCCATGCTCTATAGACAATTGTGTATTTCCGAGAAGAATCTCTAGCTTTTTATTATAGTTAATAATAACGCTGGGCCGAGTATTGATATTTTCTAAATTCACATAAGATATGGAAACTGAATTTTATGCAATATGATTTGCTACATTCAAGCCTAAGGTTCTTTGGTAATAAATAAACAAGTGTATAAAAGCAGGCAAAATATAGTGCACGGTAACAAAGAGCGTATAGCGGACTAGATTACATAGAGGAGTGTTGCCGAACTGTTACCAGAGATTGGAACTTTCCGCGAGGCTGATACAATTATACAGGAATAATCAGGGAAGTGTAGTTCGTTAAGACTAGAATGCGGTGGTGTCATAGCGAGACTCGGCAATTCGGACATGCAAATTGGCCGAGGATTTTGCCGAGTTGGCAAGCGTGTTCCCAGGCAATGAGGAAGAATCCCTATTCGGAGCCGCCGAACGTGGACAGGATTTAATACCAAAATACATACTGTGCCTCTCCACGCAGCCCTCTAACAGACCGGGCAACCTCACACGACGTGATCTGCAACTTCTAACAACGCGTATTCGATTTCGAATATTCATGAAATTATATTGATTCACATCACCACCGGCACGTGGGAGCCCGCTGCTACCGGAAACTCGTCCTCTCGCCGCCAAAGTCACAGCGCGCGCTTCCAGTTTAATGAAATTCATGAGTTCGATGGAATGAATAATTTCTAGAATGCAATGAATTTAATAATAAACTAACGAATTCCGAGTCAATGTTCACACTACTGCAAACCGGAAAAAGGAGAATTCTCCGGAGGAAGATGTCATATTCAAGCGACAGTTCTAAGCTGTAGTGGCGGCAGCATTGTAAGTCGCGAATGGTATTTTGCATTTTTACTGGCTACGCCAGCCGACAATGCCACGTAAATGAAGCTACATATGAGCGGGGAACATTCGTATGCTCGCATCGGCGGGGGAATTCCGCTTGTTTATATCGTAGCACACGGAGGTACGAGCGTACACGCCGCACCCCCCTGCCTCATTGTGACATCGAATATTGAATATTAATGAGCCCATTATAGACCATCGCGTCATTAATAATTTATCGGGAAGGTAGTGACAGGCTGCTACCATTTAAACGTCAGCTTTAATTTCCGCACTACCTGGCGCTGCCTGCAAAAACAGCCGCGTCCCGATGAATGCTCCCGTTCCCCAACTGGTCCCGGGATTGATTTTATTTCGCTAAGCGATCGAAGCATCTCGCCGGATTTATTTACGGTCAGAAATACTTTCGGCGCGAGCGGCTAACTGGGCAATGAGACGCGCGCGCAATTAAAGCAGCAGCCTCTCAATCCTTTCCGAGAACTCATCTTCCAATTGACTTGCGAGTCGTCCGCCGGCGTTAGTGACGGAGCAAGAGAGAGATACCGGGACGAGAAACGGAGCGTTGAATTGAAATAAGCGACAATCGAAAGCACGTAGGGAACACGAGTCGCCTGCCGACGAGCAGGGAAATATACACGAGTTACAGTATTTCTCGACTGCAACTTTTAAAAAAAGCTCCACGCGAGCGCACTAAATAGACTTAATCAGGCGCAGGCTCGTGTAAAAAGCGTAGCTAGTAAACTGCGACGCGGTAATTCACGGGATGCAAAGCTCGAGACGCGGAGCCAATCAGACGGCAGGAACCGGAACAATTCCCGTCGAGATGAAAGCGCGAATTAAACATGTACGGGTGTACGAGCCTCGCTGTTGCGCCACCGACTGAAAGAAATATCGTGCGTGAAAGCTTCACTGCGCCTCGCGATTCTTTCCGGCGCGTGTCGCGCCGTGGAAACGCGCCCACCGTGGAGCGGAAGAGGATGGAGGCTGCGTGTAGTTTCGCAATTTACAGCCAATGAAAATTACTCTGACTCGACTGGCGACGGCGAAGCGACTCCAAGAGGGAGGGCCCGTTGCAAGCGTCGTAATTAACGAAATGAGAAGTGTGCCACCGGCGCGTTCGTTTGAAACCGGCGACCAAGAAAACGGCCAACTTTTCCTCCTAATTTTGACTTCGGGACTAACTCCTGTCTTATTTGCAACAAAATCAGCCAAACTTATTAGATATCCATTGAAAGAGGCTAGACAACATTACAGTAATATGTATATCTAGAATAACGATTAATGAAGCCAAAAGACAGAAAGCACTAAAGGCATTAGAAATACAAATGAATTCGTTCAAACTAAATGGGGCAATCAAAACTACTTCAACCAGTCGGAAGTGTTCAACTTGTGAATATTAGTTTGAAAATCCGAGGCTACATTCACGTTTAAGCCGAGCAAAAGTCTGCTAAAATCCTCGGATATGTAATATCTTCCAAGGAACTCTTCCTCCACTGCTTACTTATAGTATGTGAAATAGCCTCTTCGAGAGACCAGCTTCACGACACGCAATCTTCGCTCTGAGAGATATGAGGCACGCCACGTTTGAAGAATGTTCATTTTGCACGGCTCATTTGGCTAAAATGAGAGTTCCTTAAGGCATGTATGCAACCTGCGGTGGCCTTGAGTGTAAGCACGATATGCCAGTGTACAACTCTATCCAATACCCATTGGTGCAAATGTGAATAATACATTTCTGAGAGTCGTATTTTCAATTCCAGCATCATTATTTTACTATAATTCATTCTAAGACAATTCAACTCTTTAATTTTGAGAATTCAGTGCTTGAAAGGATTTAAAAGAGCAGATTTTAAAAAATGGAGTAAATAAAGATATACTACGTGCCATCGTGGCATTGGAGAAGCTCGCGTCCCGTGGAGCCCGATTCAAGGAAACTCTCTGGAAATTCCCTGTTTCTCGATAAATTTCCTCAAGACAGGCCAGGCCGGCCGGCTGGTGTAAGACACCGAGAACCTCGACTACTACATTAGATGGTCTTCGCGTTCGCGCGAATTCAATAGATATACATATACAGTTGCACGTACAGTTGTTCCTCGAGAGATCGCGCGCGGTAAACATTGGCCGGGTACGTGCTCAAGCAGTGTTTGACGATATTGCCTTACGTCGAAAGCAATTCGTCCGATCAATCGACGACGGATCCATTGTTTGACAGGCGAAAGCTGCTACTTAAGCACGGGCTTTCAGCCCTCGAGTGCTGTGTTGAGCCCGGAAAGCGCACCGCTCGTTTCCCAGTTTCCTGAGACAAAAGCTACCAGCAACCCCCCAAGCCGCTACGCCCCCGCCGGTTCCTCAACCCCTTCTCGCCCTCAGTCGCCGCCCCACTCTTCATTGAGAGTCGATTGTGCCCGCCGAAAGACTAATTCGCCATCATTTTTGATAGCCTCCTTCAAGATCGGCCCCCCTTTCCCTTCGGGCCCTCTCGTCGTTAATCGGCTAATGAATCACTTATCGACAATAATCGACTGCCTCGGGAGTAAGAGTTGCTGTCGATTGAGACCGAAAGAAAGTAGAGCAACAAGAAATGGGATCTGCTCTTCCAACTTCCAAGAATCACTAGCGAGGAGGTTTCTTTGTTCTTTTTATGGTGGCCCCGTATTCTCCGGCGTGTGTCTGTCGGACGACAGACGAGTCGCGAGGCGGCGACAAAACGAAAAGGCCGGTCGCCCGAATTAGTTCTTCAAGAGCAAAGACAAACATCCACTATGCTCCGCAGAGGAGTGAGAACCCAAGGAGGCCAGGAGTTGTTGCAACAACGCCGGACAAAGTGTTAACACGTTTGAGGCAGTTCAGCGGAATAAAACTCCCCTTGCGGTGCCCGCTGGCACGACTCGTTACCTACAATGGCACGCTACACTTTACGGGAAAACTTGGACATGCCGCGCGCACCGGCCACTTTGGCCAATTTTACGCTGGCGTACTCTCTTAAGTATAAAACAGTCCGTGTAACTGGAACTGCTTCCAAATAAACCCACCCTGTAATTCCGGGCTGTTGTTCCAGTTGCAGTTAAACACACCTCCGCACACCTATACCACACCTCCACCAACTTTGAGTGGACCGCAACATTTTTCAAAACTAGCCACGAGAACTAATCACTTCCCAGTTGTTTCCAAGAGTGTGTGTACACACCGCTCATTTGTATTCCCTAAGCAAAAGTCTGTCGATATTCAGCCAAAATGCACGACAATTCAAAAACTTATAAAATTCTAACATGTTTTAATTAGGCACTAAAATACTAAATTCAGAACTTTATCATTAAACTTTAATAAAATCCTAGTAGCTCTTACAGGCCACTTCTATAAAACGCACCTATTCATATTAAATAAATCACCCAGAAGAAGGAGGGACAAGTCAATGACACCAGTCAGCGTTCCGCTGGCAGCGCGAGCGATAGACGAATTCTGTGAAAAGCGATCCTACTAATTTCCGACACACGAGAGACGTACCGGTATCAATCGCACTGTCGAAAGCCGAGCTACAAAAGGTGAATTGAAATCGCAGCACACCGAGAGAGCAGCGCTAGCACTCGGTTCATTGACAAAGAGACGACGGGACAAAGACAGGCCGAAAGGGAGGGGCAGCACAGTGGGAGAGAGAGAGAGAGAGAGAGAGAGAGCGGGAGAATGCACGGGTGACCAGTAAATTGGTAAAATTGGGCAGTGCTTTCGCGGAAGCGCAGCTAAAATGGCAATTGCGACGCGTTTAATGGACCGTGAAAGCTTAATTAAAAAATCGTAGAAATGCGGTGGACCACGACATTGCCAGCGTGTGATCGCGATATCTGGTTCAGTGCTCCCGGGAGACCGATGAAACAGTTCTCTTCCTTTAACCAACCGCATACGATACTCGGAAAAAACTGCAAGCCCGAATCAATTCTCCTCGATACACTTTTTCAAGCTTCAACTTTAATATCCGTCTCGTTTTCCAGCGCGATGGGAATACTAGATCGTTGTGTAACAAGTGTCCGGTTTTAAGTAATTGCGTCAAGACATTGATGTTCTTAAGCAACTGGAATGAATAAAATATTGCAGTAAACAAGAATGGTTCACTATTACAGAAAGTCCAAATCAAGTGGGACAGCAGTTTGCCATAGCAATTTTTGAAAGGACTTGTACTTCCCGAAAGGAGAACATTTCGGACAAAATTTATAGAAATTATACAATGTATTAGAGAATGATTGAAGCTTATGGAGATTTATGTTTCAAATATGAAAATCAGTGTCACGCAACAGGGAACCAGGTGGCACAGTACTTTTGGTTGGAGGTGTACATATAGTGCGCAGCAAGTCCCCAATGCTCGTCGGGAAATGAATCCCGACGGACTAATTCCCGTGCTGTTTTCACGTGCAGGTTACAACACCGCGAGCCCGGCCGCATCGTGAATTCGACGCTTTTTTCTCCCTCCGATCCTCCAAAGCCCAGCCGCGACATATACCATACACATACACACCCACACCTAAGCGTACTCCGCGACAGACACGCGATCGTAAATTCTGTTGCGGTTAATTTATCGCTCGCCTAATGTAATTGGATCGCCTAACTCCGAAATCCACTTTTTCGGGCGTGCCGCCTCCCCTGCTTTCGCCCCGACTCGGCTCCAGCCGGAATATTGATTGAAAATTCGGACCTATCAACCTGACTAATTGTTCTTCTACATCTGATCATTCTTAGATTAATTGTATACTCAATGCGTAATGCGCCAGTGGGAAACACAGCATATCTGTTATTGCAAACACTGTTGTTTCTCTAAATCATTTTCACTTTTTTTGTTTTTAATTGTGTAGAAAACTAAGTGAAAATGTGTGCTATTCGGTTAGTGAGAAAGTGATCTGGGTCGCCGCGTATTCTGTTAGTTGCAGAAACCTGGACAAGCTACCCACCAGCAAGACAACTTTACACTGTGTTAATACAGAATCTGCTAATCAAAGGATCGCCGAGTGGAATGCGCGGAAAATTCACGCTCGAAGTCGGCACTCCGAGTTGAAGAAGAAGTCGGAGTGGTCTGGCGAAAGTAGTTTGTAGGGCCAATATTATCGAGTGGACCAGTTACCCAGTCAAGTTGCCAAGGAAACTTTCGACAAAGTAATTAAAGGCGAAAGCCTTTATTACCAGCTGGCCTCGTACACTGGTAAGATAGCACAGCGCCAGGCCGCGGTTGGCGCAAATTTTTCTGGTGGAAACATCCAACGAATTGCCCAACGCGAGGAAACATGCGGCCAGTTTCGCACTGAAAAAGCGCCGGCGATTGTTTCAGAGTTTGATTTTATTTAACATTTCTTCCGTATGTATATGTATATAGTGTACGTCAAACACGTTTCAACGATATGTTGTTTGTACATACATCGCTTTGTCCAGGTTCACTAATATAGCCATCGGTTTTTTTCCAGTTTCCCTTCGAGTACAAAATTTAATTGCTTCATGAAACGATTATTACATCCGCTTATATTGAATATTGAATTGCTGCCTTTGAACTCTGAATACTAATGACAATGAAATTATTATTCAATCTACCTACATATTCCATACTTTCGATGTTTAATAGTTGAGATAAAAATTGGATAATTCAAAGACAACTAGTTCTAAATCGGAACATCGGCAGCGACTCGACGGAACAACAAACAAGTATTATCTTGTTACTCTTGTTACTAGTATGTTATCCTTGCCTTCGATCAAAAGGTAAGTCGCGCTTCTCTTATTTTCTCACGAGTTCAAAGCAAGAAAACTCCCAAGAAAAAATAACTCGTCGGGCCATCGTGAAATAAACAATTACATACGTAGGAATAGTTGGCCAGTGAAAATTGAAATTAATTAAAACGGTTTCGTCTGGCACTGCGCACTAATTTACAATTATTCCAGTATCCAGAGTTGAGGGGGAAAGGAAAACTATCTTACTTGATAACCACGCATTCCCTTGGGATCCAAGTAACGAGAAAACTACGTCGGGATTGCTGTATCCAGCACACGCTCGGTATACACACAGGCCGCAACCAATCCGTTTATATCGCTTCCGATGGAAGTTTACGGAAACGTAAGCGGAGTCGAAGCTCGCCGGCCGGAATTGCAGAAGCGGGCAGTTTAAAGAAAAAGTTTCAGGAAAGACTTCCCTGCACCGATACTTGCAGTATTAAACCGAAGTAAACTGCACACGAAGTGTGAAACATGTTGCAATTCGCTTCACACGGCACAAAGCTATTAAAAGAATCAAACGAACGTATGTATTCAATTATTTGAAGAATCCATCTGAACTGGCACGAAACCTATGAGATATTAAATAACACCAAATAAACGAAATGTTACTAAAAGCCCGATATACTGGTGCTCAACAGAATCTTAAAATCACCAGATAAAGCAAAATTAACCGACGTGTCAAATGTATTAAATGTCAGGTAAAACCGCGCAAAAAAAGTTGGCGAACCCTTTCGCCTGGCCAGTCACGGGAAAAGCCGCAGGAATTTTTTCGCCGGGGCAAAAATAATAATGGAAATAGTGTGTAATTTCATAGTGCGATTGAAGTCTACGATATCAACGTGAGTGTAATTCGAGCGAGGACTGTTGGATTTGAAAGCTGCTGGTCGCGGCGCGAATCCAGCCGTGTATCACATGGGGTAGTGAAATTAAGTACGCCGTAACGCAGGGCCTGGAGTAATTAACGACCGCAGTGAAACGGCACCGCCCGATACAGCCATGAATATTAATCACCTTCGAAATATAATATTCCCGGCGGACCATTAATTAATCACGCGCGCCACCGCCCGCGCAACAATGGATGGCGCTGCCACATGATACCAATTCGAGCTACGAGGTTAGCATTGCCAGCCGACACGTGACCGGCCACTATTATGCTACCATTCAAATTCTAATCAGCCGATTGGAAGGAGAGCCCATCCCTCCTCTCTTCTCTTCTCTTCTCTTCTCTTCTCTTCGAGGCCTCCTTGTCACACGCGGCAAATTAATCAGGCGGAAGTTGCCATACATATATACCATATATGTACTATAAAGGTTACCCTCAATAGATTCTCTTCACAGCCAATCCCATACGTACTGGCAGCAGTTGAAAAAAGTAACTGCGGGAATAACCGCGAGTGAAAAATGCAAGTTCCGTAAAACGACATGGTGCAGATTGCCGTCGACTTATAAAATCCTGATTGATAGTTGCAAAACGCGTCTTCTTTGCAAACCAAGGACTGTAACATAACATATCAGACGCATTTCAAAGTTACCAAATCACCAAGCCATCTATTAATACTTGCTCGCATCCGATTCCATTAAGCTCGTGGACTATTGAACCGGAGCTTCCGAGAGCGGCATTTCCGCGACAGCGCGCGCCTATTAATAAGTCGAGCATCGTCGCGAATTAAACGGAAGGTGTAAAGTCCGCGTGAGCTGTGACGCGCGCGGTGCTGCGAGTTCAAGGTGCTCGCAAGTCTGTCGGTCGTTCCTTCGGTCCACGTGATCCCGCGCGAATGTCGAAACGCATGGGAGGCTGGCGACTTACGTAAGGTATGACTAAGCCCGCCAGTGCGCCGAGAGGTAGGTCCGGTTTCAGCGTCGACAGTGTCGACTGCTGCTGCACGTTCGAGACTCAATTTTAGGCGGCAGACTTTTTACGCTCGAGGGAGAAGCGATACTCTGCAGCCGCCACTGCACTACTGGTCGATTGTCAAGTGGGTGCTCTGCTCTCGGCGAGACTCGCCGGGGTAACTGGGTTAGAAGAAGCACGCGAAATTGGAAACCGGTAATACCCTAGGACGACGCTCAGGCAAATGCGCTTTAGCCCATTAGAACGAGCGGCAACATCCATTCTACGACCAGCCACCCCGATATCCAGCCGAAAATAGTTTCGGCTCCCGGCCTTCGAAACAGTACTGCCTAGACTTTCGCCGGCAGGCTCGCGGAAAATGAGCCATTCCCCCCCCGTAAATCTCCTCTGTGTGATTGCTCTCGCATCGCGACCGCTTTCGAGCCCGAGACACTCGCGCAAGAAACGACCATCGAGCAAGAAAAACTCGAGTCATTATCTTGCCAATTGTCTACCACTCAGATATTCATTGGGAATTATAGTGAATGGTGGAATTAATCAACTGTTACTGGAGAGAAAAAATAAATAAAAAAACTAATATATTAAACATACGATTTCATCATTAGCCCTTCAACAAAAGGAGGGCATAATTGCGCTAATGAAAATCGGATAACGGCACAAAAATAATATTTCAAAGTTCCAAGAGTAAAGAAGTAAAGTCGGATAGAAGGAGTCTGCTCGAGTCACATAATTAGGAACAGTCGACGAAGCCGTGTCTCCTCCAAAAAAAGAAACTTTATGACTCGCGAGCCAAGGGCTAATGACAGTCAAAGATAAAAATTTCGGCTCCTCCGTGCATTCGGACTCGGCAGTCTCGGCAAACGAGGCAACAAATATTCGCGAGCTCACCGTAGTCGGCCGGATTTAAGAGCGCAGCGGGGCAGATTCGCCAAGAGGTAAGAGAGGAGTCGCGTAAAACTGAAGTCGCCCCAGAGAAATACGGAAGGGGCAACACGCCCCGCTCTTCACGCTTCTAAATCTTCAGACTGCAAATGCCTTTTGTACTTCCGCAGCCTTTCGCCTATGTGCAGTTACTTTTGCACATAACAGTATTTACAGGCAGTCGTTCGCACGTATCGCCGACCTATCAGTGACTAGTTCTTTTCTTCTGGTAACAAGTGAATGCTAGAGTTTCTCAGTTTCACTAACATGCTAAAGTCTGCTAAAAGTACGAAAGAAACTAATTTCAAATGTCTTAGACAGCTCCGACATTCATAAGCCAACACGTATGTATGAAAATTGTCAGAAATTGATGGAAAGCCCACTGATACGTGACTAGAGCGTGATCCCCCGAGACTCTATTGCATCGCATAATAAAAAAGCCATCAAGACTTGTTGGGCACGGAAGGGCTCAATACGCAATCTCACACGGGGAGTACTGGCACCCAAGAAATTTCCCTTTGGGAATTACGCTTAGACACGGGGATGAAGGGAGAGTGTTGAATTTCTTGTAGGTCGGCTTCTCCCCCGACACGAAAAATAGCCGCGCTGAAAGTAGGTTCGCGCGGCCGCGCGATGCCGCACCTCTCTGATCTCCTCTCTACATATATTCATAAAGGATACAAAGTCGCGAATACATTTATTCATAAAGCCACGGGAGAGGCATCCATGGGTAAGTGCACCCCCTTTCTCCCTTTCTCTCGGCGGCGGAGTCCCTAAACGCCCGGCTAGCCACTGAGATCGTAAAGTGCGACGATACCACTGAAGATAAGACTACGCAGCAGCCCCTTTCACGTATAATACGCCGGGCAAGAAGCACCGTCTGGTAAAAGCTCGTGAATTTTCCTAAACGTAATTCGGATACCTTCCAAGTAAGCTCTCGGGGAATTGGCCTATTTTCAAAAGTAAATTAGTATTTTTAATGAAAGATGAATGAGCAATCCTCGGGAAACATAGGATGCGCAAAGCTCGGATGCAAGCTTCGAACAGACTCTGCTACTCTTTGGGTATAAAGTTCGGGTTTATGAGAAAGTGCTTTCGTTTTTCAAAATTAATAGGTCAAGGGTAATTTTCGAAAATTATGATTGCCTGCCATATTGATAGAGATCTGTAATTTATGGATGCTAAGATGAATTAATTCAGTTCTTGAATGGCGTACGCAGAGGAGGTCAACTGCCCTCGGAACTCACGTGATGGTATTACTAGAAACCAGAAGCTTGCATTGCCTGGAATATCAGTCATTCCAATGCTACCCGATCAGATTGTAGTTCACGCTAACTAGTTCCATATTCGAAAGCGTATTAATTAGGTCGGTATCAATTTACATCGACGTCCTCATTGAGCAGTGAACGCCATACGCCCGCGCTGCCAATATGAAGGGAAATTCTTCAATGAGCGTCGGACCACTGCTTTCCTACAAATTAACACTTTCACCATTACAGGCCTGGAAAAGACGCGGATGTCTTCGATTGAGAATATAATTAGACTTCGGTATATACTTTTACGAAACAATACTTTTCACTCAAAGATTTGTCAACAGAATTGGTTGCGAGTTGGAAAAATTCCCGTGGAATCTCCGAAAGACAATCGAGGGACAGGCATACCAAGAAATTAAGAAGTCCGGGGCCACGAACTGATTCTATCAATTAATCAAATTAATTCTCCCGGTTGAAAGGAGAGCTGAAAGTTGGTTTGTCGGGTATGCGGCGAAGCCGAATCGATCGCGCGTGCCACACGGGGGGAAGTTGGTCCAAAGTTGGTCCGGCATGTACGGGGAAGAGACAGTTCCGCAGACGGGTGGCATTGCCAGCTCTCCGACGAGCACACTCCGAGGAGGAAGGGCGGTAGTCTACGAGGGAACTAGAAAGGTACTGCGGAGGGACGTGATCGATAACTGAAGAGAGACGCGCGCCCAAAAGTCGAGGGTCTTCCAGGCCAAGGTAGAGTCACTAGACAGTCCCCTCCCCCTCGCCAATCCTATGGAATCCATTAATGTTATCCTCTGGAATCGGCAGCGGACGTCACTTACAGCCGGTCAAATAATATTTTCTTACCCGCCCTCAACCAACTGGCGGGCAAACTTCTTAGCGGTCTAGTCCTCTCTGCCGAGTACCTCGAGAACTCTATCTCGCTCGACGGTACATCCTCGCTACGATACGGAATGCATTGGAAATAACCAAAATACCAGCCAACCGCGCCTTCATAATGAAACGAGCGGACATGAAATTCAGAGGCGAAAAAATTGAGGGAAATATACGCAATACGCGAAACTCTTATGCAGATAAAAGAGCGAGTAAGCGCGTTACCCCAAAATTAATCAACAAAAATATGATTTTATATAATAGATGGGCACGTTTTTTAATAAATCTAGGAAAGAAATCGAGAGCTGGTGAAATTTCTGCTATACTGTAATATTATGGACTTAAATTGTCCGATCTATTTGGCACGCAACTATATGTATACATATGTTACAAATATGTGCCATAAGAAAAAGTGTTCCATGTCCCGATATAGTTAGGGAAACGGCGATTTCCACTATCAAATAGTCTAGAAAAACCCCAGACTTTCGCGGCTCGGATTCTCGCAACAACAGCAGCTGTGCTCGGCCTTCCGTATCGAGCATCAAAGCGATTCTTCTACTTTTTACCGACTCGCGAC
Organism: Crossocerus cetratus; assembly: GCA_963675795.1. Classification (NCBI taxonomy): domain Eukaryota; kingdom Metazoa; phylum Arthropoda; class Insecta; order Hymenoptera; family Crabronidae; genus Crossocerus; species Crossocerus cetratus. The sequence goes on along the minus strand of OY776664.1, from coordinate 4,973,334 downwards.
GAAATCTGCCTATACATATTGCGCGAGGCTGACCTCCTTAGAGCGCGTGGCTGTGGCTATACACGCGCGGAAACCGAGATAGGGAGACAGAGAGAGAGAGAGAAAGAGAGAGAACGATAGAGCTAGATTGAAAAAGAGAGTCAGCAGAGTTCATCGACCCCACAAGAAGCAAGTTTTCTCGTAATTTATTCATCGGAACGGTGACATAATAACTTGGGCAAACCTCCTCGAAAGACTATTGCGTTAAAAGCGGTCACTTCCTCGAACCGCGAATCCACAATTCATCGCTATGTAGACCGATCCAATGGACTTAGCGGCTCTCGACAATTGAGGGCAATTCCCATTGGTTTTCAAATGAGAATTTTCCTTTGGCATAACGAACCGAATAGAAGTGCGACGAGAAGGGCTCGAGGTATATTTAGTAAAATGATTCAATAGAATCGTATTTCAATGGAATTATAACTTCTGACCGTCGATAATAGGAATGAAGGGCGAAAAGTAACGCTTTGCGAAAAGCAAGTGCGGCTCGGTACAATCCGGTTCGCAATTCGCCAAGATACCGTATCGGAATTATCAACTTCAAGTTGTAAGAGCCTGTGTGACGCCAAATTAGTTAAACTGCCGATTAATAAAATAAACGCTATTGATACCCGATCATTACATATTGGTTTCCAACAAGCGCATACGTGAATTATAATCTTATCCAATGGAGAAGATGCATCGAGTGCTAACGAAGCCAATAAAAGCTATTTCGCCAGTGCATCAATAAATTTTCCAGATGAAAGTAGCATGGTAATAACCTTCAATCAAGCACAGTAATGAAAGTAGAATGTTCTCCTCCACGATGGCGGGGAAATGAGCATCGTTGGGTGAAAGCGTTCGTCGAATTATCAATTTAGTGAGACAAAAGAACGTGTCGATAGCATCGCAAGAAAGTAGACCGCGAATCAAGTGCCTTTTAAATTTTACTTGCGAGTTTGCATACTTCGTCATCGCAATGAATCTTTAAACGCGAACTGTGCAGTTTTATAACCGTTGGAATAAGGTGGAAAATAATAACTTTGAAATGGACAAGTTTAACCTTGAAAGTTTTGACAAATCTACTGTCAGTCATTTGACAAAAACTTCTGTGACGGAATAAAAAAAAAGTAGCATGACGAGAATGGTCATGCGGAACAAACTAAACATCAGCAAAATAATTTCATTGAAATATTAGAAATCCAATTAAATTAGGCTGTTAAAATTGGTAATAACTTAATTTGGTAACTCACATAGAATATAACTTGACGGCAAGCTGGCAGGAAAACATGCAGGAAAGTGCAAGCGGGAGTGCGAGAGATGAAAGAGAGTGAGAGGGCGCTGAAGAAGTCCATTTGATTCCAGCCAAGCGGTAGAGCAAGATCTCAGTAGTTTTTCCATTAGCATGGGGACACAGCCTTAATTACTGTAATCCGGCGAGTCGCAGTGACGCGCTAGTTTCCAGCTGATACTGCAAGGTAGCACGAGCATCCGGCACGCCTCGACGACGGCTACCGGCGCGTTAGCAATTCCTGCAAGTGGCACTTTTATTTAGCTCGGGTGTCGGGGAAATTTCTATCTGTTAACACGGCCTCCGCAACACGACCGAGTCGCCCGAACTTCCATTAACGTCACCTCACTGAATCGGCTACTTCACGTCACCCACAGAGAACACCGCCCCCTCTTCCCCGGAACCGGCGATTTCCCCCGAGCGCGCCGACAAATGACCGTTTACGATGCTTTACAAAAATCTGAAAGTGATGTAGCAGTCGCGGCTGCCATTTATCTTGTGCGAAACAGCAATGGGGTGGCGCGAAAAGTGACAAATATACGCGATACTCCTTTAGCCTCGGCGCTCAAGCCACTCTGCCAATGACACCTCTACTTTATTCTTCTCGATAAACTTCGAGCACGCGGCGCCGCGAAATATAGCCAAACCAAAAACTGTGGCAAAATCGAACGCAGATTGTAAGAAATACTAATTGAATACAGAAGAATGAAATATTCACTATGTAGCTGTCACTCACTATGTAATTATCACTACGCACAAGCACAAGTCCGAGCTCCTCCTATGCACAGAGACGACGATTGAGTGACTGCGTGCTTGTGCGTGTGCACTGCTCCCCCCACCCAATACCAACTGGAGCACCGCAGGAAGGTCCGACGACTACCTGGGTCCCGGTTTTACTACCTCGTGGATCCCGAAAAGTGTTTACGACTCTCGTTGCTCGCAGCTATGCGGCATTGGTATTCGAGTGACCTTGGTACACGTGAATGCCTACGGCCGCCCGTCCGCCATGGTGGATACTCGCGGTATCCTAGTAGTTTGATAAAATACAGCTTATTATTCTCGATATGAGGGCTGTTCAAAAAGTATGAATACCTAATGCTATTATCAAATTCTTCATATCAGCAGTCGAATAAAATATTAAACGATTTCCATTCCTTTCCTCTTAATAATAAATAAGGCATCGATTTTCAAATGTATACGAAATATTCGATGCAAAAATATGAAAATGTACATATTTGACAATGTAAATGTAAAAATATGACGCATTTCAGACAACGAATAAGTCGCCCACCCGGTGCATCTCATTAATTCACCTTTTTCAGAGTTAGTGATGCAAATCTATTGTCAAAAAATCGAGAAAACTATTTAATGTCTCTGGGCAACCTCTACGAATACCGCTCGGTGAATCAGCCAGCCAGATTGCACGTGATGCGCGGTATCCTCCCACACATTAAGTCCTCTGTTATTAAATCTCGTTGACTCCCCTGGCATTGGGGCTGAAGGTGGTGTTAGCCTGCAGTATAATGCACAGGCTCGAAGGGTGCCCGACTATCTAGTACAAGGTGTACGTGGTATATTGCGCGGGGGTCTGACAAACGTGATCGATAAGCGAACAATATGAATGGCAGCGTACAGTTACCCCAATCCTGCCAACCAACCCCCTTTCGCCCCCTCGGGCAAGGTGTTACGTAATCCGTCGCAGAGAAACACTTGTTGTCCTCCCGTTGAATCGAAAATGCCGTGTTCTGCTTGAGTTCGAGACAGATATTGAATACCGTGGGTTATCGAACGGAAAGCGATAATACTGAATCTATGTGTACACGTCTGTCACGGCTTCTGGACTTTGGCGTGAGAAACTATGGAAAGGAAGACATCAACTTTCTTCGAGCAATTGGTTAGAGGAAGAAATCAAAGCACAAAATGCTTCATGTGAGAAGAATATGGGAAAGCGTCGGTATATAGATGAGCAAAGCAAATGCAATAAATATTGAGTCTATTGCTGTAGTTGATGCTTAAAGGGCGAAGGAAAAAGTTTGTAAGAAATTAGCTCAATTACTTTGGTTGAATGGCAATTAAAAGCCCCCCTCGTGAAATTGCATGACTCCGATAATCCAAAGTAAAACCCACTGGAATAGTCCACCCCAGGCATTATCACGGGAGGATTTGTCTGTACATGTCCGGATTATATTCACAGTTTGAATAATTAGCATAGTATACGATCCATAAGCATATTAGCAAGCCCTTGGTCGCAGCATCCCCCAGGATGAGGGGACCGTCAGCCCCAGATACATCCGCGGGTGTAAGCAGAGCTGCCAGTGTATAGCTTCTCTTTTTAGATATCCGCAGTGGGCTCGAATTCAATCTAAATCAACCCAGTTTGAAGAGGGCGCGCGCGGTGGTCAAGGGATCTCTGCGGGAAGCTATGTCAAAAGGCCGATATCTGCGCGTGACTGTAAACGTCCCTTTCTCCAAGCGGTTCTCTCTCTTTGCTCAGCCTCCATCTCAGCCTCTCTTTCTCCGTTTCGTTTCAATAGCAATTCCCGTTAAAGCTCCGCTTCCCTTGACTCCCTTATCACGCGCAGCCCTCCGCCCCTAATTCTTTGGCTCCTCTCCCTTTGCCCCGCACCCCACCCCCCAACCTCCACCTATCATCCAGCGAATCTCGCTTTAATCTACTTCTCTGTTTTTCTCGCTTTTTCGCCAGCCGCCTCCTCCCCCGCACCTTCCTCCGCCGCCCTCGGATACGAAAGGGAAGAGTGCCTGGTGTACTCGGTCACGGGACTCCATTCTCTCTGTGCCACCCACAATCCAGTCAAACTCTCTCGGAATACTTTGCCCATGTGGAAATGAGTGTCCCGCAAAGCTAGGGGTAAATTGGATCTGATGCTGGCGATTTTCAAGCTCGATGATTTTAACTGCTGAATTCTAAGTGGGGCGGTGCGAAGTCTCGGTTGTTTAATCAACTCAAGGAAGCTATATGTATGTGTGAGAAGAATTATTCTTTGCAAGAATTATAGAAGAAGAGAATTATTTAGTGAGTTGTATCTTTCTATAAGAAAGTGCAATATTATTTCAGGAAAATAATAAGATGAATTACACGATTGACAGATAAAACGACCCAAGCCCGAAAACTGATTTCGGGCGATGAAACATTCAACGGTCGAAAGTCAAGTATCAAACACTCCGACACTACCGCTAGGCGCTTTTTACTTTTCAGAGAGCAGAGCCGACAGAAATCTCGGTACATACGTATATCCAGCCACGTCCCACGCTAATGCCGCGAAAGCAAGCAAGTTGAATTTCCGTCACATGCAAAGCAGAGATTGCGGTGCGCGCAGTGGGACTCTGAGAGAGAAGAGAGAATTCGGGGAGACAGCGTGCGTACGCTTCGCCACGAAAGCGAAAGGGTTAGGGGATACGCTGCTTATTCAAATCCACCATGAGATTTGGGGGATTCGCGAGGTGATGCTGTTTACGAAAAGGGTGGAGGAATTGGTGCAACACGCACGTGCGCTCTCCAACTGGATAGGGAGTTCCATGATAGCTAGGACAACGTGCTGAGTCGCGCAGGAGCACCTCCGCGCCCTCTGATCCTCGAGGAAAGACCTAGAGCCCTAGGCCCTCTGGGAGAGCGAGCTCGCGCACTTGTAAATAAGTCGAGTCAAGTGGTGTATGCCCATTGGACTGGCCACCTGAGGAAGGAAAAATTGGAAAAGCAGACGTTAGAGCCGGAGAGAATATCATGGGAACGGAAACGATGATGGAAAGATCCGCATTACCGTAAGCTGGCAGAGATTTCGTTTACTCGGGGGCAGGACCGTCGCCGGACTGAATCTCGTTTCGCGGAAATATTTCGTCGCGCTCTGCGCCTTTGGGACGGAGAGCTTCCTCGCAAACAACCGCCTGTCCAGTCCCGCTATACTCTCGGATTGCAACTGCGTTATTGGGATTAGCTTTCATCATGTTTCATCTGATACTGAGAAAGAGAGTGAAATGCTGCTTGCTGCAGTTGTTGGGAAAAGCGAGGAATCCCTTCTCGTCGATACCCACAGTTATCTGGGTTTCGTCTATTTCTTTCTTGTACATTCAGTTTTGATGTAGCGATTGCCTTCTCGATTAGTTTAAATTTCTCCTGTGTTTTAAAATCTAAGGCAAGAATAGTTTAGTTTGAAGAACGTTCGATTTTCAATTATATGTATAATGTTATTGGAACTAGAGAAATCCGGAATCTCGGGATTTCGATTTGTCGATTGTTAAATATGTATGTACATAGATGATGAGCTTGAAGTTTAGCAGAATGATGGAACTGACATCACTCAAGCCTGAGGAGAGGAATATCTGCGTGAGTATGTTTGCCGACGTTTCGCAAGAGTTGACGAACACACTGAGCTCATTCCGCAAATTAACTAAACCCACATATCATTCCAGCAGACTACCTTCCGCCGATTACTATTTTCTTTGAGCGAAGCATGTGTTTCCAGCGAATCGAGGACTTCCGATAATTACGCGCACGCTCCACGCTCCGCTGATTCGACATCAGACGGTTTTTGCCTATCAGTGGAATCATCTTCGCTGTACGCCGAGACGGTCACACGTATGTCAGTCGCGCCGCTCGCTGCATGGAAATCAGACCTTGCTTTCCCTTGATCGCATTACCTCGAGCTCACTCGTGTCGACTCACAGCCCATGGAACTAATGACGCTTCTCCCGATAGGCTTGCGTATCAGCCTCGATTACAAGACAGGAGCAAGCAACCTCTCGGAATTCATAGGCGATTGCTATCAAAGCGAGGATTTAACAAGCACAAAAAGCCCAGAAAACATTAACGATCTATAATTAATCAATCGATCAAGACGCGCTCAATAGATAATTAATGAAAATAATTCATCAAAGCGCACCTAAGTTGTTAAAAGTGGCAGCGGTAATACTATACTAATAACTTGGGAAACCGCTTCAGTGAGGATATCCAATCAGACTTTACACGGAGGAGCGAGCGATCCAATAATACTTTTCGAGATACGATCGCGCCATACATATGTATGTATAGACGATTAATATCAAACGCAACTATTACCCGGCGAAACGTATTAGTTCGGAAGCGGAGCGGGTTAGCGTTAATCCGGATGAGAATGAATCGACAAAAGGGTGCGCAATAATTCAATCGCGCAGTCCTATCTGTGAAATCTATCGTGTCAGGCGCCGGCGGAGCGATTCATCAGGGTGTCGAAATCACGGCGATTATCATAACAAACAAAAGCGAGGCGCGCCGAAACGAGCGACATTTCACAGCTCACCCCTCGCGACGGAGGGTGGCCGGAGGGTGGCCGGAGGGGTGGTGTCGGAGGGTGGCTGGAATAGCGTAGCTCCGTGCCTGGAATTCCCGCGTGACGGTGCGAGTAAAAGTGCGCCTGTGCCTGTCCCCCTCGTCCCATAAGCACTGCGATTCATCGGCCACAAGCCCAACTTTAATTTCGTCCATGACTTAACGATACATCCTGGAATTCCCTGATAACATCGACCCCCTCATGTCCCATTACGGCCCGGGATACGTTTACCGCACACCGCCCGAACCTCGCCAGGCATTTATCTATTACTGGCGACTAGTGCACAAGACATTTGGATCGATCAGTTGCACTTGACAGCTGATGCCTCGACAAAGCCAGTAATGCAGTTATGTATTAGGCTCGCTTTTTTGGTTTAGTTTTTGTCCTGATCAAGGATAGTAGCAGACGGCATACATTCAGTTATGCTACACATGTATTCTCCGATTAATTAGCTCTTGTGGAAACAAGTATAATTAGAAAAGGTCACTATTCTGATCTGTTTGTCAACATTCATGCTAATCTTAAGGTCAGTTAAGACGGGATTTAATTCAACTATGAATGTGAATTTATTATTAATTGGAGTAATCCACATGTGTCGAAATTGTCTTAATCCCCCGAGAGTTCTGGAGGCGTGCGAGCTGCTATTCGGGATGAGCCTAATGAAATGACTCGTATTTCGAGCGCGCGCGGCATAGTGTTCGATCTGCCAAGGCAAAGGAGGGAATGTCACAATAATTGGACGCGCTCCAGTTACACGATATGCTGTTTATCATTTCTTTGAGCATTGACCCACTACTTCGACCTGAATTAGTTTTCACGAGTTCACACGATACGTTATTCCCTGCGAGAGTGTGTAGACGGGAGAGTGTCTACCTGCTTCATATCGCCGCGCAATACACGAGAGGCCACACTTTTTTCTCTAAAGGAATACACATGTCAAGTAAACCCACTGAAATTCTCCCCACTTATTCAGAACATTTTTGAAAAACTAGGTCACTCCTTTGATAACACAAATGCGAGATGCCAGTACATATCCGCACACTACGTATACAACTTGACAGTTATTCAATAACGTTAAGATTCCTTTAATTCACGAAACTGACTATTCTATTTTGAGGAATTCCACTTTATCCGAAAATCCCCCGGTTAAAGTATGCTGAAAGGTACGGAAAGGAAACCCCCGAGGAAAGAAACACTCCTCACAGCACGGGGGCGGGAGGAATTCGGACGATGCGAGACCCTAAATATAGACTCTTCCTATATCTATAAAAGAAAGGATATGGGGGAAGAGGTTCTATATACTTCAGATTATTCTCATTCCAGAGGAGTAGCTATGTAACATGACTCACCGATAATACTCCATGCATGGAACAAAATTACATATTTTAGTATTCATCTCCGCGAGTTCTTTTCATAACTTGCGATTTCGCTGTTGCAAATTAACAGGCTCGTTCTATGATTCATTCGCAATTTCCACTGCATCAATTTCTTGGATAATTAAATATGATAACATAATAATAGATAACAAGCGCTCTGGAAGAATGCACGGGAAATACTGCTGGATTTCATCTCCGGCGAATTCGGGGAGCTTCGAGAGATGCACTCTCGATGTTTGCACGGTGTGTACGTGCGAGCACATGTGTAACTCCACATGTACGCGCCGTATTTCGCATAGAATCAGAGCACTGTATGACCGCATATTACGCCTATTCCAGGTGCACGCGTTCCATATGATACTTCCGATTCCTGATGAGGTTGAGATACATATGTATGAGCGCGTATGCACGCGCAGCAGTGCAGCATATTCAGAGAACGGATACCTGCATATTACGCGCCGCCAAAGGGATCCAACCAAGCGCGGAATGGATTAGACTATATTAAAGTAGTGAATCATTGAAACAAGGACGTGCCAGCCGTGATCCTCGTTTCCAAACCTCCGAACAGCCAGCAAATCTTCCAGTTAATTACAATTACTTTATTGTCAACTAATCTAGGAACTCAAATCGCGTCCCGATGATTCGTAACATGCCAAAGTCATTATTCGTGTTTATATAATCCTGTTAATGACAATCCTATCATCAAATATGTTTCTTTCGTATGAAAATATCTTTTTCTTTAATTGATCGATGTGTTGTTTTGAAAGAAAAAGGAATTGGATACAGCGATCGTGCGATTGCGGCTCGTCCTTTTTCACAAAGAATCATTAGACAAAATCACTTCCTCCATGTCTTTACGTGTGTCGCATAGTAATCTTTCAGCGAGATCGTAGAGACAGTGCAGCAAAGACAGAACCACTGTTATGTAAGCAGTTGGGGGATGTATTGACGTTACGTAAAATTACGTAATTTATTATGTACGCGATAGATCGGTCGATGCTTATAGCGGGGCGTTCATTTCACGTTCGACGACGACTACTAAAGTGGAAACGGTCATTTTCCTGCGGCCATCATTTACGAGAAACGAGGCTTAAATTCCCCACCACTTGCGTCTTTTGATCGGGCACATCGCTGTGAAATATTGCGCGCGGGTAGATGCGGAGCTTCAATATTTCAGGGGGCGGGAGGGAGTCGGGGTGGTATGACGTATTACTCTCGGATGCGTGCAATCTGTGCACTTTAATGAGTAGACCCTCGATTCTGTTACACTGCTGCCGCTTTCATTAGAGACGCGCGCGCACACAGACGCTTTCCGACTCACACACGCAAACGGGGGCGTATGCTCGCTTTAAGTAGGACTGGGCTTTCGCGTTAGCCTCATTTTCATATTCCATGGCTAAATGTTGAACTGGCTGCCCGCTGAGACGCGACCGGTCATCACGGCGCGCTGCTATATCCAAGTGAAACTACCAGTACACTGGCACACTTGCCCCGGGAATTATAAGGGCATGCTTCGCCGTTGAGTAATCGGCACGCTTTATGCAATTGACTTACTCAGTTCCCGGCCTTCTCCGCGCCACTCGCCGATGAGTCGACGGAGAATCAATTTAGCGGACGACCAGAAAATAAACGACCAATGCCAGAGGCGGAACGCGCCACTTCTTATGTAACGCGCGCCGGCACCGTTAACGAACCGTGCTCGTATTAGCCCGTTAATTACGCGATTAAATTAACGTTACTGGTATGGTGTGCCATCGCGCCACGCACGTCCCTCGGGATTTTACGGGTCGATGAAACGCGCGTTTACGTCCGCGCGATAACGAATGAACGACGACGAGCCGGTGAATATAATATCGCCGTTAATGTAACTGTTAAAGGGAAGGGCGCTCGGGATTCAACAAGTTAGACCGTGATAGTATGCACACCGTAGATAATACCGTGAGTCTATACTCCCAAGGGCCGAGTAAACCTGTCCTATTTTATAATCTTCAGCTTCGAAGTCTGCTTCTATTGATTACCGATCTTTTCAAACTGCAAAGAATGGAAATTTCGTGAAAATTCTCGTAAACCGTACGAAGAAAGCTTTATAAGAATTCGAATTGAAGCATAAGGACTTGGAGGCTGCATAATTTCGATTGTCGTATACGCAATATTATGCATGGCGCCAATCTGCAGAGTACCACTGGCATATATGTATAGGAGCGAAGGGGGAAATCCAGGAAAAGTCCTCGCCATAAGTTTACATGCAGTACCTCGCCTCACAAGGACATGAGATATCCTTAGGGTTGACGGGGAATCCTTAGCGGGAATAAAATCCAGCCGGCAGAGCGTTCCACCGGTAGGATTTACATCGCTAAGTCGCGGAGAAGTGTCGGTGATACGTGGCAAGTATTCGCGCCGAGGATTTCACCGGATGATAACTCTCCGCCGGAATTTCCCCGTCGTCGATCCGGAGATAAACGCGCCAAGCGTGTACTAAAAACTGACTGGGGAGGGCGAATAAAACTGGCGATAAGGAATGCCGAATGCCGCTTTTCCAAGTTCAATTCAAGCACGCCAAGGTATTCGCAAAGAATGTCGGTAATACGTGCGTTTCGATGCAAATCTAAGTGGCGCGGAAATCAAGAGATCTTTGGAACACTAACATATAAATTCCGATATTAAATTCTACTTTCAATTTAACATTTTATCAGATTAATAATTCATTATTTCTCCCCAAAAAATAAAACAGAATATGCATAACATAAACTGCGAGGACAATATGTATACTTTACTCAACTGAACTTGCCGATCGAAGTTCACCCTCTTGACTGAATGACTATCATTTGAAAAGCTCCCGCTAAATAAGCCGTCGGACGGCAACGAGGCACTTTAGCCGCGACAGTATTAATGGCAGCGGGTGCGACACATCCACGGCCAAGTTTTTCCGGGCTCCTTCGCCGCTCGACAATTACCGCAGCACAGATATTGGCCGCAATAAAGTTCGCCGGCCGAAATCCGACTGGGGAACTTTTATTAACGGGGCTGCGTGGAGGCGGTTGGGCGCTCGGGCACGAGGTCCCTTTCAGCGGGCGCGTTCCTCTATAGCATAGTGGCGGCTCAAACGGAAAAATGCTGGTCCGATAGCGCGCGGCCAAGAGGGCCACACAATATCAGAGGGAAACGACTGCTTCTCCCGAGCAATAAAGCCGGAATCCCTTTCCCTCTCTCTTGCTCCCGCTGGCATTTTGGCCTCTCTTCACTTGATGCAATTACCCGGGAGAAGCGAGGCCTCCTTGCCAACGAAGGGTGCACGTGGCCATTAATTATGGAGAGTCGCTGGCAAAAAGGCGAGGGCCCTGGCGAAAGGAGCTCTCGCCCGTCTTGCGTCTCCGATTGTTCTTACTTCTACTTCTCCTACACGTTACGACCTTTATTTCTACTCCCACTATGGCTACTCTTCCTGTTACGCTTTTCCTCTCGAATTGGATCCCTGCCTACGCTCTCCTCTAATAGTCCTCAGTTTCATAGTAATGTCTGAGCAAATATTGCAAGTAACGAGAAGACCCGCTCCGCTTCTTTTTCTCCCCCGCTCGATTCTACGTGGAATTGCTGTCTTCCGGACGCAACGACTTTCCCTCCACAGTGCCTACACTGCTGCGGGGCGTAAATGCAATGGAAATTCTACCGCTCTCCTGTCTGCGTTCGCTCGATCAACAAATCGGAAATATCGCGGGGAAATATTGACCCGTGAATCAGCATAGTGCGGTCTACATTTTGGAAGGATAATAATGCACAATGTTCAAATGAAAAAAGCCCCTTTCCGAGTGAAAGAAAGAAGCTGGTGCATTCTAGGGCGAATTGGTAGACGGCGGGAATCTGATCTCCTTTATTACCAGCTTCTTTGGGGAAGAATGTTTCGGCGTGATTATCGTAACGAGGCAATGTCGAGGGCTCAGACGGCGGAAGAGCCCCGGGAAATAGGGAGCATATAACACGCCCGAGGGAGAAAAGGCACCCTCCCGTATAAAAGGACCGCCGGGGCGAACCTTTGGGACCAACTGACCGTTGGGAAATTTCGTCTCTCCCTTTGCTGGTATCAAATAATAGGGCCAGCCTGGCCTGGCCTGCATCCTCAGTGGCGCCGTGCCCTATGAATTCAAAGGCGGTGCGATGATGCATCGCAAAGACTATTGATCTTCCGACACACTTTCCCAGAAAGCGGGGGGGAGATGACAAACGCCGGGAATTCGGAAAGCCTCTTATTGGGCAGGAAAATCGATAATAGCCAAGCCCTCCCAACTTCACGTCTATGCCGTCGAGAATTTCGACCGTTTTGCAACTTTTACAGTCGTTTGGCTATGCTTTAGTCATTTCATCACATTTACACTTTTGGTAATAATTACTAATTCAAGTCGTCAAAGAATCGAACATATGTGCACACATCTGATTCACCCTGAAGACATTCAATGGCAAAACTCGAACAGACCTATTGAATATTCTTCGGCAACCAATTGCATAACAATTTACCAACCCAACTTATTCATTCCGCATATAAATCGCCTTACACCACTCTCAGCCGTAGCTGTGCCGCTGTGCCGATTTCAACGCGGCATCAGCAAGTCGAACGTAAGTCTCGAAATCTGAAGGTAAAGGGCAATTCTCAGGCGGGAGGTCAAGTGTGCGGACGAGAGAGAGAGAGAGTGTCTATATGTGTGTGTGTGTGGAGCGCACTATATCGGGAAACCTTGCTCCCCGAAGTGGGTTAAATCACACGAGTCACTGTGGCAAGAAGTAGGAGTACTGATAATTGGGCCGACAATCCACGCCAACGACGCGGTATCCTCTCTCCTCGTTGGCTATACCGATAAAAGGCACTATCTCTCGTCTCTTTAAATAGGACTGCAGAGCCCCGCTCCGGCTCCTTATGCAAATGGCCGTGCTTCGAAAACGGAGAAAAAGCTCGTGCTCCGCACAAAGCGCCTCCACGCCTCTCCCCCGCCCCCTCGCCCTCTCTAGCTCTAGCCCCTTAATTGCTCGCACGGTGCAATAGTTTTTCTTATCACCCACTCTCGCCGCGGCAACCCCCATTGCGACGCTCGTTAGGCACTTTTTGAGCCGCTCTCTCGCCCACGGGATTTCGGTGTCGCCGAAATTCCCGCCACCACCATATCCTGATTATAGCCCGCCCGACTCTTCTCACTGCGGTACATATGTCGCGACCGGCGAATAACAGGTCCCTCGCTCGTTCCTCTGTCTTTCCACTATGCCTGATCCCGTACTTAATGCCAGCTGTGTCCACGGTGAATGTGGAGCAAGAAAACTAAATATTACATCTGCCATCCGGATAGCATGTATAGCTATGTGCTGTAGATAGAGTGCGACATACGTTAGACACTGAATAAACGTGTCTCGGATATTACGAGGATTGTCCCACCATGGAGAATTGCTCTACTTCCGATTACATTAATTACGAGGACGAGACCACTCGGTGACTGCAGACTTGTATATTAAAAATGTTTGTGAGGAGTAATAATGCGAGGTCGGGCGAAAACTTTCTCGCTTTTACGCGACAAAATTGCTCTCTTATGCAAATTGTACCGCGTTCTGTTTGAAGGAACGGGATGCTTTCTAAATGTAGTTTACAAACTCTTACAATACAACTATGGTTGTAATATACTAAAACCTGATTACTGTGATTAATAGAAATGAATGTTGATATCTGGTTCTGTAACAGGATAAATATGCAAACCACTTGGATTGATAGGTTGGACATGTAGAATGGAAGTTCCGTGAGCGTAGTATTGTTTAACTTCGTCTCTCATTCCCGGCGAGAGGGAACTGAACTGAGATCAGTATTGCCAGCCACGATTCTCTGATTTTACTGCACCCCGTAACTCCCGGCACTCACGAAGCGACCAGTAATCGATAGTCAAACTGCGAGTCTCTTCGTTATCCTTAACTAGCCCATTTGGCGAACGTAGCCGCGCAGTTTTTGCAAACGAGCCGTCCAACCGACCGCCCGCCCGCCCCTCTGCCCCTCTCTGGTGGATAATTAACTAGTAGTCGAACGTGAACGGCGACAGAAAAAGGGAACACCGGCGGAGGACACAGTACCTAGTCAGGGGTGTACTGTTGTTTGCCCTTTGCCTGACCCGCGGCGAACCCCAACTAATTGCCATCGACTCCGAGGGCTGGCCACCAAGGGCTTAGGGAGTCAGGGGGCCCGGCCCAGCCCTGCGCCCCACGACACACATTGTAGAAAGAGAAAAAGAGGCAGAAAAAATAAGAAGAATTGAGGTGTCTGTCGTCCCATTAGAGAGGAAAGATACGCCAATTAGGATTACCAAATTTTGCTGAGAATGCAAATATGGTTCAGTAAATGCTCTTTGAAAGTAATCGATGGTCTCCCTCGAATTACTGTTGGGCTTCACCGGTATTGCAAAATTAATTGGTTTCAGTGACTAAAATCTTGCCGATCCGTTGGTGCAGTTACTGAGATATTAATATCCACAAAAGCTGCTAATAGTTAATCGGTTTAATAATTTATTCGTGAGCGGTCTTTTTCTATTGAAACAGTATTCCCTCCTCATTAGCGGAAGGGCAATTTACGGGGGAATTTGAGGGAAATGAAGTTTCCCGGCGCGCTAATATCGAGCAGCGTCAAATATTATTCAAGGAAAACTGGTTTCCTGGACGAATCTCGCCACTTCCTTTAACATTCGCCGCGGTCCCATCGCTATCAGAGATGCAGCCAAGCACGGAATCAAAAAGCAACGTACACTGGCCTCAAAAGAGGGAAAAAGGAAGAAGAAGGATCGAGGGGATTGGGGCATCCGAGGCACATTGCTTTTCATCGTTGGCCCACGATATTTCTCTAATCAGCGCATGGACCAATTGATCGCGACCTACTCCGCCACCCCCGACCGCCACTTCGTATATAAGATCGCCAATTGCTCGCGATTCCGCTCCAACGTCTCGGTAAAATAAAGTTTTCGTAGGAATAAAATTCTGCCTGGATAAACGCGGCTGGGCAGGTCGAATTGCTCGGGACCGCTCCAATTATGGAGCTATGGATTTTGATTTAATTGTCCCCGAATTTAGAATTTATTATTCATTCAACGCCAATGGGGAGACTCTAATTTAATACCAGCCCAGATGTTAATTCGATTCGATATAAATCCACTGTTAACTCCGAATGGACGGTATCGAATTTCGATTAGCATAATTGAAGCGCTTTCCGATTGCGGGTAAAAAGAATTATTAGATTAATATAATGGAGATTTAATAGAGGATCGATATCCGTCCGCACGGCCGATGAAATATTGAGCCCAAAATAAAGACAGTTTTGAGATGATTAAACGGCAAAAAGAACCTCGGACTTCCATAGGGTTTGAGGGAAACTAATTGAACATTTCTTTTGTGATTAATAAGTCGAAGTTTCTCAACTTCTTCTCCCATTTTCGATATACTTAATCGAGACATTTTCCATCCAAGCTCTGTATTCACGATACGCAGTCGACTTCTATAACTACAGTTTCGCCTGAAAATTTGGCAGTCACGTCTTCAAGCACTCGTAGATACGAAGGCACGTAAAATGGAAGAAACTAATTTGAGCATTCAAACTGCAAAATGACTATGTCAATTTCTCTGTCTCGCCAAGGGAAAAATCTCCCTTTTGCACCCAAAGTACAAAGCGCACACGCACATTCGTACGAATACGTTCATGTTCGACGGAGGCCACGTAAATTTCCCTTTGAATTTTCAGATGTCACGAGACACCGCGCGGTTCCCTGAGCCGTAGTTGAAAGTTGAAGCAATCCATTAACAGCCCTCTACCCGAGAGCGACGTTAACTGTTACACGTCTAAAACCGGTCCTGCCTAGATTTAAACAAGTCTGATATGACGAAGCCAACCTGAATGCATTTACCTTCTCGTTGTTAGGAGATGCAAGTAGACGGTACGTAAATTAATTAATGAAATCAACCTAAAAGCAGGAGTCTACTGTTCCTAAGATATCAAATGCTCCTTTTTACGCGAGCATCCGAAAATCCTATACGAACCTATTTCATCAAGAGTTATCTTTTCACTGGATTCAAAGCTTTGAAAGTAGCGAAAGCGCGCACAGTTGGCTGCAAAAGTGTTGTGCAAAGAAGTCGAATAAACGTAATGCGAGGACGGATTTATACGGATTACCCAATCGTTCCAGATTAGTGCAAACTAATCATGCACGCGACCGTACCTGGCTGTGTGTTGGCGACTGGCAGTTTGGGAAACTAGGAGAATACCGCTTCGAGATTAAGTGCCTTTCGACAACGTCGTTAAGACGCCGGTGTGCGAAGTGTCGCGCTACCGGATTGCCAGGCGGAATGCTCCGAATACGTGACTCCGCATCGCCCGGGAATTAACAGGCACACGTGGCTGTACCGGTATGTGGATACACACGCGAGCCTGTGTGAGCATAGAGAGAAACAGCTTGCACACACAGACAGAGGCAGAGAGACAGAGGAGGAGGAGGCACGGGGCTATCCCGTCGGGACCAGGCACACACGAATACGAGACTCGCCGGCGCACGAGTCAATGCACCGAGCACCAGCCACCGGATCAATGAGACTGATTACTCAGCTCTTACTTTCCGAGCGACTGTCGCCGCCTGAATTAAACCGGCCGCAGCCCAAAACTCAAGCCCGACGCTTTCGTTACACGTCCACACGGACGGCGAGCGTACTCTGTTACATCGCACGCTTCAATAGACCGATTAGCGGCGGCACCGAGTTCCCCAACTCGTTCAACTACTCCATTTGCAAAGCCATTAAGTGTAAGAGAGAACAAGTTGACCGGAGACAGCGACAGCGTTCGCCGGAGCTTTTCGGCGAAGGTTTGTGACATTCTTCGCGGCGAACGCGTTTATAGAGAAGCTTGGGAAACAAGAGGAATTCGATCGGACCGAATCATTGTTCGCGGGGTTTCTATAATCCAAGTACCCGGCGGTTCCAACTCGTAAAGAAGCGCGGCACGAGGCGCTGGCAAGGGTTTTACAGAAATGGGAGAAACCCGAGAGAAGCGAGAGCGGAGGTCACTTAGAGCTCGAGCAGGTAAGGTGAATGTGAAGAGTTAGTAGAAAATTCCGACCGGTTCGACTGCTCTTTTCTTTATGCCCCCTCCACACGCCATCTGACTACCTCCTACCGCTCGCATCCATCCACGGTGGTCTTCCCTCCCCCCCAGCAATCTCAATTCACGGCTTTATGTCTCCATGAGTAAGCCTTGCCCCGAGAAAATCGCCTTGCTCATAGGAATACCCCCTTGAAGCCACTCTAGCTTCTGGGACCAACTCTACTATATAGCCCTATACGACAGAGCAATGAGAAATCTTGGCACGCTGAGCAATTCTAAAGGAATCGAACAGGCACTCTGTTGCTCCATCTATTTCATCATTACACTATACGCCTTTGTATTTACCATTCTTGTATTCGAATGTCCGTGCACCTTGTGCATACAATTTTAAATAAGCGCATGAATATTGAAGTAAATTCTTCCGTAGCTCTTGCGACGGGTAATTTATTCACTCACTGATTTATCAAATCTGGTACGAGCCGATGCGCGATTAAATATAATTATGCGCCAAATGTGTGCAGTTGGGTGGAATTATTATGCAATATCTGCGAAAGCCATGTTGCGGCTGATTTTCACAACCAACTGTGCCGTTACTAATTGTGCACCATTAAATTCCCTGCGAAATATCTTCCACTTTGCTGATCACAAAATATCCGTTGGTCCTCAATTGCTGGGTGAAACGCGCCGGATCTGGTTATAAAACTACCTACAGATTATTGTAAAATTAGGCTTTAAAATGATCAAATCTGATTCTTGATGCAGAACTGTCTTCGGGGGATCTTTGAACTATTTCTATCCGCGATATTTTTAACTACTAGTCCTTGGTGTACTAGTTCGGCCTGATTCTCTCCCTCCGTACCAAAGTCTGCGAGACGGCGTCAACCGCTTTGAGCGACTCCCGGCGTTTCAATGTCGGTTGGCTAAAGGGTGGAAAGTAGAGGGGCCGCGCCACCGGGGGATGACTGTTGGCCATTGACACTTACCCTCGAAAACTCATAATAGGGAAGGGGAATGCTTCAGGCTGGCTTAAGTCACGTCTCCCCAAGACTCGACGGTGAATACACTCTTTCTGCGCCGCGCGAGTTTACCAATTAATACGATCGGGAATAACTTTAATCTCGTGCGATCGAGTGATCGATCAATTTTTTAAGAGATTTGAGACAAACGCTTAAGGCTCGTGAAAATAATTATTATATAATTACCAAAAATTCGGGATTCAGTATTGAAATTGAATGAACACATCAAATGAAAAGATTAAACTATGAACTGAAAAGTAGTGTTCTAGTGGGGATTCGTTAGTTGACTGAGAATTTACCAATCGTTCGCTCTCCAGAATACAAAGCCGAGTATTTGCCTTTCTTCCCAGCACCCAGAGCCGTTTCCGCCATCGCGTCGGCCTGACTAGTATTTGAACGACAGTATTTGCACGATAAGATAAGGAGAAAATTTCGTGCGTGCGCGCCGCCATGGTAAGTGGGTTACACAGATCACCGTTTGATAGGTGGGAAATGGAGGAAGGCTTTCGCTATCCAATGCATCAAACTCGTACTTGGCCGCGCGATCCATATTTTACAGCCGATGCGAGAAATAAATGACGAATCGAAAGCTCGTCGGGCGTTCCGCTAATTTCTCGTCGACGCTTTCGATTTATCGGGCACGCGTCAACACGACGCGAGCCAACAATCCCGCGCACGCGTGTGTGCTCGACTGACGGACGATAAATTTGATTCCGACTGCGAAACCGCCGGCTCGTTAATGCTGGAAAAGATAGCGGATCGAAGCGCGCGGGACTCTCTATTAATTGTTTAGTTTTTAATTAGAGCGCGCATCTCGAGTGGACAGCGAAATCGATCGTCAAACAGAGCCGCGATGATAAATCACTGTGGAGCGCTCGACGCCTGGCCGAGCGTTTCGTCGACGGTTATCAGACATTTTTACTTAACTTGCCGTTTTGTAGGTCGAAAGCACTCGTGGCTTTTTGAAACTGGACTTGTATGAAAAAAATCGGAAAGGCCACTCAAACTGCAAGTTATTCGATACTCTCGTCCGCGCAATGTTCGCACGCTTTTATGGAATAATTATTTATTTCATCTGAAAATTCGGCATTTAATTGAGGGCGCACTTATCAACTACAGCCATCAGCAGCGCCAATTCTATTTTAACGAAAAACTGACGAAGGGAAATACGAAAGATTCGACAGTAAAATTTATTAGCTGGTCAATCAATTCCCAATCAATCACTTGAAAATCCCAGCTGTACGAACAGATGGAAAATGTTTCTCCCTTCACGATATTCTCTCCCTTTCAAATTAATTACGCCTGTCATTATACCAATAAGCACATTTCTTATCGACGTGGTCTGCACTTTTAAAAAACGAGGTCAATATAATCAATACCACACCTACTAAATCTCGGGCGACAGAGGCGAGCATTCAATTCACGAGGAGAATTGTAGTGGCTCGCCGAGGCTTGGAAATCGTAGGGGGCCTCGCGCTCCGGAGACGCACGGGGGCCGTAAAGAATGAAGGCCTGGAAGGCACAGGTAGACGATACTTAAAGTTGCATCGCATCGCGCGCTACTAAATACTGAATAGGAACAACCAGGTGGATGGTCAGCATCCCAGGTAGGTCGGCCAACCTACTGAAAGCTGAATCGCCTGGCCAGGTATTCGTATCTCGACACAAATACCCGAGCAAGGAAAGGTCGGCCGACCCGAATACAATGACAATGCTCCCCGCTCGCTTTTTACAGGGGCTCCATGTCCCACGGCAAATTATTTAGCGGCCTGCCCAGATGTTCCCGATTTTTCTAATACCTGCTGTCGGCTCCAGCATCTCAACTTCCGCCTCTGCGTCACCGAGCTTACACAATACATAGTCGTACCTTTGTCCGCGTTACCAGCCCCGTCCAATAGACAATCTTTTCCGCGCTTTAGAAAATCTATGGGACAAGGGAAGTAGGAGATTTCCGTCGATATTTACTACTTGGGGAGCAATTTTTTAAAGCTGGTACAATGAACCGATGACAATCAAACAAAGCTCGACCGTAGAAAAATAAATTGCAGTGTACATACTAATCCACCACATTGGTACCATTTCCTATGAAAACTATTTGAGTGTAAAAAAGAACCATAACCCCCGCACGTGTCAGCATCCCCGAAGAGGTTAATACTGTATCGATAATATACCGAATATCGTCGAGATGTCTTTCGGGATGTGCAACGTGCGGAATATCGCATTGGGGGCGGAAATACGATCGGGAGAACGAGAGGGAAATCGATCGGCCTCCCAGACGGACATTTTACATTGGCCGAAGCTAGCGGCGAGCGTTATACTTTTCGCGGGGAGGAAATATCCGCTGCCAAGAACTGTATTTGCGATCTCCGTCACGCGTCCCCTCAAGTGCCGCCGCCGCCGCCGCCGCTGGAGAAGAGAATGCTGCGACTAGAATGCCGAGCGAGAAAATGTCATCGTCACCGTACACCGCGCCACCACAGCGATTCCTATTTCATCCCTCGCGGTCACTGAATATCATGATCGAGAAAGGGACGCTCCAACTGTCATTGTCAATTGCACTCGAACATTTCCAATTTAATGCGCTCACTGAATATTCTTATTAGTAGGATCAATATCAAGGATGCTTCGAAGGAAGTCTGAAGTGTAAAAAGGTCCATTTAATTGCATTTATTGAAGGCACTGCATTAATTGAAAACTGAAATATTAGGTATACAAACCAGTAGAATAAAGTATAGGTTCGAACTAATAAATCGGCTAGGAGAAGCTACAAAGGCGTCAAAGTATATTTGCGAAGGCAAAAAGATGAATACGGGGTGTAAGAATAAGCGTAAAAAAGATAGCCGGACTGTAAAAAAGTCCTTTGATCCAAAAGTCGAGAGGTCGACTGGTTCACGTGAGCCGAGGAGCGATCGAAACTAAAGTATCCGCGTATGAAGAGTGCTCTGTGGCGGACAGACTTCCGGAGTCTGACAGGACCGATGGCTTTCGGTGGCCCCGGCGGCTCTGGTTGGCTAGGGCTGTAAGGATCGAGGCTGAAGACAAAGGGTGCGTTTAGCGTTGGCTCGAGTGTTCTCTTAATGTGGCATAGTCACCCCTTTCAGGAGGCGAGAGTGGCGAGGGTGACGAAAGGGTGGCGCGAGCGCGACTCGCAAATATCGGCTCGGCAACGCGATGCTCTTTTGTGAGTGACGCTTTCAGGAGCCGCTTTCAGGATCATTTGGAACGCAATGCCCCTCGAGGGCCCTCCTGCCCTCCTGCACTCGGCCCTTACTACGAAACACGCGTTATTTGAATTCTTCTTCCGCCACCGACTGTGAAATGAGAGCCTCCCACTTCTCGGTTCGTTCAATTGACAGAACGGCTTCCCTCGTTTGATTGCGGCTTATTTATCTACCCGTAGTCAATCGCTAGTTTCCCGATACTTTGCTACCTTCGCCACGGAAGATACCATTCGATATCGCCGCCCGACAGACTCGAGCAATGCAACCAATAAATCCGCTAAGCAAAAAGGTAGTTAAAAGTTATGATTTGCTTCACGTTTCACAATATTCATTAAGATAGATAATAAGTAAACTTTACTGATCAAAGAATACTCTTAACTTCGAGTGCATTATTCCAATAACAAAAGAAAAGCTTAGTATTATTTTCTCCGGCTTTGAAAAAGACAACTATATCTCGAGTTAATGTCCTTCAGTTCTTCAACCACGCTCTACATACTCCGAGTCCGTGAGGGCAGATTCCATTGGCGGCGGCGAGATTTTCCCCGAAACGCTGCACTCCCGTACAGTCAAACAGCGGTCGCGTCCCATAAACAAGCACGCCGGGTTCTCTTTCTCCGCGCGCGCGAGGCCAGAAAACAGCGGTCGCCCGTGTGCGCATCGTGTAAAAGCGGATTTCTCAATGAACGTTCCAGCCGATGTAACAAACAAAAGCGGCGTGTGAGGCGAGCGAGCCGCTCGCACGCGCGCTCCTTCACTCCAAACGGAAATACAAAACAGCCGCTACAAGCTAAACACAATACACGCGTATGGCTGACTCGCGGTCGGTTTATATCGCGTATGTTTGCCCAGCGTAAACCTCGGCTTTACTCGTTCCACCGCGCCTCACAATATTCGGCTATAGCCACAACCATCAACAATATTCAAAAATCCCGCCCAGTCAAATTTCAAGATGAAACGAAAAATATTCCTGTTGTGAGGAGATTTGACAGTTTTCACGCTGTATGAAGCATTGTTGCGTCAGACACTTATATACTATGACTATTACTGCCTGATCTCCTCACAAAAGAATTCAATGAGGTCAAACTCATCTTGGTCGTAATATGATTAGTCCGCTAATGACAAAGCCCACGAATCTAATCAGAATAGGCAAGTACTCACTGCATGCAATAGAAACACCGACTCGTTGTCAACCAGTCTTTCCAGTCAGGCTTCCCAAACGGATCCACCAGGAGTTCGAGAAAGACACTCGCCAACCACTCAAGAGCACTCTTTTCGATTCGGACACGTAACCGGTAAAGAATCTACCCATCTACCGCGACGAGAATAACGCGTGACAAGTTGCAGTGAAGCCCGCGGCCATGTTGGATTTCGGAGATGCCGAGTAAGTGAGAGATCAATAAATATCGATATTGTCGTCAACGGCGCGCGGCGGCAAGTGCGTCGCCACTACAGGTCCTCACGGCAGACCAGTAGCTTCGCGGTCGACTGCGCATGCCGACTATAAAACCCTACTATAATGCTGCGCGCACCGGCCTATATACATATTGACAATTATTAGAAGGATTGGCTGCACTGCAGATTCAACAATCCTTCAAATGCAAACAGCTAAATGTTGTCGCTTTTAATCAGTATATGAATAAATATTTGTACGTCTGCAGTATAGTTGAAACAGCGTTGCGTCGAGATTAATACTTAGCACCTTAATGAATCTTAAGTAATTTTCAGTGGGCATTATGGGGCACCACGGATAATTGAGTTAGAGCTTCGTCGCGAGCGGGCAAGGTTTACGCGGATTAGGCGGAGGGCGGAGAGGGCTTTAAGAATAATAAATAAAGCTGTAAATGGCGTGACGCGCGGTCTCGTTAAGCCGAGCGATATTTACGCGGAGATAAAAGCGGCCCGGCCCGATCGCAGACGTCCACCAGCTGTAAATTAAGTTTTAACAGGGCGATAACAATAACCGGCGAGCGTATAAAAGTGGACGCCACTCGGGACAATGCCGCAGGCCGCTTTATGGCCGCGATCACAGTTTCAATTGTCGACTCTATTAACTATTGAAGAATTCATGCAGCTGCCGGCTGCCAAACTCGCTAAAAACTCAAGTTGCAAAGGCACAACTTGGGAGCCAGTTACAAAACGAAAACCTACGCGGCGAAACAACAGTGACAATCATACGAATGATTATTAACTATACCAGTTGTTTGTCAGTAAGTCCTGCCTCGCATGCGGGTTATTAATATTGTATGGATTGAAGCTGGAGGTGGATACCGAAAACTACCTTCTGAGAACCTACTTTCTCAATAATGAACGCTACTGTTTCAAGAATGTAAAGGCGGACGAGGCGACGAGTGGCAGGAGTCAGAAACGGGAGAGAAACTATTGTTAAAATCGTAATGAGGAGCATAGATGAGTCGTCGAGGTCAAAAGAATACAGTTCGACGTGCCTGTTAAAAAAGAAAGTCGGGGCATGCATCATTCCGCGGGGCGAATGTAAAAATGTCTTGAATGCTCTTTGCCAGCGCTCTCGGTTTCCACCGCGAGCGAACCATCCACTTCGCCTTTGCCTTTGAAGGCTTGAACACTATTTTCCATTGCGGAATCAAAGGGTACATCAATTAAAAGTCGCATGGATTTCACTTGACCCGCTGGCAAACGCGAACTAGAGGAGTTCATTGCACTGGCTCTGAAGAATTCGTCGGAGTGAATCTGTGACAACGTGAAAAGTCGGATGGAAAGCGCATAAAAGTCATGAGCGCGTGACTTCTAAGCTAAGAATTGATGAATTTGATGCTCGCCATTTTGTACTCTCTTTAACTATGTCATTAACATCAAATCACTTGCACTTGATTTGTACACTGTTTTTTTTTTAAGGATTGGGACTAGTAATTGTCTGCTGTTCGTCGCGTCTCGCCAGTTTGAGCATCAAACAAAAATGCCATTTAAAGTCCAGCTATTAATGAACTTTCTTTTAATTGGAATGTACCGTCGAGCATTCGTATTAATTGACGAACGGTGACCTATTTCCTGAGTTAGCTATAGCGCCCGAAAAGCGACACGAATTTACGCTTCCCGATAAATTCGAATCGGGCGACCACATTTGCCGTCTGTTTAATGATTTTCGTGATCGCTCGAGTGCGACCCACTTCTTTTCCCGCGGCCGGAACTGCCAACTTTGTGCACACAAATCAGCATTACTCTCCTCGCAATACCTCACTCTAAATAATGGCAGCGTAATTCCAACAATGATTAAAAGGCCAGCTACTACTCCAACTGGCGCGCTCGACGCTTCATCGATTGAACGCAGGAAAAAAGAAGACAGGGGGCGGGGGGAGACGTAAGGAAAGAACGGTGAGTTTAAGAATGGTAGAAAGAGATTTGCGCTCCAGCATCATTGCGTCCCAGGAAGATTTAACATCGGAGAAGCATGCGAGAAAGCAGGACACGAGCACGATTTCGAACTGGATGTTACACAAGCGCGCGTACCCGAGCCGGCAATCCGTGGAAATCTTGGCGGCGCTTTGTAAAATCAGGCGGAAAGCGGATCCATTCTCGCGTGGATCTTCCTTACTTCCTCTTCACTTGCGCGCCCAATCCGCACGCAGCCTCCTGCCCTTTCGATCCAACGCGCGAAATCGGAAAAGGTACAACTCGACATATCTCGTGGTACATACATATGCCCGAGAATGAAATTCCGACGCCTGCGTTTGGAAAATCAGTCAACTCTCTAGCAAATATTACCACTTCTCACGGTACATTTTTCTACCTTTTCCTTCTGATTACAACGATAGTGAGTTACCGATGGAGAGACTTGTAAACGTTAATTACCGATTCTCCGTGTGTTTATCCGATAATAAACTGCTTCAACAGATGCATGAGTAACGATGTGCCAGGATAAATATTGTATGTGCAAAATTGTTTTGGCAGAAATGTATGACGAATTACCAACGATACCGCGTGAGCTGAGAGAGATAGTGGTGATTCCCCGAGCTGTGTGCTAATGGCACAGACGTCGGGGCTGCACCAATCGCGGGAATCCCCGCGTCAGACAATCTCCTCAACTTCGCGGTATAGAAAGTGAAGCAAACGTTTTTCGTCATCATTCACGAATACATATGTATACCGAATGTCAAGAGACTTTTTATCCAGAATGATAAGGAACTGAAGCGAACTCCAATATGAGCAAATAAATTTAATTATAAAAAAGCAAATGGAAAATATTCTACCATCAACCACTGAGAATGGCGGAGTTGTGTAATGACTTTTATCAACGGCTGTAAGGAATGCGACAAATAAGGGACTTTATAATTTCTCGAAATTGAGAACTGGCGAAGAAGGCCGGAAAAAATATTGACCTTTCATGAGCGCACACATTCCGGTTTATTTCACTTGCGTAGTTCGGCCAGCGAAAACTGGGCAAATATTAGTATTTCATAATCGAGTGCACCAGCCCGGGGGATACGTCCGCTGTTTTCAACGAAAGTAGGTTAATTTATGACTGATTTAATAGACTAATTTGCCAGCCCGAAATATTGCCACGGACGAACCCACGTCATGCAATTAAAAACTACTTAGCAATCCGAATCTGTTAATAAACAGTAAATATTTCGCGATATAATCGACTGCCCTTGTATTGCACTAACTAGCTATGCAATAATGCACTGGTTTAACATTCACTTTAACGGTTTACAATTAATGCCAGCAAAATCCGACGTTTTAATATCTCATTAATTACGTATGAAGTGGGCTGGAACTATAGGAAAATCATGAACGAGTGTACGTTCGAGGGGAGGACGAGAAATTCGGGAAATCGATTAGGGCTTTTCAATTTTCGTAGTGTCAATCTCAGAGACTGGCAGCAATCGATCTCGAGTGTGGGAGCAAACGAAGAGATAGGGCTTCGGGTGAAAGTTGTTTAGGACGAAAGGAGATTGACTCGAGGGTTAATTTCCGCCTTAAACAGATGTGTTCTCGACAAAAAGTCCTTCGCGACCGATGTACAAATGACTTATGATTCTCCCACGTGTGCCACAATATCCATAAACTGCATTTGCAAAAAATACCAATTTCATGTCGTTCCCTGACAATTTGTATTAAAGAAATTTGAACACGGAAACAGTAATGCAAAGACAAAAACTCTGGGTACCGAGAGACACTCTGGCAGATAAACTGATGTTGCAATCGTCCAAAAATAATATTACTCCAGACAAAATACAAGCCGATGACATAATATATACTGACTTGTAAAAAAGTGCAATCCTGCCCCTTCACAATAAGTTGTTATCGAGTAACCCTGTTTACACAAATTTCTTCGGCAACGAAAATCGCAAATACAGTTTGCCACCGCGTCGAGATTACCGGAAGCAATAAATAAAATCGACAGTATTCTTTCTTGTTTTCCCGGTTACGTCACGTGATACGAACAAATAAATATGTATACGTATTAAAATGCATTTGGATAAATTGAGTTAACACTTGCGCCCATCGCGCCGAGCAGAATGCGTAAGCAACATCTCGGCATAAAGCACAGCACAGAGAGCACAGGAGAGAGTGTGCTCTGTCAAATTGTCAAACGCTAATCGCGTAAAAGCACTTACTTATTCGCGGCGTGTTACTGTCGCGCAGGATAACCGAGAAATGAAGACTCGGCGCAGGTGTGCACTTGAAATTGGGGAGCCAAGGATTTCAGGTAGAAGTTTGAAGGTGGGGCTTAACAGTAAGTAGAGTGGTGGGGTTTTAAGGTGAATTTTAGATCCTACAGGAGCCCATCTGAATATTACCGACGTAAATTTGAAGGGGGAAAATTGTAATATTGCGAAATCGAGTTGTCACAATCATAAAGGGAAGAAATCTTTAGGAAATCGATCTTTACAAAGCATGAATCCACCTGGGAATCTCCTGTAACTGCATTTGAGGAACTCCCGGGGAGATGAAAGCGTATTCGAATGACATCATTGGCACACTATGCTACATTAAGCACGAGCTTCTCAGCGATACGAGCACCCGGGGGACAATGCAGAAACTCCCGGCGGGAATCTTCCTACTGGCGAAATAAAATTCCCGGCAGGCTGCGCTCCTGAAGCGGCGAGTGTGCCTGAACGAGGGTGGCAAGTAACTCAGGGTTGCTGGGATCGAAAGTTTCGTTCCGGCTGAGGAGTCAAACGGCTAAAAATGAGGAGAGGATTGCAAGGGGCATAAAGAGAGAGTGGGAGAGAGAGAGGGGACCCAACTGCTGCTTCCTATTTCGTGAGCGGCACGAATCTCATATTGGCACATGGGGTCAGGCAGGGACAGAAATATCGCCATAAGAAGTATGCCGCGCAGGATCCTTTTGCAGGAGTAAAACATGTTTCCCGCCGATACGCCGTTTTCCCGGCGATATTGCAGATGGCGACACTCAAGATAAAGTGTATCTGCCTGCACGCGCGGAAGAGTTAAGGCATCTGCGAATGAGCGCTGAAATTCCCCAGTATTGCGCACTGCTTTGATCCTCGTCGAACAAGGAAAAATCCAATGTCAAGCAGTTGATCCACATTCCTTCCAGTTTTTATGTCGACCTCCGATAAAAATAGATCTCTAGTTCTTATTTACCCATTTCCCCCCATTTTACGCTCAAGAAAGACAATATTCTATTCACAAGATTCAAAGTACAATGAAATTGTTGAAATCACGCTGTGCGTCGAAGAAGAAATTCGTTTCCGGTGATCAGTGAGAGTTCATGGGAGGTCGTACATACATAGATAAGTTCATTACACTTCTTGGAAGGCGGATATGCGTCATTTCGTGCTCGAATCTTCCCGCCATGTGATTGGAGGGCGATTACGATTGGGATGACAAAAAGTCGGGTTTGTTTGAATAAGACCAGAGCTCTTTACCCGGGGTTTCCAAAAGTGATGGAAATTTGTGAACTTTAGTAAATACAAGTGTATCAGTATGAGTACCAATCATCCTTTCTTATCGTTCTTCATACACCATATAAAGATTCTGCCCCAATTATCATAAGTGTACAGAAATAGATTAATTAAAACACCAAAACATAATTACTAAGGACGTCCAACGTTTCAAACGGTTCCGGCACTACTCTGCTTCGTGCATTTTTACGTAAGATCGCTGAGTCTATTGTTAGGTGAAAGTTAGTCAAAGTCTGCGTTTACGGTAGTTGCTACATAGCCTGTCACGCTAAATGACTCTACCTCGACAACTGATCAGGGAGTAGGACTTCGTCGATACTCATTCAGCATAACGCTAATTATCTTTGAGGAGGGTAATTCAAAGAGTTCCCCTACAATCGGACGAAATGGAAAGTCGTTTTCTACTCTATCACAATAATTCGTAGGTATGCACGAGTCACTTTTACACGTGGTGTTCATACGGCGGTTACGACTGCCGATAATGGTTAACAACTAATTCAGTAAACCGGTTGAAACGCTTCAAGTACACGCCAAGTATGTATCGCTACCCGACCTTCGCAAAATGCTTGATGCCTTACGAGGCGCGCGACTTTATCAACCGACTATTACGTGCTCTTCCGGATCTTATCGAACATATACTTAATGGCCTCGTTAAAAGCGAAACGTAAACCACGTGAGAATGGTCAAATCCAACTCTCCATTCCAACACCAAAAGAAAACAACAAGCCCACGATCGGCAGCGCTGAATTATTTCCTCAATTACATCGGATAAGAGGTTTGAAGTCTGTCATGATTTATTCCCAGAAAGCAGCGCGAGCGCAAATATGTCGCTTTACGGGGAAACACGCTCAACATGCTAAGAGGCCCCAAGACCTTTGTTAACACTCTGACAACTGAACGGTGAAATCTGCTTCTTTTAGTCATTTGTTTAGTGGCGGAACTAATTTCTGAAAGTCGAGACACAGTGAACTCTAAGTTTAAGCTTTGAAAAAATTATGTCATGATAGGTCTATTTTTTTTTCATTTTACGCACGTAACATTCTCTTGGAGACCAAAGGAATAAAAAGCAGATCAACCACTCCTGTTAGTCGAGCATTAACACCCACCACCTATTTCGGTGTACCCTCGGTACACTAATTTTCACACCTCGGCGTCTGGAAACGAACCGCTTGCCAACTCAATTCCCAATAACACTACTAAGAACAAGCTGCTGCAAAGTTACACGGGCGACGGTACCAAGTAAGAATGGTTTGCAACTGGCAATGAGAAGGCCGAGTCGGCTGGCAGTCCCGTTACGAGCTAATGCCCAGCGAAATGATAAGTGGATAATAAAGTCGGCCAATAAATCTAATACGTTTAAGTACTGAACTAATAACCGTTTGCCACAACACGGATGGCCGTCGGCGTCGACTGCCGCGTCCCAGCACGCGGCTGCGTGTGCGATATTTACGCCGATCGGCAAGAACTTTCACCGTCGCGTCGCCTCCTTTCCCGCCTCAATGTCAGATAAGAGTGTACTATTGTTGTGATAGTCTATCGACCAGCCGATTGCACGGTAAACACTGGCTGGCAAGCGGAACACTCAAGTGTTAAACCGGCGCGGACTGCTCACCGAACTATCATCTCGATGACCCTGACTCCCTGAACCCCGATGCCACCGATGGACCACTGAAACACGCGCGCTCCGCCCGGCTTAATCGACAGTGATAAGCCTCACTGAAATCGCATTTTCTACGCCGCGCTTAATGACTCAAGGTTCAAATGATTTAATCTCCAATTTGAGAGAGTTCTGCATTGAGCAGAGCGAGCGTCATGACGTTCTATGATGTAACGGGATCAGCCTGATTGGAGGCTGACTCGAAACTAAAGGGGGCCACGCCACGGGACACGGGACACGGCTCTCGGCCGAAAGTCAGATTGGCAGAGTTCTCTACTGTCAATCCGAAATAAGCACCAATTCCGCCACCAATCCCATGCGGCTCAATTAAATACGAAATCCAATATCTACTGACGTATATACTCTCATTAAAGGTTGGATGGAATCGGCAACTTTTCGAATTGCCGATGAAACTATTCCTCCGGGCAATTACAGTGGCATCCCATAAGGTTCTCTAACCAGCAGCACGTATAGAAGAAACACTGAAGGATAAAGAGCCTTTAATACAAATAAAAAGATGAAAGAGTCTGACCTGATCGAGATATCGAAATCCATGGTCCTCGGCGACCTGTCGCGCGATCTCCGCTCCTCCCTCGATGTGCGCGGCCCACTGATTGGTGTAAGCGGCGGCCGGTCCAGCGAGGGCGAGGATCGCGGTGAGCAGGGTGAGTCCGAAAATCCTTTTGGAGCACATGGTACCTCAATCACGATCGCCACCACCAGCGGCTCCAGTTTCGCACTGGACACTATAACCCGGCACTGGACAGCCACAAAGTAGAAGCGCGGGCCCGGCGCGTCGTCTCCTGGTGCGAGGGTGTTCGCGGCGCCAGGCGAGGAGGGTGAATGGAGCGGAAGCGCGCACTCTTCACAGCCGCGAGCGCGATCAAGACCACCGGCTACCGAGAGGACCTCGCACGTGGAAGCTCCTGTTGGGGTGGCTGGCAGGTGGTCGGAGAGGTCGGGAGAGGTCGGGAGCGGCGATAAGCTCTGTTAAGAGGAGCGTGTCGCGCGGATGGTTTCGCACCTGTCGAGCGAGCGCCGCCAACTGAAGCGTCTGCGGCGTCCGCCGCTGATATAAGTGGCCTCCGCGTGCGTTGGCTCCGCTCGACGCACGCCGCCGCCGCCGTCG
Organism: Crossocerus cetratus; assembly: GCA_963675795.1. Classification (NCBI taxonomy): domain Eukaryota; kingdom Metazoa; phylum Arthropoda; class Insecta; order Hymenoptera; family Crabronidae; genus Crossocerus; species Crossocerus cetratus. The sequence goes on along the minus strand of OY776664.1, from coordinate 4,942,297 downwards.
CCACCGCCGCTCTATCGCCGCGCGCCCCGGGCACCGTCCGCCGTCGTCGACGGCGCGGCGTCGTCGTCGTCGTGGCCGACCTCGTCCTTGCTCGCCCGCGTCACGTCGCACTCCTCTCTCGGCCACTCGCACGAAACCGCTCTCCTCTCGGCGCGACGCTGCTGCTCGTGCTGGTGATCTGCGCCGGCAAGTGGGGCCGGGCGGACGTCAACTCATGTGGCTAGAAGAGAACGCTGCGATGCTGGGCATCCGAGCGAGCACTGTCCACCGCTCGCCGATCAACCGTGACCTTGCCGACACTGCACTTGGTTGGACGCGCTCTCATTCGATTGGTACTCGATCCTTCCTAGAGTGAAACGCTTCTCTCGGGAATCGCTTATCTTGGTGACGGTTCTCTCGGTTCCGGAGATGGAGATGCCTGTCTCCAGGGAGAGCTAGGCTTGGCTTGGATACATACTCTGTCCGACTGGGGACCTCTCAGCAGTCAGTTTCGATTTCTGACTTGCTTAGGTCTGTAGGTGGGAGGTGGGGAGAGCCGGGCACTGGGTGGAATCGGTGGCTCGACGCTTGAGTGGGAAGTTGGCGCTAGTGATTTCGATAGGCGACCTTCGAGCAGAGTCGTCGCCGCGTCACCGGATTCCTCCTCGGTCTAGTTGTATCCAAGTGTGCAATGTCGCTCGGCGGGGCGTTATTCCGGGGCTGGCGTCTGATCGAATCCGATCGGAGCAAGTGGCGGAGGAGCAAGTTGGCCAAGACTGCGAGAGCTCGGCTTAACTGGAGCCGGAGAACATTTCGAGCGACAGTCCTCCCTAGAACCGGACGGGCGATGCTCGATCTGCTGTTGTGGGTCGTTAGGCTCACTCCGTGGGCGATTTGCGGTGGAAGAAGCTCGCTGTTAGCGAGGAGGAGGATCAGCCGGAGGCGCGGGGGAGGACCTAGGCTTTCGGGGGATAGGAACTAAGTGGACGGCCGGCCGTTCGGCCGTGCCCGTCGCCGCTGCGGCTTCTCATCGATCGGTGTGATCGATCGGATCACGTCATCCGCGGCTGCATCCTCCCGACAGACACTCCCGGAGCCCGGCGATGATCGGCTATCTTCCTAGTCCGCTCCTCCTTTCGCCCGATGACTTCTTTCCCTTTGAGCTGGCTGCCTCTGCCTCTCCGACTGCCTGTCAGTTTCACGCTGCGCGTCCTGCTCTTCACCCTCGACCGCCAGACCTGCAAACCAGTTCGGGAATCCGTGATTGATAAAGTTTTCTCTCCACTGAGGGCATGCGGCTGCGAGCCACGGGCTATTAACTGAGCAGCGCGTACACGATATACGCGCGAGTCCGCTCGGAAAGGCCATGTTTGGTTGGACCAAACCCTTTCGAGTCAAAGGATTTCATTGTCGCCCTTTTACTCTAACGTCATTTACATTTATACTGTGATCTATTTTTGTATTAATGTTCAACAGTAGATTGATGTGTCAACGCTTATAATTATACATTCCAGCAGCTTAAAAATCTCTTCATGACAGAATTAATAGTGAACAGTACATCGGGAGCGTAATTAGCGTCCCAATGATGCCTTCATTTTTCATTAGGAACGACCGACGTGCGTTTTATTAGACAAAAGAGAGACGACTAATTGCAAATAGTCAGTTACAGTGGAGAGACTTAAGTGCTCGACTGCTGGTACTCCAAGGGTATTACTGATAATGGATGTATTTAGGCATCAATGCGACTGGCGAAGGTAGGCTGGCCGCAGATCAATGAGAGGAAACTAATAATTTCGGTGAACTAGTTTTCAAGGATGTCAATGTGATGCGCTCCTCCAGCCAAGTCTGCTGGTCTCATCGTTTCGCAGTGGGTCGAGCTCGTTCACTCATCGTCATTGTCGTAGCACTGATTCATGCTTGGACAGACGATGCGTGGGCGAGACTGAAGAATTTCTTCGCATAAGCGATCAGCTTCGCCGCACGCCATCGTCCCTCAACATGTTGTTTCCAGCTAAAGAAATATTGAATGGACGCTGTTTTTGTATTCGTGAAATTCTGTACTCTGTAATCTACTTCCTACTTGAGATATAAATGCATATACTTCAAATACAAGCGTTGTGTCTTCTTTGTCCCCGGAGTACTACATGCTAGCCTGCCCTAAGTCTACTATTCCCTAGCCTTATTCTACCGGATTGCGAATGTAATTAAAAACTGCATTCACTGAATCGCAAATTCTAGCGGAGAAGCTTACCCGAAGAAGTACACAGCATGAGAGAAATTGTATGAATTTCTCTACTTTTTGAAAAAGAAGTTTTGACGAATAATATTCCAAGAAGAGAAAATAGAGAGATTCGATAATGTTATATTAGAAAATACTTTGAAATCATTTTAGCGGATTTTATGGATATCCAGTTGGTATTATGTATATATTAAGAACTTCTAGCGTGGATTTTCACGGATAGATGAAACTATTGCCTAAAAAGTGGTCAGTGGACAGTTAGGCTAAAGATTCCGCGATTTTTCGTGAGCTTCGTGATTCGTATCTTCAATGACTTAAGCGTCGGCTCGGCATTTTCCAACGGGCGCGCTTCGTATTGGAGTCACGTTTTGAGGAACGCTCGAGCGAGGTGCCTCTTGAAAAAAGGCTCGATCGTGCATCGATTGCCACGAGGGAATCACCGTATCGGCGGATTTGTATTTGGTATACATATGAGGATGAAGGAAATTGCACTCTCTAGTTGACGTGACTGGGATTAAGTGCAAGAGTTTATACTCTCTTGACTTCCTTCAAGAGAAACCGGGTCGCGATAACCAATTTCGGCATTTCACCGATGAAAATCGAGCGCTTGGCGCCATGAAAAACTCCCATCAAAAATCTGTCGCCCGCAGACTAAAGAGAATAAAGGTCAAAGCGTCCTAAAAACTATTTCCGGCCGGGGTAGAATCTGCCCTATAGCTCAATGACCATTGTTTCGCGAATTCATCAAACGGCCTTGCCGCGTGCAATTGTGCTTTGAATCCTGAGCGAGAGCCGAGCCAGTAACTAAGTATAATTAGATTTAATCGCGAGAGCCGTAGAGGAAAGAGGAGTATGTACTCGGGAAAGAGGCGGGAGGACTCTCCATTGATTTCTCGATGACTTCCCATTTATTCAAAGCGGCTGCCGCTGGCGCGGGCCGGCTATCGAGCGGTGCCATCATCATTTCCGCGAACAAAAATTCCCGGATCGGCATTACCGTCACGTAGCGGGGACGCCGGGGGATTAAGTTCCGTAAAAAGAGTTCCGTCGTGGCCCGTCACTAAGCCGACTGACGGCGCACAGTCACAATTCGTCGGAATAGTCGCTCACTCCCCGAGGAAATTGCATTTCCTGTGTAATGATCCGCCTAACATTTCCTAACTGCGACCGTATCGTTTTACCCGCAAGTCATTTTCGCTCCCCCGTCACTGCCCAGCCATTTTCGGGTAATGGAGTATAAGTTGAGGCAGATTTAACGGGCTACCCGAAACGAAAGCCAGCGGCCTCTGTTAAGTAGTTTTCCATTAACATGCAGGAGCACGGATATAATCTTTTTCGGAAGCGGTGAGCGAGCCCGGAATACGATCATTGCTACCAAAGTCACGTTTGAAACGTTCGTCAAACGAACCGAACAGTGGAAAGCTTCTCCGCCGCTCGGAGTAGACAGTGCCTCAGCAAACTCAGCTTATTAACGCATCTGCTAGGATTTTCGAACCTTACACCAAAAAGATTCTTTTCCTTACAAAAGCTACCTTTTTCTTACGCGTTTAACTATCCAAATATAATTCGACTATTCAATTAAACACCGGCATTTTCGATCGAGCGAAAATGCCTGATAAATGTTTTTGGAGCTTAAGCTTTGCAAAGGAATCCCAGTCACCCACTACCTCTGCCCTCGGACTGGACCAAAAGGGCAAAGTGGGAAGGCCCGAGGAAATACTTTCGGAATTAAACTTTCGTGATTAATTAACACAGCGGGCGAGTCTTAAAGTTTTGCGGAAAATTGCTTGGAACAAGCTGTTCCTTGGCCTTGCCCGAGGCGGCTTCGTTCCAGCGGCAGTGTGCTGCAGTTTGAATGCTCAAAGATGTCAGACTAATTGGAGGGCTCCCTTTCGCGCTACTATAAACGCTTAGTAAATCAGCTCGAGTATGGCGGAGGAGAGAGCCTCATTATTCTCTTGTTCGTTTGGCTCGGGCTCGCCACGAACGCAGATTTCTCCGCTACCATTCGATCTTCACGCACCTGACTCGCCTATTAATCACACGTACCCGCGGCTCGCGAGACCCTCTAACCGGATTTCGGTCTTCCTACCCAATGTTTCTCTACCTTGTAAAACGATTAATCACCCCGGGACCGCACCCCCGCGCCCGCTCGAGCCCCGCGAATTAATGCAGCCGGAACATTCTAGATTGACGTATTCAAGTAATTTAACCTGTTACATTGAGCGAGAGCTTATCAACTTAATCATTCGAATTCCCAAACGATGACTAAATCTTCAATTACTGGTTTCTCTATTTTATTTCGTTCGCAATATGTTCAAGGAATATGAAACCACTATATATTCTGCACCTAAGTCTATCGGGAATCTTTTTGTATTTTCGGATACAATTGAATTAGCGAACTCCTAATGTGCTACGAAGCTTTCTTTCCGCTTAACTTTATTGGAGCCACTCGAGCAAGAAGTAGCAAAAACTAGAACGTGACCGGCCGTTGCTCACGCATCACGCCGGCCTGGCGTTTAAAGGTCAATTTGATCGCGAGAAAACGATTCAATCAGCTTAATTACTTATTAGCCCGACACTTCCTCTACGGATATCGTTTGTTATTGCTCGGCTGATGAGTGTGTGTTACAACTGAATGATTCTGCAGCGAGAATTACAGGCGGTGAAACCGAATGGGGAGTGTTTCAGAGGGCGATATTCGCGAACATCAAATGGCTATCAAAGTATAATAATTCCCGTAACAAAAGTACACTCATTCGTGCGATTATACAACATTTAAATTCGTCGAACATAAAGACTGCAAACAAATTACGTCGAGGCCACAATTACTGAATCTTTGTCAATCACTCCACCGAACCGAAACAAACCAATTGAGATCGATGCTGAATAAAAAGTTGGCCAGTAAGGGTGGCTCCTTTCACGACGGGCCGGAGCGTGCGCTCTCTCACGCGGCGGACGCGCAAAAAGTGGAACTTTGCTTTTCAATTTCCCGGCAAGTTTGCCGCGGCTGCTCTAGCTGTCTGGCTCCAGCATTAATCCGGCGAGATCCAGAGGCGAAAAAAGTGCCATTGTCGCTCGGCTTCAAAGTACGAGAATCGCCGGTCAGTCGGCTTCCGGAAAAAGGGAGCCGGAGCGAATGGGGCGCACGGGATCGGTGTCTGGTCGGGCGGTGCCACTGCGGAACATCTACTTCGTGCCCCGAGGAAATTGCATTCTGCGGTCTTCCTTTCCTCCCCGGTTGCCCGTCCGCCTATCCACCCACTCCCGACGCCCCCTCGCGGCCTCCGCTGCCCTCGGCTCCGCCGCGATTGATAAAGAGAGAATAGACGGGAGAATAGTCGGCTTGCCTTCGAGAAGTGAATTAAATTTAAGCGGACTCTCCCAGCGAGCGATCACCCGACGCGACGTCTGCCTCCTCTGCGTCTCTCTATCCGCCGCGTTCCCCCTTTTTACCTGGCAACCTATGCCCCCCTCGGCCATCATCGGGCCCGACCCTATTCCCTGAATTTACTTATTAATTCCGAGAGTCTTTCAATTCCCAGACTAAGGGGCGAAAATGTAGCCGGAGGCTGCGCGCCTCGCCTCTTCTTTTCTATCTACCTTTCGCCGGAGCGAGAGGGGGCCCGGGGGAGCGGGGGGGTCGTTCGTACACGGCACTTTCAAAATGAAAACGGGCGGACCTCGATCTTTTTCGGTAGGTATAGTCGCCGGCGACCTCTCGTCCTCGCCTTCTACCTGGACCAAAATCTCTCACCGTATCCGCCGTATGAATTGCTATGTCCTTTCCCTGAAAAACCTGATTCGGTTCGATTTTCAGGCTAATCGTTCTGCCGGCTTGTTTCGAAACTGGACGCCCATTTAACCAACACAAATCTACCGCTATTAACTCTGCGGCGTAGAAGCTGTTATTACGATTTCTCCGAGTATCCTCTTTAAACTCAATTGCTGGCCATTTCCAGAATCCGTTCCGCGTCATAGGATCGTGAAACACTAGAATGCATACGCGCCATTCGCGTCTCCATATCGGATTCCAAAAAACAATTGAGCTCCTTCCGGAAACTTTTCTGCCGCGGCTGGAATATGTGAGCGCTTGGGCGTCCGTCCGGAATGAAAACGGCCGAAATTTCATCGAGCGATGGGAGAGGAGTCTAGCGAGGAGCAATGAGCGGAGCCGGAGAGAATGAGAACCAGTTGCTAAAGGTGTTTGGCGACACTTGGAAGTGATCTCGGCGTACTTTCCGCCAGCCGAGTCGAAGGTATGACTCGTTACGCAAGTATCGTTATGTGTACATAGGTACTGTGTACCAAAGAGCAGGAATGAAGTCGGGTTTGTTAGGCGCGCGCGCGCGCGCGCTGCCTCTCAAGTGAGAAAGGCACGACGAGGGGGGCCCCCTTTCGCATTGCAGGAAGTAACAGGGGGTCACGGACTGTGTGCCGTGAAGTTCATGCCGGCTCGAGAGTCAACGAGAAACCGGCTGATTCCGCTGACAACATTCTGTCGGGCTCACCTAGCCGTAACTGCTTTGGTCACGGAATATATACTTTTCTACGCTCGCGAGCCACAACCAGGCGTAAAAGATAATCAATGATGCTCCGGAAATTTGTACAATCGCAGGACAAATTTCACATGGAAACTTTAATAGAATTACAATTATTCCTTAACCATAAACTTAAACAACAAATTTCAACTTTCTTCAACGAATCGAGTGTTTCCATCGAAACCGAGCGAAGACATCCAGGCGTAAATACGTCATGACACCCGCCTCAAATACGCACGCAAAAACACAATAGAAAAACCTCTCCTCGCGCATGCAATACACTGTAAACAAGCCGATCTCTCCCGAGGACTAAACTCCAAACTAGAAATCCGGCTTTCACAACTCCTCCCGGAATCTTCCGAGGCTCCGAGCATTAAAAGCATTCCCTATATCCAATATCAGGCATCAATGCAAACAGAAAACTTTTCGAGCGAAGCCCTGTCGAAAGCGGTTTCCGCGAAATTGAATTCAAATACCCCTAGGATCCCGGCATTAATAGCAGCGAGTGTACAGGAGGATGGCTCGGAATGGCTGTGGAATCAGCGCGATGCGAGAGAGGTGTATACGTGTGCAGGGGTCACGCGAGCAGAATGCAGACTACGCAGAGCTCTCGAGGTGCACTGGAAAGAGTGGAGGCGCGCGCGAGAGATACACGTGGGCAGCGAGCGAGCCACGCGGGTGCTGTGAAGCCTGCATGCGTCTCTCTTTCTCTCTCTCTCTCCGTCTCCTTCTCTTGGTCCCTCGGCCTCTCTCTTTCCCGGGGACAGTGGTGCACGCCAGTGTTTGTGTCCGCCCCATTCACGTCTGGCGGGCAGGAGAGCCCGAGTGGAGGAGATCGGGCTGGTTGTGCCGGGAGGAGAGCGCGTGTAATCACGGCCAACTCACTCGGCCCGGCTGCTCCAAGTGCAAGAGACAGAATGAGCGCGGGTAAGACGCCGGGCGAAAGAAAGGCAGCGCAAAGCAGAGAGAGAGAGAGATAGAGACGGAAAGGGAGAGGGAAGGATAGAAAAAGAGAGTACGAAGCGAGCGAGGTCGGCTCAAGGTAACGGTGTCGGGGATCGCAAAGTCACAATGCGCCCGAGAGAATTCTACCGGTGCTATCTAATACCAGATAGCGAGGTAGAAAGGGAGAGAGAGAGAGATAGAGAGAGAGGGGAGGAGAGAAAGAGAACAACTGTCAGTGGAAGAAGCTCGTGCCTCGTGGCAACTAGCGGAATAATAAAGTCGTGTCTTGGATATTAATAGACTTCACTCACGGTTCCTGGACAGTGCAGAACTCGGCTGCCGGGCGTGCTCTACTCGCCCGTCTCCGAGGCTGCCACCAGCCGAGTGACACCGAGAGAGAGATGCTGGCCCGCGCGGCGGCACAGCATCCCGCAACTGGAGCACCGCGCTCCGGGACGATAACGCCGGGAGATATACAACAAACGCGGAATGCGGAAGCTCGGCTATTGCTCGATGCGAGGGAGTATCGTCGCTCGTGTACTGCACCGGTCACGCGCACCCACACACACTCCAGTAAAAGTGCACACGTAGCTCTGCTCGACGCTCAACTCGGCGAGTCGGCGAGCCACGGAGATAGAAGAGAAGGAGAGTGGCTACTAAGAGCAAGATACAGTGCGAGAGCGAGGCGGGCGCAATGCTGGCACGCGTCGATTGCGAGTCTCGATTACTTGCGACTAGCAGACTCTACCTCGACATTCGCCCGGGTAAAGAGTGTTGGCGGGAGTGCGTGCTGCTCCGGCGGCTATTGTTATTGCGAGCGTGTCCCGGCGCCGGGAGGAGGACGTCGCTCTGGCGGGTGCACGGCGCGTCCACAGGGAGAATCGCGACGGATCTGTGTCGTCTGGATGCTGGCGCGACGAGGACTCGCTGCGATCTCATGCCCACGACGCACCACGGATGACTGACGGCGCTCGGCAGCCAGAGCCAGAGCAGCAACGCGGCCAGATCGGCCGCTCTGCTTCGCTCCGGCTTTACCTCCGGCGGCGCGCGCTCCCTCTGCCGGTGCTCTCTGCTCCCGAGCTTCGACCCGTTCCCTCCTTCTCGCACTCCTCTCTCCCAGCTCGGGGCATCGCCTTCCTCCAACGCTGAATCCCAAGCTCCGCGCGCGCTCTCTGCCGTCCCGCGTGGCGCCGCCGTCGCTGGCAACCGCCTGCTGCTCCCGCGGATCCTGCTCTCCCCACTTCTCGGCCGAGTCCCTCGCACTCGCTCTCCCCCATTCTACCACTTGTCTTCTTGCCCGGTTACTCCTGTGCGCGCCGCCAGCCTGCCCGCCTGCCTGCCTGCATCCGGAAAGCACGCGATGACGGAGAAAAGGAGAGAGAGAGAGGGAGAGGGAGATGTATGGTTGGGCCGGGTACGCGCGAAAGGTTCACCGGAGGCTACCGCAGTATCGGCGTAATCGCGAGCCCATGCCCGTTTGATAGCGCCGCGTCCACATGGATACACCCAGTTATTGCGCTCACTGTCCTCCCCTGCGCGCGAATACCCTCGCGAGCCTCACGGCCTCACGGGTGGTCTCCGCGATTCAACAGACGTGCGGGACCCGGCCCTTGTACACAATGGACCGTGCGAAGAGAGTGGCGAAATTCTTGACCAGTACATGTATGCTCTGACTAGTTTAAAGCTAGATGTAGCGGCGCACAGTCGACTTCCCAGCGACTAAAGCAAGTCGCGGTCTCGGTCATCTTCATTTGTCCCGTAATAAAGAATTTGATGGCAAATTAAAGATGAATATGATTATTCTATTATCATAATGAAGCGATGCGCGGGGTATATACTCCTGTTTTATAGTATATGTTTTGTTCGAAATGGTAATTGACAGAGAGGACAAATGAGGGTTAAGTAATGAGGTGTAGAGGAAGGTGAATCAGGGATCCGAATCGGGGTCTTGTAACTAGGTTGAAAAGGCAGGCATGGGCCCGGTAAGGTCCTCAATCGTCCCTGGGGGTTCCGGTGGAAACTCACTCGCCCTCTCTTCATCCAGTGGCAAGTGTCTGTCCCTTCCTCTCTCGGATCTTCTAGGCTGCTGCATATACAGCTATACACGCAGTAGACCTCGGTACATCTCTCGTTCGCTCCTTACCGGCGCAGCGGATCTCTCCTGGAGGGATCGGTAGTACGAGCGGTGTCGGAGGACTCGCCATTCCACTTGCTCTCCCTTCGCTGCGCCTTTCATCCGGCTCTCCTCCGCGCTCCTCCGCTCCCGGAGGCTGCCCGCCTCTCTTTGTCTATCTATCTCCAGTCGCATTCTCCCCCACGAGCTCGCCGTTAAAGAGACCATCGGCCAGGACGGCACGAAAACCCCGAGCTACCAATACGAATGCTAAACGTCGAGCCGCAAATTCCGATCCGCCCTGATAGAATCCTCACTGGCCATCACCTGCGACCACCCTCCCTTTTTATAGCCCACTCTCCAACCCTGCCCGATCTGCCCAACGAGCTCTTCAATTCCACTTGTTCAGGCTTTATCTCAAAGTATTCAGGGGCTTCGTGCAACTTTCGCATAGTCGAACGGTCTATGGTACCATTTCTCTTTGCCACGATGGACTGCGATTAGTAGAGAAAAGTTGTTCAAAGTGATATCGAGACAGGAATCGAGGTAGGCTAGAATCATGGATTAGATTACACGTAGTACGCGAATGGTTAGAATTCTGCCATCAAACGATAATTTTCCCGTGGTATGACCTAATACTTGGGTGACCGTCTCGAACTCAGTTGATTCCAGCGGCTAATCCCTGATTAATGTAGCCTGGGTGTGGTAAAATCACGATGATCTGGTTATACATGGAGGCGCAGTGCCGCTTGGACTAGGAGATAGCTCGCGGAATTCTTGACTGGATCCAAACCGAACTAGCCTTTGTCGCAGCGTTGATTAATGCACCAGGACCAATTAAGAGTACCAGTGTGCATGCATCAAGCAGCGCACGGTACTCATTCGGACGGAATGCTCGGCGCGCTACTCTCTTCACCTGTCGGTTTCATCGCTTATTCATTACAGGTACGCCCATCGCTACAATCCTCATAGCGAGGCGTCGCATGATGGCGTTCTTTCGTGCTTCGGAGCAATCTCTGAAGCGGCGAGCGGCGCCGGCGTTCCCTCGGCTGGTTAGATCAGGAAGTCAGGTGTCGGACGTGGCGCAACTGCGCAAAACTCCCGGCCGATTCCGGCCGGAAAACCCCCCCAGCGCATTCATACCAAATTGGAACATCTAATCCCGGTGATTGCATGATCCTAGTATTTTCGGTACATTTCAATTGTGCGCCGGGCACCCGCCACGTCCGGCGACCGCACGCGGTCTAGTATAACATCCTACCTATCCGCTAAGTCCGTCTGGGTAGCGTCAATCAGCGCGCGATGGATATGCCAGGCCACGCGAGCTTATTTTCCATTCTAAAACGGGAATTCCTAGCTTCGCGCTAATAGACCAGTCGCGCTTCTACCTAGATAGCGGAGCGGTCTCTATAAATAACGGCGCGGAACTATGTAGTATGTAGCTGGTATGGAGTTCACGGGAATTCTCGGCCATATCGAACCATTTTCCCGGTGATGAAACGTTTGGAAAATGAATGAATTGCAGGGTAAACTCTCCCGGCCGGCTTCCTGCGGTCTATCGAGCAACCTCAATCGTTTTGTTATAACAATTCCGCGACGGGTTGCTCTTGATTGGAATGGATTCGGCGGTGGCGGAGGATTCCGCGAATCCGTGCTCGAACGAGAGGAGTGAGTGGCGCGAGGAGGAGGAATGAGGGCGTGCATCTACGACAGTCAAGTTCTATCGACGAGTCTTCCGCGTTCCCTCACGCCGAGACGCGATTCGCCACTCTGCTAAGTGCATGTAATACCATTAGGGGGTTGCACACATGTGTTGCGCCAGGAAGCGGTAAGAGGTATACGGCGCGCGAGAGCCCTCCTTATGGAGAGGATACATGGAGGATCCGGTGTTTGTCGGCTGGGGCTCGCCAATGTCGTGCGGGATGCATGCTAAGCGAGCGAGCCGAGAGCCGAGAGCCGATAACGAGGAAGGAACCTTCGGAAGGAAGCGAGGCGCTCTCGAGGTTTATAGCGCCGCGACGACGACGACGCCGCGCCGCCTCGCGCCGCTCGTCTTTGTGATCGGGCGAATTAGGGGGACACAGGGCTATCCGGCCGGAAGATCTCTCGGCGAGGAGGCTCAACGAGACGGTGATAATGAAGAGGCCGAGATCGGAATATCGGAGATTTCGCGGACGCCGCTGCATGAAATGAGCACCAATGGCCGCAATGGCACTCTTTCTCCCTCCCTCTTTCTCGCGCCCTCGGGAGAGCAAGATTAAGATCCCGGATACGGGCCACTGGTTTTATTGGGGATTGATGAGTCCCGCGTTTTTCGAGACCCGTCCGCGTCTCCTCTGCCCCTCGATCGGGATCGCGCCCATTGTTTTCTCTCCTGCTGGCTGGCTGCACGCTATCCTGACGCGTGACCCTGATGTATGGGAAAGTCGGTTAATCGCTTTATGGACAACTATAAATAATAGATCGATCACTGAACCGTATGTGTTGGTGGAGCCATTTGTTCCCGGGGAGAAATGAAGAAGCTGCTGCTGCTAATGAGTTTTCCAATTCTCTGCGGCATATATTCACTCCAATCTATTATCGTCTCTAGCCGAATGCCATTGTTTCTCATCGCCGACACGTAGAATTCTCCGGTATTCCGTTTATAAATAGGCGCGAGTGCATTGGAAATTCCGCGGGTGCTTTTGAATCCAGTCCAAAGTTCGTCAGCTTAATGCGACGCGGCAATCCGGTGACGCGCAACTTTAGCGGATTGCACCGAGCAACTGCACCTACATATATCGTTAATATCTCCTGACATTTATGCGTATAAAGGGATCTAATTTTCTCCCCGCACGCGCCTGTTTCCGCTGCGTTCGATCAAAGTTTCCGATCGACTATGTTGCTCAACTATGTTGCGAGGCTCTGATTGCGTAAATAGGGGAAGGCCGCCAATATTGAACCGCCGCGCCGCCGATATTAGACCAGCAGATACAAACGCTCCGATTGTTTGCCGTCAGTGCACTTATATTTCGGCACTCGGCGCGCGCATTGGCTAATCCTGGCAAATAGTACTCGGCAAATCTACCTAACCAGTTAATACGTTGCAATGCGCGCTCGTTACACTTTTGACCCACTTAATATTCTCGACTGCGAGGGCAATAATTGTGATTGATCTAATCAATTTAGACACATCGATTCTCTTTTCAAACCTTTTACCTTTCGAGGCAATTCGGGAGTGTTTAATCGTTATGTTCAATTGGCGCTAAACTCGAATAATAGTCGGGTAATAGAATTGGGCCAAGCGAATCACGTATGAAGCGCGTCGGGCATTAGTCTTAATTCAATGAGCGCGTAATGAAACCACAGGCATCGGCATTCGGAGTCATAGAACGCAGGGTGGCCGGCAGCGCCGCGATTATTTAGGAAATTGGTCGGAATGTTGCAACAAGCCGCTTATGAATTTTCTCGGAAAATATGTGCATTATGTTGGAAATGGATGTTAAACCGCATATGCCGCAATCGCCTAATACCACCGGACATTCGATCGTAGCCGATAAAGCGTTGGGCGTGAGCGCTCGTCGACCTTTGCTTCAATCCAACCGAGCCTAATACGATTGTCAGCGCATTTCACACCGGTAAATAGCATTCCTTCTTGATTTTCAGTGTTTGCTGAAAAATGTTACTGGTATGCTCGAATCTGCAATGTGAAGAAAAAGCGGCGGCGAGGCTTAATTCACCGAGGTTTCTCGCTAAACTGCGTTTCAATGTTCACGCGGAAGCAATCCCTTGCTGCACGAAGAGTTACCGTATTAATCCGCTTCCCCCATTCGACAAACGGTAGGGTTTTTTTTTGCGAAAAATCGTGAATATATGTATATGTATAGGAACTCCAGAGTCTAACTACTCTGCCGCGTGAATCACTGTGATTGGTTTCAAACGGTCTCCTGGAAAAGCAATTAGTAGATCCAGTTTTCGCAATACATATACATATACGGGCAAAATCTGAGAAACTGTTAGGTCCCCTTTCGTCAGACTAATATATTTTTCCGAAGCAAAAATCATTTTCGTGATGAACGCACGATTTTTTATAAGTTATCATTTTTTCAACCTGTTTTAGTCGAAATCAAATTCGAAATTCGAAAGCATATGGAATTCTATATCGAACGATAACACATGTATGCGCATAGATTTGCTGGATAACAATGGTGAAGTTTGACAATTCCCGAATACGTTGTTATCCGCGAACGAAAGACTGCAAATTTCCTGAGCCTCGTTGAGGAAAAAGATGGATCGGGAGTCGAAGCAGAAGCAGAAGCTCCGTGACGATCGAGCGATTTTTCCGGCGACCTGCGGCAACCCCTTATCTAGCACGTCACTCGCGCGCTTTCATTAATCTCTGCCAGTCAATTCTGATGGACGGAAGAAAGGTGGTAGGCGAGACGCGATCGAACTGAGACTGTGAACACGTCGACGGCGAACCACGAAAATCTTGACTTGCCCTCGCCATTGTCTTTCACCCGGGCGATAATTGACGCCAATCGGTATCGTGAAAAATGGTGCTCCCTTCGTTCGGCGAACTTCAATTCAACTAGCGCTACGCTTGCAAGCTCCTCGATACTGAATGACTCGCAGGAAGCGAGCGTGGATAAAAGATAGAAAATGAGAATGAAAAATGTAGAGAGCAGATGTCGGGAGAGAGACATGTTAATTACATGCGCGAGACTGCTTGCGAAAGCAGACATATTGACGAAAGAACAATGCACAAGCTACGAGTTTTGCAGCTTTGAGATTGGGAAGCCGTAGGCCAAGAATGCGGCCGGTATTCGAACGCTTCCAGGTAATGTGGTGCAGAAGAATTTCTAGAATCCGGACTGACGAAAAACAAATTAAAGGGGAGGGTTAATGGATTAATTAAAATTCTTGTATAAATTCTCCTACATTCTCATTCAGCCCGAACGCATGTTAGAGAATGTAAATCCCTCTCAAGAATACACAGTTTCTTCCTGTATGCTATTCTAGCTTTGCAGTAACGTATAAAAATATGGTTTCTCAATTCTAATCCAATCGACTATCCGGTCTTAATTTCTTTCACTGTAAAAAGGACCATTGCAAACGACATACCCTTTAGTGATCTTTCCCAACACTGTTTTTGCTCATCGAAGCTTTTCTACTGATGCTCGTTAGGAAATTCGAAAAAATCCGAAAAGTTCGGCAAGTGCAAGCAGAGCGTTTAAGAGTTTCGCTCCTATCGAATCTGTCGTGTATAGGGCGTCGGAGGGGGGGAAATGTCCGGGCGGCGAGTGCACACGAGGGGCATAATGTAGCCGCTGTCAAAACAGGGTGCCATCAATTACACTTCTTACGCGTGGAGCGCCGGTCGTGTCATATCGCCGTCACACTTGCCGATAGCTCGACTGCCAGTGTCAGCCGACGAGTACAGCGTCGCCGGGGACGAGCGGGGGGGACATATTGTAGAATGTTAAGCTTAAGTAACGAAAATCGATATGGTCGGCCCTGGCTGTCTACCCGGTTTCACCGAATCACGATGAACTTGCCGCGCCAGTAATTAACTACGAAACCTCGGCACTATTGTCGCGAAACTCCGCGGCGGCGCCGCCAATCGAGTTAAATCCGACTTAAGCGCAGTAATTAAGGTGAATTTGTTGATTCAGTGGAACGCGCGGATTCTGCGACCACTTGCCAGCCGACCCTCCGATACATAATACATGTCAATTGTGAACTGGTCTCCTCTCGACTCTTTCAACCCTTTTGAACTCCTCCCCCGCAGAGAGCGCGCGAAGGGTGGATTGATGAATACTCGAGGTACAGGGTTCAGTTGGAGTGGAGCCGCTTATGAAGTCAGGACGGTTCGATTCGAGTGAATCGTGAGTACGAGAACCGAAATTCAATTGTAAAAATTAGTCGTATTTAAAGGGAATCGCAACTCAAATGACGTTTAAACCGATTGGATACTAATTATGGATAATACCCCCATTAGCAGGCCTTTCATTTAATCGGAAATCGAATTAAGTTCTACTCGAACATTCCAACTACCCCGTTCATCGACGGTCAGCTACTCCCATCGGTGATTGTTTTATTGGCGCCCGCGCTCTGCCGTCATCTTCAACGGGGGACGACAGCTGTCGTTGTCATTTGAAGGATCTAGGACGCCGCCGATACGACAGGCCGTTCTCCACCAAACAGCCGCGATCGACTGATAATCCAATTCATATCTCGACGCCTAACAAAGCTAGAATCGATCACCAATCTATCCCGCCCACGATATCTCCATTCGCATTTGCAAGAGCGTCATGCGGGAAAACCCGTGTAAACGGCAAGTTTTCATCCCCGGCGTCCATCTCGACTAGCGGAATGCACCCGCTCTCGATAGATATTGTAGCAAGTTCGTGCAGCGGGCACAGTAGAATTCGGAGTAGCGCACTTCGCTTAGAACCAAGGGAGGCAGTTCCAGAGTTAGTCTCCCTCGGTGTCGCCGGACACTAATACCTTAAGGGTGGTTCAAGGCGTTCCATATTCCATTTCGAATTCCCGATACAGAATTAAACTAGCCAATCTTGAGGGGCCGGTTATCGAGAAGCGTGGAAACTCGAATTTCATTAAGGCGAATCGAGCCAGTGTCCATTAAAGGGCCACCGCGCCGCCGGGGAGAACAGAGAGAGAGAGGGAGAGAGAGAGAGTGCAGGTTGCTGGCGCGAGTTAATCCTGGCGATTAGAAGGCAGGGTGACGCGGTAGCTGGTCGCTCTCGGGCTTGGCCGAACTGGTCGAAAAGTCGTTAGGGGCGCACTTTCGTCATCGATGACACCCGGAGCGACGTAGTAGCGGCCGAGTGCATTAAGGAAGCCCAAGTGCACGGACGCCGCCGCCGTTGGAGCAAGTTTCGAGAGGCGATAGCCGCAACGATTAGGCGAGTGGAGGAAGCCGCAAGCAATTCGCAAGTCGCATTGTGGCCGGTTAGTCGGGATTGCCGACACTAATTCGAGTGGTCTCGTACCTTCACTATTTGAGGCTTTCTGTCCAATTGTTAGGCCCCGCCGCATTTACCAAACCCTCCAATGCAACTGGCCCCAACGGAAATATATACCGGTCGGACGCGTATTTCCGAGGGAAATTCTATAAAGGATTTTACCAAGCGGCTCATTTCGTCCAGCCGCGCATCGTTGCATTGCTGTCGAGGAGCGATTAAAATAAACACTGCAAAAAAGAGTGCAGGATTTTTCTCGATGATGCATATAATAAAGCCTGCAAATCTCTGGTCATTTCCGGCGGCAACCCTGTATAGTGCGGTATCGTGTCCAGCCTACCTATTATTTCCCCCAGATCTAATTAATCCTGAAAGCGTGTTATATTAATACGCGATAATTGAAACTTTCAATTAGCCACCGCTCATCACGTCGCCGGTCGACATTGTGAAAGGGGTCCGTGCGGGCCCGCTGGCGATATTTCAAGTCGGCAAAATAATTTTCGCCCTCATATCGCACTTGCCATGCATTTAGGATCGGCGCTAATTAATGTGCTCACATTATGATGCTCGATAATTAGGTAAATAGGAGAAATGCAATACCGGGGACTTATTATGTGTAAGAGCTTAGGGGAAATTAATGGGAGCGGCGCGGCGCGGCGGCGCGGGGAGGTAAGCGGTTTACGGGAAACTCCGTCTCGACGAGAGTCTAGCATCGGTAATATGCTCGCGCTTATGCTGATTTTTAATCTTCGCTCGCTTGTATCGTTCGGGATAGAGGGGCGCGTGGTACGCTAGTGATCCCGGTGATTGGATAATTAAATTGAGGATCACCGGCTATTCCGGCGAGCCTCCGCGCGCGCTCCAATCTGCTCGGCTCTGCCGAGCCGACGAGCGCCGGCTAAAACGGAAAGCCGATTAAAAAAGTAATCGTCCACGTCGAGCTGACCCAAATGCTCACAGCGCACGCCGACTATCTTCGAATTACCATAAGTCAGCCACACGGGAATTATGCATTGCCGCCGGATAACGAAGCGCTATCTATGCGCATGGTCCTCCACCGCGAAACATTGCCTGCCGAGATGTCCTTCTAACTGAATTTGTTTCGCGGCTGGGAGTCTGTTAATCATTTGCATATCTCGTGAAAAGGACTAGAGAGATTCGAGCATGCGATCGAAAAAGTGTGAGGGTTCGATCGCTCGGAGGTTTAAACAGGTATGATTGTTCTACAAAGTAAAGTGTTAGAAACCTTATTCGCAGAATTGCAAAATTGACGTGTGAACATTTGCTCCTTTTATGAGATTCGCACGCATTATACACCTCTTTTAGGACTTATCTCTACTATAGCAATTAACACTATAGCGCCGTTTCTATTTCCACAGGAAACTGACGCAAGTCATTTCTTTTGTATGGATTTAACAACTACGCTCATAAAAACCATTCAACATTATTACTGTCATTAGTTTCGGAACTCCCGGGGATTCCGGCGGAATAACAGCAAGCTATTAATTTGCCGTTGCGA
Organism: Crossocerus cetratus; assembly: GCA_963675795.1. Taxonomy (NCBI): domain Eukaryota; kingdom Metazoa; phylum Arthropoda; class Insecta; order Hymenoptera; family Crabronidae; genus Crossocerus; species Crossocerus cetratus. Next base: position 4,923,996 of record OY776664.1, on the reverse strand, counting down.
TATATGGTATGTTCATGAATTAATTACACCGGTTGCATTGGGGAGAAAAGGGCAGAGCAGTGTCGTGAGATAGGGGATTCGAGGCCGATCTTCAAGTCATTGCGTAAGTTCCCGAGACCTCGTTTACGCCGCGCGTCCGAGCGGCAGCGCGAGTGCTTCAAAAATAAACGCACGCAGCCGCCGATCTATTTGGACTGGTATGCATTTACCGGTAACTCTGACATACTTGAGAGCAAACAGCCGTGATGATAAGCCTGCCAAAAACCACATCCAAAACCAAAGTGTTTCCTTAAGGAGAATCCAATTGCGCTGCGGTTTGAGAGTAATAATCATATCGAATGAATATTGCAAAGTGAATTTTGCTATTAGGCACAAGTTCTGAAACGAATGGAATCCAAGGTACGGGTGAAAGGGACAACTGTGAAAATGTATGGCGAAGTGTAACGACATTGGCTGATTTCGCAATTTGTATAATGTCGGAGCAGGGGAAATTGCCAAAGTAATCCCAGGCCTCTCAGCCACGAATTTTCTTATCAGCATGACGGTGTCGAGACGACGACGACGCCGACGACGCAGCAGCAGAGGCTTCCGCCTTGATTATTGCCTGATAAAATGTAAATCGGCCCCTGTGCATAAATTAGGGAAAAACCCTCGCGCATTAATACAAGTCGCGTTACCACCCGCCGAGATCATTAGCTGCTTGGAAGGTCGACTATCTCGCGCCACGGAAGTCGGAATTTCGTTAAATCCACTTAATCAATCAGTTCACTGATTCTTCCTATCGCAAAAGTGTTATTTGCGTAAAATGACTTGGCTATTCCTTGGAAGATGGTTACTAATTATTTGAAATGCGACATCTAATTACTTTATAGCGTGCCAAAAAGATAATTAAATGATAGGAATGGCTTTAATTAAAACAGCCCGCGCGATATACCAAACCTTCGATTTCAATTACTCTTACTCTTAAGGAACGTCATTGTACGCTTCTACCTTAAAATATATTTAATACTTTCTGTGCAGTAGTCTTTTTAATATCCAGCACTTTGTTAATTTGCAATTTGCTATTTCACGTGCGTGCATAATATTCCACAATTTTCTCACGAGAGACTTTTCTCCAAGACGGTCAACGTACTCCGCTTGGCTGTTATCTCCGCCTCCGTTCGTATTAATTTCATTCCGGCTCTAACAGGGTTTCCGCACCCTCCGCGCCGGATATCTTCATTACACTCGATCTCGCCGTGGATCTCGAAACGTTTGCTGATCCAACTGCTGCGTCGGCAGAAACGCACTCGGGAGCATAGCCACATGCATGCGTATACAGACACGCGCGCGCGCCCGGTAATAATGGAATTCGGCAACGGGCTGGGGAACACATTGTTATTAGACGCTGGAGCTCCTAACTAAACAGATTCTACGCGCAATGCGTACTTGTCGTTGACGCGCGGCACCGTATAACGTCTTCAGTGAGTCTCGAGTGCAGCTGAGCGCGTGCGTAAACTTACGCAAATATAAACGCGAACGCGTGCGTTGCTTAATTCGTCATTACGCACCGACTGACGCAGGGTTTCTCTTCATCAACAGAGTGTTTTTTCGACAAGCGTAACCAGCTGTTCTTGCAGCGGAATAGTTCCATATCAAAGGTGGAATCATTGAAGATCTGGTCAGAAATGAGTGCACGTAAAAATGATCATGTAAGCATGTATAAAGAAATAATTGGATGAATTCTAAAGTTCCTATTGCTGTTAATAAACAGTTTAACTTATAAAAAATAAAGTTCTCCAGTATTCGGAGGCTCAATATTTCTATGATAAGCACACGGTGGAAATATGCGAGGAGTCATAAATGATCGTAACACACATACGCACACACCGGTAGAAAGAAAAGTGCGGGGTTCTCTTAATTAACCCAGATCAAGTTGGTCGGCCCTCGGCAATTAATTGAAAGCCGTCTGGCTATCGATAGCGGGCTTTCGATTAATAAGGCAAGTACATTCGGTTGACCGGACAAAGGCTCGGGTTATCCTAACGAGTCGGGATCTGATCTCCAACGGGCACGTACGTTTGACCCAGATCCGGTGGCGTCAATAAAAATGATTATAGTTTAATTAAAGCCGAGGTGAAATCCGCCGACGCACGAGCATTTCCCTCGTTGCGTGTAAGCTACAATCCCGCGATAATTTATGCACTGATGCGCGCTGCGCTCTAGTTTATCGCAGAGTACACCTGTTAACACTCGTTTCTGACGAACACGCACTGATGACCGCGGGGCACATCATTTATTAATATCGGGCGCATTCCTCGAATGCACTTTCCACGCGAAGTGCCTGGTAATCTACCATTGAAGCTCAAGGGCACTCCCGATAGCGGTTCGTTTACATTTGTCATCTCTGTAAGACAAATGGCCCAAATAATGAATCTGACATTCTTCGGGAAAGAAGATCATATGTAAGTTTACTTGTAACCAAACTCTAATTTCTTCTTTGCAATTCCCCCCAATAGTAATGAAGATTTGCAAGATCACTGTTTTAGCTTTCGCGAATTCTCCTACGTTAAGGATTAAAGCGCAAGGCTTTGACGGGGCGTCGTTTATGCCGGAGATAAATTTAATAATTAAACCCCAGCGTCAATGTTATGGATTTAGCTTTCGGCGAGCATTAAACTCGATCTCTCGGATTTCATATCTTGGAAACTCGATATCATTAGATCCCTGCCAGGATTATACTCATCGATCCGCAGCTGATCTAATTAGCAACAACAATTCCATCAAGCGGTATGAAGATATCCTTGCGTCAAGAATGGTCGGAATGTTTATAGCCGCGGAAATTCTAATTTCATTTGCACGCTCGAAAGTAAGCCAAGTTCGGCTGTTTGTTAAAATGAAATTCGTTTTCACGCATCACGCACCTTGACCTTATTCTTGTTCCATTTCAAACTAGGACACGTAATACCGAGATATTTTATTCTACTAGTGTATTTTAATCCCGTAGAAAGCGCCAGTAACCGTATAATTATCGCGTACGAGAACTTTGAAATGAGTTTCGCAATACCACCTTCCCTGCTGCTCGCTTCAACTTTTCGCGCCCAAAGCAATTTGCTGAATGTGACTTCCCCTCGCAGATGAAAGTCAGTCATATGCGCGCGACAGCATTGCTCATCTATCGCGACTGATTGTAAACCAGAAGATTGGTAGTCAAATATCCGAAGAACTTTAGTATGTTCACGTAATTACATATACTAAACACCTCCTAGAACTCAGTAAATGTAAGCGTTTGCGTTCTCCAAAATTTGGCAGCAGAACATATGATATTCACGCCAGTCTAATAAGGAAATACCGCTTGCCACTAAAAGTTACAATCAATCCCGACGTACACAACGCTTTGAGGGGACCTTCAAACTTCAAACACTGTTAATCCATATTGTTTGCGAATATTATTAATTATCCCAATTATAAAAGGGCATTTGCTCGATCGGAGAGAGGACGTGTCCTGGTTATAATGGATTTTCAATAGCGACGGAGCGGCGCGGTGCGGTGCGGGAAACGTATGCGCTTAACAAGCCAGCCCCTGTCCAGCGCGTTCACGGGCTGCAATCATCGATTCAATGGTAAACAACCGGGACCGCGGCAAACAGCGCGGTGCGACTTGTTTAAAAAATGTGGGACAACCTAACGAAAGGACGACGGCGGAGGCGAGGCGGAGGTATAACCCGACGCACTGGAAACTGTCAATAAACGGGAGCGCAAAAAACCCGATGTCACTCGAAGCGTCGGCCTGTCGAAAATTCGAGCACCTAACTAGCGGGTGACATTTTTTTCGAACGTGATTTTTTCGCACAGCCGCTCTCCTCTTGGCAAATTCATCGTGTCACGTTGTAATGCCAGCTTCTGAATGGCTTTACGACACACAACGGCCCGTCGAGTCCAGTGGCGAAATTCGGCTTCACTATTTTTCGAGCTTCCACGTGGATTTGGTGGAAGGCTCGATGATGGATAGTTGGATTCGGCCCGGACAATAGATGGACACAGCTGACCCGATCTGCTGATCCATTAATGTCATGACATTTACTTATGCCTCCACCATTATTCCCTCTCATCGATCACAAAATATATTATTTTAATTCACAGCCCGCTACTACTCGCTCTCGGGCTAATTGTTGTCGGATTGAAAATGTCCATATTTGTCATTTATTCCATAATACTATGCCAGAGTATCGCTGGCGAAAAATGAATTCCCGAAATTGACGAACCTGACAGAATTGTTATTTTCGACAATCACCAAATGACCACACACACACTGCTAATCCAATATTTATTCCCCTCCCCAAGTGTGGCAAACGCCTATCTCTCAGCCATAAACCATTACATTCATCTCGAGTTTTTCCCATTTTCTGCTCGGTTCCCTGGGTGGCCAGATGGATTTTTTCTCGCCGGATTTTCCCGCGCAGTTACTGCCACGAGGAAAACTGATACGCGCCTGTTTCCGGACAACGCTCACGCTTTTGTGCTCAGCTGCGTTGCGTACCAAACCGTAGTTCGAATACCGAAAGTTAGAACCGGAATTTCTCCTGGCCGAATATCTATTTTAATTGTAGCGTCAACCTTCTCTCACAGAAAGGGGGAGAGAACTGGTGCACCAGCGCTAATTAAATCAGAGGAATCAAGGAAATATACGAATTCCAGACTCTTTCTAATTGAGCCGCTATTAGTTAGCCTTATTCCTGCGGTGGTGGAAAACAATTTGGAAATTTGGCAGCGCGATACGTGCTGCTCGATGTGTCGCCTCATCCCCGCCCGACTGCTAACTCACACGGTTTCGAAATAACGGCCGTAATTGCGAGGCTCGACGTTGCGCCGAGTACGCAAGTAAGTTCCCAACTACGTGGTCGCGCGCGACGACACACACGCTGTACAATGTAGGAAATTTCACGATAATTAGTCTGCACAGCTGCACACTCTCTCTCCGTCTCCCTTCCGCTCGGAAGCTAGCCGTGAAACGATAAAGGCTCGTTCAGGGTGGCGACTTACTTAACAAACAGCTTCGAAGAACAATAGAATCCGAGTCCCACTAACATAAACCGAGTTCGTCCAAGCTGTTGGTTCAAGCTCGCAAGTCCTCGCGTATGTCTTGAAAGAAGCTCTACTCAAGTAAACGCTTCTCTCGCAGGCGAGTTTGTTGTCTGCTCGAAGCATACTCCATACTGGCCACTTGGAGGCTCAAGGTTCGCCGGCCGAATCTAGGACAATTTCGGCGGACTCGGTTATGCTAATCCAGATGGCAACCGAAACTCAACCACGCCGCGATTCCCGGAAGAAAGGGTCGATTACCGATTAGCATATCGATACTCGATACAGCCAGCGCCCAGTAGGCAGTCGAATCGATAATCGGGATTACCGCGGTTGGGCGGCGCACGCGGGTCCGATCGACGGCGTCATCCCTCGATAAAGCAGATATCAGGCTACAGAGAGCAGCGGGCAGCTGTGCGGCCGTCGGGTTTGCACATGTGCCGCGCCCTCCCTGCTCCCAAGCGCCCATTGCCAACTCGACGGGCCTCCCCCGAATCCGAATCTGGTATTCTCACGTTGCACCCTCGTCATCCCATGGCAGCCGACGCCGATCGATGCCTGCAGCCAGATGCAGCTTTCAATCGAGTCTGGGGCGGCGATCGGCCCTGCTGCTTCTGGTCCAGACAACGTCAGTCAGTCGCGAACTCATCGGCGAGCGGCGAGGTTCCAGAGTGAGAGAAGCGTGGGTAGGTTCCAAGTGGAATTAATTGGCAGGGCGGCGAGGACGTGGGGGTGGCGACAGTGGTGGTTCGGACGGCAAGAAAGGAAATGCACTTACTGGCCAGCGTCTGCGCTCTCCTATTGATCTGCGGCGGCGGCGTCGGCGGCGTCGGCGGCGAGCGACGGTGGTGGTGTGTCAGCGCGGCGGCTGTGGCGGTGGTTGTGGAGCACGGCTCTACTACGGTACTACGGGTGGGACCCACGGAACCCGCCCCGAAAATGTATCTTTCTCTGCGTATCGCGCGGCTGCTCCTCTTCTCCGCGATCATCTATGTCGGTGAGTACCTCTCCGCGACGAGCACGCATTCCTCCTGTAAGCCCATGGCCCCGAGAGGGCCGCTAGTTCTCTACGATTAATCGCTACCCCTCCTCAGGTCTCTGCTCCGAAGATGAGGAGAGGTTGGTGCGAGACCTCTTCAGAGGCTACAATAAGCTCATCAGGCCTGTGCAAAATATGACGGAGAAGGTTCACGTGCGATTCGGTCTCGCCTTCGTGCAACTGATCAACGTGGTGAGTGCGATTCTTTGTCCTTCGATCAGTGCGAGCCCTAACCCGAGACACGACCTTCCACGACTTTTGGGCGTGTGTGCATCTCCTGTCGAGATTTCTCCTGCCCTTTCGCCTGCCTAGTAGGGAGGTGCGAGGCCGAGAGCCTTCTATTGGCCTTTTGGTGTTGAGATTGTTCGCGGGCCCGTCTATTGTTTACTGTAAACATAGTTGCAGTCGGTGTTTGACACGATATAGATATATACACGCAGGTTGTTCACACCCATCAGATATATATGTCATCCGTTTGGATATATCGACGATACGCGATGAATTTCAGCGTTTTTAGGGCATTTCTTGATTCGTTCGGGATCTCTTTCATCGATCTTGAGTGACTCCAGCGTTAATCCGAGGAATGGGGGTTCAAATATTAACCTGAAGAGTTTTCGAACTTTGTGCTAGCTGTCTCGTAACGCTGCTCCTTATTTTCCCAGAACGAGAAGAACCAGATTATGAAGTCAAACGTGTGGCTGCGTTTCGTGTGGGTGGATTATCAGTTGCAATGGGATGAAGCCGATTACGGTGGAATCGGAGTGCTCAGGTTGCCGCCCGATAAAGTATGGAAGCCAGATATCGTACTGTTCAACAAGTACGTTTAGCGGCTGGCATTTCATCAAATCTGCCACTATTTAACAAAAGTCCCCGGCAAGTGGTTCCTATCGACATAATCCTCCTGTAATTTCAGCGCCGACGGTAATTACGAGGTGCGGTACAAGAGCAACGTTCTAATCTATCCGAACGGCGAGGTGCTCTGGGTGCCGCCTGCCATTTACCAGAGCTCCTGCACCATCGACGTCACGTACTTCCCGTTTGACCAGCAAACCTGCATCATGAAGTTTGGCTCGTGGACCTTTAACGGGGACCAGGTGTCCCTGGCACTCTACAACGACAAGAACTTCGTCGACCTCTCGGATTACTGGAAGAGCGGCACCTGGGACATCATCAGGGTGCCGGCCTATCTAAACACCTACACGGGCCCCTTCCCCACCGAGACCGACATCACCTTCTACATCGTCATTCGGCGCAAGACTCTTTTCTATACGGTCAACTTGATTCTCCCGACGGTACTCATCTCGTTCCTCTGCGTCCTCGTCTTCTACTTGCCAGCGGAGGCTGGGGAGAAGGTGACGCTGGGTATCAGTATTCTCCTATCTCTGGTGGTCTTCCTGTTGCTGGTCAGCAAGATCCTGCCGCCGACCTCCTTAGTGCTGCCGCTTATCGCTAAGTACCTTCTCTTCACCTTCATCATGAACACCGTCAGTATCCTGGTCACCGTCATCATCATCAACCTCAACTTCCGCGGACCCCGCACCCACCGGATGCCCAAGATCATCAGGAAGATCTTCCTCAAGTACCTGCCGATCATTCTGGTGATGAAGCGACCCAAGAAGACCAGGCTGAAGTGGATGATGGAGACACCCAATGTGACACTGCCAGCTTCCACCTACTCGGGAAGCCCGACCGAGCTGCCCAAGCACCTGCCAGCATCCCTGGCCAAGCCCAAGATGGAGGTGATGGAGCTCTCGGATTTGCATCATCCCAATTGCAAGATCAACAGGAAGGTACACCATACCACCAGCGGCTCCAGTGCCGCTGGCGCTGGCGAGGGTATGGGAGATAGGAGAGGATCCGAGAGCTCGGATTCGGTCCTCCTTAACCCCGAGGCCAGTAAAGCTACCGAGGCCGTCGAATTCATCGCGGAACATCTCCGAAACGAAGATATGTATATACAGGTGAGCAACTAATTATAAGAGCAATTTAATCCTTGCGTGGATATTTGGCGCGCTCAAACTTGGAACTATATCTATCTGAAGATTGCTCTCCCAAACTTCTTGGAACTTGTTTCAAGATGTAAACTACTTTCTATTCCTCGTACTTGAACCTCAAGTTGAATTGCGTGTAATCCGAATTATAATCCTCAGACAAGGGAAGATTGGAAGTACATGGCGATGGTGATCGATCGGCTCCAGCTCTACACGTTCTTCTTCGTGACCACAGCAGGCACCATCGGCATCCTGATGGACGCGCCGCATATCTTCGAGTACGTCGACCAGGATCACATCATAGAGATCTACCGCGGCAAATAATCATGCCAGGACCCAGGCGCGAGAAATGGTACTCGAAAGCTGGTAATTCCAGAGACGCGATGTACGTTGTACATCGGTCTCGCAGAGCCGGTCATGGCCAGCGGGGAAAGTCCGATTCTTTTAAGGCGAATCGACCAACGCCCTCGGCACGCGTCGTCGATTCCGCGCGCTCCGATCATCTGATTTTACCATGAATAGTGCGATTTTATATAGGGAGAATTGGGTTCTTTTGTACTAGTTGTCATCTTGTGGTCGTAGAGTGCGGCAAGCGACGGCGAGGGTGTGGAATCGCTCGAGCGGTTCTAACGCGTCACGTTGTCCTTTTGTAGCGAATCGCTCTGTCGTAACTCACTGTTCTCGCTTGTTACTCGCTTTAGGACCGGCCGTACAAAGTGCACTAGGAAACGACGGCCTGCTACCGAATGAACCACGTCTATCATAGGCGCGTGCATATCTCGGGCGGGCGCGACCGCCCCGAGACTTTTAATCGTAAGTACCGAATGCTCACGAGAATCGAGGCCCAACGAGACCTTTTCTATTTACGAAGTGTTCCTTCATCCTCGCACCACCGACTTACCATCGCGCAATCGCCTTCGGATGCCTGAGTCTGCGATCGTGAGACGCATGGCTCGCGCGAGAGCTCAAGTACATAATGTCATCATCCCCCAAATACATACATATACTCATCGCTCGGGCTCGGCACAAGCAACTCGACACCAACTTAACTATATACTTTATTCCGTGGTGGGTGTCGCGGAACTTTGACAATTTTCATGGGAGTTTCCCCAAAGAGGACTTGAATCAACCCATTGATAATGAGTTGCAACCGGCTTCTTAAGTTGCCAACTGATTTTTATAAAGCAGAATTATATCGCGCTCCAGACACGCTACCATTGATTGCGAACTTGGCAACTTTCTCTTCCAATCTCTCGAGCGACGCGATGTATTCTATTTTGCTCTCACGAAATCATCGCTTTCACGAAGGCTTGCACTCGACTCTACCAAATTCCTGACGTCAAAAGACGATTCCACTCTGCCTTCTCATTCTCCACGATTACTTGTCTTCCCGGAAGAGCGTGACCCTCGGCAAAGCCAAACTTTCAGCCCCGAACGCCACGCGAGGAAACAGCTGCAGGAAATACATACTACGAATTTAACGTCTCAGCCGAGAATCCCGGCGAATCGAAGGGGCTCGATATAGAGAAAGTGGGCGGCTTGAAAGCGAGAGAGAGGCTCCGTAATTTTTATAATAAGCATCCGAGCAATCGTACTCTCTAACCATGCCATCTGACAGGTCTAAGGGGTGTGGAAATACACTGAGCGTTGAAGACAAGTCGGAGGATAAATCAGAATATAAATCTCACACTTTCTCCATGGCGGACTGATCTTCGGGCAAGATCGAGTCATCTTTTGCTATGATTCACTTCGATCTTCTCTCCAAGTAGCCAGTGTCTTTCCACCCCGAACGAATTAGGTATAATAGAAGCGAGGGGTTGTGAGGACAGCCGTTCCCATTTCTGAGGCGCATACTCGTCTCTTAGGACAATTTTATATTACTGACACTATCTATCGAATTTAGCGAGGAATAACTCTATTATTACTATTAACCATAGTTCACGATTATTACTGTTATAGCGATAGTCTATCATGCCATCCTTCCAACCGAGTATGCATGATACACCGTCGTCTCATTGACACCGGTTCAGCCACGTTACGCCGTCTGAATAAGATTTTAATTATTCATTCCCGCCGGACGGAATCTGTGAGTCAGTCTTCTTTTCACGTTGCAGCCAATATTGATTAACAACTTATTGCATCAACCTAATCTGCAAACTATCGATTCTCGATAATTGATCGTACAAATCATTCGTATGACTTGCTATTAATACAGAGTTTATACGTATTTGATTGGTGGAAGTTTCGCTTAGATTTTTACTGCCTAATTCATAATCGGTGAACTTCAAAGGCCTATTCGTTACTGCTTTCGTGAAATAAACATATTTGGGAGTTTCGGTTATAGCACAAAGTATCTGCGCGCAACTTAAGAAAGCTGAATCACAGTTACCTTGTTATGACCATGTGTGACTATAAAATCTCGGCACGCGGAATCCAACCGATTAAACAGCACGATCTTCGATCACCTTGTGAACCATTCGATAGGAGGAGTTATCGTCGCGCGGAGAAGCTCGCGTTTTGCCAACTGACTGTGTAAAAGCGCACATTAGAGAAGCACAATGTCTCACGGCCCCGAAAGCTCCAATTAACTGGTTACGCCGGGCAGTCGTACATTTGTATTCGGCGAGGACTTACACACATACGTACAATGTGTACTGATGCTGCATATGGTAAACAAAGTGTACAGAGTAATTGTTAGACGGTCATGTTTTCTCTAATAGAAAGTCTCGCCGCGACGCGAGCGACAAATGATTTATCGCTTCCCGTTGATCATATCCTGTTGACTTTACTAGCAGTGTCACCTACCAGTTTGAGTGTTTCACTTGTATGCTACGTTAAGTGAGTTGTATGTAGAGTGAACTCATTCCTAGCATCGAAATTTCTTCCAAGTGTTTCGAATCTGTTGAATCAATTAACTGAAAAATTATCCGATCGATTCCACTTGGTTTGGTATGGGAAATCTTGACGCTAATCAAGGTGCTTGCTAAAGGTTTCAAGATCACTGGTTGTATGTATTGAAGCTGCTACCATTATTTCGACAGCGCGCGTTGGTCTGTATTCCTCGCGATGATATTGACACGTTACATCGGCATGCCGTTGACAGATTTTTACAAGACGTTAGTGATTTGACCTTTATACTTTTCTAGACGTATAGGGAGGGAGGGAAAACGCGGCCGGTTCATGCCTCGACGAAATGCACAGCTCGTCGCGCCTGGTCCTGGAAGATGCTGTTCGGTATGGAATAATAATTTAAGAAGAAGAGAAATGCATAGTTCTGGGGTCATGTACGTGCTAGTTGGAGATCGGCAACAAAGGAACACCGAATTGTATCGTGCATGCGTTCGCCGGATTACTCTATCATGATTTAATTCCTCGTAACACGTGTCTTCCTCGTTGTAAACACAATAATTAGGGAGTAGACTAACTCATTTATTTGGACTCGTCGGACTTGAGTTGATCTTGGAAATGTCGCTTGCTCACTCTTGCCAATTCCTTGTTCGGTCCATTCGGGCGTTCACCCATTTCCGAAAAGTCATCAGGAACATTCGTTCGTTATTGTGTGAAAGGGTGAACGGGAACAATTGTCGACAAGGAAGGACTTAAGGAATCCAGCCAGCGAACATAAAGCCACACAGTCACCCCCACACACGCAGTTGTGATTACACGCGACTAAAGCTCCGAAACCGCGATGTAACAATCAACTTTTCGTCTTTAAGGTAAATGACTTAATCGTAAACAGAATCACTCGTCAATAGAGGATAAAAGCGATAGCGAGAGAAAACCGTACAATCGAGTGCTCGAAATCATCGCCGATTTAAGGGTGCGCTTATACTAGCAGGCTATTCCTAGGCCTATCCTAGGAATAAATAGGAAAGAGATTGTAACCGCAGGACTTAGAAAATGAGCTGAATGGGACGAGTACTTTCCAATTGCAATACTCATCAGTCCGCGCCAAATGATTCGATGATTGGAAGACACCGTAAAGGAATGAAAGTTATTTTCATCTGAACTGTGAGTGGGTTTAAAAGGGATTGGAAGAACGAATTGCTAGTTTAAGGGAGCCCTAATGACGTTCGAATATTGGAGCCGACATGAATTACTCGAGTCCCATGTCTACTAGAGAAAAGGATGATCGTATCAGCGAACATACACTAGTCTATCGTATATGTAAAGAAACTACAGTAGCATTGTTGAGCCGAGGAGGGAAATTTGTACTTTATTATGCATGAGGAATCGTCGTACGTACCATTGTACCCCATTACCGAGACACTTTCGTTTGGTAGGTGTAATTGTAAGCTAGGCGATACATACACATAAGTAGTAATTTTCATGAGGAAATAAACATTACTAAGTGAACTAAGCTGCTCCCGCTTCAACAGTGACTCTACAGTTACCATGTTTACTTGTTCTTGCTGCTGTCAGACCGAAATAATCGCCGCTAATTAATTTCGGTGAGTGTTTTGCTCATACATACTTGGAATGAAGCGATTTAATACTACAGCTTTAATTGAATTCGATGAAAAGCTATTCAACTATTTGAATGAAGAAAGAGTCTTGTTAAACCAAAGGAGAATATAAATAAAATCTAGCAAGTTTTCCTAAATCTAGAACAATAACTCGCCGAAATCAGATAGTGCGATTGACGCTCAAAGGTTCTATGGTTCTTTCAGCATTCTTTCTCTTACGATTGGAGCGGAAATGCGTGCTATTTTCTATTACAATGAAGATAGAGTTGGCTGACACTACTATACTTGCTTGATCAATGCTGCTCCGAGGACGATGATACTTTGCGTTTTGCACACCTGAGTCCGAACAGTGCTCACTCGTTTCATATCATTAAGAATGTCACTGCCCGAAATTGTTTCGCCTCAAAAGTGCAACCCGCCTCGCGGATTTATACTTTTACCGAATCTTAAAGGGTAACAACAGCCTAGGTTATAAGTAATTCTAGTCTTACCGTAAGTCATAGAGGTATGCCTATACGATAACGGTAATACAGAATTTACCAGTTAACCTTAAGTAACATTAAAAGTAAGCATAAACACCCAAGGAACTTGTTGATAAAATATAACACTGTTATATCTCTACGTTCTTTCTCTGAATGCACGTTTACCTCTGCCCACCAATTAGTCTATCAGCATCGGCTTCTAAAGATTGGACTCGGTGAATTAGCATACGTCGACCAATCCCAAATGGGAAAATGTCTTATCTCTACATAATATTACCAGAACACTTGCAGACGAGTCCAACAAGTTCTATGAAGGAAACGAAAACAACTATTTTAGGGGAGAATTGATAGTACATATCTAGTCACTAGAGGAAGGAGAGAAATGAACGTCTATAGTCTAAAAGAAGTCAAGGAACTACGAGACACATTGGGAATGGACCAACTACATCGGAGGCTAAACAACTACGAGACACATTAGGAAGGACCACTACATCGGAGGCTAAACAGTGAAGAATCCGCCGAAGAAGGAAATGGAAGACATTTATTTTCATGTCATTTATTTCAACAATTTCATAATAACGTAATAATGTTAATAATATTACAATGCGGCGATTACGTGCTCACCAGTTAACAGGGAATTTTCATATAGATCAACGTTTTGTTGCCTCGAGGAAGAGCCCAGCATAGAAATATAACAAATTTTTTATTTATTATTAATTATTATTTATTCCCCCTCCCCCACCGCCTCTCCCTCTCACTCTCTCTCTCTCTCCCTCTGTTCCTGGCTGCCTCCATTCCTTACCCTTCGTTATTCCATCACCTTGGATTGTTATTTACCAGCGACTGTCAGTATGAATTTTTACTAGTATCATCAGGCCAGGCTGCTGTCGAGGCATAATTAAAAGTCAAGTGAGATCGAGGGTGAGTCAGTTCAATTGCATCGTGTCCCACCAGGGCCCTCTGTCTCTCTCTATCTCTCTCGTTCTACGGAAGAAGGAGTATGTGTTTTCTCTTTGCTCGCAATAATGTAATATATAGTGTCCCTTTATTATTTATTCCTCGATTCTCCTCGCATCCTCGCCTTCATCCTCCACCTTACTCTGTTCTGTCTCTCTGTCTGTCTCTCATGCACGCGCACACACGCTCTCACTCTCGCGATTAATGCTTTCGCCCTCTCCCACTCGCGCACCGACACAATAAATCGCAACTGCGCCCTATTAACAGGTCCGACCGACTGCTGTTACGGTCGACAATACATATGTACGAGACGATCCTTCGTTAAACGTATGGTTAACTGGAAATTAAGAGGGTATTAGGTATAGAAGAGATAGATTGTGTTTATAGGTTCGTTTGCCTGTCTGCCTTTCTTCCCCACTCTTTCTCTGAACAAACATTCGCTCGAGTCTCGTTCGCGCGTTACACCAGATTTCTAAACCACCATCCTGACTCAACAGTATACTTACACACCCTCTCCCCTTCATTTTTTCCCCTCTATCAATCTTTTTCTCCCGTTACTGTGCACGACGCACTCATAGATACATGCACGCACGCACGCATACACACACACACACACACACCCTCGCGTTCTCCTTCCAGCGTGTGATTTTCGTAAGTTCAATAGAGGTTAATTTGAGATAATTAGGTTTCGTTAGGTTTAGAGAGAAAGTGTGAGTCTCGATTTAAAGTTTCCTCGAGAGCCTAAACTGCTAAGAGACTACTACCGTTGAATCACCCCTATAATTACGGTTCTCAAAGTATAGCTATAGTTTTCATTTCACTCTATTGATTACAGGCTAGCCTTTAATATTCAGTTAATTGATTATTGATTCATTTACTTACTCGTGTCCTTTTTATTCGTCCTCTCCTCTTTTTTTGGGTTTATAGTACGAGTTTATGATTTTAGCGTGTTCAATAGTTTAAATATGTATAGATTATGTTTAGTGGTACACGTGGGTTTAATGCGCCTCTCGTTCCCAATTTCCCGGCATCGGAATTCTCGGAGGGATTACTTCCCATCGTAGCCCCGTGAGCACCCTTCCCCCCTACCCCCCGCTTTCATCCCCCTTTACCGGCCCGCGGCTGCTTTCACATTTTCCGCTTCCGGAAGTTAGATTTTCCCCGGCATTTTTCGTTCCCTCTTCCTAGACAGTCTGTAAGTTTTGCACGTGTGCCTAAACTCAGTACTAGGAAAACAGAGATTTCACGGTGAATCGCGCGCGATGAGAGCTAGCGTGAGAGTTTAAAGCCCTTCGCGAAAGGGGAAATCGCCCGTCGAAGGAAGTATTACGAACCCGAGTCTTTTTGTACACCGCTGTTTACGAAGGTCTCTTTGGTAAAAATTCAATTTAAATTCAGTTGGCTGTGACGCGTTTGATTTAGGGTTACGCCTATAGTCTCCCGTACCCCATTGATTTACTCGGTTTCCCGTCTTGCCACTATGGGGGGAGTCTAAATTAATCCCTCCGCCGATTGCTTGTCTAGTGAGATGCACTTTGCGCGCTCGAATTAAGTGAACCGCTCCCGACTGTTTACAAACTATCGGAAAAGAAACTCCGGACAAGTACAGGCTGCTGCTTCCGTGGACGAAATATTGGAAAATTCACATGCAAAACTTGCTGCAACTTTCAATGTATCATTAATGAAATTGCTAGCTAAAGAAAACCGAATGGAAGATAGTGAGAAATTCAATGAGATACTTAGATGACTTTGAATAAATACACAAGTAACTTGATTCGAACAATTTCGAAGTGGTTCACTTGGCAGTTCGAGAGTGCAGAGCGAAACTAGGGGCACTCGTGTACGTAGCTTTATCGTAGGTACCAATCGCTCTACCCGTCGTATACCGAGTACAGTGTGCCAATTGACATTAATCGGCAAGGTTTCCTCAATCCACGGGATTCTAATCATTAGAGAGCCAATGCAATATACAATCTGTACAATTTACACGATAGCAACTCACCTCTATCGAGAGTACAGTCAACTCAAATGCTACTAATATACAGGAAATATGTATCGGAGACTGTCCGAGTTACACTACGTCAGCACTTTGTATTTATTAAAAGAATCTTTGTTTTCGTATAGAAATTAATGTAATCAACACCCAAACTTCTCGGCGGCTGTTTCTTCTTTTCTAAAATAATATCTAGTCAAGCGAATGTCTTTTGATTATTAATATTGGTAGGCTTATATTTGTTGTATATTAGCAGGATTCAAGCCGCGTGTACTTCTCACCAATGTCACCCTCTAATTACGCTTTAAAGTTACCTATAAGGATTTGGCACTTGAACTTGCGTGTCTCCATCAGCTAATTATTTATCTGGCACATGTGTCGACACACCTTGCCCTTGACTCGCCGGACCTAATCGCCAATCGGGCTGCCGAATGGGTATTCCAAGAAATTAGAGCTCGGTCGATGCAACATTTCAAATAGAATGCATGAAACTTTTTATTACGCATGAAAATATCTCGAGCACAATTTTCAATGGAAATTCAGCAACCACAGCAGTTCTCATCCCTTCAATATCGGTACGGCCAACAACCATCATGAAATAAATTATTAACTGCGCAGGAAACGGGTAATTGATTGGAATTGATTCAAACTAAAGCTAATATAACACTAATTAATTCCAATTAGAGCTAATCCCACTTGTCAAAGTGAAATCCCGGGATGTTCGGTCTATTGAACCAGTGATATTGAAAATCTGGCGCAAAAAGGACACAACAGAGAAAATAGCCTCGAAATCACGTCGATTAACGAAAATCATCTCGATCACTAGCCCATCTATACCGCGCGGCAAATACTCGAAATCAGAAAGTATGAAAGTGTGAACTATCCACCGGCACTACTCTCCAGCAGGCAAAACAAGACGTTCATCTTTCGAGCATCGTCGCTAACCCTTCGCTCTCTGATGCGCGCGCGGGCGCGCGCACTTTCGTAATCCTGGCAAAAACTGGAAAGCCTGCCAATAAGTCCTTGGAGTGCCGAAAGGTGCTCGGGCAACTTCGGGCGCGAGTCTGCGAAACTATCGCGCAACGGGGAAGCAGCGTAAAGAAAAACGTCAGATGAAGGTACAGCGCCTGACAAAAATGGCTCAGATATAAGCGAACTGTACAGACTGCGACAAAAAGTAAGGGCGGCTGAAGGGATTTCGATTTAGAATAAAAAAGGGTGGAATTAATTTGAAAGTATGTATTGCGTTGCTTGATTTTCGAATGCCTTTGAGACATTGAGAGTGATACTGAGACATAGCTCTATTGAAATACCCACGTACCGGCACCTGAAAACACCGAGGTAGCTGGCGGGAGACCAATTCGATATGGAAATTTGGACTCGATTTCACTCGGCTCTTCGACCCCTGAAAACACATACACGCAAATCAAGAGGCAGTTGATTGGAAACTCGTTCAATTCATAGTGTTTCGAACTCGGGAATCGTATTATGCCTGAAAATACTTGTCTATCAATATCTACAACTACTATTCCACGTTTGGAATAGTTCGGTAGACATTAACAATCTCGCTGCCCCCGCGTGTTATGCAAAGTTTTAGTGGGAGATTCATCGAAAAAATTGTATAAATGCATGACGCATTTTCAAAACCAATACCCGATTGAATAGTATACATGGGAGAATGGAAAATCGGAGCTATGGCAGACAACGAAACGGTAAATAAAGCGGAGGGGGTGGGTCGAAATCCAGTGAACCCCTTGTTTAAAAAGCGCAGCACCCTTTACCCAACAATAGAATACAACAAAAAAACTCGGGAATCGACTTCACTGCTTACTTTTTATTCTGGTGAGCTGGAAAAGGACGAAATGTAGTGAAATTTGCCTGTCACGCGGTGGTGGCCCACTCTTTATTGCTGATAAAAAACCAACGAAATAGCAAATGGAGAGACTAGTTAGCCAACCCCTAGGTTACCCCATGCTTGGATACTAGCAATTTCGCGGAAGACTTGGGCGTGCTGTAGAATTACATAGGTTATTTTAAGCTAAGTACATAGGTCTGACTAGTCCGCTTCGAGCAAGCGGCTCGACAGTACGATTAAAATGTTGTTCGGAGTTCTCTCGGAGATCTAGAGATCAGAGCTATTACGGTGTATATATCGAAGGTCTGTATTTAGAGGTAGGTACAATCATATTACATATCGAAAGGAGCGTTCTCGCCACGCCGGACAACGTCACTTGGAGTTTCGGGGGATTGTCTTGAATCAGAATAATTTTAAGCGACTGGTGTGTCTCAATGAGCAATCTTAGTTATCCCTAGCAGTAATTAGTAAGTCCTTGGACCTTCGACGTTCTCTCTCCGGCCGAATTCCACTCTGGAAGAATTTCGAGGAGATCCTCCGGAGCAACACAACTTTTCTCACCCTCGCGCTGGGAGATCGAGCTTTCGAGAGGAACTGGAAAGCCCAGGAGTCAGTCGGCCGCACTACGAAACTTACTAAATTCATCCATCAAGAAATTCGAACAAGACGAAGTGACGCTTCGAAACAGAAATGGTGCTCGAATCACCAGTCGCACGCGGCAATAAATGTAATTCAGTCGCACTTAAAAGCCCACTGACTGCGTCGGCTTGCCATCCGCATTTCCTAATCGGCCCTCCACGCCGCATTTCCCAATCAATCGAGCGAGACATTCGAAAGGTCGCCCGCCTACCACACTGCCCAATTAGCCGGTTCACGAAGCTCGAGATATCGCGAATCACCCTGTACATATTTCGCCTACTACCAACGCCTAAGTAGCCTTCGCGTCAATTCTCAGCCCCAACTATTGAACCTGTATGTACCGACCCACCCCGCTAGAATTCGTCATTGAAATCACGGTGTGTGTAAACCTCGCGAGAAGTAACGCGCCTCAGAGCCGTACGTCCCTTCTCTACCTCGTATTCGTAAAAAAAAACCTCTCAACATTACGTAGTACAGGCGGAGAATTAATATGTATAATATGTATATATATATATATATTTATTTGTTTATTCATTTATTTATATATTTATAATATTTATATATGTATATGTATACCTAAATACGTTATCGGTAAACTATTTATTCATTCATTTATGCGTATTCATTTAATAATAATTATTGTTACTGTTTACTCATATTATTAATGCATTTTATCGGTATTAATGTTCATTATTAATATTATCATTGTTGCTCGTCAAGTTATCAATCTTAGCATCGGTATCGTTATTAGTATTTATTATTTCATTATTAACGCTATCCGCCACCGTCCCCGTTATTATTTATTATTACAAGAGTAGTAGTTTACATTTACAGCCGCCGCACCCGTGCGCCTGGCAAGCTGAGTTTCGCTTATTCGTCTTCCGCTTCTACATTGCCCGTTTCTTGCTCGCTCCAAGGGTGCGCAAGCTGCCTTACGTCCCTTTCCCACCGGTGCTTTCCGGTATAAGCGATCACGCTTTTCTGCTTGCTTTTCTCCAGTTGTTCATAGAGCACTTCGCGCATAACAGACGTAACAATTCTATGGCGAATCGGCGGCAAGCATCCGCCTGAGAAAGGGACGTCACCGCTGCCCCGGTGAATATATTCGACTATTTACACACGTCTCCCGCGAGTATCGAACAATTAGCCACGACACTGGCAATCCTAACACGCTGGTGATCCTCTGTCCTCGAGTCCGATCTGAAGCCGCAGTCGGCAAGCGCATCAGCCGCAATCGAATCTGCCGCCCTCTCACTTACTCATCTTTATTGGCGAGAAATCGAGAACTTTGCGTTTCGTACCGAATGCATTTCGAGTTTAAAACGAGTTTCGTCTCCGAGGTTATTGAGAGCGTTGACAAAGCTCTCGCGCGTGAAATTCCTGTATAAA
Source organism: Crossocerus cetratus (assembly GCA_963675795.1). Taxonomy (NCBI): domain Eukaryota; kingdom Metazoa; phylum Arthropoda; class Insecta; order Hymenoptera; family Crabronidae; genus Crossocerus; species Crossocerus cetratus. The sequence continues at coordinate 4,904,124 of OY776664.1, read as the reverse complement.
TAGACCTCTTCGTAATCTGCGAATTATTATTGCCAAGTTTATTGGAATACACTCTTGGAGCTTCGAGGTACTGAAACATTTCGAGGGTCAAAGCAGTTCTGTCAATAAAAATCAGCGAGAAATCGGTGAGGCGGAAACGATCGCGGCGGTCGACGCTCGATCCGACTGAAAGCGACTGGCTGCGTAGCCTCCGATTTAAACGAAGAAGAACTAGTGGATCGCGCGAGGAAAGTCGGAGAGGAGATCTCTCGTTGAGAAAGAGGAGATAAACGCGAAGACCCGGCGAGGCAGATTGTAGGCCGGGCCCTCGGAAAGACGAAATATCGCGACGAGTACATGAATGAACGTCACCCTAATCGCGACAGTATGAAAACGGCTTAAAAGTCCGCCGGTCTCCTCGCGTTCTGCATTCGCTGCGTGGAACAGTTCCATCAAAACCCAGTGGGTTCGCCCCTTCCGTTCTCTTTTGCTCCCCATCGCTCTCTCTTCTCTCTGTCTCTTTTTTTTCATTCTCTCTGTCGCCTCTCTGTGATAAGTCGATCGAGTTCAAGAAGGTGGAAACACTTTTCGGCAGCGCGTGTGGTTCGCCGAGGTAGCAGGGCCCGGCTGCACCTCGATTGTTCTCTACTGTGTCACATACCGGCTGAATTTAAGAGTGGCTTTTCACCGCGGCTCGTTAAGGGAGACCCCCTCGGAAGAGGCGTCTCGTTACACTTATAGTTGATTTTCGTCGCATCGCGAATGACGAGTAAAAAAACCTACGACTCGATTTGCGCTCGGTTTCGAGTGGCTCCTTAACACGCTATCGCCCCGTCGATTCGTGCAAGCGCAACTCCAATTCGGCCGCTTAGCCGAGAGCTTTTGTCCCTCCGAAAACCTCAAGATTCTAGAATTACTCGATTAATATCTCAATAAATCAATAATGGTATGAAACCCATTCTAACTGCACTCCTTCGCACCATTCGATTTATCAAGTTCGATAATTCATATGCCGCGCGACAGTTTCCTTTTGCAGTTTCTGGAGATTCGGGCGGCAGTGCACGAAGAGGAGCGATAGTGTGCCAAGTGAGGGAATATGAATTTCTACTGACTTGTTAAGTGACGCAGGAATGACGACGATGTCAACGGAAAGCTCTCTTTTCCTGCTCGCTACGTGGCTAGATTGGCCAGGCTCCTTGTCCTTTCGAATTTTACCCAAGTTTCTCCTAATTGTAATTGTCTCGTCTAATTAATTCCTACGACCCTGAATTTCGTGCGGCGTTTTAACTTCGACGTCTGGAGCGCGATACGCCTCGGACTTTCTCTTTCTCTCTTGCTCTCGCTTTCTTTCTCAAGGGAAGAAGACACTAATTGGTGTCCGAGGCGAGTATATCACGACTGGGTGGGTTTTTTTCTTTTGCTGCCCGTGTACCGCGCGTTATAAGAAAAATAAATGAGCAATGAATTTTCAGTGAGCAACTCGTTGCGAATCTCGACGACACTTTTTCTCCTCGATATGTGGTTAATGCATAGGTTCTTGTAAAACGAGTATATTGTATATTATATACGTGTATACGTTAGTCATTATTAGTACTCGACTGGCAATTAACTGGCTTTCACGCTGGGCTCAAGTAATTTATTCTCCGTCTCCGTCTCCCTGTCCTTGCTACCTTTTTATTAATTTTCAACCCGACGTGCTTTCATGCCTCCCACGTCACACTTTTTAGTTCGCCCAGCACGTAATAACGATAATCATAATAATAACACTACAATAGGAATAGAGTCGATTCGCTTTGAGCAGGACGCGCAGCGCTATCAAACGCCCCTCGACGATCATCGAGGACCATCGAGAGGCCCGTCGGTCTCTCTCTCGCGCGACTTTCCACCAACTTGAACTACAGCGAACGTGGCCAGAAAGGAAGTGGATCGAGGCAGTGTGTTCATCTTGTAACGAAGACCGCCAGTATGCTTTTTGCTCTTGTCACAGGAAATCTGGCGAGTCTTCTTACAGTATGAAAGACCTGCGTCGCACAGCCCTCCAGTGACAGTGAATGCTTCTCTCGGAGAAAACGGCCCTCTTCAAATCAATAGACAAAATACCTCCATCTCTCTCAGGATACATTAATTAATATTTCAAACTCTGTGACATCGAAACGTCGCATGGAGAAAATGGACGTAGAATTGAAAAGCAACGTGACCACACGGGGCAATTAATAAGATTGTTTATTCATTCATTCGATCGTGATTCTTGGGGAAATTTGCGTTAATGCTCCGACTGAAAGGCTCCATTAAAGTTTGCAAAAGCTAATGAAAGAAGTGGGGCGCACAATCACTGGAGGGTTAACGCACGTAACTCGTTCCGCTGCATCGAACTATCGGCTGTTCGTCCGTGTAATAACGACGCTGTTCTAGTGTATTTTTTTATGTTTCTCATAGCTACGCTTCGCTCTACTGAACCCTTCCGGCACGAACCTTTAGGAGTTTTAGTTTTACGTCATACGTTACTTAATTAGTTATCAGCAGCATCTTGCTGTATACTTTAAAGAACAAAACGACTGTCTGCGGCAGGGCCAATTTGGCATTGCCGTTCCTCATGCTTAATCCTTTTTTTGGTTTAACTCTTCAATTAAGGTTACCCGCTACGTTTAATCGGATCCTGTAACACCGTTTGGTTAACAACGTTTAATTACCTCGTATTGAATATCTTTATATTTTATAGTTAGTAGCTTTATATGATTAAAAGGTAACGTGATTGGTTGTCGCGTCAATGCCAATGGCCTGAAATGTACAATTGCCTTGCTTCAGTTTGACCTAGTTGTTCTCCCCCTTTTTTGAATTGCTTTTTGCTCGTTTTTCTCGTAATTTTTTTTTTGGTTGGCTGTGTTCTTTTAGTTCTGTGCCTCTGTCGTCAAGGTATATAATTGTGGATGATCGCATCTCTCGCCAACTTTTAGCCTGCCTGACTATCCGTTAACAAAGTCGACTTTCTCATGCGGCGCTGTGCTCGTCTCTGCTGTCACTTTATCGTGTTCATTAGAGTGGTTGTTCGTAAGATCGCTCCTGCCGATTTTTCAGTGGATCGCGCGTTTCCTCGCCGGCTTTTTGCTGCTCACTAGCACTAGCGGGGTTCTGCTTTCGCGATTGTGCGTGATTGGCGATCTTCTGGGTTTTGCAGCTGTGCCTTGCGGTATTGCGAATGCGAACTGAAAGCGGCGCTCTCTGCCGGGGGTGACGTTAACACGGAAGAATCGAGTTTAGAGAGTCAGATTTGATAGGAAAGCAGTTATCCTTGGGGACGGATCAGCCCTCAAGGAGTAGGATAGCCTAACCAGGAAGCTAGTAGTAGAAGCTGGGAAAGTTGGCTACTGTCTTGAATAGGGAAGGATTAGCATAGTTTTTCGCATTGACGCCCATACTGCTGTAATACAATCAGCTAGCTCGCATCCAGAATGTAAAGTGCCAATGCAAATCAAAGTCTTTCACAAAGAGGACGTTTAAGCCACAAGCCTTTTAACAGATCAGGTGGTTTAAAGCTAGTATGAGCATCAATGTCCACAGAGTAACATGCCACTTACATTCCTTTATGGTTATAAGCTTACTAACCAACAAACTGCTTTTAAGAATCAATTATACTTGGAGTCCGAAACATTATTTTTTTTAAGCGAGAGGGGAAGCGTAGCAGGTATGAATAAGTGTCCAAATAAGAGAACAGAATCCCATCATCAAATTTCAACCAAAATATTAGCAATCAGAATCTTAATATTAAAGAAGTAGTTGCAGACCGTGCTTCAAAGCGCAAATCGAATCCTTCATCATAAGCCGCGCAAATAAAACGATGGTTAAAACAATTGTCGTCGAGTAATACTGAAATCGTATCACTTTCTCGATCGATGGGGTTCTAGTTAGCATAGAGATAGCCGAGTCGACTGGAGTAATCGGGTGTCTGTTGACGGATAATCCAATGTGGGCACTGCACAGACAAAGTGCACAGTTTCGAACGGAGAGCGAGAGATTCTTCCAGTTTAGGCTTAAGTGAGCTTGCTCGGATACGAAGACACGGTGTCCACGTCCATGACGTGCCACGGATCCGCGTCCCGATCCTCCAACTACTTCACCCAATGTCCACATCGTGGCGAAAATCACCTGGAATTCGTGGGCTTACACACTTCGCTGGGAACCCGCTTTAAAAAAGTAAATATACAACGAGGGATTCTCGTGACTCAGCAGCTTCTAGGTTCATGCACCGACGAATTCCAGATTAACCACAAGTCGTCACCGACAATCCAAGCCCACCTCGCCCCGTGTGTACGTGTAGGTATGTCAGATCGAAAGACTACACGAGTTCGTGTACAGAATTGCGCGGTGATTCTCGTGTTTCAATGTGTATGCGTGTCCGTGTGTCTGTGTATAGAGAGTGTCTCGGGAAGCGTGAGTATAGGTGTACGTCTCTGTGTGCAGTGTATCTAAGAGTGTAAGAGAGAGGAGCAACAAGAAAAGGACATTGTGTCTGCCGATAGAAGGGGAAAGAAAGGTGTCTTCGGAAAACAAAAGTTACGCCGCGCTAATCGACCGGAACCGGAAGTTCACATGGTGGTGCCATCCCGACATGCATATACCGTTCCCGTGTTATCGCGCCTCCTCGCGCCTGATTGCCCTTACAACCTAACAGAGAACAGTATGTAAGTACCGCGCACTCACGCACGGCCACCCTCTAAATCCTAGTATAAATCCCCCCCGCCCCCATCCCCACCCACCGTGGTTTCATCATCATCATCGTCTTTCTCCTCGTCGCCATCTTTTTTTGTTGCTACTTTGTTTACTTAAGTTGTCGCTCGATTTACGTACTAGTGATACGGATAATAAAATTCACTGGCATTATTATGAATCACCTTGGCAGTTCATTGTGTCTTTCTGCTCTGTCTGTGTGTGTGTGTAAGTGTGGCTGGCTCTGTTCTTCTGTCCGTCCGTGTGTACTCGTGTCTGCGTGTAGGACTAGCAGAATGTGTATCGGAAAGAATACAACGTGTGCGCTTTAGCTCGTGAGCCGTTCGTGAAGCACAAAGGAAATCCTGCCGTATCCTTCACACCACCACTCCGCAACCCCACTTCGTGCCTACCCCCTCCCAAATACATGCAATTATAATAGTAGTCCCTCCACCGTTAGCCAAATCAAAACGAACTAATCGTTGACCGTGGACCGCGCAGGAAACTCAATGCACCGTTATAACGAATTTCAAACGCTTCGACGACTCCTGGTGTCTCTGCTTCTCTGGTTCTACATGTACGTGTGTGTCTCAGCGTGTGCGTGTTTATGTATGTATGTATGTATTTGGGTTGGTAGGTGAGTATACGTGTACGCGCATGCTGGTACCGCGTGCGTGTGAACGCATTTGCATTCCAGGCGGTCGTCGCGATGTTACCCCTAATCTCAAGCAGTCTTGGCAAACCTGATGCTCCATCGGTGTATTAAGCGAGTGTAGCGTAATACACGCGGGATCACGAGAGAATCCATTCCACGTTACCGCACATACCCGCCGATCGTTCCGGCTAATGCGACACGGAGTACCGATGGTTTGTTCAACCGATTAACGAGGCTTAATATTAATTCGAAGTTAATGGATGTCGGGATGTACCTGCTGCTGCCTTGTAAATTTCATGCGGTCTGCACGATCTTATGCAGATTAAATGGGACTGGACACGCATGCTCGTTTAAGAAATGTATAAAACGTCAATCCATCCGGTTGCTTGGGAACATTTCGACAGTGACTTCGATATAAGTTAATATTGAAGGAGAGTTTAAAGGAACCATATAAGTCATCGCAACACCCACTAACACGAAGCGCCTTCTTGGCACAAGTAACAAATAACAGGCTCAGCCTCAGACATACCACCACTACCAGGCAAAGATCGAGCGGAAATAAAGGAGTTAGTAGCATCAGCAATCAGTGTACGCAATGAAGTTAGTTCTCGACCGTCCCAATCAGTGGAGAACAGTATGAAACTCGCTCGTGCAATTGCGAGTGATCAGTGATCGCATTTAACCCGATAACCAGGTGGTGGCGTCCATAAGTGAATTCGGTGCCACTTCCCCAATACACCATATACCCATCACCAGCGCTTATCGTCTCAAAAACCGCTCCATCGACGACCACCGCGAATGCAGGAGATCCTCCCGGTGGATCTCGTCTGCATGTGTATATTATATGAGTGTGTATGGTATACCGTGTGTCTGTATCGGGTGTGTGGCTGCGTGTTGGTGTCCTTTAGTCAGCGTGCTCTGCGCCTCGTGGACTATAATATAGCTACATGACGATGAGACTCATCCCGCAAATCATGTGGAACGAAGAGTACGCCCTTCGCGCTTCTCTCGGATCACATGGCCGACACGACGAGCCTCGAACCCATTGAACGACAGACCGGCACCGGAAGTGGCCTGCCCTTCTGAGGACTAGAGAGAAAACACTACTCGCCGGTCCGCTCGTCCTTCGCGCTTTACTGGCCGCCGCCGCTGGCTTCCTCCTCGCGTTTCTGAATCACGTGACGATGATGTGCGGCGCCGTCATTAGGACGGTGATGGTTGCGATGATGGTGAACAGAGTAAAAATGATTAGGCACATTCTGTCGATCACCATCGCCGCGAACTTCCAGTCGTTCGTCACCTTCGTGTTCTCATCCTCACTCCTCAACTGATCCGTTATCACCTGTAACACAAATTCGACAGGAATTATTCCATGCTTCCATGCTTATTTATTTCAGAGTTCCCAATTCTTTCATTTGTCTTTATGTTCGCGTTCGCGTTCGATGACAGGATAAAAACAAAAATTACAAAAAGGACAGTCCCCACGACATTTTCCATTCAGTTTCCATCTTTTACCCCGCTGGCAGATTCAGCGATTCAAAATCGCTCTTGCACCAAGGGCAAGTGTGCATGTTGGACGTGTTCCAGTCACCGCTCGATTGTTATAATTATCATCTGCGAACCTTCGAATCCTAAGGCAAGAGAGGCAATAACACGGGGAAGGCAAGCCGTTCTCGAGCTTAAGCGTTTCCCTCGTAATTGCGAGCAGCGATACGTTTCAAGTGTGTTTGACTTTAAGCCATATCAGGGCATTGCTAGATTTGCCGGGGGGTTAATAATCCTGCACAAACATTCATACAACGAGGAAATGCTTTCGTGTTAGTCAGCATACTTCTCTAGTACGTATTCCATGGTCGGGTACACGATCACCCCGGCGAAACTTTCGCCATTTCGGACTAGCCCTGCAATGACCGCGTCCCTACTACCGGCTCGGGCAAGATGGCAATTTTGAAAGTCCGTTCACAACATTTATTTGCCTATCGATCCGACCCGCAGACTTTATGGGGAGTGCGCACATTGGAATACTAACAGCCCTCGATTTAGTTTTCAGGGCTTGAGGAAACGTTCCTCAATCCTGTCCTTCCGTGCTGTTTCCAATATGTTCTTCACGAATTTAAACACGAGCTATACAAACGTGCGATTTCTCAGAAAGTTTTGGACGAACCTTAATCTCTTTCAGGATCAGGATGAGCTCGTAGCGGGCGCAGAAACAGGCATTCTGTAGGATAGTCTCGACCTGAGGGCCAGGCGCATCCGGTGGATGCGCAGGATGGTGGTGCGGCGTATGAGTGATCGGATGGCCTCCCGGATACGAGGAGTGAGCCATCGGCGCTCCGTGCTGATGATGTGGCGTCGCAGCCGCATGACTGTGATGATGATGGGGCGTCGTGTGGATGTGACTGTGACCGTGGCCCATCGTATGATGGTGCGGACCCGGAGTGCTGTACACGTTGTTCAAGAGGTTGTTGTGCGCCGCCAAGGCATTGTCATCCAGGTCCAGCACGTTCGCCAACAGCGACTTGCTGTAGTGACTGCTTAGTTCCAAGTCACCGTACGATTTACTTGGACCTATTCAAAGAGTATTCAAAAAATTGTATTACTCCCTACATTTCTTTATGTATACGAGCATATGCATTGCCACAGTGCTCGCTCGCAGATAGCATACGACATCGCATGCTGATCTGGACCTGCTTCTCCACATTTCTTAATTCATACGTACCGGTAACTGGAGATGGCTTCTGGGACTTTGCGCCATCTTTCTCATCCTTTTCCTCCTTATCAGCGGGTCGTGACATGCGGAGTAAGCAAGGCAACCAGTATAGGAAGACTACTCTGACCTAAAATTACCAGTAGAAAACCACAGGGTTTATTAAAAACGATTTATCACTGTGCCATTGCTTACATTAATTAACTAACAAATATCACGAGAAATTCCAATGTCCAAACAATTTATAATAAGAAATGTCACGTAATTAGGATTGAAAAAAATCAGTGGATGGGATATGCCGCTATGTCAAGAGTAGTCGACTTTTTAGTCGCAGTGGGATTGTAGTAAAAATACTAATTCCCGCTGGCAGTCTATTCCGCTAATTACAGTAACATCCACTTTTTGCGCGGCGGATACTCGTACGTTTGCATAAGGAGTCCGGGGGGTTAATCGAGAGTTGGCTGCCGTGGTAGAGCAAGCTAATTTTCAACGCCGTTCATGCGATTCGGGTGGACCAAAAACTGGAGTCGCCGCTAAAGTCAGCGAAAGGGGCCTCGCCTTCGAGCACAGCACACCGGCAAGGGATTCGAGTTAATGAGGAAAGCAAATCTAAAGAGTACCCTCGAGCAGATGGCCTTACACTAATTGCAGGCCACATCTACCACTGACACGCAAAGTGCTATTACTGCTTCCATCGTTTTCTTTTTCTTTCAGCGTTTCTTATGTTCGAGTGCGAGTTCCAGCCGAAGTTCATCGGAATTGAAGATTTCGTTTTATCTACAAGACTCGATTCAGGTCGTGAAAAACATCTGTTCAAGAAAAAGAACCCACCCATTCGGACATCTCGTGGGTGTCGGAGTTTCGATGGTGGTAATTCAAAATGAGGATAGTGCTGACCACACTGCTGGCCACCATGAACATGATGCAATTGAAGTACGTTCCTGAAAATCAGAATCAATAATTATTATTCATTTATACTTAATAATCCTCAAATACAGTAAAAGATGATTTAAACTCAGAGTTCAACAGTAACTTTTCTCTGAGAATGTTAGCTGTTTAATAATGGAAATACTCAAAATAAAGAAGATAGCTTTAGAAGAGTTAAGAAAGCATTCCCGACAACGTGGTATGAAATGTCGGCAAGACCTGCTGAATAAGAAGTCTTTTCTCGCCAAAAAGGAGGAGGACTTCTCATTCGAATTCCAAGCGAAGGATCAGCAGAGTCCTTTCTTACATCATCACCCTTTCTTACATCCCGGGAGTTAGATTTACCACGGGAGAAAAAGAGGAAGAGTTGGGGATTGGCCGAGATCAACGGTGTGGTCAAAGGTCATTGGCGATAAGGTGGGCTAATAAAAGCTGGTAGGAAATCGTCCAGACTTACCTAACAGTGGCACGGCATCCGACGTTGCTGGCATTGTCTCGGCCACCATATTCAGGAACACAGTGAGGGACAGGAGAATGGTTACCCCTGTAAAACAATAAGGTCATTATTTGATTAATTATCACTCTGGCACTTGCATCTTTGCTACGTTACTGTGTTTGGTTTTTTCTTTTAAGTCGTAACTAACTAACAAACCGATTGCGTAAATATAATACAATGCAAATGCATATTAATGGTTTGCGAATATGTCGAGTGATTGCAGCTTAGAAGATTGAAGATCTGCAACGCGACTTTTAGCCGAAATTCGCATTATCGCGGCTATTAAAGTGACCTCAGACTCCCCGAGGGCCGCAGACATTTCGTTTCGACAGACTCTTCCGGGAAGGCTTTAGGAACGACAGCTTTCGAAGCCGCATGAATGGAAGAAGGATATGTATAGGATATGCTGAATGGAGGACGACTATCCTGATGAATTCCTGGTCGAGTCCATTTTATGGTCTGCTTAATGACAACTTAACCCTTTTGAAAGTAAAAGATCCTATCTAAAAGACTAGCCTTCTCCCAAGTTCACCGCAGGACTTAAGGATGGCCTGCATAAACCAGAAATTTCTTTTTGAGCTTTTAGAGAATCAAGAATACTTTTTGAACGAATGAACGAACGAACGAACGGGTTGCACGTGTCTCGAGATTGAAACGGTAGAATATATGTATAGCGATCCGCTTGATAAATGCGTCCGCTTTGATCCGGTTTCCAGCTCTAGATTGAAAAACCGCGGTTTTTTTTTCTTCTCGCTCTTTTTCGATCTGCTCCCGTTTGATTTTCCTGGCGTGTTGTGGCCTCTCGAGTGGCTGGGTTTTCAACGCGCGCAATAGACGACCGTGTAAACAGAGCGGTTCGTGGAAACTCGGGCGCGAGGGAGAGACTTACCTAGAGAGAGCTTTTCGCCGGAGTCGGGCGGCAAGGTGAAGCCGAGAACAGCCATGCTGGCAATCAGGACGCATGGAACGATTAGATTGAAGAAATAGTAAAGTGTTCGCCTCCTGATGATCACCACGAAAGTAATATCTATGTATGGCTCAGGGCAGCAGTTGTAGTAAATCTCGTTCCTTTTACCAGGCACACCTAGAAATGAGAAAACTCTGTTACTGTTAATGAACTGGGGTCATATAACCATTACAATACAACAATTGGATTAACTGTTCGGTAGCTAAAGACATTATTTCTCAAAGGACAAATACAACACTTGCCAAGTACAAGAGAGAGGAGGCCTGCGACTATACCCAAAATTGGCAACATAATTTCCTTAGTCCGACACTTTTATACCTAGCTGCCGTAAAAAATGTCCGACAAAAGGTTTCATAAAACTGTCGGTAAAGACTGGTAACAGAGTGCCAAGCTCTAACTTTGTTTTCTCCTGCGAGCCAAAGCCCAACGCTGCTGCCCGAGGCTTGCTAAAGTAAATGTATTTTACAAGATCCAGGTTGACCCCACTTCGCAGGAGAGAGAGACACGTGATAAATGCGGGTCACTTTAAAAGTTGACACGTCATCTTACTTTACAAGTCCCTACTCAATGTTTCAGCGAGTTCTTGATCCCGCGGATCTCGACGGACTTTTCCCGAGGACGACAACGGCCGAAATATTCCAAATCCACTTGACAGTGGCTAAAAGAATAGCGCAATACGAAAGACGAACTATTTCCAGTGAGTTTTCCAGAAAAACGTACCGAGCCTTGTGTTCCACAAACTTCAAGAATATACAAAGATTGAGTTTGAAATGAATGTAAAAAGAATATGAAGCAAGAAAATGATAGCCTGTTTTTTAAAAAGGCAATGTAGAATTCGTATTAATGATCGCAAAGTTCAAATATAAGATTCATAGTAACAAAATCATGTGTTTGACTGTAAACTCGGGTGTTGGAAATCCCCCAACATTTCCACAATAGCCACTATCTCTAATTGTAAGTGACTCGTAAGAATGATGATAAAAATTCAACTACGTAAAAGTTGGTCTCACATGAAAGGGGCACTACGGCAGCTCTCTAATTTCAAAGGTCTCATTAAGCAAGTTTTTCTAAAGGCCTACGCTGTGCGCAAAAAGAAAATGGGCGCAATAATTCTGAAAATTTCATTTCCGTCGCCACGCGCAGCTGTAAAGCGATATAAAGTACACTCTAGCGGGACGTGTTAAGTATTTTGTATGACTGTCGTATTTTATAGCGGCTTTCTTAGCTTCAGTATTCAGCGGTGGTGGTGGTGGTGCTGTGGGACGCTTGATGACTTTATTTCAGGGTGAGCACTGAAGTAATGATAGCGAGAGCTCCGCCTTGCCCCAACTGCAGTTACTTACGATTTCTATCATGGGACCCCATAAACTCGGTCTATACGAGTCCAAATGGAAACAATAGCAATTTCCTCTTGTGCCAGCGCGAAAGGAGTTTAATCGAAATGGCGGAAAGAATCGCGAAAGATCAGACATGTCTAATGCAAACACAGTTGCGCGCGTATTCCGACTGATAAATATTTGAGCGATAAGAGACGAATGGACGTAGATAGGTGTTGTAGTATTTATCCATCACTAATTTGCAACAGTAATGAGTACTGCTGACGGCACGTAGAGTGGAGTTTTCCAGCTTAGAGAAAGTTCATGGGAGGAGGAGAGAGTTTCGTGTTCACAGGGGAACTGATCCAAAGCAAACATCGCTCTATGTGCTGTCTGCAGGGACGCGAGCGTATAATTCAAAGTGCAGTCCGGCTAATGATATATTAGCAAATAGAACCAGCATAACACGTACTCCGGCAGCTTCCATCGCGCGCCGGATGATCCTAGCGGGAAATGCACGCGTTAGAGTAGAGCAACAGTAGCGGAGCGTTTCTTTTGTACCGCGTACCGCCAGACCGGCCATATTTATTTCTCGACCAGCGGAATTATTACCATTGAAATGCCGCCCCGAACACCCACAATTACGCGTTCCCAACACCCCGTCGATGTTATAAATTGCTTTCGTAACGAATATCGACCACGCCGCGCCGGCAGCAGGGCGGACTGACTCCGCCCAGTGATGAATGACTTTAGCGACTGGACACAATTAAGTCGGTTAATTAACGGAAAAAACTCGGATGCACCCGCTCGCTTTTGACCGATTAACTGCGATCGAGCGATCACTCGTAATTCGAATCAGTTTTTCCCTGTCAAACCATCAACCGACATTTCCCAAGGGGATCACGAATTTATAATTCCCAGTCCGAGTGGATTCATAGGAAAAGATTAACCGGCGCAGTATCAACCCTTTCCAATCAAGATCAATCGTCCACGTCCCGGGAATCGCAAATGCGAGGTACTGTAAGAGGACCAGTCAAAGTTTTCCAATTAAAGTGAGGCCGCCAGTATACATATGTAGAGGAATATTGAAAATGCAGAGGGCGTCCTGGCACAAAAGGATTCATCGGCGGCATGACACGTGGACACCGCGCCGCTAGAAGTTTTTATTGGACCGTGCGCGCGAGAGCGGTGCTGGTGGCAGCCAGTTGGTTATTAAGATGCAGCCTAATATTGTCTTGGAGCCCACTGGCCCACTGATTATACGAGCTTTGTGAGCCTCTGCTGGTGCAGGAGGTCACTTTAGAATTGCTAATCGGCGTGGAATCGCTTTTCCCAAGGACGCAGGCGTCCACTGTATGTCCCTGATATGCTACCTTCCTCTCGATTCCCCAGCATCCCCCCTCTCGCCCTGCTCCCACCCCCTTCTCTCTCCTATACATGCACTTCACACTCGTCGGTTTGAACGAGGCTTCGCAAAAACTCACCCATCAGATCCCACTCGCCGTTGGTGATGAAGCTGCTGATGTCACCGCCCGACTCGTCTTGCAGCTGCAGGTTCAACTGTCGACAATTTATTGCGATCGATTAGAGCTGGAGCATGTACAACATACACATACACGGACTAATTAGCCTGGCCAATCTCGCATCATGCAAATATGCCAGTTTTCCGTGGGATCTCTGTTGACGTTGCGCCTTTTGCAACAGTATTATCATTAATTCAACGGCACGATTACCGCGACGAATAACAATGCGCTCTTAATTGTTGACACGGAAAGGCGATTTATTCACATTGAAAATATATCGGTAAGTAACTAAAAGCCTAACCCAGTTTGTTGTATTTCGTGGACAGCATCAGCATGTAAATTGAACTAGCGGGGATAGAAGGATAATAATTCGCATGATATGTATATTAAAGTATTAAATCCAAACAGAATTTGGAGGATAATTCTGTTTAACAATGACCTAATCAGACAAACGTGCGTCCGGCAACTGCTCTAATGTAACTATAGGAAATGCATGCATCCCGATTCCGGACTCTCGAGCCTCGCTGATTCAACTATCGTGAAAATGCATTGATTCGGCCATCGACGCACGCACTGACTGGGCAATCGGCGTGTACGCGAGTATACGTCTCGCGCAGCTAAATTAATTATCGGATGCGCGTCGTTAAGTGAAAACGGGCGATCGCGCTGGAAAGACTAGTTTGCATCTCGTTCGTATTCAACGGATCGAACGGATTCCGAGTTACCCGACGGCTTTCTCCTTCTCCCTTGAAGCACTTTCCCGCGCCAACTTCCCCTTCCCGGTCTCTTTCACGTTTTGTGCCACTTCGATTTCCCTTTGCTCGCACCCCGTGTCCCTTCTCCACTTCCGTTAGTTCTGCTTACTGTCCTCCTTAATGAAGCCCCGAGTACTCTCCAATCCCCCGGGACACCATGTAATTCGCATTTTCGGTTTTAATTATTCCCGCCCGCCCTCCCATGAGAATGCGCCGGATATTCTCGCCCCGTTTCACGCAAATATCGAACTACGCGCTGCTCCCTCTGATACGAGCCTACATTCCGACAGACCTACAGCCGTTTAGAGTTTAGACGTTTAGAGTTAGTTGGATAAGTTGCTCATACAATAACTCTCAGTTCATTTATAAAGTTGACGTGTTTTGTGTTCCTAGGCAACTATACTTTTAATGTTATAATGATATCCAAAGTAAATCTTCCCGATTAAAAGAATCTCATTAATTGCAACTTAAAGGTTATCGCACTCTAGGGGCGCATCTGAATCGATGCTCTTATTCTCCCGCGATGCCAATAAAGACTGATTAATCACCGGATCGGCGCTTCACTCGATTTCTCACCTGAAAGCCGTCGTAAGTCCACGAGCCGAATTTCATCTCGCAACGCTGATCGTCAAAGGGGAACCAGGTAATGTCGATCTTGCAAGTGCTCTTGAATATACCGGGCGGCACGTATAAGCAGGTCCCATTGTTCTTGACGACGACATTCGTCGGGTAAGTGCCGTCGAAGCCTTCATCGGCGCTGCAACAAGCGAAACGTTAACGTTAAAGGAGTTCTGATTGATTTTCAAATCGGCGACGACGCCGCGACGTCTCACCCACCACTTGCGCTCCAATTACGGGAGGAAAATAGCGACGGGCCGTACACCCGGGTTCGGTCAGACCCCTGTCGCTCCCGTGTAACTCGGATTATTCGGAGTAGGCGACCCGCGAATTTTTCAAGAATTAATATCGAATATGGTTATCCGACGTCGACAATAATGGCCGACTTCCAGCCAAATAAATACTTAAGGAGGGACAAGTACGAGGGAGGGAAAATGGCTGAATAATTCGTGTGGTAATTCGAAAGCATTCATTCAGATTGCGTTCCCGCTTGTGTTCTCGGAACTGGTATCTCATTGATCTATGGTTGACTGATTCACTGCGAAGGTTCAAAGAAACACTGTCATTCGTACATACATTTTTGGACCCAGAAATTTTCATTTTTATGTTGAACGTCTGATATAATGCGCGCACACTAATTTGCGAGTAATCACTGACATTCTAAACTCGAAGCCAGCATTTCTTGGACGGTGGAATAGAAACTAAGGGAATTGGTGGTTTTATGCGGAAGTCTTGCAACAAGGAAGCTTTTCCCTCGGATGCCAAACCGACGAAGATAACGCTATCTTAATACCCTGGTGGCTCGGGTAACCGAGTTAGTAAATTTCGTGCTAGTTCGTTGTTTCGCCAGGAGGTAATCGTCGTATTCGTAACTGTCCGGAACAAAACGAAATTATGGTCGTCGACTCTTGTCACCTGGTTTTCGTCGCTGGCGTTCTCCCACACCATCTGCTCAGCTCCCTTCATCTTTACTCGCTTAAGACGCTCGACGACCTGAAAGCCCTAATGTCTGAACAATTACGTATTTCCGTCCGAAGTAACTTGCGCTAATCACTCCTCTATTAATTCAGGAATAATTTGCTCGCCTTTCCAGCAACATTCTCCATTAAGACTAGCATCCCTCTATTTCCATTATCACAATCGTGGCTTCCACGCACTACTGAAGGTTGAGAAAAGGGCCCCAAATGTAATAATATAATATTTCGAAATGTATAACTAAGCTTATGACCAGAAATCTATATTAACCGACCTATTCGGAAACATAGGGCCCAATTCAAAATCTGGAGGAATCCTTAGGGCGCATATGCTGTTTGTTGGGGGGCGCGTGATGCCCGAGACATTGGAGAAATATAATTTTGTATAAGGCGTGGATGGCGCGCTGCGCACGGCGCGGGGCACGGGGCGCGGGTATAAGGCGATGTACTGAATGGTATACATAATACAGTCCAGCATCCAGGGGACTAAGGATTGGTTGGAAGCCGGCCAGTTGGCCGCAACCCAATCCGTTATTTCATTCTTTTTGAATCCACCCTCTCTGTAGCAGCGGGCTGCTGTGCTCACCACCCTCGCCCGCCACACCCAGCCCCGCACCAACACACACAACCTCCCGCATCCACCTTCCTACGTTCAATCCTTTCACACTACGATGCAACCCCTTCGCCAACCGTCCCCCGCTACAACGCCCCCCATCCCCCCCTTTCTACCGCCAAGTCTTCTCTTTTTGTAGCAGCAGCATGCTAAATTCGAACTGGCCAGCCAAATTAAATTCCCATTTAGTGCCTTGGGTCCTTGGGGCGTTTGTGTTTGCCGCGACAGAGGCGGATGCAACCGGCCCGCATCCTCGCGCCGGGGGGCATCCGATAGATCGAACCTATCGATAATGCGGATGAACAATCAATCCGTCGATGCGACAGGGAGGTGTTTTGAGTCACGAGACGAATTTATCTAGCTGTACAAATGAAACATCACGTAAAAAGTAATTGTCAGAAAGTGTACTCTACGTTTGGATCAAGACACCGCCAGAATGATTGGCGAATAGCATGGGAAAAGAGATGGCATTAAGGAAAGGTTTGTCACTCGAAGATGACAATAGAAAAGAGGAGAGTTAAGTAAATATGTAGTTGCAAGGGCCGGTTCAGCAAACTTTCCGCTCGATTTCAAGTGTTTCATATGTGGAGCAGCGGTCACGTAACAGTGGCAGAGCGAAGATCAACAAGGGACCGAGAGCAGAGCGTACACTGGAGGAGGGCAATCGATATAGACGTGCATGGGCGAACGGAGTCCCGAGCTGATAAATAGTTTTCGTTGATCGGCCATCAAACCCTGTGTGTGGTCCACACAGGGCGTTCCAGTGCCTGGTTGGTCATGTTGTGAAGAGAAAGAGGGATCGGGCACATAGGAAACGGGAAAATCGAAGGCAAGAGGGTCGCATCCGTGATCGGGGTTATAGCTACAGATAGCTAAGAGGCAGGCGAAGGGGGGGCGAGGGGGGTCGAGGGGGGCGCTGTGCAGCTTCCACGGCTGCAATTGGGCTCCTTTGTGCCCGAGAGCATCGTCCGAGTTTTACGATTACCCGAACAGCCAAAAAAGGCACCGGTGCATCCGGCCGCATTGCAAAGGCTACGACCCCTCGCAGCATGCCGCGTCCCGCCGTCCCCATCCCCGTCCCCCATCTACATATAATTTATTGTCAAAGCTCGGATAATGTGCGACCTAATGGATTGATTCCGAATCCTCGATGCTCCAATCGTAAATCTGCCCTCGGGAAATTGCCTGGTGGACCCTTGCAACTCCACCTTCCACACAGACCAATTGATCATTTTTCGCATTTCCGACATAAAACCTAGGGAGATGGGTTTCTTTACGAGATCCCGAGGAAAATCCAGGCCGATTTATTCAGAGATAAAACAATGCATCAACTGTCCATAAAAATATCAAAATACAGAGCAGTGTTTGCTTCGGGTATAAACGAGGAGGATTATGCTGACAATTCGATAGTAATGGGTGAATGCGAGTGTGAAACGAGCAGCCGGTGGGAGGTTGTACGGTTTGTAGATGTCAGTAGCATGAGCCCGCAGTGTCAGTGTGCAACATTAGGATTTAAACAGGCATTTGCACCGGAAGAGACAGGCCATTGCTGATTCGGAATAGCCCGGTGCAACTCGGCGTGCAGATGTAACTCGGTTATTGCACGACATTTGGCAAAGCCAGCGTCGCCCGGATAGTTCTCGAAAATGTTCTTGGATCCGTCTCGCAGCCGGGCCGAGATTTTCGCGTCGTTCGCCAGTGAAAAATTGGCCGCCGCGCTCAGCCAAACTACCCTCGCCCCGAACCGATTCTTCCCATTAAAGTCACGAAATACAAGAGAGAGCGGCTCTTACAGCCCACCCGACTGCCAACATCCCCACTACCCGCTACATACTGCTTGGTTTACTCTCCGCTCTCGAGCGACACAATAAACGCCGCGGGCTTTCCAGAGATCGAGTGGAGACCGCGGAGAAGTGTGTGGAAATTAAGGAGCTCTAGCACCAAGAGATTTATTCGTGCGACATTCGCCGATCATTGATTCAATTGCAGGATTCCCTACCGGGATTCAAGTCTAATAAAAACGGTGCAATTTCAGAGAAGAATCTCGAGCTTTTATTCCATTTTCATTAGTGACATTGCTATTAATAAATCAATGGAGTGCTTAATGAGTTCGACGGCTAAACGGATGAGTGATTAAAGCCAATTGAATGACTGAAGAAAAAAGCGCGGTTACAACTGTATTTGAAAGATTGGGTTGTTAAGAGAAGTTCGCTTTGGAGATACCACCAGTAGGCTCGAGTATATCCTTGACACCCGAGAGAAATCTATACACGACTTCCGATTCCATTGGAGGCACATATGAAGAATCAGCGACCGAATTAAAATCCCACATCATCGCGCGCCGCGCCGTCTCAAAAAGAGAGCACCAACACGTCGCTCATCGGGCGCATGGATTGCTGGGCATTGCTTGCGGCTCGAGAGAGCGCCTTCAATAATTCATCGGCAGTCATTTATCCATCACACTCGCACCGCACTCCAAATGAATTCCATGTGCTCGCGCTCGGTATCGACGATACGTCTGGCAATGTTCGCGTCCGGAGGCCTGAAAACCACTTAATCTTCCTCGAATGGAACTCGCGTTGCGCGCGCGAGCCCGAGGGCGCGAGCGAGCCAGAAGCATCCGGAGCACCTCGAGGGGTTCGAGGGAGACGAGGAAAAGGGAGATAGAGAGTGGCCATTCGAAATTGCATAGTAGTGGCAGATCCTGCAGCTTCCGGCCTCCAGATACATTGTCCAGCCTCCTGGAACCGATCTGTTCCCTCAATACCTAATTACTGGAAAGTCACGTGGTCGCAGCCGGACAAACTGATTTAGGCACGACCGCCCGCGCCCTTCCCCTCAATAACGCTCACCCGCCCCTTCCACCGGAGGGAGCCCGCACCACAGCCCACACTCGACCCCACCGGCAACCTCCTCCCGTGGCCGCATTCCGGAAACAGCTGATTGAACTGCCGCAAAAGACATTAGTGCGCCCATTTGGCTCGATCCTCCTCTCCCGTTTTAACGCCCCCGCTTTCGCATCTACGCCACCTCCCCGCCACTTATCCGATCATGAAATAGTGTCCCAGCTTGTTTTATCACTGGTATTAAAGCACCCTGGAAATATCAATTTCACAAACCATTGCAAATTAAAGCGAAAGAAAAAGAATTCGGGCTTTATAATCTCGTAATCGGAGATAAGAAATGTTAACTGATCTTATTTCGGTGCTCCCTAGGATAAGTGTACCTCGAGAGGGGAAACTAGTTGTAGCAAGGATGACTGCTATAATTGGAGGATCTTTAGATTCCGGGAATCAAGTCAGACCGTCCGGCGATACACATTTAAGACCTCTCCCTCGCCATCCGGGGATTAAAATCCCATAGCACAGCATCTCGGAAAATCCGGCGGGGTCCCCTGTGGACCGCGGCATAAATCCTCAATTACGGCGGGCGCGTGGCAGCGGCCAAGGGATCACGCACGTAAATTAAAACCGGAACCCACTTACATTAACGCCGCTCTACGATCTTACATTTTTAACTGGCTCTGGCCATAGGAGCGGGGGCCGTAACTGCCTGGGTGAGTGGTGCCGACGCTGACGTATAACTGGAGCGTGCTCGGAGTGGCCATTCCGTCTTAGGAGGAGAAGAGAGAGAGGGAGAGAGAGAGGACGCTCCCTCGGCCGCGTCTCTAATTGATTCGTGGGCCAATAAATCGAGCAAACACACTTTCCACGATAAATAGCAACGAGCGTCGAGAGAGCCGCGGGCTTCCTTCATCCCGATTCGAGTCTCGATTCAAAGGAGAAGGATGCGCTTCTTGGCAGGCCAAACACAGCCGTTCCAATAGCGGTCAAACGCGGGAGGGAAACCAATCATCAGGCCGGTGCGGTTGCTCGCTGAAGACCAGAGACGAGAGGGGGCCGAGGGGTCGGGAATGAGCAGCAGCCTTCAGGAATTCGGCCGGCACATCGATTAGCCCTGTGAGAATCGCTCGTTGATAAAAGTCGCCGGGTGTATCGCGAGGGGTGGCCGCTCCTTCATTATGTATCCGCGGACAGGACATTGGAAGCGGAGGAAAGGGCTGCCGGTCAAGCTGAGGAGGGAAAAGATGGGTGGGGGGCGAACATCCGTGGGATCGAGGGCCAAGCCTGGCCCAAGTACAGAGGACTAGGGTTTAATCTGCTTTGGCTTGAATTTCAAAATACGCGATGGCTAATGCATATTGCCCTTGGCTTTGCTCCAACTTTCCTATGCAGTCGAACCTCTCTCTCTCCCTCTCTTCCTCTCTCAACCCCGGCGCGGTCTACGTGTACTCCACCGGCGCCCCTTCCTCCGCCATCATCATACCGGCGAGCGAGTGCAGCAGCGTGGTGGCCTAGTGCATCATATCCCCGGCAATCCTCCGCGCCCGGCGAATGTAAACTCATTTTGTCATGCATTAAGCGGCTGCAGCGTCCTCCGCCTCGCCTCAAACGATATTTATGGCATATTAATCGGATATATCCCTCCTTTATGTGCACCCCTCCCCCGCCCCCCGGCCGACCTCTCGCGGCAACATATGTACCGATGGATCTCCGCGTCTATAGAGAGGCATAGACTGCTGGTCCCCGCATGTGTGGGCGGCACACACGTGTCTGTGGGATGGTGCGCTACTGCTCTGGCCTAATATCCAGTCAGCCGACCGACAACCCCCCCAGCACACAGCAATCCCGGAAGTCGGTCGTGCGAAATGAAATCGCGCCAGAGGACCGGGGACGGAGAGAGAGAGAGGGGGGGATGGGGAGCGAGCGCTCGCTCTCCTGGACCGACTCTTGTTCCAGCGGTTACTCGAGATCGTCCATCCAGCTGTACCCCCTTTCTGCCCCTCCCACTTCTCCCGATGGGATTCGGGCTTGAGTGATCTTTTCATGAATCTAGATTAAGGTTGACATACTGCCAATGCCGGGCCACCGCTGATAGTAATGGTCAGGTGGTTTTTTAGGCTGGCTTCCTAGGGAGAATTTGTCCTTAGAGGGTGGGCGGGACGACCCCGTGACCCACAACACGCCCCGCCCTAATTGATAGCGTTTACTAATGTTAGCGAGACTTGCCAAATTCCTCCCGGGAGCTATATGAGATTGAAGGTATAATGAGAGGAATTTCCTAATATCGAAGGTAATATCGAGGAAATTATGGTTACGAGTGGATATCCGGGTGAGGAGCGTCCTTGAGATTTCGCAAGTACTAAGAATTGACGAGAAGGATTTATTACGTTAAGGAGCGAGCCGCGATGAGAGGCGAAGGAGAGTTTTATTTGGCGAAAAAGGCGAGAGTGGAAGCGGCGAGAGGACGCTCCACTGGTAACTGGGAGTCCTGTGTCATTCAACGCGGCTAGCGAGTCTTCTCTTCACTCGAGGCCGCCGCGGCGGCGAAAAATCATCGGGCTTGTCGGTGTTGGAGAGTCAATAAGTACGGCATCCCTTAATTTCTTTCCCAGGCTCATGTTTACCGGCGCCACTCGTGGCCTGATTAGCGGGAGCCGCAGTGCGCTTTGAGCGCAAACCTAGAGCTGGCTGGCAGTCGATTCGGTGTTGATAGAATGGAATTGGAACGAAAATTTATTAATCCCCGCTCGCGTCCTCGATAAGTGTCCCGTCCCTCACAATTCTGATTACGAATTTCGATTTGGCCTTTCACGGTCCAATAATTTTGTTTTCGCCGTCGAGTCCCTGCTTTTCTCGTTCCTTCGGCTAGTTGGCTACTCGAAGCTCCTCGATCCCGAAACCGAGCCGCGGATACTCGAAAACCTCAATACAAATGACAGAATCCGGATTGATTCTTATTTCAAATACAAAATTGAATACATATATAAAATGTAGGATAGTTCTTCCACGGCCAATAAATTAGACAAGAGTTGTACTAAAACACGAATTTCTATTCTCCATCTTTCCGTGTATATTTATTATTCAACCTTGAAAGTCTTGTCACGATAGGCCAGGAACGGGAAGGATTTGTTCGAACGTGCTCCTCCAGCAGAGGAGAGACGGAACGGTAAGTAGTACGTGGCTGCGTATGGCACGGCAGTGATATGTGGGGAGTTTGAGCGGACCGAGCCTCCGTCGTAGAGGAGGCGGCCGGACGAGGAAGAGGTCGTTCAATTGGCCGTGGTCCGAGAGGAAAATGGAGAAATATGGAGCTTACGTACATACGTCCCGCTGCAGGCTCCCGTGAAAGAGCAGTCTCCCAGCCGTACGGCGGCCACCTTTTTCCCATATCGCTGCCTGATTCACGGCAAGTCCGTATAACTTCGAGGACGTGCTAAGCGTGTCTCTATAAATACGAACCCGACGCCCGACGCCCGACGCCCGCCGGCCTGGCCAAGCCTCCTATCGATGAACGGATGAACACGCGCTACGAGTTCACTGATGGCTCCTTAAAGATACACTTTTAGCCCACGATCATCTAACACTTTAAACTTGAAGCGAGAGCCTTTAGTCGATAGAACTGGAAGGACCTGCATTCAGATTGATGAGAGAGAAAGAATGAGTCTAAATAGATTTACAGGTATAAGTAAATGAACTAATTCGACAGGTGCAGCAGTTTAAATTAAACACGAAATCCACGCACGCATAGCATGCGTAATTCAAGTAATCTCCGTAAAGTTAAATTAGCAGCTTAATTCAAGCTTCATCATGTTGGAATGGGAAGTGCACGAGGCTTAACCTACAAGCCTCGACGGAGCGATAGATATCGGTTTCCTTGAATTCTTGATGACTCCAAGTTGGGAATCTGCTTGGCTGTGCGCGCCAGAACAAATCTCGGCGAGGAGTGACGATAAGAGTATTAAAACTTCCAATTTCGATGACCAATCGAACCGCGCTGCTTTACATATTTATAGTCTCGCTATCCGTGCGTGTGTGTGCGCGTGTGTGTGTGTTTGTCCTATCCTTGAACACTGCGGCAAAGCTTCTTATTTTGCAGTGCCGCCTCTGTAAACACGACTAATTTCGAGCACCGGCGCAAACATTTACTCTGCAATCTGTATTACCGGAAAATGTGTGAGACCAGCAATTGGCGTCGCTGTGTTCTCGTGGATGTGACGCTTTTGTATGAGTATGAATGATCGAATTCATAATTACTGAGAATTCAGTTGTCCCCGAGCAAACAGCTTATCGCGTTAGTTGCCATTTGTCGCAGTGCGCGGGACACCACTGATTTCTAGTCAGCAATGAAAAACAATAAATTATAACAACTTTTTCGAAAATATTAAAGTTGCAAGGTGGCACTGAAATGATTTAAAAGGCTAAATGAAGAAACCGCACCATACATAGAAACTGTTCAATTTCCCGAAGTTTTAAACTTAAACTAGCAATTATTGAGGAAAAGTTATTTTTTAAAATGCTATGCATAAGGGCCACGGAAAAGGGGAGAAAGATAGCTGGGGCACAGAGTGTCTAGTGAATAGAGATCGTGAACACTAACCTAGTAACATTTATGTCACGAGAGGCAAAATTACCGAGCAGAGCATATTCTGAAGCCGCAAACGATAACTTACGTCGGCACGTGCTGCACATACTAGTGTAGTTTAGGGGCTCATGCGCTATTCCTTCTATGGCACTGCGACGGAAATACATATGTTGGTAATGGAATCACGCATCGATTGAACCGGCAGTAATTCGATACCTATTGAACACCCCAAATTGCCTCAGTTTAGAGAAATCGGTCCGTCCGGTGTCGACTGTGATTGAATCTGGTTAAAGAAATATGAAACGTACAGTATCATTTGTATTCTTTCCGATACGAATTTTCATAACTGATTTCTACTTCGATCAACTGTGCTCCTCGTGAAGCTACGGTTTATACTTTACGGGAAAGAAATATATCAACTAAGATGCCAAAATGTGAATGTCAATCTCAATCTTATTTGTAAATTTGCTAATCGCCAAACACTTTGAAATGATCGTCATTGTTAGTTAGTTTACGGTCTATTTGATTGGCTATTTAGCTAGTTTAGAAGAGAATAGAGTTTTTCGAAGATACAGAAGGAAGAAAAAGGACGATCGTTGGAGAAATATACTTGGCGTGCTGTTTTACAGTTGCCTGGAGTTCTATAGAAGCAATCTGATCGCCATTTGACAAATACCGTATATACACCGGGGCGATCACGATTTCGGAAAAGGAATTTACTCCGCCGACGTAGCTAAGCGAGGAGAAATTGTCGGGTTGACAGTTTGACGAGCGAGCTCTCGTAATATCGCGGAGGATGTCTCGGGCGTCAGCTTGCCCAGCGACCCGAAGCACGAGAAATCGGGAAACAATATGGGTTCGCCAGTATTACCAATGGCGAAAGCGATAAATAATTTCCACGAGACCCCATTTTCAATCAGAGATCGCCGATCGATTAGTGAATCTTGGCGAAGGGATTCGGCACGGCGCAATTTCATTTGGGTCACTCAATTTCAATTAAACTCACGTTTTCCCCGCGCGGACCAGAAGAAATGCAGATCAGATTAGTCGCATTTCTCTCTCAGACTCAAATAAACAGTTGAAATCGAACCCAATTAATCACTGCAAGTCTTTCTAATTTATCAACTCGACACTTTTTGCCCGACTTATTTCTGCCGCGTTCAAACACCGGTTGCAAATAGAATACACCACTTAGCTACGAGTGTCGAGAGTCTGGCACCACCAATTAATTCAAAACTCGCTGACACCGAGCCAGAAAAAGCGCTCGGGTAAAAAAACACAAGAACCACAAGTTTCCCCGCGATTTGCACCTAGCATTAAGGAGGGCTTCGTATTCAAAGGTGGGCCGGTCCTCGAATTTGTCGAATATAGTAAAAAGGCGTCGCGTTACCTACTTAAGGATAATAGGGTGGGCCCTCAAGCGTTTTCCGACAATGTATTTCCGTGAGCGGGACGGGGGTACAGGGGACACACTTCCTGATGCTGCCCTTTTAAATGGTGGCGCTGGCTTTGTTTTTAATGCGAGTGACCCACTTGGCCCGTTGGCGTCCCACTTTGCGCTTGCCTTTCCCTCCCACCGTCGCGTCCGCACGCCGCCGCGTTTCTGATACCGCCCAATCTAGATCGTTCTTAACGGATTGACTCTCCCGATAACGCGCCCCCCATCCCCCTTTCTCCCATCGCCCTACGTTCCGTCTAAAATTTTCTGCCTCTTTTCTCTCCCTTGCGCGCGCGCCCGCTACGATTCGGAAGATGGTTTTTGTGCGGCGAGAATAGACCGCGACGAACAAAGATCTCAGCGGGTACAGGTATATAGGGATTTTTCTCGGCAGTCATGAATTTCGAGCAGGCACAATTGAACGCGCTCCTGGGCTAATGGTAAACGCAGTTTCGATGTATTAATTAGGCTAATTGTATTACGACACTTCGCCCGGAAGTTAGTGAGACTTTCCTTTTAAATCCGGCCGGATTGCCTGTTAGGCTGTGCTGTCCATTTAATTGAGAAGCACTCGATTCATTCGTTAGAACCACTTGACTCGTGAATAATGCGGCGTTGATTGTCGATTCGAAGTCGAAATGAGATCATTCCAAGCCGATTGGATTACGAAGAGCTTCCAATCGGATCAGCACAATACCCGAGATACAATTGATCCCGTAAATATCCGGCCATATGCTTTCTATTTTCCACGATTTTCAAAGCAAGATATACTTTCGCGAGAAGTTTACAATGAGATCTATTCAAATGAGACTTCCAATCAGCGCACCGGGTATATCGAGGATTTAAGTTAAAACGCCAGACATATGAATTAATTAAACAATGAACAAGACGACTCAGCAAGCGAATCATTGCAATACGCCAGCAATGAAACGCTTGCAAAACAGAGCCGGTTACTGCTCAGAGAAATCGAAAAGAATACAAAGCGTGCGAGAGCCGAGCAATTCGAAAGCCAAAGGAGAAGTGCCGGTGCGTTAGCTGAGTTGCATGCCGCCTCGTGACTCCCCCCCGAAAACGACCGATAATGGTATGTACTCCTTTGACCTGCAGAATATCCGATAAATTCTTTGTGTTTCCAGCTCGGGAGCTGGCAAATACGCCCGCCGCCGCGGGAGCTGAGCCTCTCGGCGTATACAGGAGCCGAGGAGGTCGAGAATTTTACGAGTTTCGCCGCTCGTAAATCATGGGATTATCTCAGCGCCACTTCCCCGTATGCCCCGTACGCCAAGGCGTCAGCGCGTCAACGACTCCCCCCCTCCCAATTTCCTTCCGAACTTTCCTCGAAACGCGCTCAGAAAGCAACGAGCATTCCTGTCGGCGCCTATTTTCGCGCGATAATGAATAGTTTTCCGGTCACGGTGTACGTGAGACGCGAGGGAAATTCGGCGGCGTCGTTAACCCTTTGAGATGGCGCTTGACGTCGATATTACAAATTGCTCGCGCGTTAAATCTTCAAACTCACATTCCGCCGGGAGAATATGTAATCGGCATGCGCCTTGAAATGTATTGTTACCTGAGTTGGCTCCGCTCATTCCACGATCCAACGAAGCCTCAGAGGTGCACTCGGAAACACACGCGATACGCACTCCCGCACTCGTTTAGAAACCGACGCGAACTGAAGTATTCAAGATGGCGTGGTGGGGAGGGGGTGGGAATTCGCAGGAAACCATAGCGTGCGGCGCGTCACGCACTTGTATACAAAGAGGCATCGACTGAAGTATCCAAGATGGCGCCGTGCAATTGGCGGCAAATGAGCAAGTGGCGCTGTGCGCAGTCGCGCGAGAGAACGTGCCGGTCGCCGCACCGCTCGCCCATACATATGTAGTGTGTTCGCTCCCATAAAAATGGAGAAATCCAAACCGACAACCGAAAACTCTATCCCGTCGTTTCCAATTCACCGCGGAAGTGCTCGAAAGTATTGCCCGAGCGTCTGCCGAGGAGTCGGGGATAGAGAATATTGGTGGGGAAAGGTGTTGTCTGCGAGTGACGAAGTCGTGTGTATTGAAGCGGAAAGGACATTTGGCGGGCGCTTGCTGTCGAGCGTCACTTTCGTTCTCCATGCACTACGGGCGGTGCTCTCATCTCAATCTGGTGCTCGATTGGCAGCTAAGGACAACCTTCTACGGAATTGAGGTATAATATATTTATATTTACGAATCCATTGACTTTCTTAACAGTCTCGTTGTTATTCGCGTTCTATTTCAATGATCACATATATATTCTGCGTACTAAAGAAACATGCCAATTGCAGGGCACAGCGCTCGTCCAATCACAGGGGGCGTTACAAAAGTGGAGTATTGCACGCAGTCCCCTTGGAGAGTCGGTCGGTGTCAATCGCGTGCGTACGGCGTCTTCTTGTTGAATTTAAAATTCTTACCGAAAAGTGTATCGCGTGCTCAATTCATCGCGGAAATGTACCCTCGTATTAGTGAAAAGTGCGGCGAACAGTTGGTGATAGAAGGTATGGCTGGCTAAAGTCTTGTGCGCGAGTGACAAGTCGTAAAAGCTTCCGTGTGTTTGGTGTGTGCTGGAAGAGAAAAGGACGCTTGACGGACGCTCGCTGCTGCTGCTGCTGCTGCTGCTGCTGCTGCTTCATTTCCTAAGGGAACCTGTCTTGTCTCTCTGTTGCACATTCAATCGGTATCTGAGGAGGAGCTTCTACGGGAATGAGGTATGTGATGTTCGGGAATCCATTCCCTTTATCAATATTGTATTGCGAACGATCTACGGATCCGAGATGCTGGTAATCCATATTTCAACATAAAGTCTGACTGGATTCCTGTTTCTCAAAATGGAGCCGGGTTGCCATGCTATTCTGGTGAGAATGATCAAACGTTTGCAATCAATTCAAGCTAGTCGAGTAATGTGCGCTTTACGTATCGGTGATATTGAAGAGAAGCATTCAATATTGTATACAGTTTAATGGTTAAATTAACAAGCACCAAGCTTCTCTTTACTTGCCTGCATGCAACATGGAATATAATATCTACAATATACAATATTGGCATAAGATTGCAAATTCACTGTTGATCGATTGATTGTTCATTCTTATTATCATTATAACTAACTTGTGTGTAATATTCTATGCCATTTTCTACATTATTTTCCATGATTGAGTAAGCAGCACATAATGGATAAACGCATAATGCAAGCCAGGTAATTGTTTGTTCACTAAACACAGACATATCTATCTAAACAAGCTCATTGAAAATCTCATTCCTCAATGCACTTGGGGGGAAAATTTAAGCTTGTTTGCTCGGACATTCGCAATCGTATTCTTCCAATTGCTCAGCGGGATGAATCGGTGTATCATCTAAAGTGGGAAAAACGTGCTCGGTAAAAGGCTCCGTCGGGTATAGCGCGGTCGCGCGCCTGTGTACGTGGCGAAGAGTGTGAGCCGGGGAGTACAAGCGGGAATCGTCCCGTGACAAGGCGACAAAGCAAGCGGCTAATTGATCGATCAGTATACGACAGCGCCCGTGTGCCCGCGTCGACGCGCACGTGTGTGTAAGTTTGGAGTCTGCTACATCTTTGCCGTGGTTTTGCACACCGGCACAACCCTGCGCGCCAAATCATTTTCGCACCGCAATGCGGGGAAAAAAAGCCGCGCTACACTTTTCTCTCCGTTCGCGTTCTCCAGGTGTGCCTGTGTATCCCTCTTTCTCTGTTTTTTTCTCGCACTCCCTCTCTCCTGCACGGAAATGAATCAGGTAACTAGAGGGCCTCTCGGAAATTCTCGTTAAGCGATATGCTCTGTTAGAGAAATAGCTGCGCAACTCTCTCGCAACGGCTTGTATCATTGTCCGAAGCAATACAAACATATCAGCTCGTTTATTTCTTAACAAAATCGGACCGCACTCATTAAATGATTGGCAATGATAAGTACAGTATTTGCGTTTCCATTCCGGAGGAGATCCCTCGACGTATCTAGCACATGCTCGTCTGCAATGGGGCTTTAAGCGCGGTGGGGGGAAAGCGAGAGTAGACGCGCGTGCGTTTAATTAGAAACTCATTTCGGCACGGCACATTGAAAGGGCTACGGAGCGCGGAGCGACGAAAGTACACTAGCAATATCGTTAGAACACTAATTGCTGTAGCGCAGTAATCAGCGCGATTGCTTCCGGATTTAATAAGCCGGCACAGGCTAATCAGGCTGCGCGTAGTACAAATTAAATGTGAGTCACTTATGTCAAAGAGAATCGAATTTCGGTCTACCCAGTTCGAGTGGCAGCCTGCCGTTTTGCCGCCTAGTATTATCAAGCGGCGTGTGTGGGACATCCTATTTTACTGGCGGATGTTCACCCAAGTGCTAATTCTCTCTTGTCTTGTATAATTGTTGCTATCAAGTACAGCAGATTCGGCATAGTAGTTTATTAAACTAAAAGCAATGTTACATAAAGCAGAGATATTCGTTGCACTTGTAACTTTTTATGCAAATGAAATACTAAGAAGGAGAAAGGTCAATATTTTCGCACTTTAAATGTAACGAAATTAGAATAATGGTCAGGACAAGTGGTTTTCCAGGTTGGATTGCATGTAAGGTGGTAGAAAAATCGAAGGAGACTCTCGCAGGCGCGCCTCTAATAATAACTAAATTAAAGCGTGGATTAATATCCAGCGCGATCAAGACGTACGTCGTTCCCGAGACTGGTTTCGTTATCCCCCGCAATATCACGCAGCAGCCGGCTTTAGATGATATTGGTTACGACCGCAACGCCTTAATTACGCGGTATGGCAACCTATCAACATGCGGCATTCTCTGGAAATGATACCCGAGATATTTAATGGGACTTTGGAAATAGACACTGTACTTAGTTCGAGTAAGCCCATCTAAAAGAAGGATCAAGTCGATCCTTTTTCTTAAAATAGAAATGATCGTACGTTATTATTCAAGTCAATCGTTATTCCACGTTATAATTTATCAATAGCATATTTAATCGCCAACACGATTCCATGGGGAATTAAATAATTAAATTCACTCGGCTCACTCTGGCTCCCACGTCCTCAACCCCTCACCCTTAGCAGAATCCAATTTCGAGGTATAAGGCGTCCATATCTGGTCAGCCGCGCGCGCGCCGTTCTCTAATAATTGAATACGCTAATTGATCTCGCAGAATAATCAATCGACTCAATTCTCCCACGTATCGCAATCCCGTATTGTCCTCGAGTTCGATCCATCCACCATATTATACCGGCCGAGTATATACCTTGGCGTGGGAAAATACATTAATACAACGCATTAATTATCAGTTGATATTAGATTTAGTTTCTAAAGCTAGTCTATCAAATCGAACCGTGAAGCAGAGGTAGTCCAGATACCGCGAAAAAAAGGCATGGATGAAGAAAAGAGCCTCGATAATCAATCGGACAGCGGGTGGGCGGTAGAAATTGAAAAGTGTCATCCTGCGCGTATCATCGTCGCCCTTGCCAGGGAAGGGCTGGCTATTGTAGTCAAGGGAGAAGTGTCGCCGAGCCTCGAAAACTACCCGGGGCCCATTTATTGTCCGTTCCATTTGCCGGCTTCCATTAGAGCATCGGCCACCACTCCCGATGGCTCTCGATCAAAAAATCACCCTTACCTTTCCATCGCTATTTTATGTACATTTCGCGCGCGTTCCGATACATCGAGGTGTCAAACAACGGACACAATTGCACGGGCGCGCAGACGTATGAGTATTCGGAAACGCATTTTACCACTAGCTTCGGAACTCTAAAGAGAACAAACGCTCGAGAAAATATGTAAAGGACTTAATAAGTTCCTATGATGAAATTTTTGAATGACGCAGGTAGTTCTATGTATATCGACCTATCTTATGGTGCGTATCATGGATAGACTACCGTTTTGTCGAACATGAATTAGGCAGATATCGTACATTGAGCTACATATTATAGGGAAAAGAAGGTAATCTCTGCACATTGTAGGGGGAGGAGGAGTGTCGTATTACCTGTTGTACATGAGAACATCCGGCTTCCAAAGTCTGTGCGGCGGGATCCTGAGATCTCTCACACCACCGTAATCCGAAGTGTTCCATCTCATGTTCACATCGTTCCATTCCTGTAATTAGAGAGGAACTCACTTAGTTAAAGTCTGTCAGGTAGAATTACCTTTTGCTGATTTTCTTATTAGAGTCAGGTGTGCTTTGACCTTTACTTTAACTGCAACCTTCCAGGAACTAAAGCACGGCCTGCATCACCCTAACACAGTTATATTAATAAATACATTAGCTTAATTTCATATTTTCGAGAGTACGTGGCCAATTTGCTTTGAGGTCCGTGTATACACTTGTGGGATTTTCGTAAAATGTAAGAAGTACGCTGTATGAGAGATCGTAAATTCAAAGGGCTGGGAATTGATTAATTCGTGCAGTTAATGTGACTTCAAAGCTCGAGCTCCTACTCTAACATCAGAGGAGCGAAAATGGTCGGGAAACGAAACCCCTTTCAAAATAATGCTAGGAAGTGGCTCTCGAATCTTTATTAAGTCACAAGTGCAAGCGTGCCCGCACTGAAATCACGGTGAGCGAGGGTTCGAGAGGTCGACCGAGTGACATAGCATTCCAGGGGGAAAAAGGTCAAATGCTACAGATTTCACTGTTGCTAACAGAATTCTAGCTGCCTATTGGAAAGTTGGTTAAACATCTCTGCGGTCGCTCGTTCCTTTTGTGGCGGTCGTCGCACCATCAGCTTCACCGCTGCTGCTAATGCCGTGGCAGGAATGTGGGGAAGCCTGCTCGCCGGCGTATTTTCTAAACTCTCGCGCTCGCTTTCCGAAATATCTCTCGATTCGAAAAGTTTCTCCGCCCGGACTAGTCTCCCACCTACGAAAATTCGTCGGAGTTCCCCCGGAGTCTACTGGTTATTAGGGAGATGATAGAAAAAGCACGAGTTTTCTTATATTGTCTAAAAGTGATTCCCATAGAGGGTTCACTCTAATTTAGATTGCTTTCATTTTTGCTTTCCCTTCGGAGGACAATTATCCTACGCATTGGCGGACTTTTTCTCGGCTCTGTGTAATCAGATTTATAATTCAAAACACTCGTACTGATGTAATCTCTCCCATCCTTTTTCGAGTGAAGCTAATTAAAGCTTAAAGCGCTCAAGCTACCCTTAATCAATGGTCATTCAGTGGAAGCCCAGTCAATTCAATACGTTGGAGGCTGATCCCACGTGGATTTTATATTACTATTTGTGGGGTGGACGGAATTGAAAGCGGCAGCACGTTTCCAACTTGTGTTATAAAGGAGCATACAATAGAAGCAAGGAATTTGTTAATAACTGTCCAAAGGCAAATGTACTCATCGAAGTGTCTAGCTAGCAGGGCGACGGTGCCATTAGACTCTCGCAGCCATTAGTCACTGACTCCCGATTGATCAGCCGCTGATGGAGTACCCAGCAGGATAATTAATAATAGCCAGCGCGCTCCCTGGTTTACGTGGCAGGCATAGGCCGGTTATTATATGTATGTATATCCATTTGCAGGCAGGCGTGTGGAAAGCCGGCATACAGGATCGCTCGCTTCCAGTCTCTCCTCGCATCCCCTAACGCGAATAGGCTCCTGCCGTCTCGTTGATTTTCAACAGGCACCGCAAATTCGAAATAAACCCTCATTCCCTTAATAGAGCCTTTCAGTCCTTGGGTTATCGCAGCAGTGCCGCGAAGCAGCTCCCCCGAATTAATAGTGAGATCAAACAAGTTGGTATTTTTTGCCATCTTGCTATCGTGAGATTTTGGATTTCAGGATCTGGAAATGTTAATCTTTAAGGGAATTCCTAGAAATGATAAATTGTCGTATGTGTGCAGTTGAAATGAATTGTTGCTGAATCTCGGTGCGTACTGTGAGTATACATAGCGCGGGCGATGACAAAAGTGCAAAAACGAATGGGCGGAGAGGCCATCCTTTATCACGACAACGCCAGTGGTCAATAATGATGTATAGGTCATTAGGTACCAATTTCCATTCGATTGCATGTCGGCCCGAAATTGTCGATTGCCGCTTCCAATTCCGTTGATTGCGTCACAATGCCTTTAATAAAAGAGGAATTAATAAGCGTTGTAGGGTTTCGTTTCCTAATACCAAGCGTTGATATCAAAATTCCAGGCTTGCGGGGCTTCGCAAAGCACGTGTAATAAAAGGATGGAATGCTGGGAAAAAATGGTTCCTGTTCCTGCCGCCATAAAACTGCATGAAAAATACGCAAGAAACTGGCTCCTAATGTTAGGAAAATTCCAAGTTTTGGTGATATGTATTGGATTGAATTATAGATATTGATGAACATTAAATAGGCGTACATGACATTCAAAGTATCTAGTTTCATCTGGTAATGTCTTAAGTGTCCATGTTTTTCAACAATTTAAAATTTCAAAGGAACTGTACTCATACATATTTTTTGCTTTTTACATCTCGAGTTTCTCGGTGCTTACATTTTCAAAGTCAAAGTTTTCCCGAGTCCCATAAGGCCAACTTTTACATGCTTTGGATTTTTTTTATCTCGGCACTTGTAATTCAAAACTGAAGTGCCCCGAGGAAAGTTAGCGACGCGAGTCGAGTGTTCAATCGGAATACTTTCAGCAGTTTAAATCTTGACTCGAGTTTATTGCGAATAGGAGAAGCAACGCGCCCTTGCGCGACTGGCAAGAATTCGGATGTAATAAACGCGAGTGTCGCGTTTCACGAACGTTCTCTTACTCCTCGCTATGCATTACAGGGAAAGAATCCTCTTATCTATGTGAGAACCGAGAGCGAAACCCTCCGCGTTGTACTCGAACGAAGCGGACAAATGCGAGCAATCTTGTGTGTCGCGCGCGCGTCCCGTGCGAATGGCGTTAAAGAATTCCCCCGAACGCGACGGATGCAAAAGCACCGGCGTGCGAGATGCGAAAGTCGCCGAATGAAAACTAAGGGAATTTGTTGGAACGCGATCCTGATCCTCCAGCTCCCCCCCAAACGAGATAAATATTTCACCGAAACATTTCGGTGCTTTTGTCGCATGCAGAATCCTGCTTCCGCGGCCACGTGGCCGCAGCAATCCTATTGCGCGTCGGAAGAGTTACAAGGCCTGCTTCCAACAACTGCTCGTAGACTCTAGGAAGCTGTAATGGGACACTGATCTTATCTGAGCTCGTGCCGCGCTGCGGAGCGACGCGTGCGAGCCGACTGAAGGGTTGTGGGGCTGGGGCGAGCGATTGTGCGACGCTTATAAAAAAAGGGTCGGTCGACGCAGTCGCTAATCTGATTTATGAGAACCGTCGCTCTGAGAATTATGCAAATTAAAGCTCACGAAGCACAGGCCTTTTAGTCGGTAGCGATCTTCAAACATACATACATATATGTATATGGATAGTAGTCTGGATGTTCTTTTGAAAATGGCTGTTAGGACTTCCAAGTATAATTCAATATTTTAAAGCGCCAGTCAACGTCGAACAGTTTTCTGTGTACATACATGTTTAATGCCAGATTTCAAGCATTCGCTGACAGACTTTACAAGTCTGGAAGTAAGCCGGGGGGAATAGAATGCATGAGGGCGAGAATATGCTCTTCACTGTAGTCATGTGACCAAGCAGGTAATATAAATGCATTGAGACTGAGAAATGGAGTCACACACTTGGAGGCCGAGCTCTAAATGATTTGCATGTCTAATTCGTCCAAGAATAATTTCGAAGTTCCCTTTCATTTCCATCCCGTAATACATCCTGACCCCTGCAATATTCATAAATCTGCAAGTTGGGTCACTCCTCGACTTGCCTGGACTTGGTGCAGGCACTTAGACCTACCTCATTCATTCTGCGTCTAGTTCTAAGGAATATCTTAACCCTTGGTGGCATTCTGAATTCGTGAAATGTTGGAAAATCGTTGGCACGAGTTATTCTGGGTCGGCCAATTAATTGGAATAGCGAGAAAAAGGAATGCGTGAGAGGTTTTCGAATGCGAAGGGTGAAGGACCAGTAAATTCTGTCCTCGGACCATCCACCCCGTTGCCTTTTTTCCGAGCATGTTGAGCGCTGAACATTCCTCGCACTGAGAGCTGGCGGCATTACGGAAATCCCGCGGGGCTTAGCGGCACGTTCGCGCGAAACTCGTCGATCGGGAATCCGAGCGATTCCGATTAGCGTCGCCCGGCGATTTTCTGGAATCCCAATCGACGCTTTATCACGCGCGACACTTGTCCCCGCTCGCGATCCGCCAGATCCAGCATGCCGAAGAGATGTTGAATTTTCTGCTGTTAGATGTCTCACATATTCTTTCCAAGGTGAAATGGAATTCGAAGCAAAATTGCATTCGAAGTAGGTGAGGAATGAGTCAGACGCGCCTCTGTTGGAGAATGAACATCAGTTTTGGAAGATTTAAATAGTTAATTTGAGGTTTGACTGGTACTGGGTCTGCATTGTTAAATGTTACATTACGTAGTCGGGGATTTATAATCCACTTAAGTTGGAAAGTTCTTAAATCCTGCTTAACGCTTTCCACCCTCGTTCCACTGGTTTCCGATTTCGCGAAATAGTTTTCTCCCCTTGGAAGCCGGCGCGTCGGGCCGTGAATCGTGAAGGTCGTGCGTCAAAGTAACGAACGACAGCGATTAACCTTCTTCGAGAATGCAGCTAGGAGGTAAGGTCTCCTCTTTGTAGGAGATTCTCGACACCGAATACCTTACAATCTGGATCACGCAGCCAGAGCCCTTCGTATACTCTCGGTCGACTCGCGCATGCCGTTGCCGAAAATGTCGATCACAGCTATGCATAAAAGCTTTCGCTCGTTTCATTTACATTTCTAAAGGACTTTGGAGCATTGTTCGATTTACATCAAATATCCAGGTGTCCAAGAGACACATTAATTCCGCCCGGAAGAGTTATTAGCGGGCCGCCGCGGGATCTAAGAAGTCCAGAGCAGTTTTAATGAAGGCAAAAAATCGAGAAATTAGCGAGTCGGGTGGAATGACGGATCGCTGGTTTCGTAACTCATTGTGAGAGTCCGCCTTCCCTTCGGCGAAGGACGTAATTAGAGCGTTTCCCGAAGTTGGTCCGAACGAACGAATGAACGAAGGAACCAGCGGGCGCGGGGGCGGCTGAGCAAAGGCCTCGCGGAGAACTGACGATAAGGCGCGAGCGACGATGTGCCGGAATGCAAAGTCGTTAAAATACTTTAACCTCATTCCATCGTTAGATTGGATTCCCAGAGCACGAAGAATTGGAAAATGTACATCAACGTCGCGATAGACGGCACGGTCATTAGATAGTTTAACGGGGAATAATAAATGTAGTTGATATATATGCGTGCCTTTCATTAAAAACATTGATTTAGTCCACGTCGTTTATAAAACGAGTTGACTTTTACACTCGACGCTAAACATAGTCGCGAGTTTAATTGCATTGTAGGGAAATTGTAGATAACTTGAATACTGATGATTGCATGTATAGAATTGTACCCGGAAGGACACGCTCGATAAAGAAGCGCTATAGACGCAAGGGAATTCCGAAATAATAAAGAGATAAGAAGCCGGTTGCGGGATGCTCGGGGGAAGGATTCATCCATCAAAATCTAACGTGTGGATATAAAAGAGGGTGTACTTCTCCGTGGAAAATAAGGAAACAAGAAGGTTATTCAAAGGTTCCGGTGCTTTCGTGATTCTCTGGGCGAGAACCTCCCCAGATACTGGCCACTTCATCGGTCAAGAGAAAACGAGGGTTGCGGCCGGAGGGTGAGAGTTCGCTCCTTCCGAAGTTACCGTTCCGTAAAGGCTTTCCCACGAGCGTGCTCAATAAATCCTCAATTGAAAACGCGATGACGTTCTCCGCCAATCCTGCTGCTTCACTATCAGGCCACGATTTTTATTGCACAGAAGCTCAACTTTCGCCCATCCCTCTCCGAGATCGGCGAACTTGGAAAGAATTACAGGACTTCTGATGCCACGAGGAAGCCAATTTTATTGTTTTCACAAGTAGATTCCGTTAGATTCGAGAATTTCGAAAGATTGAGAATTTAAAGACGAAATCGGGCTGTTAAGAGTTTTAGAGGAAAATTTAACAACCGACAGCTCGGCGGGCTACTGTTAAAGGTAGCATGAAGATCTCGATATTGTTGATGCAATATTATGAGGTGTCAGGGAGCACAGTGCTTGCCAAACACGGGGAAAGTAGGTGCGAACGAAGGGAATGGATAGAGGGGAAGGGGGTGTGAGAGCGAAGGGGTGGCGGGACGGTGAGAAAAATGGTGGCTCGTAAAAGCGCTGAGTAACTCGAGGCCAATATAAAGCACGCCAAAGTGAAATTGAGCCCGGCACGTACGGGGAGATGGGTTGTTTCTCGCGAGCTCCAAGTTTACAGCGCCAGTCACGGCTGCTAGACCTTGACGAATACCAGTTGGAACCATCCCCAACCAACCAACCCACCCTTCCATCCCCTTTCGCTCCTTCTAGAAATTATTTCCCGCCCCGCCGCGCCGCTCCGCAGAGATGATTATTTCTTCTCTCCATTACAGAAGGTGGAAATTGTTTCTAGATTTCTTTTCACTCCACAATCATTATATTTCAATGACTGATTAGATTTTCATACGAATCGTGGATTTTTATTACATAATCAAATCACCGAACACATAATATGCTCGTAAAATATAAAACAGGAGAACACGTACCTCGTCAATATTCAATTAGATAAATAAGAATTGTAAAAGTTGGGAAACTCATTAGGAAGATTTCTGCATTTGGAGGGTTTTGACACTTGCATCCGCATAGATTGGGTGCGCCAGAAGCACTTGCTGCGAGAGTGCGCCGCGGCGTGCGCGCGAGTAGGCAGCAGCTGCAGTAAGAAGCAGTCTACATATTGCGTTTAGGGCGGGAGACGAGCCGCAAGAATTGCCCGAAGCTTTCGGTGGCTCCCGGTACGCCTCGGTGGAGCCCGTTAGCATTAATTTGCGGCTGCTGGGATGGATGAGATTTTACACCTTGGCGACGCAATCAGACCGGAGCCTTTGATCGGGTGGCTCGAGTAGTTTGGTGGCGCGCGACGCGATCCTCCTTGGGAGCTAGTTAATACATCCTTGATTGCTCATGCGAGCCAAATACACGCCGGAGACTCTGGCGGAGACATTCGCGCCGCCCTTGCCCTTGCTCAATGCCGAACATTTGCCGGCAAGTTTTCTCGATAAACGTTTGCCACCGCGCTCTGAATGGCCACTCGCTTTTCGCCCTGATTGCGCGTGCTTCTTGAAAGTTCACGTCGATTCGAGCCCGCACAAAAGCGTTAGAATGACTCCTTGACGGTACAGTGGTGCGCACGGGAGTTTTATTTGCGCTCTCTATTAGGAATGTATGTGTAGCAACGCACCCCTTATATCTCTCTGATGCTGCCATACAGTCTACATCCAGTGTGTTGATCTTTCTATTTGAATCAATTCTTTATTTACGAGACACTGTTCTTTATTTAATGAGAGAATTTTTATTGGTTTCCGTAATTGTAGTTCCATGAATTTCTTTCCAACACGATATTCGCATTAACATTTAATTTATCTGCGCAATGCGGGAGGTTCCCAGACCGTGAAGAGTACATAGTCATGTTGAAATCAGAACTTGGTTTACGGGGTGTTAGGTAGACTGAATGCACCTGTGTTTACGACGTAAGAGAAGCTTGGCCGTCAGATCTCGTGGCGGCAGGGGGCATAGTGCATGACGTCGGAATGAACGCGGTAAGCTTTGGCTTACAACACATTAGGGATCCTTTGACAAAAAGCACGTTGTGATAGGTCCTGTAACTCAATTCCCCACAGAAAGCTGCTTAATGCATTCTCCGTAACTGCGGGGGAGGCCAGTTTTCTGGTAAAAGCTGGCAGGCCAAGAAGCTTTCGCTAACTGCATTCGCGCAGCATCAGTCAGTCTAGAGGCAGCCACCGAGACTGCGGCAAGCAAACTGTAATTTGATATTTCAAGATTATCGAGCGCCACTCAACATCTGAAAGAGTACACTCTTTTGCTCACGTCATCGCGAAAAATCACCCGAGATCTTGTGCGGACCATTAACGAAAACAGGGTTTTTATTTGGGTAACGTGCATTAAAGTCACATATTTCGAAACTGATAATTATGCAGTTAACTATATGTAAATAAATACTTAATAGCAAAGCGCAAGATTTCAGTAATACCTTTTCCGTAACCAGAATGAGGTCTTAAGAAAAAGGTTAAAGATATGTGTAGAACGTGGCAGACACGATAGTCTGTTTTATTATTACTTGCAGACTATTAACGAACGACAAGGAAAGATTGTCGAAATGATTGTCATCCATTCATCCCATTACCAGTCGTAGAATCAGGGTCTTTGAAAGAAACACGTGCTTTTCTGGTGGAAAAAGAAGCGGGAACAGCGGGCTGGAGGATCCCCGGGAATCTCATTGTTAGATGAATCGCTAATTGACGCTGGACAAGTCGCGCAAGATGAGATTTCAGGGACAATTAATCTCCGTTGTTTGCGGACGGCGCAGCGGGGGGTGCCTGATGCACCAATGTGTGCGAGTGACTATTCAGTCGAGAGGATATGTACAGAGCGACCTAAAAATGAGGGTATTCATCTCCGCTGTTTCGAAATTCAATTTCTTCCATTCTTTTCTGTATGAATCCTTCATTTTCAGCGACTTGCTAACATGGAATTGAAACGTGCACAAAATTCAACAAAGAAACAGTGATCTTCAGTCGATTAACAATTCCTCCGGTTTATAAAGCGAGAGATAATTTATATGGTGTATTAAGAAATTCGTAATTAAATGCGCACCACAATTCATGCCGGGTACTAATGAAATTGGGTCTATTGGTGTTACGTGAGGCAGGTGACCGTATGTACAACCTCGCACCTGTTTATCGGACGTCGTTCGAAAAGCGTCCGCGCGAAATCCTGTTATATCACGATATTCCCTTTGAAAACCGGCTTTCATTTGTTCTGCGGGCACTCGAATATATCCCCCTTCCCGGAGAGAATGAGTCCTCCGCATTCCGTGCGGCGTATTATCGCTTAATTAGCTCGGCGTCCCTTTCACTCGCGCGGGCCCAAGTCGCATAATCACTTTTTATCGGAATATTATCGACGAACAAATCGCGAGGAGTCCGAGTGCAAGGAGTAAGAGGCTGGAATCACAGGAATTACCACCTCCAATGCGTCCAAAGGAATATCTTAGGATCAAACTTCTCCCGTCCATCGTTGATCTCCAGTTTGCCCAGAATCCCCTTAGAAGCGCGCGGTCCCTTTTTAATTGGCGAGATTATCCGATAATATTACGGGTTGGAATTAATCGTGGATTCGGAAGGGCTCCCTCCCTCCCGGATCTATGCCAGACAATTTCCCTCGGATGCCAACCGAATGCTTTCCAAGGAATTCCATAGTCATGCAAAATCCTTTTTACTGTGCCACTCACACACACACACACCTCTTGCTTTTTCCTCTCTATCATCCTCTCTCCCTAGATCTTCCTGCCTGTGGAAAATGAAATTCAGCCTAGATATCCCGTGACCTTTCCCACTGGCAGTCGGTGTTTCGAAGTGACAGTTGCATTTACATAGGATGGAAATCTAGTTCTAAACGGTACGTGTGCAATCGAAAGGAACGGCCTGGTATCGACAGTTTTTCTTATCGCGTGCTTTTACTTGTTATTTTTAGCGTCCATTTGCCCTGACGAGCAACCAGTCAATATTAACAATAATCTCGGAATGATAAGACTTTCTCTATTTAAAAAGATCGTGATTAGCATGTTTGCAACGGCACTCTTGCCAATAATAATATGGGAATATCGCAGAAATATCGTTGCTTCGATTTCCCATCGTTCACTTGGAACTTCGTCAACGCCCCATTTCCGCAAATCCGAAACTCCTTTGATACACGATAACTTTCTCGCTCATACGCGATATGGAGTTTTTGGCGGCACTCCGATAGTGGTCCCCGTTCCCTGATTGTCGCTCGGATTTTTTGCCCGGAAGAAAGT
The DNA here is from genome assembly GCA_963675795.1 of Crossocerus cetratus. Taxonomy (NCBI): domain Eukaryota; kingdom Metazoa; phylum Arthropoda; class Insecta; order Hymenoptera; family Crabronidae; genus Crossocerus; species Crossocerus cetratus. The sequence continues at coordinate 4,863,019 of OY776664.1, read as the reverse complement.
ACCGATAAATCATGAAACGAGCAGATGAACGATCGGTCAGAGGCTGTTGGGAGGAGCGAATGATCGATAACCAGCTCGATTTCCACGAGACTAGTAAAAAAGAGACTCGCCACTGCAGGACTTAAAACGAAGAAGACTTTATTGTGTCAGGGTAGCGCGGAAAATAAAACTCGGCTGGTACTTCGCTTATCGATCGTCCTCCCTCTCACTGTTACAACTTCTTGCCGATACATAAAAAGATTGTCAAAGAAATAATTTGGCGAACAGACGCTGGAAATTTCGGCTCGGACTGCGAGACACGTAGTATGTCTGCCTGTTGGCGAGCAGGACTGTGAGTCGACCAGGGGCGGAGAGGGTGAGAGAGCGAGTGAGTGAGACAGCTTGAAAGAAAGAAGCACGGGAGAAAGAGAGAGGGAGAGAGGGAGAGTACACTTGGCCGCTGACTTCGCTCATAATGCCAGAGGAACCGGTTAAAGCTCACGGATACACGAGTACTCCGGGCTCGGCACTCGAGTGTCTCCGAGTCTTCTTCCACTCTTTTCCCCCTCTCGCCCTTTTCTAGTGCTTCCGCGACGAGGAAGATATTACATCGTCAAAAAGCACGGCAGGAGTCGGTTCGCGCGCCCCTCGAAGCCAGAGATACAGACGGAGAGTCTGTACGCGCGCCCTCGCGTATGTGTGTGTGTGTGGAGAAGGGAGAGTACGATTTAGCAGTGCGGCTGGTGCTGTTCATGTTAGTACAGCATCCAGTCTGCACGGGACAGGTCCACTCGAGGCCGCCTCCCTTCGCAGGCCACTTCGTTGACGAACCGATTGAAACGCTTCCGGTCTCGTTCTCACGACACTCGGCAAGCCGCCCCCGCGGAAAAAATTACTCCCCGCGAGAAGGCTAGACCTTCTCTCTCGCAAATACTGATATCAGACTACTGCTATGATCTAACATCGACAGAATATGTCGTACATGTACATATGTTTATGTATGTGCGAGGGATCGGAAATGCATAAGTCAACCCCACAGATTTTCATAGCTAATGTATTTAATAGAAAGTAAGGAATTATGCAAGACGTATAGTTCTGCAAATGAATGAGTATTGAGGTATGCATGTGATTCCAATAGGGTTGTGCGTGTGGATTATAGTGAATGAGTATATGTATTGGCATTTTCGAGAAGCTGTAGACTAGCCATGCGATCGATATTAGAATCTCGAAGCGATTACGGCTGCTTAGCCAGAGTGGCGTAATTAGGTAAAGCTTGATTCGGTGCTTGGCTTGCGCTCATTATATCCTGATACACACACAGCCCTCTTGGCATGCTTCACGAACATTACGAGCTCATGTGATGATTATTTTAAGATTCTCTTTAAGACATTTCTCCCAGCGAGCGACAATTTTCCTTGAGCAATAATGAGCAGCAGCAGAAAGAATTTCATTTCGCTGAACAACATTATTCATTGTTCCGAAGTAACTGTTTCAATACATAGTCGGTCGAAGGCGTGCTTAAGAGTTGGATTCAAATCAGATTAGTTGGAGGGATGTGTGAAACCATATCTTTATAATCGATACTCAGTTCCATTTATTTTCGATTCTTGGGCGCACTCTGGTTTATCGATGCGAAGTATGCGAGTAAAAGAAACGCTATCAGGGAAAATGTGGGACGCGGTTTCGATGGACGTGAGAACGCCCTGAGGTCCTCGAGTATCTCTCGGATTTATATTCACAAAGGTATCAGGTTCCCGAGTCAGGCACACCTGTGCGTTATGCCCTCCCTCTCTATGTATGTATGTACGTATGTACATGGCACACGTCAGTATCCGGACATGTAGTACGCGCGCAACGGCTGTGCTGGGATTCACGAGCGACTGGAAAAGTAAGGGGAAACTTGGCGTATACACACGTGGGACCTACTCTTTGAAAGTTGCAGAACGTATTACTGTTTCTTTAACATCTACTTACTAGCACTTGCAGTCATTCCCCAGTCCCGCATGAGAGACCGCGCCAGTTCAACATTTGTTCTCTACCACTGTTACACAGGATTATATGTACAATTGCTTTTGCGATCAATAATCGTTAATCGAGCGGGGGCGCAATTTTATAATGTATTTTATTTGAGTAAATCTAATTAATTCACGCTTTGAATCCAACGACACAGAAGTCCCCGTTTTAGTAACGAGAAGTTTCATTGCTCGAATTCCCAGTGGCAGTGGCGTATAGTACGCTGGCTCGCCCGGTTTTAGTAAGTCCGATGACATTTCGTAAATATATTTGCGCGCGCGCGCAGGCATACGTTTACGTAATACGTAATGCCTGCCGATATGCGCGCGGCATACTGAATAAATCGAGCATTGAATGCCGCATATCATATGGGCAATATCTCATCGGGCGCATGGAATATCGCTATCGATGGAGCCGGTCCGCATAATTTAGGCCAATGATTATTATACTTGGGCAAATTATTGTGCGCCGTGATAATGCGCCAATGCGGGCCCCTCGTCGATGTATCTGGGCTCATGTATCATTATTCAATTAGCACCGGCAAAAACTCATATAGATATTGCTGAACAACAATAATCTGTCTTTTACGTTCACAATTACCTTGGACACGATTTTCCCAGCGTTTTCGCAGGATTATTCAAATCGAATGAATCAAATTATTATTCTATTTCTGCAGTTAGTTGTTTCGCTTTCCTAGGGATTGTCATCGCACTTGTTACCGCAAACGCATTTAAAGAGATCCTGGACCGAGGAAAGCCGGTCGGCAACCGCCGGTGCAAAGGCTCGACTGATAAGAGCGTGTTGTTTAGCATCGCGCGTCGCAAATACGAATCGGAGTGAAAGCGATGAATCTTAAGCACCCGCGCGATCGATCCGAGAGAAAGAAAGGGAAAGATAGATAAGGCGAGATATAGTAGACGCATAAGGGAGATGATCGCGATTAGTCAGAACGGCCGTACTGATTTCGCTTTTCCAGCGAGTCGGCAGCGCCACGGCAAAGCGGGCTTCTGCCGCGCTCGATTCGTCAATCGGGCGAAACATCGGAGCGTGTCGAGTCGTTAACTTCGAATTTGGGTCAGCACGATGCGATGCCCCGATACACACCGGGCCGCGCCGCGCCGCGCCGGGAAAGAAGCTACGATAGTTGCTCCGATAGAGATGAGGAACGACATTGCATTTTAGATGCGGCTTTTCGAAGAGCTAGTCGGTACAGCTGGAATATCACTCGGCCCTAATAAGGGCGCCAAATGCTTGTATCACTCTTGGCTGCCGGTACCTGTTGCCCCTTCTGCCTTGCTATTAATACTTTTGCCCGATAAAGATCATCGCCGGCGAATATTCCCAACTCCCGGCCAACCTCTATTGAACGCGGGAGATGGAAATATCTGCTTGCAATTATGCACGAACTTTGATTAGATTATTTGAATCTGTTATTCAATTAAAGAGTTGAATTGATGAGATATTGGATAGGGCTGGATTTAGGTGGTAATAGATATAGACTTACCAATTTCAACCATAAATTCGTGATGAGCAGTTGGTTTTTCTCATCCTGCAACAGAAACAATCATTTGGTTAATCGCATTGTTTAAGTTTCATTAACAAGATTAAAAATTCCGTAGGCATTTGCAGTACATGTAATAAATGACGATTGGTCATTAAAAGCTTCGGTTTCCATGGAATGGTTTGTAATGGTGAAATTGTCCGATTGCAAAAGGGGCGAATATAAGGGCGCGCGCGATGGTCGGAAAGGCTAATCGGCGCGAGGAAAAATGGATTAGCATTTATAAATGCGCCTCGATTCCCGTCACGTTCCTCCTCTCAAATTGTCTAGCGCATCCGGTGCGGAATACGGAAGCGAGCGAGTATTTATTATTCAAGAAGAAATGGCCAAAACATAATAGGGCTGCCGGCGAGCCAGTGCCAGATACTACGTGACCGATGCCTCGCGTCAGTTTTCACGAGAATTTTCAAGCCGCACATTCAGCCGCTATGCAAAAAGGCACATTTCCAAGACAAATATTTCCCCGCCGGAACAGCCGGCAGACGCTGGCCATATGGTATTGCCGGAAATCCAAGGAATTCTCCGTGCCGTCTGATAAATAATGGCCGAGCCACCGAAATATCGGTTCAAGCATATGTATATGTGGTCGTAGAGCATTTGCGATTTTAACGCATGATTTGTTCAGCCATTTCAGAGGAAACTTGATTCTCCGGTGTGCCATGTCACGAAATACCGCCTTTACCATATCGATTTTTAGTGCTTATCTTAAACGCTACCAATTGTTAAGTTTAACTATGTGTTATTGTACCCATTCATCCAATATTCCCATGCATTCTTGCCAGTCGCGTCACGTAAAGCAATAGGTTTCCGGTATTCCGCTTGAGACGCGTTCTTGTTCCGATTATATCGGACGCTCTCCAAGAATCGCTATCCTCCGCGTCCGGATTCTAAATGTGTCGTTCAAGAGAAACTTGCGTTGCGACGAAGACAAAAGCTCTTCAGGCAGAGGTGATAGGAAGGAGCGATCGGTTTGGGTGAATAGATCCGCGCGTATGCGTGCGTGCGTGTGAGCGGAGTGATAGGAATGAAAGCCGTCACTTGATGAGGCGGACAGATAAGGTCTGCAAGAAAAATTGATGGACGGGTTGCGATAAGGGTAAATAAAATCTTGGGTTCTTTTCCCCTTACTTCCGATAATCTGTCTTAGAGACGATTTGATCGTCGTTCGTGCGAGCGGATGAACTATTCGTACACTCAATTTATTCGACTTGCAACGTGTAGAATTCTTAGATGGTATGTATTTTATTGGTAGAAATTTTTTACAGTTTAACAGTTAAATATTTCAATATTCATTTAATATTCTGGTATTGCAATTTACTCAATTTGAATTTCCGATAGAGAAAAGTTGGTTTAATTCAGTATCTGCGGATTTGGGACTTACTAATAGGATGCAGGCACGGCACTCTGCCTGGATGGATTATTAAAATCAAGTGGACTCGAAAATGGAAAAAACGGGCCGAATCTTCACCGGGCGAAATCGCGGGGGCGAGTTTTCATTGGAAAATGGCGAGGTCGTTGGAAAAAGGGTGGACGCGCGGAGTGCCGTTGCTTTCCTATTAAACAAAGCCTGAGTAATGAAGCGTGAACTTGCGCGATAATTCAGGTCTCGCCCTCGTGGCGAGCGGGGATTGACCGGCGGCGAAAGCTAAAAAATACAGAGGATAAGGCCATCGCGATGTCGACGTCGGGAAGGTTCGCCGTAGAATTGTCTGGATTTCTCGTCACTTCTATTTGTCGAGGGCCCAAAGGATTACCAAGTAGGTCGGGGTAATTAATAAAGCGAAGTCTCTCCAGGCGTTTCCACGGGACACGTACACTATAAATTACTGGCCAGTGTTTCCAAATCACTCGAGACTATCTCGTAATTACTTGCCAATGCCAGCAATTTTCCAAACTAGAATTAAACTCTGCCAATCCCACGCTGTATATTGCTCGCTGTAATTTAAGTTCAAATGCAAATACAACTATGTTTTGCTCAGGCAGACTCGTCCGATCAATTTGCATTAAAAGCGCGTAGCTTTCCAATGGTAGGATAGTTTCATTTGGGTTTGCACCGCGGGGCCCGAGTGAGCGATGAACATTGGGTTGAAATTCTTTCTCACTAATTAGGGGAGCGACGAAATTTATCTCGACACAGAGATATCCCGGAACGAGCCATACTTCTCCCTCGATCGATCTCCAATCACTTAGCGCATTCCACGGGGATTCATGACTGGTGAATTGCAGTGCGATCAAGGCCGCGCATCAATCAGCGCCGGAAAGCAATTATGCGCTGCAGTCCTGCGGGAAGGTTACAAGTGGAATTTGCATTTTGTAACTACCATACGCTTATTTGTTTTCCCTCGACATTTTATTCGATACGGGACATACCCCGTGTTTGTCGCGATCGCTTGATTCAACCTCGACATGGATCTTGTTTCGATTACTTGTAACCCCGTTTTTTGATTATTTTCATTCATTGAACGCTTTGGAATCTCGTAAAACGACATTTCCTTCATTAGTTTTGTTTTGCGCAAATGGGTTTCGGTGTATGGTCAGCCATTAAATAGAATAAACTAGCTCACAATTAGTGCACGTTCGTCCACACTTGTGAAAAATAGGTTTTTCTATTTTGTAATTGTTTTAGAATGTTGCACGATGAGTTGGGCATTTTCCGTGACGTTTTTTTTTTTGGAAAGCACCAGTTGGCAAACCTCCCGTGTTCACGCTTGTCCCTTCCACTCGGTCGGAAACTTTGTAGGTACCTTTGTAATCCTCTGATACGATTTGCATACATAGATACCGTGTTCAATACGCGCCAAGCTTTTTACCCCAGTTTTGTCTATTTTTTGTTTAGTTTAGTTCAGTTTTGTCTATGGAAATATTGTCTATTGAATAAAAGGATATCCTGCATTTCGCGCTCTTTTAGTAGATATTCTAACAATCATTTTTATATGACGAAAATTAACTTCCTTCTAGTAAATATTATTAGTTTTTAATATTGAGTGATGCAGTTTGCATATCTCTGCTTACCTTTTTATTTTCAAGTTTGTATTTATTTCTTACAACACTAGTCCATTTTATTTGCATTAACCTCGATGCAACTTAAACGCACACTCGCATTCATTAGAGTCGTAGTATGTAACTCAACAACAATCATTGCTTCGCCGGCTTATATTCGAATGGACGCCAATTTTCCGCACACGGAATTTCCATTGAACGAAACGTTGTATTAAATGCCACGTCAGGCGAACTGTTACCAAATTATTTCGACGCCGGGATTCGAGGACGGTGATATTGTATGTATATGCATCGCGTAAAATCATCCCGTCGGAATTAATTGAAGGGAGCGCGATGCCGTTGTTCGGCGTCAGCTTACAATGAGGCTATAAATGAGGCCGAAGACCGGCGGATCGATATTGGTCCGGTTGTTGCACCGTCGATGCACAATGCAACTTACATGCTTCCTTCGCTGAAGCTCGACATTACACAAACGATTGGCCAAGAATACAAGCGCGCCACTCGCTCTGCCAGTCGAACAAAATGCGATGCTGACTTGGTGCTGCTCGCGTTAGCTTCGGCTCAATGAATTGATAATTGGCCTAGTCAGCGTTCGTCATGGTATACATGGCGGTGACTCGGCCGCCGTCAAAACGCTCGACAGTCAGATGTCGAGTCACCCCATTTTTGAGAGGCATTTTATTTCATAACCCCTTGGGGGTGTTATGAAACCTTGCAAATAGTACGAGTCTGTAATCGAGAAGTAATAGAGTTATCTCGCGGCCGCGGAGAGTATTTGCGAGAGCGTCGGCAAAAGTTATGTAAGAGGAATAACAAGTTGTCGAAGCTTGGAAGCAGTGCAAACGGAAGCGGGAGCAAGGAGACCGGTAATTGTCCGCACTCTTACTGCTTTCGCTTAAGCTTCAGCTTCGATTTTTCTCCCTGTGATTCGCTAGGCAAGACACAAATCTCTCGCTCTCTCTCTCTCTCTCTCTCTCTCTCTCTCTCTCTCTCTCCCTTGCGCTGGATGCTGCCGTATATCATGAAGTTAACAATCGGTGCTTTGTCTTTCTCGCGGTGATCGTGGACGGTGACACTTGGACGTTTCTTCTCTTCGCCGGCGACGAGTCAGTCCTCGGCTTATCCTTTCGCTCCTTCGTCGAGATAAACTGTTTTTCGATAATTGGATCTATCCCACCTTTTTCTCTCTCTCTCTCCCTCTGGCCCGCTCTCATTCACCACCCGTGGTTGCTGTGTTGAGGCTTTCGCGAAACGGAAACCTGCTCGCGGAGTCCTCTCCGCATAACTTACCATCTCGTTAGAACTTTCGTTATTAGTGATAGTCGCACCCGACGCGCCGCCGCTTGTCCGCGTAATCGTGTACCCGTAATTGTTCAAATGTTTTAATCGCCCTTTAATAAGCGAGTCTCGGCCGGTCGCGACGCATCGACGTTTTTATTGGCGGATATAATGCTCGGTAATTTACGGCGTCTGTTTTTGCGTGACAAAACAGCTGAACAATGCATCGACGAATCGCAGGGCGTGAGAGCGCGTTAATAGTCATGGAATAATTTCCCGATTAATCGGAAAGTTGTTTGATTGTATTGAATAATAAATGGGGGAATTTCGGGGCGGCGAGGGATGGCCGAAAGAAATTTACTGAAATTCCCAGGGTAAACTTTTGTTAGAGTTTTGGCCGTGCGATTGGTTCTTTTGTATACTCAGGGTTTCGTGTGAATCAATAGCAGATCGGGTAATCGGATATCGAGTAGAGCGAAGATTGGAGATTTGCTTCACTCGAAACTTCAATGAAGCTATTTAACTTGAAAGTGGTAATGGCCGCAGTGGGAGTACCATGGGAAGAGAGAGAGAGAGAGAGTACGGGCCAACACGAATTTCAGCCAGTATATCCCAGCGTGACTATTACTGACTGTTAGTGAGCGTAAATTATTGACTACGAACGGGATTAATAAACTTTGCCCGTTTCCGCGTTGTGATATTTTGGAAGGTGGGGTCTAATTGGAATCGGTCGGTTTTAATATTAAAAGCTCGACAGCTGGTATCTATACTAGTTCATCTGCATATGCGATATAATTATGCTAATTTATCCGGCCATACGCTCAGAATTCAAAAACATGTAATTATATTGCCACTGCGCGCTACGGAATCCAAAGTGATACGCAACACACCGGCGCCGTAATTGTAAAGCTTATTTTTCAACTTATTTGCATCGTTTTTCGAGACTTTCATGTACCACAATCGACGGATACTTTTCAATGCTAAATGTTTCAGTTTCTTTCGAGGAATTAGAAACAGAATTAGAGCGCCAACAGAAATTCAGTTATATCAATAATACTCATACTAGTTTTTAAAAAAAATCGCTGTGAAAAATGGATTATGACTGCGTTACATTGAATTGGTTCACCGGAGAAGTTAAGTCCTCCGACTTTTGAGTCCCTCGGATTCCACACACGTAGGATTCATTGTTGGAGAGCTTGGTCCGAATCAATATATCTAATAAAGACCTAGCCGACTGAAGGGCTCGCGCAAGTGCACCCAAAAGGAGCGGAAGAGGCGTGGCTGGCGTGGTTGGCGTGCAGGACGATAAATGAAATTTGCATCTGATTACGGTGATTCTTTGATGCCGCTCTAACACCGGCGAGGCCAAAACGACCCTGCCCCCCATCTTCCCATCTGGCGGTGTGTCTGGAAAGGATCCAACCAACACATCGGGCATTTTTCCCCGTGGCTGCCTACGGAGGTTGGAAGCTGCTCGTAAGCTCGGAGCTCTGCCGCGTTAGGTAGAGACAGGGAAGTTTAACGAGCCGGTGACTTGGACGTCGGTGCACGTCCATCTTGGCCGACTAATGAGAGAAAAAGTTGGAGCGCGTCGCGGCGTAGTAGTGCGCTGGTAGTCGTGTGTCGTTCAGGAGCCCTGAGAACTTCGCTTCCCTCCGTGCACCGCGGAACTCGTTTATCTTTCGCTGCTCCATTCATTCTATTCTTCCTCGTCGAAGAGTCGTGTAGACTCGCCGCGCGGCCACTCCTTCCACTCGCGGATGCAAATCGAAGTCATCGAGCACAAGTTATTATACCCTTCTCTCTGAAATATGCATGTACATTGTCTTTTTATAAATCGAGCATCCCTTTTTATAGAAAATCGTCCTAAATTTTATCTCAGATTTCATTTCTTTTACTATCTACATATAGTACGAATGGTATGAAAGAAGTAATTTCTTGTTGGGAAAAGTCGTGAAGAGGTCTTCCTTATCATTTCAAATTAGTTTAAAAGGTTCCATCAAGTTTACTACAGGTACATCTCGCCTGGTAAATTGTGACGTCAGAGTTCCCTTTTAAAATGTTAACGCGGAAATACACATGTAGGTCTACCTGCAAGCCCCAAATAGCTCGGTTGGAGAAAAATGCTGGGCGCGTTTTCAAAAAGCAATCGTCTTGATGCGGACTGGCTTGAGTCCAGGGCTAACCATTTAGTAAGCCCAAGTATTAAAGCCTCTTTCAGCCGCAGCTCGCAGTAGGTTACGAAGTGGAGGCCCAATTTAAAAACTGCCAGTCGTAAACCGGAAGTTGTGTCATTTTCGAGTCAATATGTATGTTAGCTATGGCGGAAGAAGGAGATTTTTAGACTTTGCCGAGTGTCCCGCGACCGCGGGTAGAGCTTGGCAGGAAACTGAATCACAAATTCGCTTTCAACCTTGTAGCATATTTGACTTAAATCCAGAAATGCACTCTACATAGTGGTCTCGGTTTTTGCGGAGGGCGAGAATTTGTTCTTTTAGGAATTTGTGGGTCAGAATCCAGAGCGTGCGTCAGAACGAGGAGAGCGCATGCCAGCGCGCTATCGTTGAGTAGGTACGCGGTATACTAGTCATTTGGGGAATGTCATAACGTCACGTGCCCAATTTGCGTGGTCGAGTATGATGACAGTGTCACCGAAGGGTCGTGTTACCCAAACCTCCTTGAGAACAGTCATCCCACCAATCGCTCTGCTGACGCTACTAGCACGTGAATATTGTTCTCGACGTTCTAAGCTGTCGGACACGTCGCTGCTGCATGAGAACATCTCTGTCCTGAATAGAACTCGTATGCAGAATGCATACGTGGCTCTCTAGATAGTTGACACTTTGAATTTCATGTTGGAATGCTACTCTTTGTAGAAAATAGCAATTCTACAGGTTCGAACCTCTTGTTTAAGCTAAACAATCAATCATTCAGAAGAAGAATATTATGAAAAACTTAAGTCGTTTGCAACTTTTCAGTCGAGTCAAACCATGAGCCATTTGACGTTTTAGACGCCAAACAGCCGACATGATCATAAAGTTGTCAAAGACCGCGGACATCCCCAGACACACTTAAAGTTGAAAACAGCCGCAACAAGTACGAAATCCGCGAGGCCGAGTAAACCGGTCGTTAAAAATTCATTCGTACCCCGAGTAGTTAACTGGCGGTGGCGGCCCTTGGGGCGCCATGGGTGTGGTTAGTTCTCCAAAGTTTCTCCTCCTCGTAGACCGCGGGCGCGCGCTATTTAACAGCTCAGTATCCCCGCGAAACTGTCGAGCAATTAGTATGAAGATGACGAGCGGACTGCAGGAAACCCCGCCGAATTAATAGGCCAGCCGGATAATGCGGCAATCGCTTTAATTATCAGCCGGTTAAGATTAACGCGGCTGGCAATTAGCTCGCACTAATGCATTAGTCATCGACGGACAATCGAAGAGTTCAATCGCGGCGGCGATTCCCGAAAAATGTGCCGGCGTGCACGCGTGTCGGCGCGGCCGGCCAGTTATAATTGCGGAGCTGTAATTAGCGGGATCGGCGCGCGTTATAATTTATGCAGCTATCCGTGGCACGACCGCCGCCGGCCATGTAATGTATGTATGAACGCGCTCGCGCGCCTGCTCGTCTGGCTGTGTGTGTGTACGCGCGGGTGACGGAACCGAGCTCGCAAATCGTGGACAGGCAGGTGGATAGATAACGGCGCGAGAGCTGCACTTAATGTGTGTGCACACTTAACAGTGGGGAATTAAGCTTCCGCCATGCTTGCCGCTGACTGTGACCTTTGCCTCATTAAACTCGAGCATTGGTCAACGCTCATGTCATCTCGAAACTCGGTAACTCGCCCTTTGGGTATAAGTACTTTTCCCCTCAGAATAAAGGATTTCTTGTAGTTAACCATTTTCGCGTTCAATTAACTTAGGCGACTGAGCATTTCGATTGTTGGATATATGTATTATTAAAGTTGGGGGGTGTCATGTGAATCAATTGTTCTCCATATCTACATACATATGTATCGCTCGGTCCTTCTTGCTCCCGGTGGTGGGTCCAACATTCAAATCTCTGAATCGAAACCCCGTCCTCTATTAGCTTAGGGAACAGGAACCATTACATTTCGCCAAGTTGGCAGTGTGTGGTCGCTGGTGGGAAACTCTGGCGAGCGACCGAGCTCAGGATGAAAGGAGTCGGGGCAGGAAAAGGGTGTGCGGTGATGGTCTCGAGTAGCAGTAAGCAAGGCGCAAGATTTTATTCCACTTGGGTTTTGGGGGGAGGGTTTGGCGTGTGTGTGGCAGGGGAGTGGTGGAATACGGTATTCGCTGTCGGTGATTTATACCGGCGAGCAAAGCCTCCTTAAAGCGGCATCTGACCTTCTCGAGGTGTTCCCGCTCGGCAAGGCGCGCGCGCGCGCGCGCCCCATCACAATGGTTAAGGGCTAAGGAAAATTTACTTCCTCCGCGACCCCGAGCGCGCCCGAGTGCCGAAAGCCCCAAGAAGTTACATTTGTTCCCGACAGTTCTTCTATTCCTGCTTCGGCCCCTTTTTCTCTCGGACTCTTGCTCTCGGTCTTTCTCTGTCCATGTTGAGTGGAGTGGTTTTCCCTCGACGGGTTGGTTAGTAGTAGGCGGGTGCTTTTCGGTTAACACCTGTAGATCGGGGATCGCGTTGTGCCACCTGTCAGGCTAATTGGGGCCCTTGAATCTGTCGCGCTGGATACCCTTTGTCCGCTTGAAGTGCCACTAAATTGGAACTTGGCCCTTTCAAACTGTTTTCGCCTGGCCCCGCTCGCCTACGCAGTCTCGCGTCGCGTCGGACGTATGGAAAAAGGATCGTGCCACTCGCACTGGCTTGACCATTGCCGATCCAATTCCCAGTCAGAGCCAGAACCACTCATTCTTCCCGTTTTCGAAAAAGCCTTCCTCCACTAACACCTCACTCAAGTCACTCTCCAACTCTTTTTCTCTACATGCAACCATTCCTTAGCCCAATACCCTCAATCCTTAATAATCTCTCCTACTAAATTTCCAATCTATTTTTGGTCAGGTCGTCGCCTGTATATATTATTGTGTATGCATATACATATTTGGAACATCGACGAAATAACAGGGAATATTATTGCTGGGTCTCCTATTGGAAACATACATACACGCGCGCGTACGTTTTCGGTAGAAGCTCGCGAGGGGGCAAATGTTAATTTTTGTTTTAAAGCCGCTACGACGCTACGTGGCGGGTGCTGTGCGATATTACCATGGCGATTTCCCCGGGGCGACGTAAAAGTCTTTTAACGAAGCTGCCGCGCACTTTCCACCGCACACATTTTTTCCCTCCTCCGTTACCGAGCGGGCACGCTCACTCTCCTCTCACTGGTACATATCGGTCTCCGCGTCCCTTTCCCTTCGGGCAAACAGGCTTAAACTGATTGTCGCTCAAGGCGAGCAACAAGTTAAACAATTGATCCCGGTAGGATAAATAAGTGAAGTATACGCTCTCCTTTCGCAGCCAAGTACCCTGTAGCCACTGTACTCCGCCGAGTTGCCCAAAGCGAGCGTCGCTCGCCGTGAAATTACTCGCGGCGCAGATGGAATTTTAAATCGTGTCTCTGCCAATCGGAATTTCGCCTTCGAATCGCCCTTTTCTTTTATTCGTTACCGACGAGCCGGGACCAATTCGATTCGGGAGTTATGAATATGCATTGTTGTACGACTCTGCCGGCCCGCCCCCCAGAACTAACTCTGGAAAGATTGGCTGGTGGGCGTCGAACGCCAAGGAAATACCTTTACGTTTTGGTTGATTGAAAAAGTTTCCGTTTCTCAAGAAATTTGTCAAATTATTCTTGCACAGTTCTTCAAGAGTCTCCATTAATTCGTTTTATTAAACGATTGACTTGTTAAGGAAATTTGAGGTATTAATAAGAAGTAGTTAATGCTTGGTTTAATTTCCTACAAATTTTCCAGCTTCCTTTACAGCTAGGACTTTCGGAATCATTGTGCAGCCCCGTGTGTTTGTTGATAACAATATATATCTGCCCCCTCCCTCCTTACAAGTATATATTACTCACACTGAATTACCACCACGAAAGATCAGATAAGAAGCAGAAGAATGGAGGGATTTCGTTTGCGCGCGAGTAGTTGGATTGAATCGAAGCTCGACAGGATCGACGGTGCCGGGGGCGGCAAACGGAGTAACGAAGTCCCGCATTTATGAAGCCCGAATCTCGAATCTCGAAGTCCTTTCGGTGAAGGCTGCCTTTTAGGGCGCGCGGGCATTAAGAAGCGAGAGAAGGCGATATCCCGCATGCTCCCTCGCCTTTGCCGATTCCCAGTGACCCGTCTCACATTTTCGCGCTCGCGCTCGGGCTTTCCCGACGACCTTGCAGCTCACACCGGAATATACGGGAGGCGGCGGCCCGCGCGCGCTCTCTAACGAATTTCTTTTCGCAGCCCGAGCGGGAGCAGGCAGTATTTCACGGTGATAGTGCTCGCCGCCCGTTCCAGCAGATTAAGTTCGCCTGCTTAAATCAAGTCTCTCCGACACTTCGTCGCCCTGGTGGTGCGCCCTGGCCGACGGGAGCAGCGCCCCCCCCCCCCCTTTCCCGCTGTCGACAGCCGCATCCCGCGATCTCTCATGGATAACATTATCGTCGCAGTTCCTCCAGAACTTGGACTGTAACTTGGCGCTCGCGGAATCGGGTTACGCCTAATGGATCTTCCCCCAGGAAACCGACCGACTTGTCACCTTTTCCACCCCTCTCTTGAATTGCTTTCTTGAATCGGTGCGCGCGCCTCGTTTAGTTTATAATGAAAAACGGCGCTAACCGTCGGCTGGGTATGAGGAACGGTTTCCTCTAGGAAATATAACTCAAATGTCATTTTATACATTTTACGGTGGAACTTAGTTTCCATTTACCAATTGGCATTCTAATTGAAGAGTACACGCTTTACTCGATTTCGTGAGAGCATAGATTTTCGAGGGTGAAAGAGGGTGAGAAAGAGTGCACGGGGGTCCAGGGAAGGAAGTTAACCGATGCTGGGTAGTGGTTCTCTACATATATTTAAAGTCAGAGAATCCGGTCTCTTGACCTGGCACGCGTTGAATCGTGGGCCGAACTTCATCTTAAATTCGACGCCCAACTTCTAAACGAGTTTCCACAGGGGACGAGGTGATGGCGAAGGGGCGTTGGAGGGAAGGAGGAATAGATAAACAAAGGCAGGATGCACAAGTTGAGCGGGGATTCGGAGGTCCATGCCGAAAAGGTGGCCCGTCGAGTTAATTGCAGCTTTGGAAGTCGCCGGGCATGCCCGCGACCTAATAAAAATTGGGTTACGCGGATCAGAGGAATTGGGTCAAACCATTATCACTTTCAATTGAAAAAGCTTAGCGCGCATAGCAACATAGCTCGAGGCGGTGTGCTCGATGTAAACAGGCCGCTGCGATATTGCTGATGGAAAAAAATTAAGCCAACCTCTGATCTTCCCTCGAGATAGTATAGCGGCTTCGTGTTTTCGATGGATGTAGATGTGTACACTTCTCGGTTTTGTCAAAACGCAAATGTTGTTCCGCTTTTCGAATGGAATTCGAGAAAGATACTACCGAATCGTAAATAGCGTTTAACAGGCTATTTTGTGTAACTCTGTTGCTGACAGGTTCCCCGACGAGTTACTAAAGCTGCACCGCGTTAATGGAGTTTGCCGGGAATTCTGTTAATTTAGTGAAATTATTCGAAATCTCTGTAATACCAATAGTATTCTATAGATTTTTAGATAAATGTTGGTACTACATCAATGATATTTCCTTCATTTACTGAATTTCCTTTCAATTGGACTCGCTCAATTATAAGACTCTAATTAAGAATTCCTAAGAGTATACTATTCAATGAGTATAAGCGCGGGGTATATTCAATCTCGAAAGTCGCGTATTTATACGTTCGAATCTGTTTCCAGTAGGTTTTCAGACTGAGCAACGAGTGAACAGAGCGCACTGGTATGCGCGATATGATTATGAAATTGTTCGGACAAATTAGTGGAGTCCGTGGCCTCAAATAGTGATGAGAGCGTGAAATCCCCCGCATTGTTTTCCGGACTTTGTAGCGCGCTCTACTGACCAAAGGCACCCTCGCCGGCCACTAGTGGCTTTTAATACACCTGTAACGTCGTCATTACGCTCCTTATCGCATTACCCCGCCAGCACTTGCAGTCTTAATTGAGGGCTCTCGAAATCGTTCGTCCGCTACCTGTTGCGAAGCCGGCCTTCTCCCACACCAGCATGTTTTTCTTGCGAGGCCTCACGTTCCGAAAGGTGAAGAGACCTCTCCTCGAGAGACGCACCGATTGTCCTCATTTCCAGCTAAAATGACTCATACGCCACTGAGAACTGTTGCATTTGGTTCTATTAAAATAGCCAAATATCGATAGGAAGCTGTTCTGGAGCTCGCGCTTAAGTTCATAAATTCTCCGTTTGTTATCAGTACATGCTTTTTCCCTTCAGGGGAAGAAGAACAGCTCCCATTGTTCGGGATATCGTGGAAATCTTGATTTTTTCGAATTGGAGCGATTCAGTGTTCGCTTCGTTAAAATTTCATTTCCGCGATCTTTATCGGAACGTGGCTTCGCTTCTCGTCGGAGGGCGAGATTATTTTCAGTGCTAATATTTTCCAACGGAAACCGGGTTATTTTCGTAGGAACAATTAATATCGCGGTTCAACATTTCTAGTCTGATTCTTTTTCGTCAGTCAAATTAAGTGCTATTTAATCTTCGTTGCAGTGTTTGCGCGATATTGCGAATTACTTTTTCTTCTTTTCTTGGTATTTGGTCGAGTTATTTCCTTGTCTTTCCGGTACGGCCCGCGCACGTATGTGGCCTACGCGGATCATCGTTCGGAAATGGATTATTAATTTTGGTTAGGCGACAGTGCGAGGCGACCGGGAGAACACGCGGGATTTGCCTACTGCAATGGACATTGGGCCGCCAAACAGTTTGATTGTTGGCGAGCACCTGCCGAAGCAATACCATTGTCCCGAAGCAATACCATCATATTATGCCGTGCCCGATGCGCCAGTACAACGCAACGCGATTACACTTCGGCATCGTTTCGCGTTTACAATGCCGGGCTAATCCATTTATTCAAAGGCTTGTGTGTAACTACGAGCCCGCTGCGAGAGTAAGAGCATTTCAGTCTGACACCGTCAAATCCAATTCCATAGCAAGTCATTACTTTTCATTCAATACCAGTGCATTTCATTTACAGCGATATTCTTAATTCGGCATTGCGAATTAAGAAGCATTTTCCAGTTACATATTGCAGCCTCCAAGAACACTAGTTCCAAGCTAAATCAAAAACAAATTCCCAAGATAGTCGTAGTCGAACTTCCGCCAATTGGCCAGCTCTCTCACCCAATCAGTGCAGTTCGCCGCGGGGCGAGGTTGCAAACCAATATAATAATCGAACTTAGAACAAATAGCCGTTCTATCGGCGCGAGGACTTGGGCATTGAGCAAAGAGCAAACCACTCGAATAGAACAGGCCGATGGAAGCGAGTGTCTCGACGAAGTTCCAGAGGTACCCGTGGTTCTTGAGGAGAAGTCTCTGCGCGGACGTTAAAAAATCGTCGTCCATACATACGCCGGTGTTCGTTGGCAGGCCTATAAGATTAATAGGGGCTCCCGGCATTCAGCCGAGCTCGGTCGCGTTGTAAGACGAAATTCCCAGCCGATTAATTACATGGAAGTTCGCGGTCCAATAGCCGAAACCCTCTCGCCGCTCGGTCCAGGGAATATTCGATTCGGCCCTTTCTATCCTGGGTACACTTGAACGAAATTTATAGTGCGCCTTCCTTCCTTCCTTGGGAAATTCCCTTTTCTATTATATCCATCATTTTAATGAGGGACTACAGAGATCAGTTAGTTATTCTTTGGCAATTTTTAGGGTGGCTTATTTGCTGTTGCGCTAATTATTTTGTATTTAAAGATAGCAGGAGGGATATATCCCATGAAATACGCTTCACCAATTGGTTAATTAGCAATCCCAGCGGGTTCAAATCAGTCTGACCGAAGCGCTAGCCGGTAAAAGCCGAATCATTAGTGATCCTCGTGCATTATTAGTGATCGGGCAAGTCAGACTTTGGTGTGGCTGATTAATAGTAACGCGGGACCAGTGAAGAGTAGTAGTGGGCGAAGTTGGAAGGGACTGGTGCGCCCCAATAAATAGTGGATGATCAGAGTCGAGTCCAAACACGATGGTACCAGGGCGAGAGAGTGGCTAAGGAGAGCAGCACCGCGTCCGCGTCGGCCATAATGCGCCTAACTTTGTGCAAACGTCTACGTGTTACATTGGAGCACGTCTCACACAATTAAGGGCACGGATACGTGGCATCGGCGTTTTCGACTCTCTGTAATCAGCACTGTTTATCCACCGTCAGCGGCCTGCGGTGCCAAACTGGAACAGTCACTGGGCTGAAATACTGCCAAATTTCGGGCGCTTCTGCTACTTTTGAGCCTGTCGGGTCAACCTAGTATTTGTTCAGTTCCAAGCTTCACACGCTTATAATAATTAGTCAATGTGGGCTGCAACTCGAGTGGATGGAATAGTAGGCTTGCGTGGAGCAATTTACCTTTAAAACGAAAATTTGCGAATCAGTGACTATGTTCAGTGTGACTTTGTTACTGTTTGAACCGGTTTACCTTGGAGACGAATAGTCGGACGATTCGAAGCTGTTAGAATTGCAATAGGACCAAAAGCCCATTTCAGGCTGTCAATCTGGCTGGCTCCGCTGCAAGTTCCCGTGAGGCATTGTCATTGCTTCTCGAGTCAGGCGGAGCAATGCCACCGCGGGAAAGCGGAGGACTTTTTACGTCTGGCGTGGCTTACAGCACGTGTCATTCTCGCCGCGGCCTGTGATCCTACCATGCGAAAAACCCGTTCGCGTCGGCCGGCAGCCTCGCAATTTATCAGGTTTACGGAAAAGAGAACATCTGACGCTCCGGATGAATTTACGTCTGCGGTGACCCTGTTATTCATAGGAACGAGACCGCCGGGCCGGGCCGGGCTTGCCAGTCCGACCCGTCCACATTTTTCGATCGTCCACTAATTAAATTACTATTCAACGTCTCGCGCTTATTGCTGTCTCATCCTCCCACACATGTACACATACCCGTCCCTATTGCTCCGGCTCTGCACACACGCATACGTCTATCCTGCGCTGATCGAAGTACACACATCCCGTTTATATCCCGGCATTTACGTGGAGAGCGAGACGTCTGATCGTGACTGACGCATTTCACTTAAAACATCGCGCCCGATTGCCGAGCTTTCGTTCAGCTCTCACGGCGCGAAAGCTCGCATTCCACCT
Source organism: Crossocerus cetratus (assembly GCA_963675795.1). Taxonomy (NCBI): domain Eukaryota; kingdom Metazoa; phylum Arthropoda; class Insecta; order Hymenoptera; family Crabronidae; genus Crossocerus; species Crossocerus cetratus. The sequence goes on along the minus strand of OY776664.1, from coordinate 4,843,853 downwards.
GTAAAGAGACTTTTCATGAATACTACTTCTCTCTCCCTATCTCTCCTTTATTGACTGCCGATGAGTACCGGAATATGCTGGAAGTAATGTCAGATGAAGTGCATGTCGTAATACAAGAGATAATATTGATTAATTTCTGTTGAGTTTGATCATCGAATCTGCTCATGAATCAATAAGATCCTTTGACCTGATTATGTTTTGCATTTCGCGAGACACAGTCCACTTTATAAATACGCAAAGGGTAGACTACTGCAGAATCGCACTCTGGAACAAATCTAGCAAAGAAATTTGGTGTGTTTAATCGCTCGTGAACTTGGGACAACAATTAGGTACTCGTTGGTGCCGATTCACAACTTACAATCAATAGCTGGCAGTTTAATAAGCAATACACAGAACCTGTAAAGCTTATTACAGGATTTCAAAAGAGAGCTACTAAGTAAGCATTATTAAGGCATTAATAAGAGGGACTGTGTGCATTCTACTTGAGGCTGGGGGCAAATTAGCTAATAACCAAAAACAGTTTCATTCATTCTGCCTAATGGTGGTGGGAAGCGCATAAAGAGCCAGGTTGGCTCGGCGGAACTTTGGGAAACGAGGCTCTCTCCCACGCACATAAAGACGAAACGAAGTCTGAAACTTTTTTTTCTCGCTCCTTCCTTCTTCTTCTTCTTCTTCTTCTTCTGGCCCGTTGCTCCCCTCTGTTAATTAGAGCGAGATTAAGACCGAGGCCTGCCGGTGTATTTACATCCGCGCACTTTTGAAAGTTATAAATGGAGTGCAGGATACACAAAACAGCAGATAAGTAGAGGAATAGGATGGTGCTTGCCGGCATAGTCGGGCGCAGAGGCAGGCAGGCAGGGCCCTCTACGAAAAAGCCTCCAACTAATGGGAGCTTGCAAGTTTTGTCCCCCTATCTCTCTCAGTCACTAAAGGACCCATTGAAGACAGTAAGTCTCAGTAAGTCTCAGAGGCCGCGTTAGGACTCGATGGCGGCATAAAGCAGAGCTGGCGACTGCACTCCATAAAGGAAAGACAGTCATTAGATAGTTTGGGGAAAATTTTCGTTGAAGAATGTCAAGCTCTTTAGTATCGCGACTGTCAAACTCTCACATTCTCAAATTGCCTGTTCTCCTTGATCGTTTGAATCAGTTGCTCTTGCAGAATTAAATAAAATTCTTGAAAAATGGGGAAAAGTTTCCGAAAGTGTTTTCGTTTTATGAGTCATTGAGCTTCGTATAGTAGAACGTGCCATGGGCATATAATGTCACACGCACACCGTAAACTAGAATACGGAATGTCTGAGGCTTCTGGAAATAACATTCCGAAAAGCTTTAACCAAAGCATGCCTAGTATAGTATAGTCGAAGCGTGGCCGCGCAACGCTAATGCTAAATTCCAGTTTACGGTGGAAATAGTTGGCAGAGTAATTTTGGGGCCGCTGTTCTCGTTATTGCCCGCGGCAACTGCTGCCGCGAACGGGAAAGACCTGCCCTTTGCACTAGTTGAAATGCCTGCTTCTCAGTTTTTCTAATTATTAATACTTGCGTGCACGCGCTCTCTCCGCAGGAATTTAATTGTGTTTCTTTGCTAAATTTTTCAAAGATGCAATGTCTAATTTGACGTGGGAAGCGCGTTAGTAGGGATTTAATTGTACACAAGTGATTTACCAAGTGATGTGGATTGACAGACTAATGAACTTGTTTTCGATTTTCGAATGGGGGAGTACTAGTTGAATGAATGAGTCGGGCCAGTTGAGAATTTCAATTATTCAGAGAATATCGAACTCTAAAATGTCCATCTATCTATTCGAGTAAGACGTATCGAGCGGTGAAATGTAGAGGATATTGGATGACGGGAGAGTTGGTTCCATTGGCGGAATTCGTATAGTGGGATAATGGTCAAACCCGTTTCGTCGAAGCCGCTCTGTAGTCTAGGGCGCGCTGACGGTAGATCGAAACCGCTCATTACGGACAAACTGATAGCCATGGTGGCATTCGCATGGCCACGCATAAAGGCTAGCCGATAATTAGCGAGCGCCGGCCCGAGCTCCTCTCTCCCGCGCTCGTCTCCGCTCCCCACATCTATCTCTCTCTCTTTCTTTTCCCTTTTTGGCTGTTTCCGTACGAATATCGCATGCACAGCCAACCGGTGGTGGATCGATGACACCATTCCGAGACTGAAACGGGCCGAGCAAAAGCCAGCTTTTCCTCCTGCCTTTAATTTTTCTCTTACGACAAACTCACTCCTCTTGGTTGTTGCGTACTCTGCCCTCCAACCCCTTTATCCTTTCGCCGCCCTTTTTTACTCCCATCCAATGAGGTTGCACGCGAGTATAATTGATACAGGGCTAATTGCATCAATACCGGGGGATATGCTATCAATTAAGCTGGAGGCATAGTCCGAATGCCCGATCGATTGGTATCGCGATGCAGTTTCATTGGAATTCAGGAGTTGATATCGCGTTCCGATAATCATTGAGATCCGGTTGATCCAGTGGCTTTCGGATGTGGGTTTTTGTCGAAAAATGCCATCTCGAGAGCGTGCTTCTGTGCTGGCGCAATACCTCGCTCGGCGTCCAATTTGTGTGCAATTTGGCCCAACGTATCATTCGACTTTTGTCCTCCGCTTTTCAGCGGAACACGCTTCATACCGCCATATCCTCCAGTTAAAAACCTCTCGTAAAATGTTGCATGGCGAAAAAATGCTCTTTTGTTGGCGCTGCATTAGAGTTTCGGCGGTGCGGTGGCGTTGACGATTCCGTCGGCGTAGTCAACGCCGGAATCGGTGGTTTGCTTCAGTTTATTTTTTCATTGCCGGACCCAGGTTTTTTCATACCACTTGGGATAAAAAAGGTCCAGTTTTTGTAAAGTTGGAAACGTGGTTACCAAGAAAACCTCATGATGCGCAGAAGCCTTTTGAATATGCTGGCATAATTAATAAAGAAATGGGGAAACGGAGATCTGAAAAGTAGGGGGTCGAAGCATTCAAATCGCAGCTAGACAAATTCCGGGGAAGAACGGCTCGAGGGAAGTTGAGCGGCGAGAAGTCTGAAAGTTTTTTCGAGGGCCGCGGCCGGCGCACCGGGGCGTTTCCTGGCCCGTTTTTCCTGCCACTAATTAAAAGTTCGTGATCTTGTGCCGCGAGAGCCGTAAGTGGCAGCCGGCAGCCCCTCTCGCTCTGTTTTTCTCTCGCTCATTCACTGGGATCTGGCGGGATGATTGTATCAATGGATGGAAAACGAGGACATATGACCCGGTGTGCCGGAGCTCCGAGGCTTCCCGTCACTGTCGTCCTTTATTTCCTCGATAAGTTTCCTCTCGCTACACGTGTAAACTTTTGAAGCGGCGCGACTTCCTTCGGGCACCAGTCGTGGACGGGGTTCGTTAATCCTCGCACATTAGCTCCTCGCGACAGTTGCCCCTTACGCCGGCGTAAAATCCGCATGAAACTTTGAGACCGCGCGGGGCCGGAAATGAAAATTAATGAGCACCGCCTCAACGAAAGCTGAAAGATCAAAAGGTTTCGAGGGAAATTGATTGTAAGACTAGCAAGACTATCAATCGGATTAAAGCTGCCGCATTATTGCAAGTTCTCGTTCGATCTTAATTAGATATTGCAAATTTTAGACAGTAATTAAATGGGTTGCGCATGGTGTGATTATAAATAAACTAGGTCAGAGTGTTAACGATGAGGAAGGCGTGGTTACAGCTCCATTATGGAATGGGGAGCAGCAGGAAAGTGTTGAAACTCCCGGGGTTTGGTTTGACAGTGCAATCGCTGAAGTTGAGCCTCGCCTGATGGAGATTAAAGTTCGGACACACGATAAATTCTTGCGGACGGGAATTTCGTGGGGAGGAAAATTAAATTCGCTCTTCTTGCTGATTCTTGCACTCGTTAAAGTGAGCTTTCTGCTCGGCCAATCTGATCATCGCCAAGCGCGCTATTCTCGCGCCTTTAACTTCAACCCACTACCTTTGTTTCTCCTCATTTACTCCTCGCACTCTCTCCCTCTCTCGCCCCACGCGCCTTTTTTTCCAATTTCGTCGTACAGCTCGCATTAACGCTCGGCATTGTGCGCGCTTATTATCTTTGTAATTGCATCTCTCGACATCGCCGAAACTGTCGGGCCGGGCGAATCCCGCGGCTAATAACGCCGGAAGTTAAACGATATCGACGCTGAACCGGTCAAACGGCCGGGCGATTAGTGGGATCGTATTAAAGTTACACGGGGATTAGAAGCGACCCTGTGCATCAAGCCCCCCGTCAGAATTAGGAGAATAATTGATGGGGAATGTGCGGTTAAGAGTTGCGCCGCGCGCTGCTAGGAAATTCGGCCGCGATGTCCTCCCATGTTTCCTGGTGCGATGCCGCGGCCACCAGACACTCGTATTTCAGCAACGACCGTGCTACGTGCTGCAGCGATGCATTATTTACTTTGGAGGGCTTGGCCCACACAGTGAACATAATTAGCACCTTCGCTCCGACAAGGGAGACTCATTTTGGTGACCACCCGAACATGCCTTCATAGTGTCCACACTCTTATTACGTCTGTTCGGGTTAGAGACCTCTTTCTTCCTTTTTCCTGACAGACAGAGTTAGAGAAACATTGAACATAATGTCATTGGTAGTTCTGTAAAGTGGAATAGTAACATACTATTTCTCCATTTCAGCTGTGAACTTCCATAAGCGCATTTCATCCACGGAAATATAGAGTTAAACCACAAGACGGTTCCGTATAGCAAACTTGTCTTCAACAAGTCTTAAATGGCGCGCGACGACGCTCTCAAACGATTCCGTCCATTCTCCTTCCGGGCTAACGAGGCGGGCCTTTGCTATGTAAACAAAGCCGGGAAGTGGGCAGGATCGCTTCATAGAGCGTTCTGTACACGCGCAGTATGCCATAAAGACGTGGCTCGGGAAGATGGACAGTCGCTCGGGCAGGTATAAACCGATCTGAAATGAAATTACGAGCGGTGGCGGTTCAGTGTTTCGGAGTGCGCGAGCGCGATCGGACCGACACGGCGTCCGTGAAAAATTACCGGGATTGTTGGCGGAAATATTGAACACGTACTGCTCATTCCTGCGGGATTCGCGAGGCTTATTGAATCTTTCAGTGTGTGTCTGTCGGCCTAGACTCGCCCGTTTACGGCTTCCGCGGCAAATATTTCATAGTGCAAGTGAGACAGCCAACGAGTGCGCGCGCCGGAGAGAAGGAGAGAACGAGAGGAGCACGGAACGAGGGAAAAGAGGTAGGAATAGGAGAATGAAGGAAAAGAGAGAATGCTTGTCCGTTTCTGCGATAACTAACGCAGATTGCCATAGATCCTTTTTGCCGCGCGCCGCTTGCTCAACGTACCGGCAATTTATTTCGCCGGATTTATTCCAACAACTCCCGCCGAATATTGTGTTCGTAGTTCATAGTCGGCTCTAGGAATCGGGTATTTCTCACTGGAGTTGCACATGACCACTTACAGTTTACACTATTAGTCTCACTCGGGGAGACTAATAGTGCCCTGTCCTTTCCTAGTTTTCCTCAATATTTTCGTCTGGTATAGCACCGTTTTGTGCGGGTGGTTCAATTTTGTGTTATATTTCTTTATCAATTTCCCTCAGCAATGCTGTAATTTCCCTTTTATTCTTAGCAGAGCGTTGGTTTCTGGTACATAGATGTCGCGGCGGTAATGTACACTTTTCAACATTCATTGAAAAAGGTAGAAACAAGCCGCAAAAAATCTGCAAGCATTCCACTTTCTCTGCGTTCTACTCTTTTTACTTTCACTTTCGCGTATTTGTTACACGATGTTCCGACCTCTTTCGCTGAGCTTCCGGCAGGAAATTGCTTCGGGAATAAATTCGTGTAAGCCGGAGGTTTATTAGGTTCGTTCTGCCAGTGGATATTACAGTATTCTTCCATTAAGGGCGGCCCGTTCCGCAGCTCTCAGTGTGTATCCCCGAAGCGAAATTTAATAAAGAGCCATATGGGACCCTGCAAGCCACGCTGGCGTTGTGGCGAAAGAACCATTTCATTTGTTACCATGCTTATTATAACTTCGGCCCGGAATATAGCGGCGAAAGTGCCCTGTTCCGAACTTCGAACAACTACGGACCAACCAAACCTTAGCCAGTGTGCACATGCATGTCTCTACTGAATTCCATTTTGTCTCTTTGGTGTAACGTCTGCCGCCAGGGGGGGTACGTTGTAATTAAATGGCAGCATCGGAAGTTTCCGCCTTTCGGCCCTTCCCAGGGATGAATTAGTGTCCCAGTTTACCAATGCTAGGTAAATGGCACACATGTACCAAGCAGAACGCATGACGTGCTTGATAATAAGTTATGAACTTTTTGGACGTTCGTAGATTATTCCAGTTAGTAATATAACCGAATAGTTAAAGCAGCAAAGATTAAGATCTCGGTTAGCATAACAATTTTAATTATATCAGAATGGGCAATCCGTTAAATTAAAACTTTGTTGTTTAAATATAGACATTTGAAGTTCTTGGAAAGAGATGATTCGATAAAATGTCGGGTGCGAAGAAGTAGTCGGGTGTGACAGTAACTCCGGTGTCGGCGGGCGAATAAATTCGCACCTTAGAGATTTGCCGAGGTGGTGTGCGGCTGCACAGGACTGCGGCTTGCGGTTCAACGAGAGTTAAGAATACACGTTCGCCGACCGTTCAGTTCAGTTACCGCGACAGCCGACACTCTAACACCCAGTGAACCAGCCGCAGAGACCACTTTCCGGCCCCGGATTCGAGCGTCTCCTGCGTCTAATTAACCTACTAGAAAAATCATTTCTCGAACCCGCGTGAGTGACTGTTCTTTCGTTGCATCGATTATCTGAATGCCGCTCGAATTCACTTAGCCATACAAGTATATCTAATAAAGATAATTCCATATTTAGGTTCTTTCTAAGAATTTCGTTACTAAGGCTAATTGCTGAAACATTGTTATCGACTGCTATAAATTTCGCTATCTTTGATTCATTTAATATTAATAATGACCGCGGATTGCAGTGACAGTATTAGGGAAAGGTTTTTCGATGATTCAAGAGACGTGATATTGTGGCCGACACTTATGCTACACATACATATGCTTAATCCAAGAGGATCCTCTTGGGACAAGTAATTATGTAGCTCAAGCCTTTATTTATTTGATTAGGGATTGATTAGCATAGCGGAGCCGGAATTAGCTAAGCCAGGGGTATCTTCACGGCGCGCGAAATTAATGGCTACAGCAACTAAGTCGGCTTTTGAGTGTCGACTTAGCCGGCGCGGAGAGGGTGGGTAGAGGGGAGAAGCGGGTTGTCTGCCTTCGTGGCGGAAACCTCGCCGGATCTTGAGGAGATGCATTTAGCCAGGAGAATTTGCACAAGGCGATCCTAAGTGCTGCCAGAATCCACGGCGGCCTCCCCAGAATTTCGAGGAGCACACACCACTCGAAATTCGGATCTAAGGATAGAATTAACAGCCTTCATGCCGAATTAGACCCTCCAATCATATCCTCGATGCTACTCTTAGATAAAACCCCTTTAAACCTACTGTATTGCTCTGTTAACTCCGAGTCCGCCAGTCAACTTATCGTACCTTTTACTAAATAACAATTTTATTGAGATATTTATATTTATTTCCCATACATAGTCCGAATTTCAATGAAATGTCAATTAGACGAATGCCAGCTTTGTCTCATCGCAACAAAGGAGTCTTTGCCAAAGCGATGAGCCGATTTGCAAACAGAGTAGGGATTGGCCCCCAAATGAAAGGTGGGGGGCAACGCGACCGATAACGCGACCACCGCAAACTGGCGTAAATTGGCAACGGGCATCTATGCGGTGTAGGGAACATAGTACAACTGGCCGTTACAGCCTGTGTGGTGATCGGCACATCTGGTGTCCGAAGCCGAAATGAAATTTTCTCCGAACGACCCCACGCTGCCTCCTTCGCCAGCCCTGTCTTTTTCCGCCACTATTCCTAGCTCGGCTCGACACGATTTACGCCCCTCCCCCGGAAACAACCTTTCGTTGCAAGAACTGGCTATTGTTCCGATAATGGCAGGAGCAAAAAGGCCGCCCGATAGAATCTAAAGTTTGCAGATTTTTCTTGCGTGCCTAAAGGGTCAAGTGTTTGATGAATGAGGCGTGCTTTTCTTTGGGGTGGCCTAAAGTATTGTGTGCAGTGTTAGTTGATCATTATTAGTATATTAATATTGTTTATTTTGTTGGTTTCAGGTGGTGAAAGGAGCATTGCAGACCATTATTGAATGAAGAATCTACATGGTGAGTTATCATTTTAATATATTTTTAGATTCTACATATACGGTTTATATCGATGTTGTGAAAAAGAGTAAGGAAAAAGCTTGGATTTAACAAGAGAATCCTATCACGTTCTATTTCACAAATCCCTTCGATTTGTAGTTTCGAGGTTTAGCTTTATTTTAAAGGGAATGGTAGAGTTTTTCAACATTGGAGGCATAAGTCCTTTCGACTTGACCAGCAATAGCAATCAATTCAGCAGGATATGAAGAGTTTCTCTAGGCAGTCTCTTTGAAGCCTCCAAACACGCGCGCGGGATCAATAATCTGAAGTGTGTGCTCGATTCAATGAAATTTCACGATATATATTCCGAGTAATCCATTTGACGAGCGGGAACGGGGCGTTTTCATTTGGAAAAATGTCGGAAGCGCGCACTGCCTTCCGCCACTGGTTCCTTCCGTTTTTCCCTTCCAACTCCGCGATATATCAGGAAGAAGGACGCTCTGCTGCATTATGTACTCGCACCAGGAATTTCGGTCACATCCGCCCTCAAATGCGGCATTTTAATTTTTTTCGGAATCCACGCCGAGCGACGCTGAGAGCTCAAAGGCGGCGAGTGCCAACTTCATATTTTCTGTTCGCATGATTTCCGGCATACCCGCGCCGGGTTCACGCTGGCCGCGCGTTTCTGCCCTCTCCCATCGACGTCTGCGATGCAGAGACACAGACGCACGCACACGTATGTGTACCTGCACATGCGGAGACGTGTGCGGGCGAGCAAAGGCGGGCATAAAGCGGAGGATCACACACGAGCAATCAAAGAGGAAGGAATGCCCGGGTTAAATTGAAAAGTTGTCGAGGATAGACGTAGAGAAACGGCCGCGATTTCGCCGGCGCGCTCGCGCAAACCTTGTACACGAGAGCCCACAAGAGAGAGAGAAAGAGAGGGAGGCAGAGATACTGACGGATTCCTATACCAGGGATTTTCCACCGAGGCTCGCTGTTTCCTCCCCTTTGTCCTTTAGCCTGCGCTCTGCTCTGCGACTTGCCAAATGATTTTTCGCAAAAATCCCGACACCGCTTGAGCGCGGAACGCGAAAGATTTGGTGGGAAACACCCGGATCCCCTTGTCTCTCACCATTCGAACGATTTGGTACTTTAGCTCGTAAACTGCGCGCCGCTTCTCAAAGGAGTGGCGCCTAGCTCCAGTGAATGTACCAAGTTTCCACCTCTCCAAATCCGATGAGTCAAAAGATCTTTCTCCCCAAATGAATTATTCATCTTGCCGACTGCAGAATTCCAAAGTTCTAATTTGTCATATTTGATACAAGTTGAGCTTCAAATATTAACATTAATTGTTATATGAAAGTTTCGATATGGATTGGATTGAATTGGATATGGATTGAAGATTTAGTACAAAGTATACGTATTTCTATTAAAGTTTAATTTCCACAAGGTCTCGTGTCAAACTAAATTGGAAATGATGCACGGAGCCTTAAGTTGCCAACTTAGGATCCCATCAAAATTTCCGGGTGCCCCTTTAGTTCCAATGAGGGCTCAGGGACTGAAGATTAGAACCGGTAGGGAAAGGGATTCCCGCTCCCGGCACATTAGAAGGTGCATGTATAGTATAAGATATAGTGGTAATTGAAGCAGTTCGTGGCTCCCCACATCGACACAATAAACCGGTGGGCTCGCGTACGCTCTAAGTATACTTGGACGTAGATCGTGCGGTATCATTGCCCCGTTGACGAGAACGTTTCTCCTGAGCCCTATGCTTTAATTGACACGTATATGTATAGCTAGGAGAAATAGGGCTCGGGGAAAATAGGAGGAAGCTAGATACAGTGGGGGGACTGGCTAGATGGGGCTCTCGTAGATCGCTCGAAGTAGGGAGTGGGTCGGAATTGCGGATAAGACATACCGTGTAGAGAATTAAGTATGAAAAGTGCGAGGCATTATGTTCGTGTCTGGACGAGAAGTTACGTCATATTTGCTCTCTGCGCACGGCGACACACGCCGGCTGCACAGCTTCCGTATTTCACGTAGCGGAACGGGGAAGCCTGTCTCCTTTTTTCCAGTCTCGTGTCCTCGTACGTGTACCACAGACACACGCGCGCGAGCGCGCGCGTCTCGCCATCGCGGAGAATAAATTTCGCGAACATTTTTCAGCTCTCGCTGAAGAGGAAACTTTCCCCGACTGACGTACACAGGACTCGTTAGAATCCTGAAACATTAACCGGTCGAAATCCGCTCCTTTTTGGGGAATTAGTGGAAAATCTAGATATTCCGAGAAGCACATTTCATTCTTCTTTGAGGAAAGCAGGTGAAAAGAGAACAACTGTGTGAAAACCGATCGAGGCCCGGAAATATTTGGATGCAAACAGTAGAATTCAATTATATTATTACTATTCAAGAAGGGTCTGACCTCCCGAAAAATAGGGGCACTTTATTAGCCGCGCACTCGTTCTTTTCCGAACGAGGTGGAATAATTCAGTGCATCGATATTGGCTGGCTTGAATTACGGGAGCCCGCACCGGCGCCGTTCTTAGAATATTCCTAGAATACTATACATGCAGCTACTACATACGAGTGCCGGGAGAGATTGTTCACAAGAGTCGAGTCCATCCCAGATCCGCCGCTACCCAGCGAAACTTTTTCAATCACGGAACACACATTTTCATTAACATGTATTTGATTTATTGTCGCGTCCTTCAAATTCGTAGTATTAATATCTTCAAGATTGGATGTAGCAATCATATTCCTACAGGACTCGAATCATTTATCGGAGGAGAGTTAACTATCGTTTAAAGACAAGTGTCTGAAACGAATTGTTTCAGAGTGTAGCCGTCGATTGTCTTTTCCCGGACTTTGACTCGCAATTGATGTATTTTGAAGATTGAAGATTTAAGACTGAAAAATACATTGGCCCCGCAAGTGTTCCGTAGTTGGTAGTACGCTTCGGGAGAGAGTGCGCGCGTCGAGCATCAGAATTCCCCGATGTAATCAGACGACGTTCCACCTCGCAGTCGTATTTCATAGGGATAGAGAGAGAGAGAGAGGAAAAAAGCGAGGGAACTGGAGGCAGAGTGGAAGGAGACCCTCGAGGAGAGCTCTGTCGGGAGTGCATTCAGAAATAAGAATTCCGCCCATCAATTACACACCAGGGACTCTGTCACCAGACCCTGTTCCCTTCGTGGTTCAACTAGAGCGTGGCATTTCTGCTTCTCCAATGAATCCTTACCATTCGACTCATTACTCACTGATTACTCAGCTTTTATTGGTTTGCCCGCGAGACCTCTTATTAGAATTCGCTCCGTCTTCAATCATCAATCCAACTGGTCCGTAATGGTGCCGCGTAGACAGTAGACCGGTGAAATGAATTCGTATCGTCGAATTATTGAAAGTGTCGCAAAAAATGCATTATGAATAATGGGGTTAAATGTTATTTGAGTCTCGTGTCTTGTATTAAAGGATTTAATAGGCTTCCCGTGAAATATCGAGGTTTTAAAGCACTCGGCGCGCTCACAGTGGCACGGATTCAATTATCAGAGTCTTACTCATCCATTCGTTGGAGGTTTGCTAAAAAAATATATCGAATATCGTCCCCGTCAGAGATTAAAAGTAAATCTCGAGCCATCGGAATCTCATTTCGCGCGGAACTAATTGAATCTCGCGTGTCAAACGGGGAGAGGACGCCGACAGGGGGGACGCCATTATCCTGGGTTATTGTCACATCGAATCGAGGTTAGTTAACAAGAGCAAATCATCCGCGCTCATATACTCGCCGGAATATTAACGATTTGGCGGAAAATCGGGCCACCGATAATTAGAGCGGCCAGTAGATGCGTCCGCAGTGTCACTTGTCCAACCTCCAACCAATGAATCACGATCCGTCGAAAGAAAGCACACAATGAAAGAAATGGTGAAAGAGAAATGGGATTACACGATAGGGAAGACCGCGACCAGAGCAGCACTATTTTCACTGGCGAAACGAACATGGCGAATCTCGCTTTCTGTAACATAATATTGATTCTGATATCCGGTTTCCTATTTCACTGTGACAATCTACCCCTCGCCACGCTGGATTTCACCAAGTTTTACAAACACAAACTACCGCCCCATGAATTCTCCAATTCCCCCATCCCTTTGATTACCTTACTAATATGGAAATTCTCTTGCATTCGAGTCAGCTGGGTTAATCCCTTGTTTGAACATTCATTAGAAAATTACTTATTTATAAAAGAAGTAAAAGAGGCCGGCACTTGGAAATGAAATCCAGGTATTATGGTTCCAACCCCCGCGCAGGATTTCCGAGTAGTATAAAGGGATGGGGAAACGCTGAGGGAGTGCAATACGGGAGAGCAAGGTGGAAAGAATGCGGTAATAAGAATTCCGGCAGTAATTACACACCAGAGATTTATCCAGCGTCCTCTCCTCATCTGGCAGGCCTTTGTTACGTTTTTCTAGCTGCCCTCTCTGTCGCCCTCACCCACACACCACTCTCTCTCCCTCTCGGGGGGTTAACGAGTAGGTGTCTGTCGGATCTCCAAGGAACAAGGAGGTCGCGCTACTCTAACGTGTCCACTTCCCCAGCCTCTTCTACACCCCGAACATTCCCCTGTGTCGAAAGCACTTTGCGTCCCCCGTCCCCGAGGTATCACCGCCGAACCTTTCCTTTTCACATACCAATTTCAATATTAGAAATGCATCTTCGAGAGATACTTTTGAGTATATGTATATGTTTTTTACCACAACTTAGAACTGCAAAGTAATGCCACTCCCCCAGCTTAATTTCTCCCTTGTGTCTTTCGATAAATGTCAAACGACCCCTGCACAAATTATATTAACAGAAAATTAAGTTGTAATACAGTTCGTTCTTTGATGTGTGTCGAATTTCAACCCACATTTCGGAAAACCTTTCGTAGATTTTACAACTCTATGGAATTATTTGTTTGTTGCCATTTACCTGTTAGACATGATACAACTGTGATAATCAGATTCGAATCCAAAGCAGATTCGTGTGTTATACCCCCTGCTTTCTAAAGGGCAAATGAAAAATATCGGGCACTTCCCCGTCCAATTTCAGCACCGAGCACGAAATCAGAACCAGAATCGCATCTCTCTCCCTCTCTCTCCCTTTCGCTCTCGAAGGAGCGGGAAAAAGTTGCATCGCAGCGAAAATGAGAAGTTATTTATGCTCGGCAAAAGGACGAGCTCTTCTCCAGGCTCGCTTCGCATTTCGAAAACGAGTTCACGCATTTTATGAGTGTACGCGGAAAGATGAAGTACGAAACTATCTTCGGGCGTAGTCGGCGCCGGTTTCGCATTAGGGGGATGCCCTGTGGAATTCAACGAAACGGCCAACAGGAAACCAGGTCAATTTGTTATATGGACCAAAAATGCGAACAAAGAAATACTCAAAATGTATGCCGCGCTTTCGGAAGTCCTCTCAGGAATAGTGTCCTGTTATGTAAAGTGCTTTGTGCAGCTCGCAAAGTTAATGAAATCTGCTAACTTGGAGTCCAAGCATTCCCTTAATGCGCTTTCCTCCTCGATAAACAGCGAGGAAACTCTGCTTTAGCATTATGTCCTAGCAAGCGTATTTTGTTATACAGATTTCATTTTATGACACCGCGTGTGATTACTTAGTACGATCATTCGCCGATCATTGAGCATCGTGTGTCCCCCTTTCCAAGGCATTGCCTATGGAGTCAAGTATAATCAGAGGTTCGCATGCAAATGAAAGTTATTATTGTATTTAAAATCTCCTTTGCTCAGGAATTCCGGAGCACGCGCAGGGCATTGGGTCGGCCCCGAAGTTTCCCTTTAATTGAACGTTGGATAAAGTGTCAAGCAACCGAGAGCGGGCGCGCCCTTCCAGCAATCATTATGGAGCATAAGCGGGGGGACGGCCGTTTCCTCGCATCAGCAGAGCCTCGTTCGAAATTAGAGTCGACTACGCGCGCAGCGGGCAGGAAAGTCGAACGAAGGCCAACACACAGTCTAGTGTTTACGCGGATGATCCCCGTCTCTTCATCTCTACCCGTTCGCCCCCCGAGCGTGTGTTGGTGCTGCTGTATCAGCAGCAGCCTCTGGCCCCGCCGTATATCCTACTGCTCGCTTTCGATTTGCCTGAAGGACGCGGGCCGAAATCCCGCGTGGATTAGGCATCGCCGATGATATGTGTGCCGCGGGCCAATAATCCTTTGCGGCTTAAAAGCCGCTGAGCGGCTCAATTACTGTCACGCATTCCTACCCACTCGCCAATTGGAGCGATCTCTCCTAACCGACTTTCTTAGATACTGCGCGCTTGATTAACGTTCCTTATGCGGAGGAATCGAACTCTCACTTCCATAACTTCTCTTCGTCCAAGTCACCTTCTACTATCTATGCCATCGAATATTACAAGTAATTATAGTTAGTGGTTCTAGAATTCTTGATGGTAAAACATCTCATTTTCAAAAAGGAACGCTTTCATTTTTGCAGCATAAAAATTTTCTCCTTATTTGGTATAGGCAGCTTTTCGCGGATAGTAAAGTAGATGAATAATCTGACCCGTTTGTTGATTTTGCGTGTATAACTCTGTATAGGAAAGCTATAATACTCGGAGAAGAGTATGAACTAAATTATTAGATTCAAATAGATATGAAGGTCTATGCACACTATAAAATCCCTTAGCCTGCAAAGTATCTAAGACAAGCCACCGAAGAAGCCGGTTCTAATCCACCGCAGGCGCTGCATCCACCACAGTAGATTCCCGCCGCGCGCGTGAACGATAAGGGATGCCGCATATAAATGGGATTTACGCGATTAGTAGTGCGCTTAATAACGCCTTTGATGGATCGCGAGACGTATTTGACAGGAGCATGACTGCCCGAAGCACTGGGGAAGGATCGAGAGAGATAGAGGGAGATAGAGAGAGGGCTTGCTCCTTTAGCTTGAGCGTGCCGGGCAAATTCAAGTGATGTGTTGCGGATGGTAATTAAAGGAACGCGCATATGAATTTTCGAGCTGCTCTCAGGGTTTATGGATTAGCCTTCCCCCTTTCGTCGGCTTATGCCCCATTCTCCGTGCCGCTGCTCGCCTGCCTTTCAGAAAGCCAGGCTTTAATGATTTTCCAGTAAACTCTCTTAAACGGATTACACGTCGTTACAGGCATCTTTGACGCGTACGGTACGGCTGTCACGCGTCAAAGAACTCTGTTGTTATCTTTATACGGTTAGCAAACTCTTTGCATTCTCTCTCTCTCTCTGTTTCTCTTGCTGATCCTCGCACCCTCCGGCGTCGTCCGACCGAACCGTCGGCGAGAACTTTCGGCCCTTTCGGGAGCATTGAAAAGGAGTAGTGGCGTGCAAGCGAGCAGGGCGGCGCCCTACAAATGGTCGGTGTAAGAGCGCTAATTGAAAAACACGCGTAGGGGGATTAGAATTGTCGGGGGAGAAGGAGCGCAGCCGGATTCAATCGAGTTTCGTCCGGCGGGTAATCTCGCGCGTGTTCCCGCGCAATGTGGAAGGGCGCGCGCGCTCAAAGGAGCTGGCGCTACGGCTAATTTCCCATTTTGCCGAGGCAGGCGAGTGCCGCCGTTGCGCTGCTTTTCGCTCCGCGCGCCTCTACAGAGCTGACTCCCCTGCGTACTGAGCCCCCACATATCCCCACACGTGTGTGTGGGACGCGGGGAGAATATGGGGCTGTGGGTGTTTTCGTGGCTCGTTACCCCGCGCGGGAGTGTTTGAGGAGAGAGAGTCGAAGAGCGCGGCGCAGCGTCCGTGACATCGTGTTAATGACATAGCCGAGCGACTAGGCGGCTTGAACACGCATAGGACATTAAGTCGTGCAAGGAGACTCACTCGCCGAGACGCGATGTATTACCGCCGACAATAAGAAATAACGGCCGACTCTTCTGTGTCTGTTCTATGACTTGGCAGTTGCGTTGTTGGGAAGTGAGGATTTCACTCTCTCTGGTGGGATATTGAGAATGTAGGTCTCGATTTTTACTTGGTATTTTCCGCAGTGCGTGCGTAGTTTGACTCTTTAATATTTGCGAGCAAGCAGATATCGTTTTGAATTTTTCAATACAGTTATACTTGTATTTGTGTTATTATTCCTTGGGGTATTTTGGTAGAATCAATAAGTTGTAAGTATATGAGTGATTGGTGTAAGAAGAATCCAATAAGATTTGCCAGCATTGTCACTTTCCCATCAGAGTGCGAACTTCGCCCTCGTCGAAACTTGGGAATGACATCCGATTGCAAGAAGAATCGGAACTCTGCCGAATCTAATCTGGCGCTCGCAATTTCGGAAAAGCGCACTGCGCAAAGAGGTCAGGGGGGCAGGCAGCTCAACTTTTTTGCACAGTTTACATGGACGTGCGCGCCAGTGATCCACCGAGCTTCTTGTCGGCTTCCCGAGAAGGAAGCTGATAGGAAGCTCGGTGGTAAGTAAGGGAGAAAGGGAATGAGAGTGGATTACTTGGCATCCATCGTAGCAGTTAATTCAGCCAGTCTACTCCGGGATCCTCGAGGACTTACAACTTTCAAAAAGAGAAGTCCGCGCAAACGTTCTGCTACTGCGGTGCTGATTGCGTTTAAATCCTAGGGATTGTTTTATTCAGTAATATACTTTCCCCCTTTTAACACAGTCTCTCCAAATATTTATCGCAATATTATCTGAATAGAATCAGACGAACCTGCAGGATGTCTTGAACGATTCCATTTGCGCAATCCACCTGGACCGCCATCGATATAACTAGGATATCAATTTTCATGGAATTTGTCCACAGATCTACCGCACTGACGAACACACGATCACACGGTTAAACGAAAGCAATTTGGCTCTATTGGTTAAAGTCAATATGTATATTCGGCCATGGGTAATTATTGATCGGTCCCGGGGCCAGTGCGGCGCACAGTTTGCCTAGGAAATATTGGGACAGTGGGGGCGTAATTTTTGGCATTACCGATATGTTTTATCCGGCGATAGGGCGTTCCAAGTTGCCGTCGCCAACTATGATATTCCCGCTCGGAATATGCCGCAAAACGTCATTGCCGGTGGCGGTAGCAGCAGTGGAATTCATTGAATATTTCGCCCGTGTAACATCTTGGCCACGTTGGCGGCCTGACAAACAGCGCTCTTGGTGCATAACATACATATGAGGCGGATCGGCGGTCGTGGGAGGTGGGGCGGGTGGGGCGCATTTTATTGAAATCACACGCAAACACTTGCCAACCAGTATCTTCCTTGCGACGCAATTCTCTTGGCCCACTCAGAAGCCGCCAGCCCGGCAAACATAGCATTCAGATTTTTCTGTTTTCCCCGCGGAATACGTAATATCTCAATGTCGCCGGTGCTCGACGAGCGATTTATGAATTCGCGCCGCTCGCCGCTCGCCGCTCACCGCCGAGAGCTTTGATGTTAAACGGGAAATTTACTGGAGCGCTGCTGGCAATTTCGAAAAATAAAGCGTCGCGCGTCTGGGGAACGCGGATAACAACAGCGGCCCCGGGGACGCGTGGGCATGAAAGACACTTTGTCCCGACCGAAAATCAGCTGTTGACTATATATGCAACGCAACTTGCTAAAAAGCGGACGTGCTAAAAGTTGGGCGCAAGTTAATTTTACTATTTCGTAATATCTGGTAAAAGTCGCATTCACCAGAGATTCGCGATACTCAACTCTTGAAATTGAAACGATACTGTTTTCGTTAAACGGTGATTTATGCAGAGATCGGATTTGTTTTGCAAATAAGCGACGCCGTGTTTACCAATAGATAACGATCTGCTCGCTAAAGTACTGCGTTATATCATAAAGTGAATAGCGAGTGATTTTTATTGAAGCAGTACTATTCCATAGCCCAATTGAAGGGTTGATTTCAAACGTTGCAAGCTTCCAACGTCAGCCATACGCCTGGAAGTAGGATGATCCGGTAAAAATAGTCGAAAGGGAGTATTTCGAATGGGCGAAACGGACTCGCTGTATTTGAGGCAAGTCAGCAGTAACGTGATTTCGGGTAGGCGAAAGAGCGGCATTCGCTGGGATTCCATTTGGCGTTTCTTGGTAGCAGGGCTGAAGATCCTCTGGCGGAAGCTCGCGCTCGATTGAGGCACGGTAGCCTAACAAACTTTTGAGAGATGATAGTGGTCACTTGCCGTCGAAACCAGATTTCTCCTCCATTGTCGAGCAAATAGCCCCGGCTATACGCCGCGCAGAGAGGGCCGTTCTTTCACATGAAACTGGATCGTTCAGTATCAAATCCGTGGAGAGATAACTGGCTCGACACACCGCGGCGTACACACTCTGCACACACACACATACACACACGCGCGCGAACGCAGGGGGAATACATGTAGGTGGAAATATACTCGGAACTGCGGCGAACTTGCCCTCAAATTCTGCTGAAACTTTAATGATTTTTTGTGCCCTCCGGTCAGGCCACTTTATTTTAAGGGCACCGTAAATAACCGAGGTAACCAGAGGTAACTTTCCAGCCACATTTTTGCATGCACGTGCCTTCCGCCCGTTACGTAACTCACAAAGTATTCGCCAAATTACCGTAAAGTCGGAGAGCAACCTCATGCATTTCGGAGATTCGTCTTTAGTCATTTCAAAGTGAGCTGGATGTCGACAGCTTCGTCTTGGAACTTAAAGTGACGGAGAAAATTAAAGTCGCGTGCTTATTAAAAAGGATAACAGACTTCTAGTAATGCAATGTACGCGCATCGATGGAAATGGAAAAGAATCTTCGAGAGGTTCGCCTGGATGAATCTAAGCCGCGTAGAGCGCACTTCTTTGCTAATCCGATTTTAATTCTTCGAAGCCCCTGAGTCTGCCGCAACTCGACGAAAAGTTTAGAAGCGAGCTTCATTTTTAATCGCTCCAACCTAGTACCTACATCCACATATATACACACACCTCTCACGAGGGAAGTTACGGAAAAAGTTTGAAAGTCGCGCGAGAATTTGTCGGCCGCCCCATCGATTTTCTTGAGTCAGGAACAAACGCGGAAACGAGTTATTAACCCTGAGCACGCCGTGCCGCACCGACTCAGAAATCAGTATTTTATTAGAGCGATTTTTAAGACTCGCACACTTTAACTTGAGTTATTTGAACGTGGCTTCGGCAAGTTCTCGCTCGAGTTCATAGAGAGTCCGACGCGAGCCGATGTAAGAGAAGGAGAATGGTGAAAAATTGGTCAGTAACTTTTATATGTAGAGTGATATGGTACGTAAGATGCCTGGTCCACATTTAAAAGACACAGCATCTTTTTCGAAGCTAGTGAAATTAGTTTATTCATTTCAGGCTTTTTTCCGTTTAATTCTCTCAATTCACATAGTCCCGAGATATCGAAGGTTTATTTGGACATCGATTTTCACGAGAGTAATAAACAGAAATCTTTCAACCAAGAAAAAAGAAGATGGAAAGCCCAATCGAACCGATAGCTATGAGCAGGCCGATCCATTAGTATCACTTAGGCGGAATCGCGAGCACATTTGGATTCCTCGAGTAATCCAGCAGTGAGAACCTCGATGCAAGGACATACGAATTAAGGGCGGCTGGCTGCTGGCATTAGAGACCTATTACGTTAAAACCGTGGTTGTCTCACTGTGGGGGAAAGAGGCCTGCGAGGGGAAATCGGCGCATTGAAAGCGAAATCGAATTAAAAGCGCATTAAAAATGCATTAGGCCGAATTATTCTTTCTTTCGTCGACGAGCAGATCGCGCCCGGTCGCCGAGAGTAAGAGAGGAAACGGCCTATCCGTATCGATCGGAGCTACACCAGAGTTATTGTATCCGAAAACGATCGATCGAAATTAACGGACGATCCTTTTGTCGCGAAAGGAATTATTCGAGGAATTATATCTCCTTTCCATTGTTCCTTCGGCTTCCGGCTGGTCCTGCGAGGATTTATGTGACCTCGAATCCAACGCGCTGACCGAACTCTGCCCTAAGTCGAAGGATACTTGTACTGAGTGTTAATTGGGTCATCATCTAATTTATCATGAGCGAAACACAAGATTCCGAGAATCGTATTATGTAAATCGTTTTGTTATATGTAGTGAAATTTGGTGTTGTGTAATGTTAAGTTAATTTTTCGCGGGAGAATTTATTCTATGTGAGAGCTTACCGATTCATAACCATCGGTTTTTAATTGGGCCTTTGTCTATCGGGGACAATAGTTCCGTAAATGTAACAGTTCATCTTCAAAGGCAAGTTCGTTTTCCCGCGAATCTACTTAACAATCTGTCAATACACTCGTTCGAAGGCTTCTTATTATACAATTCTGCCTGAAAGCTCTTTAAAAGTTGTCAGTTTTCAGTTATCGAACTTTACGGAATCCCGTTGCCCAGGGCTTTGAGAGACTTCGGCAGCAGCACTCCTTCAACTCCTGTCGCATAGGAACTACTGTTCCAGAGGTCCTGTTAATGCCTCGTCACAACGAGAGGTTCAAGTTTGTCCTAGCCTTCAGTGTTCGATTCCTGTTCATCGACAGGCTCGACACAGACCTTTTCTCTAGATGATACACCGAAACCTTGAAAAAGTTACGGAATTGACTAACCTCAAGTCTTTCCTTCAATGCATTAATCTAGCCGGTCATAATTAGTATAGCAATGGTTTAGAAAATGTAGGAAGCTTCTCATGACTTGGTCCAATCAGCAAACTATGCTGATAACCTTTAAAGTCAATCGATTGTTAATTAGTTATATTGAGTGGAGCGCGCGTAGGACTTGGAAAGGTTTGATCTTTTGCCTTTCGCTGTCCTTCCCTTCAGAGCGGCCGGGAAAAATGGGCTGAAAGCACGAACTAGGGGGAAGAGAGAAAGTGGGAAAGAGTGAGGTGAAGAGTCAAAGGTGTCAGGGCAAGACGGCGAATACAAGCCAATTAGATGGAGATGAAAGACGTGCTCTATTGACTGAGTTCTTGTTCCACGTTCCACGGTGCAGCTCGACAATAGCCTTGTCACTTGGCGCCTAACTGGCAAGCATGGATCTCTTACTCACCCTCCCCGGTTCGCCCTGTATTTTTAGATGCAATTCGCCCTCGAATGTCCAATTCGCGCAAAATTAACTCCGCTTTTGTGACACGCGATTCACGGGGAAATGGTATTGATTGCACGAGCTAATCAAAACGGCGAGTTCTCCCGGCGAAATGCAGCCTGTGCCAATCGGACGACGTGAATGCTATTGAATACGCTATTTTCGGCGGCGAGAGGCACACTTTTTTCCCCGTCGAAACTTCACTCCGGAACTTTGAAGCCTCTTTTTTCCTCGTGCGCCCGTTTGCGTCAGTATATCTTTTGCAATATGTATTGTTGGCAAAGATTGGCAGGACCTCGTCGAGATTCGCGGGAGCCAATTCGATACTGATAGCAGCCAATGTGAAACTATCTCAATTCAACGGTAGATATAGCCCAATAGTCCCTTAAAATTCCGAGAACCTATTCGCCTGTGTCCGTCAACTGCCCTTTCTTCCCCGTACATATAACCGTGAAATCGGCATCACAAAAGTTGCTGGGCGATGTGCGGAATGCAAAACAGCCGAGCACAGAGTGCGCGATCAGGTATTCACGATTCATAGATCGTTAGCGAGTGCCGGCTGGGAAATGCGAATTAATGTAAGATTTCGCTCAAGTGTCGTTACAGTTTGCCGCCGTTTCTTGAATAGTTAAAGAGCAGGCGAGCCGGCTATCCAGCTGGCTGGTAGAAGGTGGGATTCGGCGAGTTGGTTAAGTCGGGAGGGGAGAGACGAGGGCGACCCTCGTCACAGACAACGTCGCCTTCGCCTGAAACTCGTTAAATCGTTTAATGGAAATAAACTCGCGCCGACGGCATTTCCCGACGCTCCCCACTTTCCTTCTACGGATTCTCCTTCTCCCTCTCAACTCTCGCACACTCTCACTGGCCCTCTTGAGGCTAGCTCAATTATGAAGACTCGGAACTTGGAGTTACTTGGCTGGTACTATTAGCATCGTACACTTCTTAATTCGGTGCCGCTCGGCTAATCAATTTAGAGACACGCCAGCAGAGACAAACGGAACTCTGAAGGATTTTGTATACTGGACGGTGATAAATAGTTTTCTTTCATTGGATAACGCGCGCGCCGGTCAAGATAATAAGTCTGATTCTGGGAAAATGTTGGGCTGAATGTTGAATAATTGATAACATAACTATATAATAATCCAACATAAATTGCGCCTTTCTATATGAAAGAAGAGAATTTGCAGCAATAATAATTGATTTCACTGGTATTCGGGATCATTGATTCGGTTAATTAAAGGAAGATCAGAGAGGGTTTGTGCGAGGCGATGGTAGAAACAGATGGGATTTCCAAGAAATAGTTTGAGAAGTGCGCGATATGGCGGCGGGGCGGTCGGGCGGGCGGGCGACAAGAGACTAGAGCTGTGTCGACGGCAGGGCAGCCTCGTAATTAACGCAGTGACAATGCCGCGAAGTGGGCAAATGGGATCACTCAATAGACGTGGATTTGTTGCTTTCCAACGTCGAGCCCAATCCACCGCAGTGTGCCGACGCTATGCTGCATAATAGCACACACTCGAGCCACTGCTGGATGCTTCGTCTGTGTCTGCAAACGCACACAAACTCGCGCGGCATACGGACCGGACTACTAATTATGGCAGCCTCCGAGCGCACTGCATTGGTCCAGATCACGAACACCAGCTATTCCTAAGGCCGGTCATCGTGTACGTCAAACCTGGCGATCCTATTGAATCAACGGCATCCCGTTTGACTTACATCGAGAGGACCACGTGACACTAATTCTCCACTTGCTCCCTCGAGGAATCACTGCTTCCTCTCCCATTTACTACTTAGAGTTAATTGGTCCTCGCCAATTCCGAAATTATCCTATTCAGTCATTCTCGGAGCGCCGACTTTAATTAAAGCCTCTCTCGGCCCAGTTGTACACCGTTCGATTATAACCTGTTATGGGAATACTCGATGCCAATGGTCAATTTCTCTGATAAATAGAAGAATTTTTGAATTGATAGCAGATAGTATTAATTAGCATTCTGGTATGTTCCTCTGGTTCAGTTTGATGAAAACGTTTCGGATAACTGTGAGGCTTCTGGCCGGGAAGGGATTTAGTGCAGAGTACCTGTAATTCTGTGGGAAATCACTGGATTTTAAGGGAAACGTGCCGTTAGTTGCCCTCTGTGGAAGAGGGATTCATCATGATAGGAGGAAAAACAAAGTGTCATCGTTGCCGGCGTGCATAATACCTCGATTTGCATGAGAGCTTTAGCGGGAAAGCCCTGAAAATTGGCCGGACTTACGCTATCATCTTGCACTTTCTAGTCAGGTAGATCACGGAACGTGGTCTCGTCTCTGAGCGTGCACTTGCTCGCAAATACAGTGCTGCGCGCCTTCCTAATTACTGCCGCTGGAACTCTGCCTCGGTCCAGATCGTCGAGCAAGATATTCCCTCTGCTCGCTCTCGTACATCAGAGCGGCCGATGTAACGCAGCTATGCTCCTTGCGTACCGCGTGCCGCTTGAATAGCAAGTTAACTCCTTCAAGCCCCTATTGTATGCCTCGCAAAATTAATTAGTCAATAAGTACTTAGCCATCGATGAATTAATATCGGAATACCGCGGTAAACGTACACCTGCATAATCCAATCCCCATTTATTGCTAAGTATTGAATGCGCACCTGCATTACGCACCGACTGAACTTGGAACAGTTGGAATGGTCATTTTCAGCGTTTATGGTAGCGGAATTATTGAGCATATATCCTGTGAAAATAACTTGATATCCAATAACAATTGCACAACTCTCGCGGGCCCTGCGCGGCAAAAGTCAGAGTTCCCGGGGGCTAGAGCAGTTAACATCCGGCACATGTGCGTGTGCATCGCGTGCGGGAGAGTGCGTGAAAAATGAAAGAATCCGCTTATGAGCGAGCGCGGCGCGGTTGCTGGAGGCTTTCTTTCGACAGGATGAGGGAGTTCGTGAAATATTTGACAGCAATTTCCCTCGGTAAGCTGCACCGAGAAGATTAGCACGCAGGTGGAGGTAGTGCGGTATCGGGTGGCGGGTGGCGGCGCATATGGGACGCGGAGGGCGGCCGAGCACAGCCGGATTTGGCATTTCCAATTCTCCCGGTATTGTCAAGTCGTAGAAGTGATTCAAAGCCGCCTCGTAGGGCACGCCGCCGCTATGCTCGATCGCTATCCCGCGAATCTAGCTCTCGCAGAAACCCACTATCCCCTCTCCCTCTGCCTCTCCCTCAATCGCCGCCGAGCGCGATTCGCCTCGCACGTGCAGGTGTGTTAAGCTGAGATCGTCGATTACAGAGCGGCGTTTCCGCAGATTTTCACCGACTGCGTCGAGCGTGCGCGACTGACACCTGGATTTACACGCCGCCCGCGCTCCTTTTCTCCCAGTGGACGTCGAGTCCGACTGTCACCACCAGCGGCTCGATAATCATTTTGGTAGACGCGCTTTCAGTCCTTCGCCAAATCCTCGATTTATCCTATTTTTATACTTCCTTTCAAAACTCTTTCCATTTTCAAATGAATTATAAATTTTAATGCGCTTGTATTGCGGTGTTATCCTCGCTTGCTATCCGTGGAGAGTCGAATAAGCAATTCTAGTCACTTTTCAATCCGTCAAATGGCGACGGTTCATAGGAACACTTAAAAAGCAAGATAGGAGTGTGGTGTAATATTTGATAAGTGCAGCCAAGTGGTGCAATTTACTTTTGTAAGCGAGTTTTACTCTTGACGGCACTGAAGAGCGGCGAGATTTCATATCGCGAAAGTGAGCCAAGCCAAAATGTACGGTCGGCGCGAATGTGGGAAGAAGGATGTTGCAATTTCGCGGTACATATCCGCGAATGGAGATTCGTGGCTTCGTGAATGCTTCAGATGGTCCCGGTAGTCTCAGTCCAGGGTGAGAATCGTGCAATTTTAAGAAGCCATAAAGGGATTTTACAGGCTGCTCGACACAGCACGTAGAGACGTATGTACATATGTGCATGCGCTCGCTTCGAAAGTTACTCGTATGCAGTGTGTCCCGTTAATATGGTCAGTTAACCGACCATTAAACGAATCTGGTTTCTGGTTTTTAGTTAACCAACTAAAAGCCTGATTAGGATTATTAGTTCATTGCCAAAAATGACTAAACGAGCTATTCGGCAATCATTCGATTGAATTCTCTGCTTCTGCTCTCTTATTAACGAGGTATAATTTCTTTATTAGTTCCGTGTTAATAACGGTTTTCGCCTACCTCGATGTCGATATTCGCTAATTAACGCGCGGCCACCGCCATGACAGTGTTATTCATTCTTTACACCAGCTCGGCGCAGTAATTTGGCGAAAGGGAATCCGCGCGGATGGCCGCGCCTGGATTAAATTGCGGGATAAATTCTATAAATCTTGCCAATTTAATTCACACCGGCCGACACTGATGTAATTAGGAGGAGAATTCCGGGACGAAACTATTTGGAAACTGTACCGGGGCCGCGCTGGCCGCCCGGGAAAAAAGCGTGATAGATAGTTGCATTTAACTCGCCTGATAAAACTCACCCTCGACAAACTCCAACTGGCAACTCTAAGTATTCGACTGCGCATTTCTCCAACTTTTAAGCGTTTCTCACTCTACACATAATGATCGAATTTCCGGAGGGTGTCAGAGAAGAATTAGATTAAATTGCTTCCCGAGTGATTCGCGTTATTTAGCAGTCGTTTGAACGCGGTATTACACGCTCAGTCGAGATAACTTGCAGCATATCATAATCTTGTGATCCCTTAAGTTCGCTCAACCGTTTCCTCATCGAGTCCATTTCACGTAAGAGATACGCCGGCAGCGATTCTTTTTCGATGCTAATGGACCGGCTGCCAAGCCGGCGCACCACTTCGCGTAGATTGTCGACTGCGTGTGTGTGTGGGTGGGTCTGTGTGTGTGTCCGAACATTTCCAGAAGCGTCCGGAATGGGATACTGTAACGCAAAACTGGCCGTAGGTAGTACGATGTAAGATGTAGGGTGTGGAAGTAGGGTGCAGGCTGCAGAAGTAGGGTGTAGCATGTAAGTGTGGCCATATGCTCTCTCTAGGAGAAATAAGTGCAGTCCGTGTGTGCTCTTCTCAAGTCTCATTGAGCTCTAATGGCTCGGGAAGTACTGGGGAATCGCCAGAGAGCAGCATGTTCATCCCGCCCCTCAGGAACCGAGAACGATCTTGGATGTCCTTAGAAGAAAGTATTAGTTGCTTCTACCTCCCGATAACCTGTGCTTCATAGAAAATCTTTTGCGCTCCATCCGATGTGATATTAAGTCAGAATAATGACAACAAATCTAGATCCGATTTTTCGTAATCTTTCATTGATTAGTCATTGGTTAAAAAAAGCAATTAAAGTTATTTCTTGGACAAATATTCTATTCAATTCGTCGGTTTTTATACATTAATACTATCTCTCAGCCCCCGACAACTATGTATGTTTAGAGTAAATGTACTTTTTGAAGGAGGAAAAGGAATTTCAGACACGATATAACTAACAGGGCAAAACGTCCAAGTCGGAGCATACGGTGAAAGTAGCCCATCATTTCTTGTACTTGGCGAGCTCCGTTTTTTGTGCGGCATCGATTCCGTTCAAGCTATGAAAATGTGCTTCTCCTGTCCTATCAGACTTATTTATTGCCGCACCTTTTCCAACTGGAAGTCTATTGAATCGGGAAGATCCTACATTTCAATTACCATTTATCGTCGAGTTCTATTGAATGTTGACTTAATCATCGCCGAGTGATAGGAGGGAACTGTCCTTCACGTTGCACTAGTTCCGCTGACTCATTTAAGTGTTAATGATACAATGTCAGTGGAATTGCGTGACTATTCTGCACAATGGGGACGACGGCGGTGCGCGACAAAACAACGGGCGCCATGCCTTGGCTTAATGGGACAATGAGCCACCATGGAAATCCAGTTAACCGTTGGCGAATATTGCGTTATTCAGGAGTTCCGTCGAATATCCAGCGAGAAAACCAGAGCGATAATGCAAATCGTCGTCAGTTCTCTCGCACGCCACTCGCACTTGTTTATGTATGTATCTATATATGTATACCTGTTGTTTGAGAGTGGAAAGCCACGAATGTTTTCACCCACTGCCGAATTGAATTGATTTAATCTTTTGCGGCCGAAATCCGCCTCCCGCAGTTCCACCGCGAATGTTAATTAGTTCCGCACCGTGTATATTGGGTAGGTTACGTCGCCGGCTAGTTTAATATTGAAACTTTGATGTGCCGCTCCAGATCTCTTTCGGTTGATTTACACAAGTGTCCGAACAATCTGTTTGCACCTGATACTAAATCACAGCCATGTCTGTATTCTCTTCCTCTTAAATTGTATCGTCGTAATTCGTAAACTCTTGGTTGCTCGTGAGTTAATTGGTTGTTCATAAAGCCAAGCGAAATTTCAAATCCCAAAGGCGTCGTCGAGTGGTATGAACGAAGGTTAGAGAGACATCCTGGCTCGAAAATTGACTGCGGAAGTCTTGCCGGGAATGAGATCCTGCGGCCATTTTCTTGGCTGGCTGTGGAGATAGCCAACAATATGGATAATTACGTTGGCCCGGTGGTCACGTTTTCCTCGTACTGTCTTATCTTCGGGCGCTATTGCCGACGATCCTCCCCCGGCAAACGTTAATAACGGAAACTCTCGATCCAGGACCGCGGTTCTTGCCTCGCTGCTACTATTACGCGCAAACGAGAAAGCAGCCAGTGCCCGACACGCTTTCCAAAGAAAAACTCGATCGTCACGTTTCTTATAAGTGGATGAAGCGGAAGTGCGGCGTACGTGTTGCAGAAATGTCCACGATGGCTTCGTCTCAAGGACCTGCTACACTTCCGCGGTAGCTTCAATGCAATCCACCGCGGCTTCCCGATGGAAAGATTCAAAGCTAGCAGACCGGAATCCGCTAGTTAGTATGTTAACGCAAATGGAAGAATCTAAAGAAGAATTAAGTTAATTTGTTAGTTACGGTCATCACAGAAGTCTACTAAACTTTTGCAATATTCCAAGTTTTAACCCCGTGCAATGCTAAAATCAAATCAATAGTTTGAACTTTTTAGTTAATCATTTATTTTATTCTCGCCAAAGATAAATTACCAATCATACATTTTAGCAGGAGTGTAGAACCCGGCGGAAATCCCAGTAATACATATAATTTGACCAAGAGAAAGATAAACAGAAGGAAGTGTAGGCCTGTGTGTCGATTGTCAATTAGATGGCGATATCGAGTTAATAAAAATGGGGCACAATAGCGCTGGAGGAGGGTAATTAAGTCGCAGGAAGGGAAGCGGAGCGGTGGTAGAGAGAGAGTAGAATCGATCGAACTCGAGAACTCGAGGGTTCCGGCGATCGTCGAAGATAAGTGGCATTGAGAGGGAGCCGTCTAGTAACCATCTCGCTCGTTATATCAGTGACAGCGGTGATCCTGTCGGATGCCTCTGACGGAGAGTCAGGTGAACGTAAGCTTGGACAGTGCATCCTACAATAATTCATAGACGTTACGTATTTGCGTAATGCCGACGATCCTATTTCATTCATTTTCCCATTATGACAATTTCCAGATAACTCAATATTTTTGTAATTGATGCTACATTGCTGTGAACTTGGTGGGACAAACTCTTGCGTCACGCTTATTACGAACGTGTATGCTCAAAAATAGCGTGCGACTACCAACAACTTCTCATGGTGATGCGATATATGTAGGATGATTCAAGATTATTGATTCGAGCTTTAAACAAATCCCACATGTTTTACGTAGCTTTGTTTTGTAAGACCTCGGATCTTAGTAATCCATGGGGAATTGCTGGTCTGCCACAGGGTGAATCCCCAGATGGGAGATAGGGAGAACCCGCGCCGCGTTGTCCGTCGGATAGGAAGAAAGGGAACGTCTCCCCATAGAAAAAATCGGCGTTTACGTGTCTCAGGGTACAGTTCCATTCTGCCATTCAAAAATCGAGAATTTTTGTTTGCTTTCTCCAAAGTCTACTCCGATACGCTCTCGAGTACAGATTCTCCATTTCTATGGGGGCATTTGTTTGGGAGGTCGTTGAGAATATGGGAAGCAAATGATTTTGGAGTGGAGGTTCAAGACATAAGATGGCAGATAAGCGAAGTCTGTGCATCACGAGCAACAAGTGGTCACATATCACGTGCCGCGAAACACTCGATAAGATCGTACACCGGCGTCGGCAGCGATTTCTGCCGAGATCAGGTTCCACAAGCCGCGACTGCATCGTGCGCGTGAAAAGTCAAATACAATTTGCCCGCCATAAATTCGGCAGATGGTTGATAAGAACCCTGTTCAATATTGATTAGTCAAACTTGGCTATTCGAAGCGGGGACACGCGGTTATTATGAAAAAAGTTGCCGGTTGGGTTAAAAAAAGTCTGAGGTAGCATTGGTGTTTTCAGCGGGCGGTTCTTTAAGCAATGAATCGCGGAAGTTGAAGTAAGTCTTAATGGAGGGACGGTCGGCTCGCAATAGCAATAGCCGTTGAGACGTAATGAAGCTTGCAATTCGGAACATCAATAGACTGCGATACGAAAATAAAAGAAAGGCGAGTGGGGAGAAAGCCAATGGCACTGGCTGGCTTCACAATTAGTTCCGATTGCGCTCGGGAAGAGTCAGTCGAGGGAAACGAGTGAACGGACGAGTGAGTCGCAGAAATAAACTTAACGAGTTAGCAAAAGTATAGGAAACTTGGCTCGATCAAAGTTTATCGCTCGAGTGTACGGTTTGCGAACAGTGAACAGCCAGTTATCTCTCCAGCGAAAAAAGGCAGCTGCTGTTGGAAACTTGGGCGAAATATCTTTTGAGATGGGAAAGTCAACTTCTCGTTTTGTCGAGAACGACCAAATGACAGAACACGTAAGAAATGCCAGTTCCGACGCGTCGTTGCAAAGACCTCAAAAACATTCGGCTCTTGTTTTGTATAGAACGCAAACACGTAATCGTTTCGCGTTGGAGGTGGAAGTCCTTCCGATGCAAAAGGCGCTTGAAATATACACAAACCTAATTGCATTTTTCACCTTCACGCGAAAAGAACTTTTCGCATGAAGAACCATGACGTAGGTGAAGTTTTATAGCTTCAAGGGAGGCGTCGGCAGCCTTCAAAGCATTACCGTGATTGCCGGGTGCGTATGCGTTTATGTCACTGGTGTGTGCAAAGGGCGATTTTGTTTTGTGAAAACATCCGCAAACTGGGGAACCAACAAGGCTGATGTACCTTACGAGGAGTTGAGCGTCATGTTTGTTTGCACAGTTTTGACGACAGGTCGAATTTTGCATCGGCAGACAGAAAAATCCTGTCAAAAGAGCTTTAGGCTAAATGATGCCTTGGATGTTGCGTGGCGCTAAATTCTCTGAGCGAGATTTCGAGGAAAGTCAAGTTGGCAAGTGGGGTCATGCGCTAACGCCCCCTAAACATCGAGGGCTACGGTTTCGAGAGAGCAAGGATACGTGTGGTGGCTAGCAGGATTGCAGAATTGCAAGGATCCGCATTCCCTGGCTATAAATCGCTCCCACTGGCAGCCTCGATTCTTGCTTTAATCTTTGCAACTTGCACACCAATGTATCACTTCTCTACTCCCCTTGCTTCCTCCTTTGTACGCGTGCAAATGGAGATTCTCACGGTGACCGCGCTTGAATTCGTCGAGCACTACATTTTGATTTGAATATCATTCCGAAACTGAACTCGCTGACGAGTGCCTTTGAAGCAATCGAAGCTTTTCGCCATTCATGCACACAATTAATTGTCTTTCAATCAGTTATTTCATGTGCTCTTTTTGATTTGTTACAGGAAGAAAATGAGGGGCCAGGTTGAAGTCCGGAGCTGCTTTATGGGGTAAGCAATGAATAATAACCATAATAACTAAGACAAAAAGAAATGGTACAATTAATAGCCAAGTTATCAATGTATGTACGAGGCGCAAGGAGACTCGAGCTAGAAAATAGTAAATTTGCGAGGCGATTTGGCAGTGAAATCTTGAGATTAAACTTGCACGGAAGAACTGAACTCTCATGAATAAGGAAGTGGGAAATGTAGGTGGCGAATAAACAATGACTTCCTGGAATGGGGAAGTCATGCCGGGGCTCACGGGTCACATGTTCTACGGGCTTCCGATGTGGGATAAAGTTACCGCCGCAGTGGCGAGAAGCTGGGTTACACAGATCACGTGCGGCCTCTCGAATAGGGCCAGGTGAAGTTTCGGGATTCACTTTCCATCCGCACGACACCCTGTCAATTTGCACGCTAACAAATATTGCGAGCTTCTTGCACCTCGGATATATATATACATACATATATATGTATAGGTATGTATAGGAGTTTGCCAGGCAGGTGGAGGAGCGCGCTAGTTAAACCGAGCTTCATTTTCGGCAACGTGCTGGGTAATCATTGCGTCTCCGGTGCTTTTCGCGTAACTCGGTGAGCATTTTCCTTTGTCGAAATCCGGGAGTTTCCCCTGCAGACCAATAACATACGTATTTGTAACGTTCCAACGAACCTCCGAGCTCCAATTCCGTTACTTCCAGCCACTGATTTCGGTTTTCGTTAAAGTGTTATTCGTAGATTAGTATACCTCTTTCTAGTTTCTGCGGGTACTTAACGAAAATTGGAATTACTAGAGTTCCCAGATTGGTATGACTACTTTTGTAGGATGAAACTATATCTGAGGAGTAGACTTGATTGAAGCTAACGCAGCAAGACTTTGGGCGCAAGAAAGGATTTTCCAGTTGAAAAACAGCGCTTCATATCGGCGCGTTTGGGGGGGCGGTAGCGAGTAAAGTATCAAAAGTTTTATCGACGCGGCTAGCACACAAACTGCGGGAACAACTCTCATGAAAAGTGCTCACTTATCGGATTATCCCAAAAAGTCGTTTTCATCTAGTTAGTCCTAGTTCCCGCTTTAGTTTCGCATTAATTCGCTTCGTTCTCCCACGCCCGCTTCCCTTCAACATTTAATCCTCATTTCGGCGAGCTCATGAATTTAATTAATATTCTTGGCCACAATATCCCAACAATTTCGCTTCCACCACCCTGTATCCCGCCATACCCCCCACCCGCCCGACCCTCGCCAAACAATCTCCGTCCGATCTCTCTATCCACTTCGGTATCGGCTTATCATATGCCCCGAGTGCCATCCTATTCGGGGTCACAGCCACCAGGCTTGGCGATCGCAGCGAGAGTCAGCAGAAAATACGAAACCGATGCGGACTGCTGGCTGCGAGTTTAAATGGCTCCTAGGATGCCTGGGCACGTACATGTAACATACATACACTCGAAGGCGCCAGCCAAAAGAAGGATGCAGGAAAAAATGTCGCGTGGCTATGTGTGAACAGTACATACACACATAGAGACGTGTAGGGTGAGGTACGTGAGATTGGATATAACTGGGCGCGCGTGAAGTCGGTTAATTCTCAGAGGAAGCAGCTGCGAGAAGTGGCACGAGGGAGAAGATAGGGAAGAAAGAGAGAAGGATTCTTTTTTGGCAGGCGAACGTGACGCGGCATAGCGATCGGGGATGCGAATGCAGCGATGCACCTTGCGCATTTCGTGTGCACTCAAACAAATCCACTTTTGCACATCTTACCGAGGCGCCCCGTTGGCTTCCTGGCGCATCCTTGACGCTATGCGTCATCCACACGTCCCCCTGGCCCTCTCTGTAACGTGCCGCCGATATCCCACCTTCCCCCCTCTTTCGCCTCTCTCGCCCAAGCACCTGGCCACTTTTGACTCCCACTTTCTCACTCGCTCACCGGGAAATTAGATTCTCCTGTCACGCGCCGAAGGATGCAGAAAGGAACGCTTGACAGGCTATAGCTGCTGAGCTCCTTTGAAGAGTCTAACACCGGAGGAATCTCTTGCATGGGAGGCTAGAAAGAATTCTTGGCACGGCTTTCGCCATTTGAATGGGCGAGTCTGCGAGTGAAGGCTCGATCGAGGTTATTCCTCGAAATTAAAAACAGTCTGGCAGACTTTTTATTAGTCGACGGCTTAATGCGAGAAACAAGGAGAACATTTTTGGTGTTTTGGGGTCCTAGAAATAATGGTGTAATAGTATCGAACGGGAATTTGGTCGTGCAAGAATAAGAATCATGGGAATATCAACCTATTACGTCAGAGCACCGGCTCAATCGGTATCTTCATTAACTAATGTTCACTTAGCCAATTTAATATCATTCAGTTCCGTAAACGATTTCGGGGTACATAACTAGTTAGTTCCGCATAGTAGATTGCTCGGTGGACAGAATCGTTGGCTCATACTACTGGCTGAGGTCGACGCTGTCGTCGAGTCACACTACTTGATACCTGGCGGACGAATGGCTGACATATACTACTCAGTCGGCATCAAGTAGTGCAAGTCAAGCATAAGTCGGCCCAAAATAAAACCACTCGCCAAACGCTGATTTATCGAATGATAGCCGGCCGACTTACATTTCTATTTACACGGGACATGAAACTTTATGAATTCTGATCAATATGTCGCGTCATAACGTCACTGATAATTCATCGTCAAATGGACGAATCAGCTGCACCCGGCGACAACTTATTACGAGACGGTCATCCCAGTGGGTCAGCGGGGCTTTAAATAATCAAGAGAACCAAGTCACCGCAACAGCAAAAAAAAAATCAATTTTTGAACTTTCGTACAACATTAAACAGCGCTTTTAGTCTCCGCGAAAACCCGGTGACACGAAACCGCCGCTTTTACATCCAGACACATATCATCCGAGGTACCTCTATTTCCAGAGTCGCAATTTCGGCAAAAAGATCACGCGGCGTACATGCTTACTACATGCATATGTATACCTATGTGTAGACTTGCAAGCCTGTATACAGACGGAATGCCAAATTCCTGGGATAGCAGCTTAGATGGGTTGCACGAAAGAAACAGGTGGAGACGGATGGAACTAGATACAAGGCGGGTGGGGGAGTACATAGATAGAGAGAGGAACGAGGAGAGCAATAGGCATAGGATACATGACCGAATAGGTCAAACAGAGAGGAGTAAGTGGAAGTGCTCGCTCATTGCCTAACTCCGATCGCGTTTGAGATTCCTTTAAAGGCTGGCTGTAGTTAGGCCGTGGTGATCGAGAAATTCTATCTGCCAGGGTCTCAGGGTATCGAGCACTTGATTGCAGAAGGGTCGCGGGGGGGGAAGGGCAATGCAGGAGAGGTTCTCGAACGTCATCAGGATTCGCAGATTCGTCCTTTGAGTCTCGCGCGATTTTCTCGCCGAACCGGCGACGGCGTCGGCGTCCTGGTTACTTTAGTGCCACTTTTCAGGACGCGGACCAACCCGGGGAATGGGGAAGGGCGGAAGGCGGTGGGTGGCGGGTGGTTGGTCGGGGAGGAAAGTGCTTTAAAGGCGGATCGCCTTTTTTTACGGAGCGAACGGACTAATGCTCTGGGATTCCCTCGGAATATTCTGTTTTCTCTGGAGGGAATAAGGACGTGGCTGCTAGCCAGCTATCGGTGGACTAAGCTCCCTCTCACTCGGTCGGGATGGTGGAATTTTAGTGCCGCCGTTGAATTAAAGTGGGTGCGCGCACACGTTTTATTTGCATTCCCGCTCTCTTTCTTGATCAAGGATCAGGGAAATTGAAAGGCGGAGAATTGTCGGGAGGGCCTGGATTACAGTGCTTCCTTCCTAAGAGCTCGGTAAAACTGTAGTGCGGATGTGTCTCGCGTCGTCGAAAATCGAGTTGCTCGAATTCATTCAGTCCGAATAGTCGGAAACGGAAACGGAAAAATAGACTAGTAAACTAGGAAATTCCTTGGTTTTCTGCTTTCCAGAGATGATTTTTCTTCGCGCGTTGGCTTAAATTTCAACTCTTTGCTAGGGTTACCGATGCAGCGGATATATCTCGGCGCACTGACAAACTTCAGCCAGAAGCGCGTTCATAAACAGTACAAACCAAATACGTACGTTGACTGGATGGACGAAAATTGATATGGTATCACATGTTTACGTGCGCTCGCGGCGATAAGTCAGGCTTTTTTCGTCGTGGCGGCCAACAAGCACTTGGGTAATCGCTTTGTGAAGGTGCATTCAACCGTGAAACAAACTCATCGCGCGATAAGACGGCGGAGGGCAGGGCGAGAGGGTGCCCGGAGGGAATGTTCTAAAATATATTGCAGGCATTGACGATAACGGGACAAGTTTCCCTTACTTGAAGCGAAACTACTCGTGCGTTTGCGGCCGCCCGCATACGTGTATCTAGCTGGCTCTACATGGGGAGCACATACCTATACAGATACATAGAAGCCGCCGGTCGAGAGTGAGAGCCAAGCAAGATAGTTGTTGGTGAGTATTGCTCGAGAGCACTGAAACTCGGCTAATCTTGAGACTAAGTACTATTCTCCACCGCGGAACTTATTCTTGCCCCAGTATTGTGAGTTTATCGTCTACTTCAGCCGGATAATTTTGTGGCCCAGCCGGATTCCTTCGACGCCCCCGCTCCACCGCTACGTAATCCGCTCTACTTTTTTCCCTGAGAGAATAGTGATTTTTTTCCCTGCCGACTTGCCCTATTCCACCACCATTCGACTGTGAAATCTTCAGAAACGGGCGGGTGGGTGTTTTAGGGGAAAACACTTGTTTCACGCGCGGCTAGAATTTGCGTTAGCATTATCCACTCCCCGGCAATGCTTTAATAAAGCTTGGTTCGTTGCACGATAATAAATTTCGTCAAATACAAGTATTTACTAAAGGCAGAATATATATGTATGTAGAAGAAGCCGGGAATGAAAACAGGAGTTCTCTATTTGGACTCGTAAAACTGTCTCGTCCATGGAAATCGTGTATTCGAGCGAGGGGAAGTACTGGAAATGGCATTCTGATAAGCTCCGAAACAGATGCTCTTGTAGTGGTGGGCGCCAGATAACGCATTGCACTTGCAGAATAGGAGCAGTCAATTCGGAGCCAGCGTTATGCTCGCACATGCTCGTGTAATTCACATTGAAGATTTTAATCGTCCCTGTATACTGCAATTAAATGGCAAGGCATCGAGCGGGCCCGCATGCTCCCGTAGGATCGCAATCGTGATTGTGTTAGTCACAAGCTATTTTCCATAAATAAACTAGGATCGATAAGAATGATATATTTTCGGAATCGGGTTCACAAATTATCATACGTCCGAGCAGTAAATATAATAGGTCAGCCGCGCTTTAGCCTCTAAATAAACCGAGATAAAAGCCGCGGAAAGAAATCACAATTCCAAGCCGAGTTGGCCCGATTCGGGAAAGAGATCGCTCGGATATTCCATTTTGATTTAGTGGTGGGCAATTCCTCATCCTCCTCGCCATGGAACTCGGCTAACATTCGGCGGCATTCCCCAATGAAACATGTCACAGCCACCTCGCGCACTTCCATTATCATTCCCATTCGCATTTGCATTTTCAGTTTCACCGATTTTCATTTTCGCCCTCGAGGACGATGCCCTCGCGCGGTCCATCGGCGAAGGGCGCGGGGCGAACGAGGGAAAGGCATGATCCAGCGCAATTAACTGTGCCGCGGCCTGCACGGGCGGGAGGAGGGCGAACAATAAAAGCAGCGAGAGTGCGCACGAAAAACAGGAGACAACCATAAAAGTCGGAGAGTTCGCTCGACTCGGGCTCGTTCTCCGCCTCGATTTCTCTCATTCCTGCTTGTCGGACTCTTGCAGCGCGAGCGCGCCAGCGGCAGTGCTGCGCCGAAATAAGTGACGCTCGTGAATTGTGTGTGCTTAAAAACCGGCGGCCGGAACGCGGCTCCAATTCAGCGATAGGCGCGGCGCGGCGCGGCGTAACGTGGGCAAGGGGGAACCGAGTAATGGGAATCAGGTGAATGCACAGTGCCAAGGGAAAGGGCGCTCGGGAAATGTCCAGTGAAAGGGAGAAAAGGCGAACACAGGGCGAAGGCAGCCGCGATAGAACAATACTCCGGCTGCGTTATTCGGAGCAGCTGCTCTACCATACAGAAACGACCAAAATTGCGGCACTAACTAACTTCACTTCATAACTGCGCGGTTATTTCTCTGAATGTGATGTGTTCTTCACTTTAAAACTAATGTTCCATGATAAACGCGTTTCTTTCACTCAATTTTCTTTAAAGGGTTTCTAATCGACCGCATAATAACGTAACCATAATGCAGTAGCGTCACGCGAAAACCCATTTACTATTTATAGTATTAACTTTTTTTACTTTCACAACGCACTATACATATGTATATGATATAATTATTATTCTGATATTTGTTTAGTACTTGAATGAATGTCGATTTCAAAAACTTAAAGTGGACGTAATTTTCAATTGATATTTAAGGGAGAGGTATTCAGAGTAATTTATAGCTCCAGTTTCATACTGTACTATGTGTTCTGGGTTAGCCTGTATGCTCTAGGGGAGTTGGGCGGTTGTATCGCGGTGCATTCGTATTCCGGTGGACGCACGCGCTCCACCAAATTTCTGGATATCGCAAGAGTAAGGGGGAAGCTGACGGTAGCCTTGGCTGGCCCTACTGCTGCTACTCGTTGACCCCGATTACCCAGGAAATTAAAGCTTTCCTGAACGAATCACTCGCGATCAATTCTCTCCTGGCCGTATCGCTTGGACCATTTTACGATTTTCCCGCTTACCGAAAAGGACGGGGCACCGCTGCCGCTCGCTTTATACCGGGCGATTGAGTCTGATGTAATTAGAATCTCTTACCCAGATTGAACTCTTTTCCCCGCCAATTGGACCTTCACACTCTCACGCTTTGTCCTACTTTTCCGATCAACCTACAATTGGAGTTTCCAATTTGCGTAAGCGAAGTCATTGCCGAAGTCTCAATTCTTGCCAGTAAGTAGATCCTTAGGGAGATTTTGATTTCTTGTTGATTATCTCTCGAGAATTCAACTTTTCGATTATTACGTGTTCCTCGTAGAACTTTGGGAGTTTTTGCTCATCGCGCGGTGCATCATGCGCTGGTTATACTTTGGAGTTGTCCTGGTGAATTGTCTCCGGTTATCGGAAATAATAATTTCCTATTACTTTTATCGATTTGGTGTTACGCACCCTCATTGAAGTAATATCATCTGTCAGAGGCGGTGCACAAGCGGATCCAATACCCAATCAATTTGGAGGGAGTACTCGAGGCTCCAAGTGCACTGGGCATTATATGTAGTGTATTAAAGACTGCCGCCACAGCGATCGATCCCAAATTGATCTACATTTCGATAGTTTGGAGAGCCATCGACTCGAGAGGGTACCGGCACTAATTGTAAGTGGGGCTTCACACTGATCCAACATGCCGATAAGTCCTACTAATTTACCAAGCCCGCCTAAGTGACTTGTTAACTCGCTACCGCATATGGATTTGAGCGAGTTTGCATTCCACTCGAGTTATCCAAAAAATTCTCCACCGACAACTCAAACAATTATTCCATCTCAAATCACTCGATCATGCTTTCTTCCGTCTCACCAACTATTTGATGTCTCCCTTCCCATCGGCATACATATGCTTTGAACAGAGACCAATCGTACTTGTACCAGAGCCGATAACTCTCAATTGCTTTTTGGTATCACAGAGAGGAGTCGATTAACGTGTCGGCACTCCGTGCGGTGGC
This sequence comes from Crossocerus cetratus, assembly GCA_963675795.1. Taxonomy (NCBI): domain Eukaryota; kingdom Metazoa; phylum Arthropoda; class Insecta; order Hymenoptera; family Crabronidae; genus Crossocerus; species Crossocerus cetratus. The sequence continues at coordinate 4,805,000 of OY776664.1, read as the reverse complement.
GCGTGAAAAGTGCGGACAGGGATTGCATTTTTTCCCCCATGCTTGTGTCTCCGAAGAGTGTGTACGTGCACCGCCAAGTCTATTGGCATTCAGCGTCGCGACGCGGCGACAACACATGTCGCCGAGCGTTATAACAGGAATGACGATGCTTTGTTCATTTTAACGTCATTCCTTCCATAAGCATGCACGGTCGCCGGGATCGATCGTGCGTGGAGACAGTGCGTATTGGGTTCGACGGGGTTTCTCTCTCTCTCTCTCTCTCTCTCTCTCTCTCTCTCCTCTCTCTCTCTCTCTCCTCTCTCTCTCTTTCGACATACACACACACACGTGTATGTAAACGTAGACGAATACCCACGGATCCATACGCGGGTAGACATTCTGGAGACACACGGCTCCCCTTGCACACTTCAGCCGCTCAATATCGAGTTCGGCATGTATGTATGGCTTGTGTGCAATGCAGTTGCAAACACGATTCATGGCAGTTCGGTCGTTATAGCCTCTTCTCTTCAAGATCGCGCGCGGCCCAATTGTTTACGGCGGGCATTCGACGGAGGAATCGTCCTCTCAGACTTTTCCCCATTATTTGTTGATCGCGAGTGCCGGAGCGAGCGATGCGCATATCTTGCATGTTTGTCAGCCTTTTCATGCTTTCGTCGCCAATAGATTCCAATAGAAAATCTCTACCAGCAATACGCGCTTGCTCTTCTTAAATAGAATTCTATCCCTTTAATATTCCATATTCTCTTGCCATCAGCCTTTCGACAAACAATTCATTAAGAAAGCCCTTCAAACCAAACAATCAGTACCCGTTATCTTTCCCCCCGGATGTTTAACGGCTTAAATAGCCGGTTCAATTAAACCCAACTATAAGCAGGAAGGAAAATCCCCACTAAAATATTCCGCGGGCCGATTGGCCGTGCTTGAATGATAGCCTGCAATCGCGCGCTGGAACGATTCACTGGACGCGTTCGCCTCGGCCAATACACTTTTAATTAAAAGTCGCGTGGCGAGCATTAGCCGGGCGATTAAATGCCGGTACAGTTATTGCCGCCTTCGCAGGATTCACTTGGTGGGCTAGCAGAGCTATGTATCGCTGTCGCGAGCACGAAGGGGTAAGCAGGAATTCCCGTGAAATACGAGACCTCCTACCACGACACAGTTCCTTCCAGCACGAACTCTGCGCGGGACTGATAGCAAGATTTCTTTCAGTTCTTTCCAACTGTTCTGCGAGAGAAATGAATCAGATTATCGAACGCGTTTAACACCGCTTTAATTTATTAGCTTGATAACCAACGCTAGTATATTGTTTAAATCTCTTCGCGGCGCGCTGGGCTTGCGAGACTTTGCCCATGCTTTAATTTGCAGACGAGTTGAAATTTGTAAAGTGTAATTAATGGTCCTTAGTTTTTGGCAATGAAGTATTGCGCTGCATGTATGGGTATTAGTGGTTTAATTTGGGTAGTATCGCAGCTGCGCAGTTTATTCCCTAGATGCTAATAGAGCGATAGGTATGGGAGAGCCGGTAAACCAACTATAGATTCTCCAGGAGTTTTGCCTGTACCTCGAGAAACTCTCCCAGTAAAGGCGCCCGTGCAAGTTGGTGGTTAGAAAGTATAGAAGGTGTAGAAAGTAGAAAGTCGAACTTACGACATCGATGATTTGCATAAGGGTGAGGCCGAAGCTGAGGACGAGGGGGTCGGACTCATTGCCCACCGGACGTTCCAGCACGTTGTACGAATCCAGCAGGTCGTTTAGCAGCCGCTTCTCATGGGAACCGGCCTTCACCAGCCCTGAAAAATAAGAGACTCATAACTACTCCATTTCGCACACTCACGTACTACTCATTCTCCATATACATATGTATTCACTGCATTCCTCTTTCATTCGAGCCTCGACACGCATTATCATCGAGGTTTGACATTTCCCAGCTATACACCCTTTAATCATTGGCCGCCGATTCTTAATCTGCAAATCTTTTGCATTCCTGCAAGTGAAATTTCTACAGGTACTACGTGGATATTAAATTCCCGTAATATCACCGCGTCCCCCTCCCATCGTTCTCATGGCTCTGCCTCTTGAGCGTTAAGTTCTCCACTTGCTGGGCGGAATGTTCCTCGAGTTTTTGCCGCTCGTAATGGCCACGGCCCTCTCGACGTTTACCGTACGATCATATTACGATTGCTCCGCTTCAGCGGAGAAAAGTCGTAGGAAGAGGGTGAGAGAGTGGCCGAGGGGTAATAGGGGAGTGTTGGAGAGAGAGAGAGAAAGGGAGAACGCCATCGAACAAGCGGGCGAAACGAAGTTCGTGACGTTCTGGATAATGGCTTCCCCCTTGGAGGAAGCAGTCAACGGGCCGCGCTTCTCTTTTTGTTATTGTTGTGTCGATACGGGGCGGGCGGGGTGGCGGGCCTTCACTGTCAGAGTGTGATGTGCCATCGCGCGAGAAGCCTCGGAAGAGGAACTTTGTCGAGGGTTAAACAGTCGCGTGAAAGTTGAAGCGTATCGCCGCCGATATGGAAGCCGAAACTTTATCGACACTTATTGACACCCTTTTCGAGAGCGAGTCCTCGAACGGCTCGAACCGCCCGCGCCGATCGGATACACGTTCGGGGTGACCGTCACGTAAGACGCCAGACGAAGCTGTCTGTCGCGATCTGTCAGCCGTGATCTCCGACGAATGCGAGCACACGGCTTTCCCAAATTATTCACGCTATCCATTCACGGAGACATGCGAGGCGATATGTCTGTCACCTCTAAGTGAACTGATTAGAAGATAATTAAGGCACGTCAGTTAGCTCGGTCACTGAGAATACACGCTGGAGGACGTGTGTACAGTGTCATTAATATTCGGACATCCATTTCCCTCTCTCGCCTCGGGAAAAGCAGCTTCTGTCAAGTGGATTGTGCCGTAATTACAAATAGCAGAGTGATCCAGATTTGGTAGAACCCTATCCGGGAAATGGCATTAATCAGCAGTTTAGCACATGCTATAGTTAGTGATATGTTTTGGAAATAACTAAAGTCAATAACTAATTAGATGGATTCCTGTAATTGGCACAATATATCCAAAGTCGCATTGTTGTCCGAATATTGAACTTTTATAAAAGTTAATTCTCCAAAGAAGTGATTCTTCGCCCGTATAGACGCTCAACAGTTTGAGAAACTAGGGAAACCTTGAAAGCACGTTATGGGCTGGTGGGATTCGGGAAGTCGGGAGCGGGTGAATGAATAAATGATAGATTTTCACCGGGCAAGTACAATGGATAGAGAGAGCGGGCGGACGTTTTTAAGGAAGTTATCAGTTTCCGGCGATGACAGGCTGTCATCTGGGCTCAAGTAGCGCCGGCGAAACTATCGCAGAAGTAAAACGTCGATGCACCCGGGCGTTTCTGCTTTTGTCAGCCGGCTTCGATCCCCTGAGTGATGGATCGTGTGTATTCTTCGTGTATCCATTGGCTTGGATAGTCGCGTGTACACGCGGCCACCAAGAAATATATTGGCGATTCGTTTCTCGAGTTATCGCCCCCCTTTCCGGATTCGCCCTTTTGCGCCCCAGCCAAATAGAGCGCTCGATTCAATCACCGCTTTACTGATATTGACTTGCCGAACTACGCTATGATTAACACGCCGAGAGAGGACTCTCGACAGATCGATCCGTTCAAGTCAGCCTCATTTCAGCAGATGGTTTAATCAATATAGAAATACATTCGGCCAAATCATTTACGTTCAGTCAATGAAAGCCTTCCGGTATTGTATTCGATCCAAACCGTCTATTTAACAAACCCTGTTCTGTTCTGAGTTTTAGTATTATTTTCCCTGGTTCATATGGTGCATTACCATTGCTGGATAGTGACGAAGACAAGTCAGTACTAAAATTTGCAAACTGATTTCTCCTAGTTAATGAAAGTGATTCATTTTTGTGTACGATCCAAGTATCAGTAGCGTAGGAGTTGCCACATCAAGAGATGAGTTGGCGATGAAAAAGTGCAGTAATACATAGGCACGGATAATAACGGAGATGAAAGAGTGTAAAGCTGCAACCGATCGCGGGAGAGGCGGAAACTCTGAAAAGCGGGTTTCCAATCATTTAAGAATTCGATCTTCGAAAGCCGATGTGCAGGGGATGAAGGTGGCGGTGGGCGGATTAAAATGATGGATTACGCCGTTCCCTTTATCTGAACGTTCTACCAATGATACAATGGCTATCCATAATCCACCGACTTACAGCATCCCTCCATTTCAACTGTCTGAAAGATGGAAGGAAGACATGGTGGGGTTACTAATGTCTCGGGAGCGTATTACGCCGATGACTCGAGCATTCGTTTTCTATTCGTGCAATCTAGTCCTGCTATACTGATTGAAGAATATCTCGCGATGACAATAGTAGCTAGTTTTATTCAAATAAAGTTCAATAAAGTAAAAACCTCCGATTGCCAATTAAAACGCGACGTCAAATGTCTGCCTCGGCGGTTTTGAATTCAGAGGCTGGCTTTCTTTTGCAGTGCGATAGTTGTGCGGTCAGAATTTTCATTTTTCATTTTTCATTTTCCAATTTTGAGTTTGTGATCTCATATTTCCCTCGCATTTGGGGAAGCTGCATTTTATTATCGGAGGCACTTGATCAAATTCACACTGCCGTTTGACGAATACGCTCGACCCACTTCCACGCCCCGAGTTTTATCGTCGAATAGGAGGAGGAGGTTCAACGAGTAACTTGAAATTGAAAGGACCACTTGGCTGCGCGACTCGAGTCACGTTAATCCGGCGGGATTAACCTAATGGTTTTCGATGAACCGGAATAATTCAGTTAAACTGCTGCCGGGAACCTTTTCCACCCGGGCCGTACAATGATTTGTGCCAATTAATCCAGTATTAGCGAAATCACTCGGCGCCTACTAATTCTAGCTGATTTTCCCTCGAATCAAACGTTCCGAATGACAGTAAACAATCCGGGGATCACGAGAAAACTTGCAAAGGATTAAAGCTGCATTAGTTAATTTGTTTGATCAGCGTCAAGCAAAAGGCGATGACACCAATTTGTTATTCAAAGGCTCACTCTAACCCCGAAGAATGCTGCGTGGGAAATTAAGTATCGTGAAAAGCGTGCATTAAGTCGGACAATATTGCCTCTAATTGCTCGAGTGCTATTAAATTAAAGCCTTCTTTCCCGGCGCCGATTTCCATAATGAAAAGGAGGACGGCGTGCTACACTTTCCAAAGAAAGGATTCAGTATTCCGCTCGCGTTGCAAGAGCCCCCAACGATATTCACCAGGTGTCGATTAATGGCAAGATCTTTTCTAATTCTCTCGTCATTCATAGCACGTTTTTATTACAAGTTATCTGAAGCATATGAATTGTGGGTTTTTTTTCGCTTTACAGCCGAAGAATCAGGCTTTCGGATATTATTGCTTTCTTTCTTGATTCGTGCGATTGACATCGTGTTCGATAAATTTTATTCATAGGAAAGCTTATGACGCTGTTCTGGGTAGAAATGCTCTTTTGCTTGAGCAAGAGTGGGAGCAGGCTGCATTTTACTGACGACGGCGTGCGTGGTTTCTGGGGAGCGAGGGAATCGCTGATTCACCACGAATCCCACGCTGTTTGTCTTCGAGGATTGCGCTCCACGGACATAATTTTAGAATTGCGGAAGTTCATGATACTCGGGTATGCAAGTATAACTCGGGAAATGCGTGTTCCCCCACTCAGGGATAGTAGTCGGTTGCCTGGCATGGAATATGGAGCTTTCGGGAAGAGTGCGTGCAGGAATTTTCAAAGTACTCGAAGCACAAAGTACTGATTGTTTCATGAACAATCTTAATGTATTTTGCACGTAGTGCAATAGTCTGTCGTTCACGTCTCACCTGAACCACACGAGTTCCGGATGTCCATCGAAACGCGTAACATTGCTTCACTACAGTTTAAAATTCCAGTTCGATTTTCTCCACTGATTTGATCAATTAGAGTAGAGCGCGCGACACGCCGTTTAAAAATAACTGCACACACTGTGTTTACGTGGTAGCGAATGAAATTAAAAACAAAGAGATTAATCCTTCATACTCGGCGGGAAAAAGAACTGCGGGATATAAAATCTGAACGAGCTTCCCCTGTAAGCGTGTTTTGAAAGCATCCGTAATAAACCGGGCCCAGCCAGACATTCGTAACTCGCCGCTTGTATTCCGGGAGGAAAAACACACATTTTCGCCGTTCAGAAAACAGATTGTCGCTGCTCCGAAATTACTACTAATTACGAATGCAGCTGTAACGGGACAAATTGTAATAACTAAATAACGCTTTCTAGAAAATGACCGGCGAGGAGTTAGGAAAGTTTATCAATTAGTCGAGCGCTACTTTCGATCATGGTGCAATCTCGATTCTATCACCCAACCAATTCACCTTAACAAAGTAACGCAGCATCCTAAAGATTAGAAGCCCCCCAGCATCCAAACTATTCCAGCGCCTCATAAAGTAATCAGGATACTTGCCGAAGACGATCTAGCTTTAGTTAGTGCCACACTCTTGCTAGAAACTTGCCTTCCCGTAAGAGTCGTGTTCAGATTGAATCGCTAACGAAGATAAATTCCACTTCCAATCACCGATAGCCGCCAAGTCTTTGAGACAGATGTTCCCCAAAAATTGCTTTTCGCCCGACACAGGCGCGCGAGATATCCCGCGAAATAATGGGAAAAATGTTTGTGCCGCTTCAAAGGGCGAATTTCGGCTCGCTGGAGGATGGAAAGAGCAAGGCCAATATTGGCGAAGGAGAGGGCGAGGGAGAGGATGAAAGAGTGTGGGGAGCGTATCGTTTCCAGGAGGTTCCAGCGAACAGCGGCGTAATTAAAAAGCTTTAATCGTTCGAAGCTGGACCCGCGCTCTCGAGATTGCCTGGAGGATTTGAATTTTTTACAACAATAACCGACCCGATTTATGTGATCTGCCGCGCCATCAACAGGGCCCAAGCCCTATTATACGATGTATACGTGGGACTGCTCTTTCGTTTCGACTGATGCCCTGAAAAATCTCGTGTGTATCTTCTGGTGCAGCCGCGATCCAGGCTTTGTCAAGTAAACCTCACTAAATGTCGTTTACCGCAAACAACCCCATACGGTCAGAAATAACGCTCATAGAGCTCTTGACTAATCTCATTGGCTTTTCATATTTGAAAGAATGTGCAATAAAGATAGCAGGTTTTGCTTAACACGACACCATCTGCTTCTCTATCAAAACTGCAGACACGTGCAATAGAGAATGTTGAATTTTACGGTGGACGAAGTAATCTGGCGCTAGCTGCAATAATATTTCCCTTGGCCATGCGAGCAGAGTTAGAGCCAGCATGTACAATACTGGTGAAAACCAGGAGGCTCTGTAGACAATTACGTGCGAAGAAGCGAAGCGTCGCAACGCCACGCGCGCACCGCATTATTTTCCAACTGGCGGCCGATGTGAATACACGGGGCGGCACTGCCACCTGCCGCTGCCACGACGCGCAAGGAATTATTCTACTCGGTTGCAGCCTTGTCCCATTAAAAATGTCTAGAGCTTCCTGCTCTAGCCAGCCGTAGTAGCTGCATTCGCGTGCAGCGCTAACGTGACTCTACAACCTCTTCATTACCGCGCCCTGAAATAGACACTTTCTCTGTGCTATAGTTTAATAACCGAGAAATTCATATTTGTAGTCTTTCGCTGCGGCCAGTTGGTAAAACGAACACATGGTATCTTTTACAGTTCACCGAGGGAAACGCGGGTTTGCTCGGATACTGTATATTCGAATTAATATTGCAAAATTAATGCAGAGGGACATTAGCTGATCATACACAAGAACTGTGTATACATATAGAAATGTGGTAGTGTATGGAATTTAGCAGGACGACCGCGCACAGGGGAACAATTTGGGTAATGCCGAGTTTTAAAAGTGAATGAGAGTTTGCAATATTAATAACAAGAGCCGCGGCCAGCAATCTCGTGTATCGAGTACGGTTGATTTGCTTCAACAATCCAGGCGAACTTCATTATTGCGTGAGTGCAACTCATCGTTTAGGAAGATCTGTTTGCTATCGTCAATCAAGCCGACTCCGCAGTCGCCGGACAATTGGCGTCGGGACGCGGGTACTGCGAAATTAAATTGAATACTTTGGCAACGCGACACGACGGAACGCGAATCGTTCTAATTAACAACGGCGCACTTAATTAAGTGTATCGCAGCGGGGAGCTAGGAGCTAACAGTCCCTTTGATGCGACAGTGCCACTCAGGCACAAGCCATTCGTGCAACTCATAATCTGCATTTCTGATTGGGATACTGATTATCGTGGTACAGTTAATATTACAATCATTGCTTTCCAGTAATCTGTAGATACCATTTCCGATATCGCACTTCTGCACTCCCGTAAATTAATGTTATAATAACTCGACTGCGGAAGTTTATGTAAAACGAAGCACATTTGGGTCAGAAACGGCGGACTACGTACAATGCAATGCATGGAACGATAATTACCACAATCTTTTTCATATCTCGTAAAGCAGGTATACAAAATACAACATATATTCACTGGGCACGAGTTCGCATTTATATCTGGAAAACCATCAGCGGAGCCTAATAACAAAGTTGAAGGTTAACATGAAAAACGTGCTAAACGTTCGTAGCCCATGTGAACTCGAGATAGACACGACCGAACATTTAACCCTAGGAATAAAGCTAGTGCTCGGTGGCTGGTTGACGGAGGGAGAGGATGAAAATTCGGTGCTGCTGAAACGATGAGATAGAAAGGAGCCGGCTCTTTATAAAGCACACGTAGCGCGGGGCTCGCTCGAGCGGAAAGATATGTTGATGGCTGAGGAACAAGCCAGTCCGCAGTAGAGCGTTGCAAGTTCGCCCGGCAATATTTCATGTCCAGCTAGACGCGGCTGGATCCGCCGGTAAGTTTATACCACTATTACCTCGACCCTAGCTGCTGACGACGGGCCGGCGCGGCGGCATCGACATTTCCCTGGGAAATCAGCCGGGACATGCATTTTCTCCGCCGGGCGCCCGGCTGATTCAGAGGCAAATTTAGCCCTGCTCGCCCGGAGCGTCGGCCAAACCGACTCATCGCTCGCGTCCTGTAAATGCTGAGTGTGGAGTCAGCGGGATGATTACTATTGAATTACCGGTCGAAAAAGCGCCCGGGAAGTTGGTAGAACGAGCGAAGCTACCTTTGCGCACACACTCACCCTCTCGCGCCCTTATTCCACTCTTTTTCGTGGGGCCCGCAGTGATTTACGAGCGACTGCGGTGAAGTATTGGTGAAGTCGGCAAATATCGCGTCTCTTTCTTCTACCCTCTGCCACTTTCTCCCTCGCCTTACTCGTGGATTTATGCTCGCCTGACACCATGTCGTATACATATGCGAGCGCGCGCCGCGCCGCTTTCAAGCCGATATGAAAGTGTCCGATGGGTATGTGCTCGGCGAATATGAGCTCCTGCCAATCGAACTTCATAATTGTATGGAATGGCTTTCACGAGTATCTATGGGAGCGAGGCATTTTTACATCGGGAGTACTGCATCTCTTCTGGTGCGTTCCATTCGGAAACCTGACCAGTTAATGTTAGTCCGTGTTTGTTTCATTTTTAAATAACACGTGTCTCATTGAATATTACAGATTTATTGAAGCGAGATATTTCAGTGATGAAAAATTTCGTTCATTTTTGTACACGTACTTTTTCGAATCCAATGCACGAGTATTGTATTTACAACGCTTTTAATTAACTCTACGTTTAGTACACAAGAATCTCGAATTGCATATAATTTGATTGGGCTTTGCGAGTCAGGAAATATGCAATCATCCACGCACTCATTGTCGAGTATGACCACTTGCATTTTGAGTGGCTGACCCAAATACTCCCCTGCCAAAATACAGGAGAATTGGACGATTTACTTGATACTATGCGACTAAGAATCGCCCTCTTCCACGCATGCCTTAATGAAATTCAGGCTGAGCCACTGAACCGCTTTCCTACGAACAAACTAACCGGCTGCGGATTCCAGTGGTTTAGTCGAGGGGTAAAAGCCGGCGCATGCTTTCCCGCGGCGTCGCTTCCACGGGGCACAAAACTTTCGGCAGTGATTCAGTTAGCTCGAAAATACATATTTTGAATAATTCCCCTAACACAAGTAGTCGGAATAATTGAGATCCAGGCGGGGAGCACTTTGCTTCTTCATTCCCAATTCTAATGCAATTTTTCAATTGTACCCAGAAACCTCGAGTTAGTAGCAGGAACTTTTGGCCTCACAATGGTTTATTATTAAATGGATAGAATAATCAACTGCTCAACTAATATACAAGAGCAATACAAATTATATGCTTTCGAATCTCCCAATCGCAAAGCTACCCCTGTTCTTCGAAAGACCTGGCACCACGAATACGCGAGATGTATGCATTTACCAGGGCCTCCGGGCCCTGCCTCCGTAAATGTCAGGAGAAATGGAATTGCTATGGTGCCAGGCAATTGACATAAGCGCGGGCATATCAGGAATTCGCGTCGGAGTGCCGTAAGTAGATAGGCTGAGTTACTTACTCGCATCTACTTGATCGATGGGAACGTGGGACACATTGCCGTTTACCCCCCCACACTACTTTCCAGCCGTTTCGAGCCTTTTCCAGCCATTCCGCAAATGCGCGCTCGATCTCTTCCGCGTTCGCGGCCGGAGACACGGGAGAATCGCTTACCACACTCCCCGACGACCTGTCCTCTGTGCGCACGCCACTTCCCTCGAAAGTGGCAAAACATGAATACCACACTTCTCGGGCGCGTGTTACGACGGTTTTATTATTTACCAGCATCAGGCTTTCCGCCTTCAGTTTCTCCTTTCACCGCGGGAAGGGCCCGGACTTCCACACACTTGCTAAGAAACTTCACGAGGGTTAAGGGCTAATGCCACTCTAGAATTTTCGAGAAATGCAAATAAATTTCTTTGCTTAGGTTATGTTTTAGGGTTAATTGTAAAAATGGCTACATTTTCTTGGTCGCTAGAGTGGCATTACCTCTTAAGGGAAATTCATGTGCCGAGCTTCTAGTGCTTCTTGACACATTATTGAACGAATAAAGACTCAAAGTAACTTAACTTATAGCTAGTTTGAACCGGCGGTATACATTAATTGAACTCGGAATTGAATAAGATAATCTGGTCCCTGGAATACGGGTTAGAGACGTTAGAGTATAAGCCGAGAGTGAGGGGGAGGTGGATATCGAAGGCATTAGGTAAGTGGGCCTAACATTGAGTAAGTGATACCTTTGCTTAATTGAAATGGCACGAGGCCCCGGCAAAATTGAGTGGAAGGCGGAGTGGGTACTCTTTCTGTAGCTAATTCACACGGTGCCGAAATTCCCTGCAGAACTCGATTCAATTAACTGCGGATTACTCGATGAGAGAGCAAGGTGGGGCAGTGGCGGGGAGATCGCGAGAGAGCATCCATTAGCCGCGATGCGAATTCCAAGAAACTCCCGGTCAGAAAGGGCTTCGAACCGTTAAATGAATGCCGAATAAAGCCATCCTGCTGAAGAGGTCCATTAGGATAAATAGATCCTTCGCAGTTTTCCTCGTACTAGTCTTAACACATAGCAAGCATTCGGCATCCGCTGGCAATCGGTTCGATTACCTGACGCAGATGCGCCAATGAAAAGAAGAATATTTTAAAAAATAGATTCAATTTATATTACTATTGGATGAAAATGAATCGGGGGGCAAAGGGTCGTTACAGTGTGGCTGCAGCTTAAAGATTTATCTGGCCAAGTATCGCGGCGACAAACCCGATTGTTTTCGTGGAAAACTTTTAAATTGGCACAGCAGCGGTGGGGCCAAGTTTCCTCCAGCTGGCCCCGTCTTGAATTTGACAAATCATCGGGCCGTCTTTAAATGCGAGACGACGAAGCCACTTCGCCCGGAACGAATTGGCCTCACGATGTTTCGGGCTCGAAAGACTTTCGTAAAGTTTCCGACAGCTCCTGCATTAAAAATAACTTGCCCCCTGGCTTGCTGCGGCCTGGAAGCAACGGACTGCTAACGATTCTAAGGCGGGAATAAAATGCGCCAGTGGTTGCTTTATGACAGGCTCGTAAATGAGCCTGACTTTATAGAATCCTGTTACATACAGTTGGCCACCAGTCACTCTTTGTTCAACTCGGCTAGTTTTGTTGGTACGATTTCCACTGGTATCAGCATCATAAATTCGGCCGACATGTAAACCCACACTTCCAGTGAGCATATATGTATACCCTCGAAAGTTAGTTGAAAACGCGTAAAAGTGATAGTCGGTGATATAGCAACGGTTCGTTTATACAGGGATTTCAGAGTAGAAATCCCTGCATTAGCCAATTACTTGATACAGGATTAGTTACATATTTGCAATTCCAGAAGTTCAGGTACCGGGAATGGAAATGGAATCGTTCAGTTTGTTTGATTGACATGGCTGGGATTTCAATTGGAGAGATGTTCAGTTTGATCCACTTAGAGAGGAAAACAAATGTATATAAAGAGAAAAATAGACTGGTAGAAGAATATATGTACGTATGTCCCTCACAATGGATTGATTCGTGTCTAAGTGGGATTATCGGAAAGTCCTCGAAGACGCGATACATCGGCCGAGTGATCCGTCAAGTGAGAAAAGTTTACGGGTTCAGTGACAGTCTCGCGCGACGACCAATCAATAGTTTATACATGTTGGAGTAGTGGAGTGGCGCGGTTGATTGTACTCCAGGATGAAATTCACGGAGGTGGCTTGCCTACGAGGCTAGAGAGGGAACTCTATAAATATGAGATAAATGTCTCGAGGAGAGCCGAGCCGAGCCGATTTTAAACAGCACGTCCTCTGCCCGAAGGCCTCCCCTTGGTCTGCAGAAATTGCGTTGGCGATTACAAGTACCTACCCTACCCCTACGCTGGCCGAGGGTTTGACATTACAGACTTTAATATTTATAACGAATAGATTTTCAGAAACGCCGGTTCTCTCTAAATATTCCCTATAACCGGCCTTGCAATTATTCGCATTCATTTTTTGTTTCTGTCAAAGGTCCAAGCGTCTGCTGTTGAATAGAGTAAAAGGAGGAATGACGAATGGAAGGAAAAATGCAATGACACACTTATTGAATTATTATTGAAATGAGCTCTCTACTTTCTCGTGAATATCCAGGCGCGGAGTCAGGGAGACGCGTGTTTATGATGAGGGAGCTCTTGGAGCGGCCGCACGGTGCGGTGGTGTCCGCGGTCGGTCGCCTCATGTATCATTGATACGGCAATAAATCATCATCGTGCGGTCTAGGTGGTCGAGATTTCGCCGTGGGTGGCGTCGATCGCGGAAATTGCCATGGAATTTGGTCGTTTGCAGCGGCGTCCCGATGACCCCGGTATCGATCATACTTAGGCGAACCGAGCGACCGATACAGACGCGCACACCGCCGAAGATTCGTGCCAATAAGTTTCTCCCATCGAGCGAGCCCGCGCACCTGTTAAACCTGACAGTGTCTTCGACAACTTGCTGGCTAAACTACGTGCGCCACTCTCCCGAGTCTCGAGCCACCTCGGAAATTGTTAATTAAACTAACAGTTAGCCAAGTTCCAATTGCCATTTGACTTCTCGTTTAATTCCTCTCCAATGAAACGTTCCAATTCGTGAAAGTGTTTTGCGAATCAGTTTGCCGCTGCTGCTGCCACTGTAAATGGTGAAGCAGTGGTTTTGGATATCTGAGTTGAGGGCAGCACTGCAAAACTCTTCCGATTCCGGTTAATATCGCGAAGCATATTGCATTATGGGATTTAACGCCCAAGTGTAATTGCAGTAGGAGTGAATTCGAGGGTAATTACGTTTTACTTTATAATACGTAGTTCCTTCCTCGCGCACAATTCCATTCTACGCCAGGCGGCGGGAAATAGCAATTATGATAATTAGTCGAAGAAGTGCAAGCCACCACCTCGGTGAAATTGTGTTATATCTATGCCCACGAATCGCATAATTTCGTTCGAGAGCTCGGCAAATAGAGCCTGGCAGGCGAAAATGACTTTTAATTCGTCAGCTTTCGTTACTTCACTATACACATCTATACTTTGTAGTATTTCCAATAAGTGTATTACTTACACTTTAATACCTTTCTCTAGGAATTATACTGTTTACACTTTGCAGTGTAAGGAAAATCAATGTTAAGATCGACTAACTACCATAGACGATCGCAAGCAGGATTGCAAATGACTTCAAGGGCTCGTGGAAGTAAAAAGGGCAGAGGGGGTGGTGGTATCGTGTCCAGTGACAGGGCCAGATACAGGAAAAAGAAATTATGGGGCGAGAGGGTTGGGGCATCTGCCCTCTGTATTTATATGCACCCGGACCACTCTGCAGATAAGGGAAAAAATTGAAATATCACCGCATGCCGGCGAGACGGGAATTATTCCCAGGGCGGAGAAATTACTCGCAAAACAACGGGGGCGAGGACCGAATGGAATTTAAATAAACTCACGGCGCCGTGGAATCCCAGGCCATGGTGAGAAGTCAATGTATTTGAAGCATTTTCGAGATTCTCGCATCGAGAAAAGTATAGTCCAATACTATAAATATGATTCCAGTATAGATATTCAATGATTTCCCACAGAGTATAAAATACTTTTAGTAGCATAGTAGCATTTGCTAATTTTGTTGCAAAGTCGATATTCGATTCAATAGGATGTTGCATTTGGAAGCTCCTGATACACGTAGTACACACTGTCCCATACATCGAACTATCTCTCAGGTTCAACTTCCACACGAAGCCTTCGAACGTCTGCAACAGATGCTGAAACTTGGTAGGAAGTAAGTTCTCGTCCTGCTCGCCGTTCAGTTCGCGGACAAACATATATCCACTTCTTTCTCTTTCGTGATCGAACTTGCCTAGACGCCGATAGTTACAGGAGAATGTACGTTGAATGTTGATGATTTCTCAAGAATGGAGAAACAATTCAATGGCTTGGTACACGGTATTAATTGTTGGATTACTGGATGAAAAAGTATTGTAAAAAGTTGCGAATTGTTCTAAGAATTAAACACTAGAAGTGAAACTTGCTGGTTGGCTGGTTATACCCCTGGGAGGAATTGTAAATGATATAACAGATTTGGAGTCGACATTCTCTTGGTCGAACTCCTCAGCGATCGGTTATTCAAATGTACGGCCCAAGCTGAACAAATATTGGTTCTGCCAAGAGCCGGATGTTGTTGGCAAGTTATCACTGTCTTCGGGCGCAAATCAGATAGAATCTCATTGTACTGATCAATTACAATCGTAGTCATTCAGTAGAGATGATGCGGTCTTACGGAATAAATCGGTAGATGCCGGTTTAATTCCTGAGGCGCAGACATAAAAGTTCCCGATTCTTTATTTTTTAAAAGTGCATGTATTGTGGATTTCTAAAGGGTTTTTACTGTATTTCTTTAGAACATGTACAATGTGCATTCCAAGAGAAAACTGGCCTTGCATGTATGCTCGATGGATTTCTCAAGCGTTCTCAGTTTTTTGTTCGCTTTCTTTATCCTCTTTACCAGTTGCATGCCATTGCGCATAGACGGGCGCGTGTTCGCAATGTCCCCGCGAGATCGTGGAATGCCTCCCGAGTGGAATTGCCGAGGTTGCTTTTGTTAAAGCACGCGCAAAACTTCCGCGATCCGCGCAAATCGGTAGCGGCTCACTGTCAACGACCATCGGCCCCCGGCCGTAATAATGGTTATTGATTCCAGGCTCCAATCAATATCTAAGATTATCAAGATAATAATAGCCCGGCATCAAGTTTACCGCGCAGAAAGCTCTCCCATGCCGTGATACGGTTTATCGAGCCTGCTCCGGTTTAAATTGATCGCAATATATTCCTTTAATTATGGTTTCAATTAACTTGGTAATCCATAAGCGCCCCCTGTATGAGTTTGATATAGCTTCTCTCTATTTCATCGTAGCTTCAATCACCCAAGGTCAAAAGACTTTAACTGTGAGATTGTGTTGTTCTACTCTGAATACCAAACTAAAAGCATGTGAAAGCTAAAACCCCTATTAACATTTTTAATGAAGAAAGATCCCATAATTTGTTTTCAGAGCAAAGGATAGCAACGAACAAAGTTCCAAAAAACTTACCAGGCCATCGCCAGACGAAATCATTCATAAGGAGTCATTACTTATCGAGGTACTTTCTATCTTTCAGTCTTAGTTAACATTTCCATACTAATATAACCAAATTCCCGTTTAGTCATCAGTGCAATATATATTTCAGTAGAGGAACATCGTTTATTAGTCTCCAAAGTCAGATGTTGCACGCCTACTATCGGCATTTAGGCTAACATAACAAGAGGAATCTGAGCCAACACCCCGAAGCGTGGTTTCACGTCTACCTGTCGGGAGAAACGTCTAAACAGAAGCCAGCATAGGCGAAAGCACGGAGAAGCTTCGAATCTGGAGTTCGGACTAGAAAATCCACGCGGAGATGGTAAATTCATTTATGGAAACGCGTTATCTACCGCGTGCAATGAAATAGGAGTCGATGCTCGATATAGGCGCGAGAATAAGTGCTGGAATTTTCCCGGTGGAAAGTGTGGCCCTCATGCATGAATCTGCATGTACTTTTACGCCTGTGGTGCGCGACAAATGATATTACCCTCGCGACAAAATATTGTAGATTATTATACGCCCGGCTATAAATAGGTGAACTAGATACTTCCTCCTTTTTCAAAGGGAAAGCGGGGGCGCCCGTGCGAGCTTACGGTGCGGCTGAAAGCGTGTCTGGTTAATACTTTCGAGAGAACGACGTTAAAAGATGGTTTCGCTTATCTTGCCAGCACTTATCCTGAATATAGTATACTATTATACCTTTATAGAAGCTAGTAGACCACTTTTCATGATCGCCGATAGTAATATTATGGGCAATTCTTCCCTCTTACATGTGTGTGTGTATTTTTCTACACGGTCGCATGGAAGTGAGTTCCCTCTCCTTGTAATACAAAGTTCAGACTTTCAGAGATAAAAAATACATCTTTAAACTTTAATTTCAGTTGGATATTAGTTTTCTCAGTCAGGTTTTCCAGCCAGAGATTTGGAGCATTAGTAGTTCGCAAATGTTGCTTGAAACCCCAATCACCCGTTGACATAACAAATAAGCGAAGTATAGAGGGTCGAGTTAAGCTGAGAATGGAGAAGAGGAGAGGGAGGAAGATGAAGGTTTCGGGTAGTAGGAGCCCTCGATGGGCCAGAACGTTAATGCCATATTTCACCGGAGCTCCGAAACAGTCGCCAAGAGACTCCGTCTGGCTCCGATCGATTTTCCGACTTCGCACTGTCGGAAATTCGAGCCAACCGGGATATCACGTCCGACCTCAAATGTGTTACTTCTCCCGCGGCGAATGAATAACACGAATATTTTAACGGGGCTAGTTAATGTTTCCAAAAGAGTTATTGCCAAAGTAAATAATAGTCGTGTCGAATAAAACGTTTGATCGACAATAATGAATCAAGCATTTCAGATATCATATTTTTCTCTGTCATAGTATTTATTCTAAATACGTCGCAGTCAAGTCGAGTTGCTTCCTCTTTGAATATTCAATACTTGATTATCTTTACTTATTAATAATATTATTTAGAAAATAATTAGTTCCCCGTCTTAATACGATTACCAAAAGCTTCGCTTCCTCCCTCCGTTCGCCAAACGCGTTTCCTCGAAGAGAACGCGGAAGCCAGCAGGAAATGGAAACGGATTGCTATTTCTTTGGCTAACAGTAAAATGCCCTAAAGTTCAAGGAACCCCAGTAACCCTTTACTTTTCGGTCTTCACGTGCTTTCGTCGGGAGATAAATATGCACCCCCTTGAGATAACATCTCTCTGAGAGCAGCCTCTACCGCACAACAAAGTTTCACCCTGGACTTCCTTGAAACGTGCAAAAGAGTTGGTAAACCATGATGCATCTCTCGTTCGGTCATTCGGCTAACAGCCACTATTATATCGTGCTCTTCGTGCTCAGTTTTATGGTGGAGATGATCGCTGCTGGAACACGTAGTCGCTATCTTTGAAACTAGTTTTTATAGGGTCCCGTCAGCTCGTAAAATGATCCGCCTAGCCTCTAAATTTGACGCTTTTTAGTGTATACCTTGCGAGTCACATGAAGTGTGTAATATCTACAACATGTGTACGAAGATACGGAAGCTTCGTTGTATCGCCTGTCTCCCTGACGGTATTAATTCTAATTAGGACGATGAAATACGGCTGCGAGCTTAACTAAGGGAAATTCCGGGGAAACATACACACAAGGAAAACTGATTAAACTGCAGAAAATGTAGTTGATTATTAATGCATTATATCGATCCGTGTGTAAAGGTTCGATGTAATTTTCCACAAATGGGTCACACATGTTGAATATTATAAACTTAAATATTATGTGTATTACATGTACGTAATAGAGTATTCCGCAGTTTCCTGACTCGCGGCATTCGAAATAAAATTGGAACGCAAGTATTTTGCAGTGTTATTAAAAACGTCGGCACGTTAAATGCAGGGTTGGTCCAAACAGTCTCTTTGGGCAAGAGGAAAACGAGCTACACCGAAATTCAGTTAAAACCGACAAACCCGTACGATATCGATTTTAAACGATAGTGAAACAACTTAGGTAATAAAAGGACTCGAGCTATCGGCCCACCGGACATTAAACGCGTTACATTGTTACAGCGCGACTGTATCGGCGCAGTTGCTGATTTCCGCGGCGCGCCTGCCGGATATTGGCATATTGCTGATCGGAATGGCTTGGTAATCGATATCGATCACGGAGGCTGCCACCGGTCTGGTGCCGGTGCCATGCCGCGCTTTCGGCAATTTAATTTCCCAGTCTCAACAACGCGCCAACCATAAGCCACATATTTTCCGTCGCGTTTATTGTTTGCCACTTCGAAATGATCTCTGGGGGGGGGGGATTGCGATGAAAAGAAATAATAACTTTTTCTGCGGGTGCGTTCAGTTATTGCGAGGCAAATATTAAAATTCGTAGGGGTTGACTGGGAGTTAAATAAAAAATGGTCACGAAACAGAGGGCGAGCGATTGTAATTGAAGAGGATTCGGTTGGTTTAATCATTTTCCTAGCACAATAGCGGCAATTCAGCGAGCAGCCGAATTTAATAAAGCAAAAGGAAAAGAAAGGTTTAAAAAAAAGCAGTGGCGTAACATGGGCATCAGCTTTCACCGAATTTCAATTAAAAGGCCGAGGAATTGGAGAGCCATGATAAGCGAGGCGCGCAGGCAATAATGAAGCTAACAAACCGTAATAAAAGGCAAGGTAGGCTCTGGAGAGGGTCGAAGGGTGGGGGCACGTAGAGGCGGGCAGAGGAGGCGGGGTCGTTTATAGTCTCGAAAATTTCGAGAAGAGGATACGTGCGAACGCAGCGCACTTGCCACGGCAGAGTCGGTAGTTCATAAAAGTACGCGCGCGCGCTAGTAGTTGCCACTCGATGTGCGGACGATTTAACAAGGAGGACGCCTAACTTGCCGCCGAGAGCGACCTCTGTTAAAGCGGGGCAATCGTGGGGAAAAGTTTCCGGCGCGCGGCGCAAAAGTGCGAATTAACTTGTCCGATTCACTTGGGCCGAAACCTACATTCTCTGTTTAAATAATTAGGGACTCGCCCCGGCCGTGTCCTTGGAGGAGCGCAAGTTTGCCCGATCCACTACTTCCGCCGCGTCGCGCCGATGTAAAAGTTGGGGAAGAGAGCCAAACCAATATTCATCGGAACAGCAGTTCGCCCCGGATACTTTCCGTAATTACCGCGGCTGGACTCTCATTTCCTGGGGGAAGTGTCGGTAGCCCTAATCCACAGCTTTGCAGACCAGTTATTGCCTTGGTATCCAAGGAGTACGTCGACCTTCGGCATTTCGGAATCGGGAAGTGTCCGCGCAGTGCAAAGATGTATGTGGTCTCAACTTGCGTCAATTCATCAAAGTGGTCCTACGAAAATTCCCATTTCTCTGTGTTCCATTCACGACAAGTACATCCCACAAATTTTACAAACCGAACGTGACGTAGGCGTGCACCAGTGACCCGCTCGCGAAACCTTAGAACACAGACAATACCGAGGTGCAAATTTTGGGGAGCTCGAGCGCGAATGTAGGTCGCAGCGAGATAAATCGCGCGTGTAGGGTCTACGATGAGATAAAAATGTAAATGGGAGTTGGCGCGTCGAGGATGAGGTAATTTTTTCTGTTGCGTTTTTTCTAATGAAGCCCGAACTCCCATTCTCCCCTTCGCCGCCGCCACCGCTGCTGCTTGCGACTGGCTTTCACAAGCAGGAGTGTGTGTTCGGATTTGCGCGGGCGAAATGCGCTGGTGCTCCTCGTCAATTTCATTTTTGGCGCTTCGAGGGCGCGGATTCATTTTGAGGGATAGTGTAAACGGAAACCGGATGAGGGTGGCCGAAACTCCTCAGAAAAGAACGCGGTTTAAAGCAGGTTATTACAGCGCGCTTGTTGTAGGAAAGCATCGCTCTCCGAATCTTATGGTGTTTATCTTCATCCTCTTTTCCTGCTACTCATAATCTCTTTTCGCGGGAAGAGAAGCCAGACATTCGCAAAGACACAAATAAACAGTGGTTTAATTTTAAGTACTTCCATCTCATAATTAAACTCTATCTGTTATTGCTTGCAGAACAAACATTTACTAGAGGCAGCTTTCCTAATAATTCACGGGTATAGTTAACGGTAGCGTAGCGTGGCATCATCTTTAATGATGACTCGGCCAATAATGACGAGAATATATTAACATAAATGTAAACTCCTACATATCAATTACAAATGCAGGTGTGAGAATTCGTATGAATAAATTATTAAACAATTCATACGCGGGCGATAAACATCAATAATACCAGACTTCATGCAAATTGGATATCTACTTATAAAACATATGTTGTATATGTATGCATTACATAAATTCTTAATTATTACCAACTACGTCCCATATCACGGGATTTCTGATCTTCTGTAAACAAAAAAAGGCGCTACAACATCGCTCGAAGGGCAAGGAAACTAGTATTCGTCAGTGCCATTGGCCGAGCTCTCGGGCAATGCAGCTTGCACATTCCCCAAAAGAAAAACAAGTGATTCGAGTAATCGGGGTGTCCAAAGTCGCGTACACATGCGGGACTCGCTCGTATTTCTTGGGCAAACGTTTCACTAATTCCGCGACTGGGGAGGGAGGGGGCACGCGGCGGTGCGGAACCACGAAGCGGGCACAAGTGAGCGGAGTTTAATTCCTGTGCTCGCCGTGACCGGAGCCCGGCGGACTTGGGGGAATTTAAAGGCGCAGATTCAAAGTAATCCCGGGGCGCATTGTTTGCGGCGGTGCTTTTATCCGCGCGGCTATCGTGATTTATTTTCTTATAACGCTGCCGCTCGCAGACGGATTGTGTAAGCGTGTGCATGTGGGTGTGGGTTTGGGTGGCCGAGCGGTGAGAGCGAGCGAGCGAGCGAGCGCAAGAAGTACTAATCCCGACCATTATGGGAGCGCGGATACGAAAGACCGACGTTGGTTTGCCTCTCCGCATAGATCTGGGCTCTCCTTTCCCGCCGTGCACCATAATCGCTTTCGTTGCCGGCCGTCTTTTCGCCCCGGCCCGAGAAAGCCGGGCTTGTTCACCTCTCGCATCCTTAAATGTGGGTCACTGCAAGTCAAATCCGCACGGTATCCTCCACTCGCTAAATAAAGAAGCCAGTAGCAGGATAGAGAGGCTATGCTGTCTGCAAGTACTGAAATGGTAGGAGGAACTTGAGGCGAGTCAATGCATTGGCTAATGGAATAAAAACACTGGATACCTGGGGAGAGCTTTTCCAACCATTTTTTTCCTGTTTAATCACTGAATTCTTTTGAGAGTCTTGGATCTACAACACCCTTTCTTTGCCTCTTTTTACACTTGTTCTCCCTCATTGAGGAATTTAGTTTTTCCATTGATGAATAACTTGGCGTCAATCGGTTTTTGAGCGCCTCCGGTAATGTTTGTCGCCGAGTTAATTGCGAGGGGAAAAAACGTGGCCAATCATAGCGGGGGTGATAATTAACTGAAGAGCGCGGCTCGAAACACTGGTCTCTTATCGAGTCGTCCGCAAGCAACTCGCTAATTTCACGATCGGGATAATGGCGGGCACCGTAATTAATTTGTATATTCGGCATCGGCTCGCAATTATATGACGCCGCAATCGAAGCGGCATCGACGCCGCGCCGACGTCCTGTATAATTGTTATTCGGGTGGAACCGCCTCGTAAATTTGTGGAACACCCTGCTGCCGATGAGATAAATATTTAGCCGATTTATCGAGCACGCATATCCCCCGCTCTCCATCTTCACTTTCATTGCTCCCGAAATATTCGCCGCCATAAATTTCGTTGTAAATGATATTACGCCGACGAATGTGTGTGCGTGTGTGGGTGTGTCGGGCCTTTTTGTCGAGAGTGAGCGAAGTAAAAGGCAAAGGGATTTAATATACAATAGATCATACTTTCCGGAAATCCTTAGTCAGCGCTTCCCGAAAATCCCTGACGATGAACGGCGGAGCCAACGTTCTCGAAACGATTTTTCGGGCTTTTCTAGCAGACAATTCTAGCGAACCTTGCTTGTCCTTTCCCGAGGACCGCGTCTTCCCAGAATATCCTTAAAGCTTGGCACGTCTTATTCTAGCTTGAGTAGAGTTACGCCAGCAGCCATTAGGAATGTGAAAACCCACTAAATAAATAGGAACAAAAACACATGCCGCGAATCCATTCGCTTCATCCCACACGTACTGCTGGAACCTGATTGAACGAGTTTTCATTACCAGGTTCGATTTCGCGATTCGAGTGCACGGCAAATACGCGAAGCCACAAATCTCTTGTAGAAGCGTGATTGAGACGAGATGCTGCACCGGCCGCTGAGCTTTTTCAACGTAGATCCCGATAGGGAAAACAAGCCGGAGGCTTATCGAATCCGGAATAAAGCGATAAGAAAGAATGGGGCCAAGGGATGCTTCGGGCATGTCGAGCTCTCCTCCACCTTTATTAATCGAATCCTCTTCCCCGCTGATGCGAGCCTCTCAGAGCGGTGATTGTTTTCTTTAGCTAGTTGCTATCGTTTCTTCTTGGATAGTGATCTGTCAGGTTTAACGAATCGCCCTGCTCAGGGCGACCAGGGGCCGAATCCACTTGACCATCTCTGCCAAATGTCCCCGTACTAATTAATCGGCGTGGCGCGACGGTCAATCTGATTTGCGCCCAACAAACTGGGCCAAACAAATTGCGCCAAACAATCTTTTCCGCATGCACTCTGGCCCTTTTTTCCATGGTTCGTTCGGATAGCGCTCTTTTATTACGCTAACATAAATTCGTACATTTCCGCATCTGGTATGCAGATGTCTGTCCCAAGGGTCCGACGCACCTAGGATTAGCGACCGATTCCGAGCGCACTCCGGGTTATCCTTATTGCACCCAGGTAACCCGGCGGCTACCCGTCCGCGGCTTCACCCGGCCGCGGAAACCCTGCTTCCCCCTTCCATCTACACTTTCGCAACCTTCTATTTTTCCCCCATCACGTCCTTCTTACCCTCCTCTCCACCTCGGAGGGCGTAATTTTGATTCCCTCTCCACATTTTTGGAGTTAGCGACTTGACTCCCTCTCTTCAAGGACTTTGAAGAGGGGATGCGTCTTAGATTTTAAATATGAGTGTTTCTCCGATTTCCAATCAGTTCTAGTCCAGCGAGCGATCAGTATTGAGTATCAAGAGACAGCAGACGACTATTTCGTCCAAGTCTCCAGAGTGCCTTTTCACTGTTATTTTGTCTTGGAATAACGGAGTCTTCAGAAAGCCTATTCTTTCACATCGGGAGTTCCTAACACAAGTAAAATTGCTAGCCTTATTAGTTGGTCCGGTTTTTATAACTTGTTTTCCTGTTGGTTTAGGACGAAAAAGAATTGGAGATTTTACCGCAAGTGAAGGTAAAAATGTCCCACTTCCCGCCCTTTCGGATTTAAAGTGATAATGGGATATTTTTTGAAAGACGCATCTTTGGCCCTTTTGTTTCATTGAGTAACAAAGCAGACTTTTGACGCGTTATTCTTCCGCAACGTGCTCGGAATGAGAGGTACGCCCCTTTCGAATTTCACCCCGGGAAGACGCGAGTAGAATTTAAAAGAAGCCCGTGAGATTTCCGTGAAGAATGGTGGAGCAGTGATGCTGTTAGCTTTCCCGGGGAAAAATCAACAGCCGCGCCAAGACAAAGATGACAGGGAAAGTGTGAAAAATAGTTTCCTCGTCGGTAGGTGGAAGAGTAAATAACGGGGAATGTAGCGCAGTTGGGAGCGTGACTGAATGGATGGACCACTGTTCTAACCCTTCACCGGAATGAAGACGAAAGACTTAATTTATTGAGTTCCATGGTGGCTCAGCACTTTTTCCATTACTTTCCTGTCACGACTTCTTATTGCCCAAACAGTGAAAATTAGCTAGCAGCTTGGATTCATTGCAAAGCCAAGCTTATTTACCGCCCCTGTCTCCGGTACATTGTTCCCTATTAATAGCAGAGATTCCAACTAAAACCGAGCAGTCGACATTCGCGCAACAGACGTCGGGCTGGCCTTGAATCGCACCCGAGCAGCCGCGAGAAAGCCGCTAAACGAGCCGAAGTAACAACTCTCTAAACTAAACGATCTCCTTTCCAATCGAGCGAGCAAGTTAAACGAAACTCCCATCAGCCGACTCCTCGAAACGTGTCGCTATGCGATGTCCAAACAAGGCGGGGAGTTGGCAAGGTAGTGCGCGGCGCGGCGCCGTGCAGAAAGCTGCGCCGGCGTCAAAGGGAGAGAAAGCTCATTGAAGCGCGCAGCACAGTATTCCAGTGGAGCAAGCGCTCGATGCTGAAAAGTAGGCAATGCGTATGAAATAACAGGAGAGGAGCATCAGGCTGGCGTCGTGAGTTGGTGGTGGTGGGTGGTATATCTCGGGAGGGCGGCTGCCACAAGCGGAGATATAGGAAAAACAAATCGAATTCTACTCCCGGACTCCTGGGATGGGTATATGTATACGTATATCGGATTCTTTCGGCACGTACGCCGCCTCTGCCGGAAGGGTTAATTCAGTGCTCGGTACTCGGGTGATATATATCCAGTCTGTCTCACGTCGCCCGCTTACATGCGATTGAATCACTCTCGTCGACGTCGACGAGCTCGAGCACTTTCGATATCTTCATCTTGATTTCGGCCGAACGCGCCACGTACCGCCAAATCGAAATTGGACGCGTGATAAGTTGGTCACGTCTAAGATGTAGTAATATTTTATGACAATATATTTTCGCGCAACGGTGGTTTCTTCTTTATACGCTCGTTTTTTCACGAGTATACCAGTGGCAAGCAATACACGCGTGCATAAATCTGCTCTACCGGAAAGAGAGAGCTTTTCGGCCGAGCTGATATATCGCAGGTAACAGCTAATTAAATCACCCATTTTGCACTGTAGAACGAAACTAATTGGCAAGGCAGGATTTTGAAGAAAAGATTTAAACACTTGTATCGCGCATGCCTGCTGTAGACGAAGGCAAAAGCTATGATAGCGCTGTCGCGTTCGATCGCCGCGTTCCATCTTAGGAGCATGATGAAAAAGCACGGCGGGTGGGGGGGAAACCTTAGCAGAGGGGAGAGAGGACGGAAGTGCCGGGAGAGCCAGGAAGATGGGAGTCCGAGATTCGACGTGCACAGGCCGCATTGTTGGCCCTTTGTCTCGACGGAGGAGGAATCCAGCTGGGATGCGCTCGCTAGTACGCGGATATACCACGAGACAATGCTCTCGAGGCTCAAGCAACCCGACAGAAGGGACAACTCCCCAGTCACTCGCCGGCGCCCAAGGAAAAAGCGGAAAAGCTTGCAAGCCGAGACAGGAAAATGCACGGCGCAACGCGAACGGACAGTCCCAGGGAAATATCGGGATGAGAAGAGCGAAACTGATCCGCAGCGCAGGCCGAGGGCGAGGGCGAGAGGGTGGGTGGATGGGTTGGTTGGTTGGTTTCCGATAAAGAGTGAAAAGCCCCAGCGAAAAAATGCAAAATACCTGGGGAAAATCGAACGAACACCGATGTCACGTAATAGGAGCTCGACCAGCGGATCGTTTCTACTTCTACCGCGCGCGCGTCTCGCATTCAATAACGAAACTCAGTTGAGTGTAGAGCTAGAAACGAGCTGGTCGTATTGTACCGGCGGGCTAAACTGAAGGACGGATCGTTTCAGAGAATTTCGATTTATCGTCGAGAATTATTCTGCAGAAAAGGTTCGAAGTAGAGGTATAAGAATATTAATAGATTGATGTCGAGAGGGGATTGTAGATGGAGAGAGCGAGAGAGAGAGGGAGTTGATCCGGATATCTTGGTCATCGAGACACTCGTATCCTTAAGGCATTGGGTTTCAGCATCAAGCGCCGTTGCATCTTGCCAAAACCTCTCGGTGGCGGTGGCAGCCGCTGCGAATCGATAGTCCAGTAGGTCACGCCGGCATGGAAAACTGTGCCAAAGTCTTTTCTTTTGCGCCCGGCTTCTGTCTTTCTCGGCAAGCCTACACTTCCTTCCTCGAGGTCTGGCCGTTTCATCGCCGCTGATCTTCCCTTCCCATCGCTGTCTTTCCCGTCCTCGTCATTCCCGCCAGTGGTTGAGCCGCCGCGCCGCCGCGTGTTCCTTTGCCTCTTTCAGCGTCCGCCGAGCTTGACGCCAGCTCCGCTCCTCTCCTCTCTTCATAATCTCATCCCTGCCACCGCGTGCA
Organism: Crossocerus cetratus; assembly: GCA_963675795.1. NCBI lineage: Eukaryota > Metazoa > Arthropoda > Insecta > Hymenoptera > Crabronidae > Crossocerus > Crossocerus cetratus. The sequence goes on along the minus strand of OY776664.1, from coordinate 4,778,229 downwards.
TTCCTCCTCTCTCTCCCTCTCTTCCTTTTTCTTAGTAAAGCTCTTAGAGAAACGCGTGGCAAATTCAGGGGAACGCTGCTGCCCGCCTCAAAGGGACGGCACTCTTCTTGTTCCTCTTCTTCTTCTTCTTGTTCCTCTTACAATTAGCCTCACTTGGATCGCCACACTCAGACGAGCAGCTTCCATTGTTTCGACCAGAGACTCTGCGCGCAAGTGGCTCCACTGGCTCGAATAGTTTACCATAACCATGACACATATGAGATAAGAATTTTATAATTTGTTCCAGATGCTGACATTTCTATTAGACTATCATCCTATCAACAGGAAGTTCTGTCATCACCTCGAACGCCTGCCATCATGCTTCACCGCATCTGCATTCTTGCAAGCTGTTCCGGGATCTACAGCGAAAGTCTACGAACTCATGTAAGTAGTAGTAACAAATAATTATTACCCCATTCTCAGAAATCATTCGTTCACTCTTTGCGGTCCTTTCCCAACCTTTCGCAATTATTCCCCATTCTCACTCACAAGCATTTTCCCTCAACTTTTCCCTCCTACACTAATCTTCCTCCGTGGAACAAGCGGTAACGCCTTTAATAAAGTTCTATGCTTATTTTACAGATACGAGAAGCCTGATGTATCAGCAGATCAACAGAGGAATTTCCACTTGGTGACTTATACTACCTCATCCCATATACATACAAGACATACATATGTATACTACTGATACTACACATGCACAACATTTACACTGTGCGCCACAGTATTACTACATATATAAATTAATATTATCAGGTGAATCGTAACCTTAGATGATAAGTATCTTGTTGTAATAACAATGCTTTCAATAAAGAGAAGCCAAGAGAACATTCACTTTAATGATAACTTCCATCTGCAAATTTGTCCAATTCCCATATCTCATACATTCTTAGAATTTCCACGACATCATCAGTGAATTCAGTCAACTTTCTAAGTCATCTTAAAGGTAAGGCATCTAAGATACCTCCCAGCATATCATGTATTCCTGTTAAAATATCAGATACTCTCCAGTCATTTTCGACCGACTTTAGACTTTGGTGATAGGAATACATGATCCGCAAGGAGGTATCCTTAACCTGTGACGTCAGGAAAATTCCTGGAATTTTGGGGAAAATACCTCCTGGCATATCATGTATTCCTGTCACAATATCAGATATTTTACAAACATTTTCGGCCGATTTTAGACTTTGGTGACAGGAATACATGATCCGCAAGGAGGTATCCTTAACCTGTGACGTCAGGAAAATTCCTGGAATTTTCGGGAAAATACCTCCTGGCATATCATGTATTCCTGTCACAATATCAGATATTTCACAGACATTTTCGGCCGACTTTAGACTTTGGTGATAGGAATACATGATCCGCAAGGAGGTATCCTTAACCTGTGACGTCAGGAAAATTCCTGGAATTTTCGGGAAAATACCTCCTGGCATATCATGTATTCCTGTCACAATATCAGATATTTCACAGACATTTTCGGCCGACTTTAGACTTTGGTGATAGGAATACATGATCCGCAAGGAGGTATCCTTAACCTGTGACGTCAGGAAAATTCCTGGAATTTTCGGGAAAATACCTCCTGGCATATCATGTATTCCTGTTAAAATATCAGATACTCTCCAGTCATTTTCGACCGACTTTAGACTTTGGTGATAGGAATACATGATCCGCAAGGAGGTATCCTTAACCTGTGACGTCAGGAAAATTCCTGGAATTTTCGGGAAAATACCTCCTGGCATATCATGTATTCCTGTCACAATATCAGATATTTCACAGACATTTTCGGCCGACTTTAGACTTTGGTGATAGGAATACATGATCCGCAAGGAGGTATCCTTAACCTGTGACGTCAGGAAAATTCCTGGAATTTTCGGGAAAATACCTCCTGGCATATCATGTATTCCTGTCACAATATCAGATATTTTACAGACATTTTCGGCCGATTTTAGACTTTGGTGACAGGAATACATGATCCGCAAGGAGGTATCCGTAACCTGTGACGTCAGAAAAATTCCTGGAATTTTCGGGAGAATACCTCCTAGCATATCATGTATTCCTATTACAATATCAGATACTCTCCAGACATTTTCGGCCGATTTTGGACTTTGGTGACAGGAATACATGATCCGCAAGGAGGTATCCTTAACCTGTGACGTCAGGAAAATTCCTGGAATTGTCGGGAGAATACCTCCTAGCATATCATGTATTCCTGTCACAATATCAAATACTTTCCAGACATTTTCGGCCGATTTTAGACTTTGGTGACAGGAATACATGATCCGCAAGGAGGTATCCTCAACCTGTGACGTCACGCAAATTCCTGGAATTTTCGGGACCCCTCGATTTAAGAATACTTCCTGGCTCATTAGATTCTGAAAAATAAATGATGAAATACAAAATTCCTAAATAAATTCTCGGAGCTGTAACTTTTGTATAAATGAAGCCGAAAGTTTTGTAACTATGGATTACAGGTACACTTCGGGATAAAATAGCCTCGGCTGTTGCGCACCGTACAAGGGACTACTAGTACTTGGCGCGACACTCTATCGAGTCTCCTAATTTTCGCCAGTCGCAACTCTAAATACCGACTCTGTAATAACATACAGTTTGTAAGATTTTTTATTTTTAGTATATTCCCCAATAGTTATACTATCTGCTTTATAATAGGCTCCAGTATCACAGCACGAAACAATACATGAAAGCAAGTTCTCTGTTTAAAAGTCACGTTTGCCAAGCGTATGTGGAACGAGCCACGATATTGCAGGAGTAATTTTTTTGCAGTCGCATCCGGACAGGTCCTTTGTAAAAAAAGAAGCTTCACCAGTAGACAGGGGTAGTCGCGCTTCGGAGAAAGGACGTTAACCTCATAACCGAAACGTCAGTCCTAGTAGAAGGAACGGGAGTCTAGTACGTAACGTGTTATGCAGTAATCACCGACAAATGAGAGAAACTGTAGGTTCGCGGTGATAGGAGCGAACCTCGTTACCAGATTATTGTCTTAATGATGCGCCGCGATCAATACTCCCCATTAACAGTCGTTTCTTTAAGCGGCATCGTCGTCACAATCTTGATTGAAAATGCTCGAGAAGGACAAGTTAGTGCAGTCAATGAAGAAATGGTAATAAATCTGATAAAGGCCTTCCGCGCAAACCTATCACTATCGATTCATTCTTTTATTGAGGAATTAGTATTTAATGCTAGTAGAAAGTAAGTCGGAACAAACTACTTAATATTTTTCAATAAATTCAAGCGAATAGATGCGATTTTGCTAGTTTATGATTTTAACAAAAGAACAGGAGAGTCGTGTTATTAAAATGAGAAAAGACAATGCCAGGGTCCAGGTACAGTATTTGCATCTAATATGCGTGGGAGGTCGAAGTGGATCGAAATCATTAGGAGCACCGGTATATATACGTGGTAGGAGTGCGGGCGTATTTTTCAAGTGGTTCGTTTATCAGAACTAAGCGCCGCGCGGCAGAAGCCGATATGAAATTCATGAAAGTTAAGCGGGGCGCCAGGACATTTTCACGGTAATTCTCGCGAAATTCATCATGAAAAACGTTATTTCCTGTCGACGAGTGTTAGCCGCCAACCCGTGAAACTGGCGTTGGTGTAGTGGGGATGTAATAGGAGTCACGGAGAGCGCCATGTGTTTAAAGGAGATTTAATAATAAATGCGCAACTTCGCATGCCTCGTCCACGAGTCCTTTGCAAAGTAGACGTAGCTATGCGCGCGCGAGCAATTTCCTTTTTCCCGGAAGGAAGAAAGTCGTTCTAGAGGAGAAGAAAAAGTTGCTCTTTTCTCCTGCGAGCTGCGACGAGCCACTTGAACTTAGGGAATTCTCCGTGTTTTATGAATGAGTCTAAATATTATGATTGCAATTTGCTGGATTTATTATTGGTATGCAAATATCTTTTTTCTTTTTTGGCATTTACTGAACGATTCAACATACGACATTTGCATGGGAACTTTAAACGGAAGTATTTTCAAATATTGATATGTCATCGAAAGAATCGAAAACCTAGCGGCGTGAGAAAAATAGTGCGATGAGAAATGTGGTATGATTTACGGTGTGATAGCGGGTTAACCATTGACAGAAAGAGGATTATACTGGTTGGAGCGCGAAATCCAATCCCATGGGAGCAAATGGGAGGAACCAGAGACTTTAGTCGCGAGAAGAATTCGTGATGAGGTAGGTGAATGTAAAGAAGCAAGGGAGCACTGGAAAATAAGGTTGATCTCTTCGTAACATTTCTCAAGGATATAACCACCGTCCGTACGGCGTCGGCAATTTTTCACGTAATTATACATTAAACTGCCGTGGATTAACTCGACTTAAAAAGTCGAAACGAGAAAAGTTATTCGCCGGGTGGAGAAGTTTCGTAGCAAAGGCATAGCGTGCGCATTGTTTTAAAACTGAATTGAAAGTTAACGACAATTAATCTTAAGATTGGGCGTTTAAGTTTACAGTGGAAGTTTGGTGGTTTAAATTGTTCTTGTAGCGCCCACGCGAAAAGATCTCCACCGGACGTATATAAATTCAAGATTCGCCCCTCTTGCTAGTGGAAATTCAATTGAATTTCTCCAGTCATTGGGAAAAGAGTGAGAATCGAAGTTCGTGCTCGTTAACGGCGGCTGGACGGCGATCGGAGTCGAAGAAATCCGGAGTCGTTGATGAAGTAGCGAGAGCCGGGCGACGGTTTGTCAAGGGAATCCAATTTCAAGAAGCAATCCCGACGGCTCGAACGGCAACCAAAGCAAAATACGGAAAAAGAGATGGGGAATAAGGGAAGTTGAGGTTTATCCTATACATGTATACACGTTGCCCCGATCGCACCAAGGCTCTGTTCTTCGCTCCTACTTTGCCGCACCTCGCTCCTTGCCCTGCTGCTCTGCTTGTGTCGCCCTTTTTCCCTCTGTTTACAAACGATATCATTGCTCCTGCGGTTCAGCAGCCCCGTCAACTGCCACCCACCCCGGCCAATCGAACCACTTTGATCACGTCCTTTTGAGGAATATTGTGCGACGTTCCTCGGAGCCGTTTCACAACTTTTTCCAACGCTTTCACTTATCTCCATAATGTCACGTATTTCACTGACCCAAGACCCCTTACAACTGATTGCTTCACCTTTTTTCAACATTCCAACTTAAATCTCGAGAAAATATCTTTCCATTTCGAACGACTGTTAATAATGTTTGGGCCCAGGTTACCTTCGGTAAGTCTCAGCGAGAGCTCAGCTTCAAAGTGATGTCGTGGAAACTAGCTAGTATAATACTAATGATGGAGTTTTTGAGAAGTACTTCTTGAACTGAACCTTGCTGTGGTAGACTGTGGACTGAGTCTGGATGGTCAAAACGTTACAATTTATACCTGTCTTGATGGTCGAAACTAGGCTTAGACGGCTAGTGGTAGGGGTAGGTTCAGGTACCTGAACCCCTCCGAGTACACTTGACCGCGGTAGAAACCTCGATGGAAGGATTGTCACCCCAGGTGGTTGCAATTCAAAGGACCTTTGATCTTGACGATCTTCTTTCATCAATGTTACTATGTGACCGGACCGAACAAATAATTCACAGTATATGTATATTAATATATTTTCGGTGTGTTCTATTCACCTTTTACATTTCTGTACCATTCACAACATGGTTATAAAAAAAGATCGCATCCTCTACATGGCTGAACCGCGCACACTTTCCCCAATTGATTGCCGGCATTAGTATAAATTACCGATTCCCGGAAGCGTTGGAGGGAAGGTGGCACGTGGTAAAGGGCGTGGATCCAATTTAAAATCGTAAATGCAAAGATTATTCATCGGCGGTGCGGAGGGGAGCCATATCCGATTCTTCCGATATAACTGGGTAGGGGACTGGGCGCTCTCTGCGGCCTTCCGTCAGGGAACGTAATTAGCACGGGAAATCGCTGCAAAACACGATTATAAATAACGCAGGAGGCCAACATAACGCCATTACTTATCACCGATCAAACCCCGATGTCTTCATTAGCAGCCGCGATTTCAATGACACCGGACTGCCCAATCATTCTCCTATTAACAAATTCATTTTCAAGTTTAAGTTAACAAGCTTTCATAACTACAATACTAGAACACTTGCAAGTTGCGTTTCTTAACGGTACCGCGCGAGACTAAAACATTAGTTCACTTTTTCCTAACACAGACTCGAGAAAGAAATTAAAGCTTTCCCACTCACTCGGCATTAACAGCAGCCGATTCCACTTGGATTTCGAAAGAGCTTACGGTGAATGGGATATAATTTATTATTGTCCGACTTTCGACCGGGTTTCCACGTGTCCAGAAAGTGGCCGGGAGAAAGTTTGGAAGGCGGTAAAAGGGTCAGATTTATCCGCGAAAGTTTCACGGTTCTGAAAAAAAGTCAGACCGGCTGACTCACCCCGATGTGTTGGGGGCTAGAGGGAGGAGGAGGCGGCGCGCGGGTTGCTTATTCGTAAATTTAGTTCTATCTGCCGGCTACTTGAGGACAAAAGAAGCTCTCATCCTTGAAGGGAGCCGATCGAGCGTGGCAGTGGCTGCAGGAGTGAGCGGGAAAGAGAGTGCGAGAGGGTGAGGCGAAACCCTTTCCCCGAGTTTATACTCCGCTAGCTAGGCGCGCTTATCGGATAACCATAAGTTCTAGCAGATCAAAGCCACCGACCCTCCTCGCGTGCTGCTTGTACGTCGACACCACACTTGCCGCGTAAATGTGAACCTAACGGCACCCCCGTCGTAAAGCTCGCACGCCGGATCGGCCGGGACCCTGTTTTGGCCACGAGAAATGGTCCACTCCTTTCGAGCACCGGACCTGCCACCGATAGCTTCCACAGTCTCTCTTCTCTTCCTTGACCAGATAAGACAATAAGTCGTCCTACTCCGAAACATTTTCCTCCGCAATGTCTTGAGCTACTCCGATTTTCTTCGGAAAGCTTTCCAAAGCTCTTCCTGTATTTCTAATCGTTTGTGGCTATACTTTCAAAAGCTATTTGCTTATTTTGGTGAGATCTTCTTTGTCGCAGTTTGCCATAAAAGAGAGCCAAGCTCTTTGTAGTATCGCAACGGTTGACCCCACCTTGGAAGCGGGAGTGTAATATCGTAGGGAGCGCGGTCGATGAGGATCAGACTCATATTTGCAGGTGTAAGTAACTGCGGCGTGATCGTAAAGTCGGCGCTCCCGGATCTGGCGTGGGGGAGTTTTGGCAGAGGGGAAACGATCCACTCGTTTTGAGGAGGAGCCGCGAACGACAACGAAAGCATCTTAGCGCTTACGTGTCTTCAATCGCAGCCTTGGCCGCGCACCGGGCTTTACGAGGCCCGGATACGATAGGAGAGACTTCAGCCGCAGACGATGCTATCTCCGAGTGCACCAGTGCACTACTCGAGGACACCCGTTTCTCGGGATCCTCGCTGCTCGAACGATGCCTTCGTGGCTACTTCCTGAGACGTAGGGTCGCCCCCCAGGACCTCAAGGCAGTAAGCCGTATTAGCCTTACTCTGCCTTTTTAAGCCTGAAAGGTATTGGCCAACTTTCCGATCGCCTCTTTCCGCTCAGGGAATTGCAGTCTAGTTTCTTTTATGAAAATCGCCGAATTATCAACTATCTATTAATGCAGAATAGTAGGAACTTTATCTCAGATTCTCTAATTACATACTTGAATATTTCTAATATAAGTGAGAAAGAAAGCTTCTATGGCATGGTGTATTGTGTTCTCTCGCAAATGTCAACTATTAATCGTGTTCTCGAATCCTTATGGAATTATTCGGGAAACATAAAGAGGATTTCTCTCTGAGTCAATTGTTTATTCACGAAATATCGGGGATCGGTTTCACCGATGAGTGGATTGGAACGAGTTTTAGTGGAATGTGCAATCATGGATATGCGCTCTCTAAGCGTATCCCTGTTAAATTCCCATTTCCCATGAAAGGCTCTCTCGCGCATCAGGAAAGTTTCAGTTCTCAGCAGTTGGACCGAGTCTCAGTGGGATCTGTGCATCATCACACTTTTCCTGGCTGACACCAATTTTTCTGGGGCCTGGCGCTGATCGATTAGATTTCACTCGAATGTACTTGCGTCGACAGTAAAGTGTAGAGACCCCCGGAGCTCGCGTGGAATTCCTTTCTCGCTGACTACAGCGCTTACTGTTCCACGATGCAAATGTGACCGTATAACCCAGAACTGCAAGTGATGTCCGTTCCTTCCCAACTAAGGCGCCTTTGATATTGCGATTGACGTGCGCCCGCCGAGCCAAATCGTAACTTTGATCCACCTGACACGCTCAATCCTGGCAGTGATCCCTGTTCCCGAACTCGGAGTTACTCTCCAACCCCCTCGGAGGACATCCCGACATCGTTCCTTGCACCAGCACCAGCAACTTAACCCACTCCCAATTTGAATACTCCTCTCCTTGGCTCAATCTCCTTGGCGAATCTCCCTCGTCGCTCTAATTATTTCATTATTTCAACCTTGGAGCATTTACGGTTTTGCGTGTCGTTCAATTTTCATTCGGTCCCCACAGTGTGCTGAGGCTGCTTAGCAAAGAATTCGCCCTTAAATCGTTGCATTATGAAAGTCGGTGATAAAGTAGCTAATTCCTTTCTCAATTAAGCTGGACCACCAGGACACCACTGACAGTCTTAAAGGTTTAGGCTAACGGAATCCCGCAGGGATTAAACCAGTTTCCTCTGTAATGGGATGCAGTTACGAGTTTAATGAGGAAGACCAAGGACTTCCAATTCCCGGAGGGACGCGTCTTTAATTTTCACGAGCGATATCACTCGCTCCTTCTTGGATCCGCGTATCCGAAAGGTAACCTCTTGAGCAAATAAGATAGTTTCCGAGTGCGGCGGTTTCTCTTCCTCTCAGACTTTAATCGCCCCAAGTAATGCATTCATCAGCATCCTCCAACTCTCTGGCGCATCCGTGAGAAACTGGTTATTCACAATCTTATCAATCCCTTACGCTCCTCCTTAATACTTTCTAATTTAGAATATTCCACATAAACATATAACTCAGAAATAATAACCGCACAAGGATAGCGGACTGACTCCGCGGAAGTTTGATTATTCAGACACATTTTAGACTTGCATCGCTCTCATTGTAATAAATCGTACCGACGTAACAATTGGTGAAAATCGAGTGATATCGATGGGTGGAAGCGTTGTTGATAGAAGGGGAAGAGAGTGCCCGGGAGATTTTGGAGGCATGGAGTCAAGTTCCGTCGGCCGGCAGGTAGGGGCAGGCACTTTAATCCGAAGCGTGCAGACAGAAGATTTAGTGGGTGGGCGGGTGATGGTGGCGGGTGGTGTGCGAATGGCGATGAGAGCTAAGGGAGAGCCGGTGAAAGAAGAAGAGCGTGCCCGCAGAGAACTTGGACTCGTTGCCAAACTTGCCACGGAAGCTTTAGCTTTGCAGGCGTGCGCCATTAAGAGGAGGCCGGCTGCTCGAGAGGAATGGAGCGCGCGCGCGCGCGCCGGGAGTAGTAGGCTAGGCGACGACAAGCAGTGGGATGGTGTGCTTTGATCCGCAGAATTTATTGCTATCCCGGCTGAAGCCCGCTCGAATAGATGAAAAAAGCGTTCCGCTTTCCCTATCTTCCTTTCACTGCACTTCTCTTTCCCTCGTGCGCCCGCGCCCGCGCCCGCGCGCGCTCTCATCCTCTTCGCTTCTCCGCGGCTGCTTTTCTCTTTGCTATCCCCGAGGATGAAAAGATCCTTATCCTTCCCTGGCGCAGTGTACTTAGAGAGGTAGTCGATCGATACGAGCGATCAGTGCAAAGCCGAGTGTAATAATGAAAGATTTCATCGACGCGCCGACATGCATCGCGGATTTTCCGCGTTCGATTCGGCCTCGTGAGTTTTTCCGCGGAAAACATGCATCGCATCGTTGCTTAATGCACTCCCTACCACTGTTCACTGTTCTTCCAGTAGAATTAAACTCGTGGAAATTGTGGCTGGAATTTTGTTCCTAAAAATTGCACTACTTATGGCGGAGTACGGCGATTTTTTTCGGGCCACCAGTTTCGAGACTTGTAATAACTGCTAATAGGTTTTGGCCAGTTTCTTGTTGAAAGTTATGAGTGATCCTTTAACATCGGCGGCTAGAAACTTTGCAAATTAAAATCCCCCTCAAAGCTCTTTCATACCGAGCGAAGACTCTCGCCGCATCGCAGCCCCGTTTCGACACCCGTTCGCATTGAATACTCCCGCGGGCCTCCAGCAATTACTTTCCATTTCTCCCAAAAGAGCGACAATTCGAGCGCTTCGAGCCGCGTCAGCAGCACCCCATTCTTCCAGGAGTTACATCACGTCCACTTAGCACGTGCCAGGAGGGAATTGGGGGTGGTCAGTAACTCGGCTATCCGGAATACTCCCCCGACGAAACTCAGTAACACGTGGGTCGCTTGTAACCTGCATCCTAGTTCGAGTTGGTACCCGCCTGGATTTACCAATCAGTGCTAATCGCGTTCGATCTTTCCGATCGCGTTTGCTCAGCAGCAGTACACATCTAGGTAGCTAGAGCTAGGTAAAGCTCCCTGTCAACGTGGCCGTTCTCCTTTTTCGGACTCTCAGACTCTGATCCACGAGTACTTGAGAGTATTCCGATGCAGAAGAAGAATTCCACTCCAGTGAACCCCTAGTTTTTACTTTCATTAAGCTCTTCACGTAATATGTTGTTTCATGAAAATCTTCCACCCCCACTGCTTTCGATATTTCCATATACAACATTGCCGGTGTCAACGTCCAGAAAGCTTCAATCACAGGAATAACAAGTCGATCGAGAAGTCGGAGCTTAATAATGTACATAATTTAATCGTCCAACTGGTGTCTTAATTCCTCAGTATTGGCAGAGCAATACTTGGGTACACCAGTACCGTTCGTTGTAGATCGGCGGATCATTCGCACCGAAGGTACTTGTGAGTAAAAGTCGATCCGGCGTGATGGACGTGTGAGTGGCGAGAAGTTGGAATGGAAGTGTTGGCGGCGGGATCTTTGGAAAGGTGGCAGGGAGGCTGCGAAGAACGGCCGGCGGGGAGTCAGCGACCCTTGACACTCCTGGAGAGACAGGAGTGGCTGCAAGTTTTATGCACTCGCACTGCCTTTTCCTTTTCAGGAGGCAGCGGCCGCGGCCGCCTCGTGCGGCTGCTCAGCCGAAGGCCACGCATTATCGACCTACCAAATGCCCCCCGGGACGTGCCATATCACCTCCTTTTCCGGTCACCCACTAATTCTAACGGCTCCTGTCCCGTTTATAGAGTTTCGTCTATGGGACACCATTCATCCAAGAAATTCGATCGATTAATCAACATTTTTTGCCCTTAGGCAATTTTACCCAGTATTGAAACGCATTTGGAAGGAAAGCGTTTTTCAAAATGCTGGATAATAAATGGAGCCAGTTTTGAAGAAAATCCTATTGGCCTATTTTCGTAAGGTTTTGAATTTGTGAGAAATACTGTGAGAAATACTTGTGAGAAAGTAAGTCTATACATATAGTTACATGAAGACCGAATGTTCTGCTCTCCATATCTGTAGAACTGCATTCGAGTCGTAGCAAGTTTGCGTTATGTGAACCGTTTTAAATAGAAAAGATATACAGAAAGAGGATTTGAAAGAATTTGTTCGAGTGAGGTTGCAGTCTCGAGGTACAGGTATCGAAGCAAGGATCTCCGGTATCACCAGTTGCTTAGGTGATATACATCGGAAGTGCGCTCTCTCACTCTCTCTCTCTCGCAGTGAATCTACTACACAGAGAAAGGTAGAGTTTCACTTGTTATCCAGATGTAGCGCGACAAGTAGCCGATCTGACCCACAAGCAACAGCAGAAATCGTCTCGAATCTAGCGGTAGATAGATTCAAAGTACTTTTAAATGCCTTCGAAAAGCAACAGCTTTCTCGGCACACTCACACCTGCATAACGCCGTTTCCGTCTGCATCCACGCAGAAGTGTAACACTAGCGATGAATAATGCAATCCAACGAATAGTGTAAACGAGTATTGCGAAACTTCCATGGCAGAGTTGGTCGGCTTGTCGAATGAATCGGGAAACACACGACCGTTTTTCTGCTACCAGGAAATACTGATTATGTAGCAGCGATTTCCTGCCTATGAAAATGAAGCTGGCTTTAATTATCTGTTCATTATTCCCAACGATTTCGAATGATATTGGGAAAAAGGAAATACGTCCTTCGCCGATTAAACTTCGATTAATTATCAATGTTACTGGTGCACGAGAGATATGATTTATAAATAAAAATAATTTAAAAATATAATTCATCTTTGTGGCTATAATTATGTTATAATAACGTCGTCAGATTGTCTAATTTTGAATTAACAGGACTTTATCTCCTCTTAATTGATGTTCCCAATTGCATTTGAGTTCACCAGCTCTCCCTTAGCCAACCGTACCAACTTCCAACTTCCAATCGTTTATTTTGAATGGTTTTCGGAAAACCAAAAACTTTTTTAATAAAATATTAAAATTGGCCTGGTGAAATTTGACCAGGGCGGAATGGCGCCAGGTGGAGCGGTTTTGGTGTGGGGGATAATGCGTTTGTATAGTGGAGCCAAGGAGCCTTCGACCCCCCCCCCACCCCCCGCATCTCTCTCGCTCTCGCTCGCGCTCCAGCTAAATGAGCGGCGCGCGGAATGCTAATATTTTATCGACTCGCTGCCGCAGTAAGCTTTTTTGAATTACTCGCTGACCCCGTTTCGCCGCTCGGGCGTTCTACTTTTTTTCCCGGCCGCCGCGTGCTGCCGCTACTTGCTGCTAGTGCTAGTGCTCCCTGCTCGTAGAAACTCCTAGCGCGCATTTATCCGCGTTAAAAAGACGGAACTCGCAGGCCACCGCGAGCTCGAGTATATAGAAATTAAAATAGGTATATAGCTCTGGGTTATCTCCCCTTCTATATTCAGCCAGATTCCCAAAGGTCACAATTACTTCGCGGAGCATCGAATCAACGCTCGGCGTGGTGAACATTGAAAAGGAAAGATTCCCGTCGGCGCTCCTGCTTCCAGCCATTCCTTTTTTCCAACCTGGAACGGTGTTGTATGGTTTTCGAGAGATTTTGCAAAAATGTTGGCTGAACTTGCTGGGCATGCACTTTATCCTATCCGAGGGTTTAGTAAAGCTAGAACAATTTTTGCCAGCCGCGTCAATTGGTAACGAAATAAATCTATGAAAATGTAAAATACCTGTTCGGAATCCGAATGGCATTTGTTACTTCGATTGATCAGTAGAATTGTGGAATTCCGTCCATGTTTAGCCGTAATACGTTGGCCCTTTTATTGGCGCTGGTATCCGCAGCCTTCGCACACGCATGAAATCTCCGGGCGAGAATTCATGTATGTGCGAACGCAGGCTTGCTCGCATCCAATTCCGGCGGAACGGGCCGAGGTCGATACACGGAAGGGAAGAAGAAGGCAAGTGTGTTTGTTTTTGCGAGGGCGATAGGAAAGTTTTGGTAGCGGGTGCCTCTCGCCCTGCGGGGTAACTTTCGATAAAATCTCTCCACCGCCAACCGGTGGAAGCCCTGCTGCTCTCTGTCTGTTATCCTTTCAGCGAGCGCACATTTTCCATCGGCGTACTTACGGCCATCGGGAGCAGGAGACCGGGAGAAAGATATAGCTGTTGTTGCCCCGCGCTGAGTGGAATATTTCGCGATCGTGATAGCGCCGAGAGGATTCCCCCGGCGCGGCGGGCGCTGTATATTAACATATTCTAGAGCCAAGAACCTCTGACCATTCAGACCTCTTACTTGCCGATGCTATACATTGGTACAAGTATGAGCAAAAATATTTCTCAAAGTGGCGCAAGTCCGTTCTTCCTTATTCCGAGATGTTGTGTCTGCGCTCTCTTATTCATTTATGAACTCCCTTTAGCTGTCAGTCTGCTATTGTGTTATTCAGAAAGGTATTTACCGTAGAAAGCTGGTTCAAAAGTTTTAACATTCGTTTCCAGTGAGCTGACAAATGTACGGGACGATCATGAGAGTGTTTAATGCGCAATTATTGTTTGGAATTTCTCTATACAATTTTAATGGCCCCTTCCTTTTCTTTTTCCCGGTAAGCCAAGTTATGGCTTACTAAAGCCATAAAAAACTAAAATATAAGCATATTTTGTAAATAAATTGCGCGGCCAACGGATATTGATAGTTTTTGTTCGATTTCCCAGATAATCGACCGCATAAACGCACGATTTATTCTAAATCACTCAATCGCGCAGGTGAAACACGGTCGACGCGTGAAATTTCATTTAGTTGAATCGGATATAAAAATGGATTCGCTACAAGTGAATTTTCAGTGCCAATGGAGCTGACCCTGTTAGTGTTAATTCACTCGGAAGTTCCATTTAGCCATTGCTAAGAAAAGTGCTTGGTTTCATTAATTTCTTAGCAATATCGAAAATGAAGTCTGAAGCTGTTAGCATTCACTCAGCGTCAACAGACCTTAATTGTGCTCCTTCATCTCGCGAAGCCCACGCTTTGTTATGATAATTTGTCCTTCTTTTTTCTTTCAGCTTTTAATGCCCTAATTTACTGGAGGTTTCCGTGCGCGCGAGTGGGGAAAAGTCGCTTCTTGGCTCTCGGCCTGTAAGAGATATCCCGGCTGGGCCATCGCCGCATCCCCGATCCATCCAACCTCCCTCCTTTTCCGCATGGAGAGCTCCCCACGGCGAGCTACCAGGTAACAATAAGAGATAGCAAGGGAAAATCTGAAAATGCCGAGTGGATGCTCTCGCGGTAAGAAAGTTCTGAAATACGGAAAGCAAACGGAGCGCGCTTCAACCTCCGCGCCCGCGCGCTCCCTCCCTCCCGCCCTCTTTCCGCCTTCACTTCCACACCGGGATACCTTTGCTTTCTCATTATGACGGAAGTCTTACTCGGAACGGAGGTAACAATAAATTACCCGCTCTTCCGGACTCTTCCCGGATTCTTACTGGACGAGTTTACCGTGGATATTTGTCGCCGCCTCTTATTGCGAGCGCGTTATTTACTTCCGTGGATTCGGAGACTCCTGATTTCGCTTCTCAAATATTTAGCGATGCTTGATATCAGATATTTCCGCTTGACTATCATGACTGGGCAATACTAGATACAGTGAATCTTTTAATGAAAATCGCTCCAATAAAAAGAACTTTAAAATCACTTTATCCGATATTGTGTGACTCGTGCAAACAATAACAGTCTATCCTGATCAGCATTCATTTCACTTTAATCCGGCAAATCGTTAGCAATTTGTTGTTACCGCGATCTTTCCTCCCGCGTCGATCGTTGGTTCTCGATCAATTAGAGAGTGACACTTCGGGGAAGCGTGTTCCACTGCTAATCGGCTCGATTAGCCAACCCCTCCACTCTAGAATTTACGTTGTATGGTGTGCGTGACGTGTAGATTTTCAGATAAAAAACATGCCAAGCTCACACACACACGGCGCGTTACTCAAAGGGGGATGGGTCGGGTTGGCTCGTTCTCCTTTATCAATTAAATTCTGCAGGTTTTGCCAGGTAGCTGCGTCCCGGAGGGCGAATGAACGCTCTTTATCAGTGGCAATTATTCGGGAGGGGAGCGGCGAAGGGTGGGCAACGCCGAGGGCAAAAAGGCGTCCGGTTTATGCTGATAGAGAGCAAAAACTGCTGGGCGAAATGACGCAGCGCAGGAGGGGTGGACGCGCTAGGTCAATGGCTATAAACCACAGAGTGGAACCTCGGCTCTCTCTCAGCCTCGGTATCGTGCGGCTACACGCGAGGACAGTATACGTGTATCACGGTGACTAGGGAAAACTATTTACTTCTTTGTTCGACCTAACATGAGTTGACCTTGCAAGGCCGATGTTTTCCTCATAGAAAAAGTTGGGAGGTTCGAAACGAACAGTCGAGTATATCTATACACCTAATTCTCGGTAAGACACATATTAACGATATCTTTCAGTGACGACAATGTGAATGAAAACAATATTTGCAAAGTTGTAATGTTGAAATGAATTTCTTTGCTCGGTTAAAATCATGATCGTTAGTTGTGAGGTTATTTGAATCAGTTGTGATTGAAGTTGGCGAGTTTCGGGAGTGTTTTGCACCGTATAATGCATTCGATAGAGAATAGAAAGGCTAGGAAGTGTCCGTTGTTAGAGGCTAGCTGACACGTAGCCACGTCAAACTGCAAGCTGTTGCACAGGGAGGGTAATAAAGCCTTCGCCTAGCCCCGCTTCCCCTATAAACCTCACTTTGAAACTAACTATTTGCTTATATTACCAGCTATTACTAGTTGCCACGTAGAACTTACGGGTCCACCCTTGAGGCTTGCAGGCGCACACGCACGTATACGCTCTCGTAGATTGGGAGACTGCGTGTGTGTCCATCGGGAGCACCTGATGAGCAAAGCGTCAAATGATTCGCTCTCGTGTGCTCTGCTTTATTCAATAGTTCGCTCACTTTGATCGGCCGACATTTATCCACCCCACGTACTCGGCTATTATGTCATCGGCCATGCGATAATTAGCTTTCCAAATTCCCAACAGAGTTTGCGATAGTTGAGATGGAATTTGGTAATTGAAGTTTTCGGAATAAACGGATAGTTACTCACGCGATGTAACGGTGCCACAAAATGGATTGGAGATATAAAAGAGGAGAAAATTTTAAAATAGAAAAATGCCAAATTAATAGAAATTGATGGAATGCGAAGTTAGTGAATTGTAAAACACAGAACCATCAAGAATAACATTGAAAAGTTGCCAATGATGATTCAAGTCCTTTCATTAGCAAATTGTCGGGAAACCGGAGAGCGCAGTCCATTCCTGATTTCGGTCTACCTCGGTGGAAGAAAATCGAACATCGCAAAAGGTCTGTCTCAATACCTATAAGGATAATGATATCCGAGGGCGAAGGAAGCGCTGAAAGCGGATAAGTGCATCCAGACAGGAGGGTGCGCGAGAGACTCGCAGAATCTTTGGGATAAATCCAGGGCGCCTTTCAACCGCACAGCCGGGTTATCTTTTCTCCGGCTTTTCCATGAAATCACGATTTCGAGAATTAGTCGAAAACGCGCGGGTAAGGAAGGCAGAAGAGCGGAGTGTATAGTCAACGGGCGGCAGCCGTCTGGATTCCGAAGAGGTGGAATTTCAGGAACGGAGTCCAAGTCCGTCTCTCAAGATCAATAATACTCTTCTTGAAAGCAGCCTATGAGTAGCAAATCGCCACCAGGATATTTCGACCCTCCGAAATGCCGACTTTCCCTCAGGAGTTCGCCAATTCCCTCAGAACCAGAGCGTGCAATATATCATGCCTTTCGAGTCCCGTGCCCTTTAAGCCCCGAACGACTGGTATGCGTGATTGTTAGAGGCGGAGCGGAAATCTCCCGTTGTAGCGCGTTCGAATTCATTCACATGGAGTACCATCCCCACCCACTTTAAACGCCATTAGGGCATTCTCAGTATATCAGTTGGAAAATCTCGTGGCTACAAATGGCCGTCCTCTCCGTCCTGGGGTAGAAAGTCGTTCTTTACACGATATCTTGCATCACGTGTAAGGTAATCTTTTCCGTTTTACTGATCATATGTGGCGTTTAACAGCAGAATATCCCAGTAATAAATAATGTGTACGCGAGAGATTTAATGTGAAATATACTTGGTGTCTTATGTCAATATTTAATCAATTCAATAATATGAAACTGATAATTCCTATACATATTGATATTTGTGGCCACAGAGGGATAAAATTGGGTTGAAGAAACAAATCAAAAGATACGCAAGTAATCTCTCACAACTATTTTCTCTCAGTGCCGGTGAGGTTCATTAATCTTTGATTTTCAATATGTCGTACCTTCATCGACTGACTTTCTACTAAACGACCGAGACTGCACATTACATATCCGCCAATCGGTCAATAATGCGTCGGAGAGTCACGTCAGATTTCGCATTGGAGCGAGCGCGCGGTCGTTGGGAAGCTAAACAGGCGCGCAGGTTTTTCAATCCGGGTTACTAATTAAGGTCGGATTGCGAACAATAAACAAGCGCACTACAGGATCGCGACAAAGGGGGTTTCGCGCTTTTACAGTCTAATGAAGAGAAAGTACGAGAGCGTCGGGGTGCGCTGCTAGCCGCGTCGCGAAGTTAAAGAAGTAATTGGAGTCAGTGGCGAACGAATCCCGCTGGAGCAGCTCGTCGCCGCTGCGTCTGCTTGGCGCTCCCTTGATCAAGAAGTTTTATTGTTTGCGGGATCAACACCGCCGATGCGAACTCCCATCTTCTTCCCCGGCCCCCTTTCGAGATCTCGCCGCGACGAAAGTCATCCTGGCAGATTACCACACACTCGAGGATATTCGTCTGGAACGAGCGCGATGGAATAAAAGCGGCCGACGCGCGCTCCTCAGTTCCGAGTAATTCACGACCGCTCGTCGAAGATCGAACTGTCTGCCAGTTATTCCGCTTGCGTGGCTGTCCGGACTTTACGACGCGTTCTTCCCGTAACGAGGAGATGTGAATATGTTATGCGGCTGCGTAGTAAGAAGGAAACTTCGGAATTGCGATTCCGCACTTGAACTTTAATGCTCCGTTTTATGCTTGGATTTCGTTTTTATTCTTTGATTCTTTTCATCAAATCACGAATTTCTTTCGAGTTTTCACTCTTTCGTTTGAAATATCGATGCCCTCGAGAAAAAAATCGTCGAGATTTTATTGATTGAAAGTACATACATATATTGATTTTGATTTGGACTTATTAATTCGTTCTTTCGCCGCATTTGCGAATATGTACAAAGTCACGAGTTTCTGATAGCAAAGGTGAATGATCTGGCATCATCAATAGACCGGTAATCCGGGCGTTTCCCTAATTAGTTTCCCTAATTATCGTCCTCGTAATGATCACCAAATCTTCGTTTAATCCAATCGCGCACTCTCGTTCAGCTTGGTCGAGCCTAATTAACTGGGCCATTGATCACAATGGCATAGAGAAAGCAGGCGGCGGTGGCCTGGGAAAGATAAAAGGTGAGAGTAAATGCTCGACGGGCTATCCGCGACGGGTGTGAATGCAGTAAACAGTATAAATAAGAGGGTCAGAAAAACTGGTCCGGGCCAGACAACAGGCTAGAGAGAAGAGTCAGAGCGAAACGGGAGCGGAGCGTGGGGCGGGCGCGGTGTTCTCCGAAAAAGAGCTGGTCGGCGCGCGATAGAAATAAAAGAGGATTTGGCGGCAGAGCACTGCACACCCCGGACGTTTGAAATTTTAACGAGCGCCCTCCACCACCTGCAGGGAGAAAGGGGTTGAATGATAGGTAAAGAGAGGACGCCCGATGGAGAAGGACGCAGCGGGAGAACGTACGGGAAGAAATTCCCGCTGGAGGCTCGTTTACTCTCGGCCGGCACACACTGTGTGCGCGCGTTTCTCTCGCGCGAATTTTTGTTGGCGCAGCTTGCACTGTGCATTGGTAATTGGCCCGGCGAGAATCAAATGTCCCCAAGAAGACTGTCGCGCGGCTGCTGCTCTTGGGGAAGCAAGTTTTCAAAGACTTGTTTTGGTAGACTGGGTGATAATAGTTTGATGACTTTTTGGGGGCAGAGGATAAATGTTTGAATTGTAGATTCTTATCAAGTTTCTTGTCGCGGGAAGACTGCTTGCCATTCGCAGTCTCTGGTCGGGATTTTATTCAGTTGATAGTTGCACATATCCTGTAGACTATAAACCGACGATAACTATTTATTATTCGGCATATAAAGCGCGCCCCGGCACGTGAAACAAATGAAAAGGAGAAATCTTGGCAGAAAAGACATCGCTCTCGGCTCGAAACTTTTCAAGCCTCTTTCGCGAGAAACACACAGACATGAAAGTTGGAGTAGAAAGACTAGTGGTGGGTGCTTTCACCTATGGGAAGCCGCAAAACGGAGGGAGAAGAGAAATCTAGAGAACAAGCGAGGGAGCGAGGGAGTGAACGAACTGAAGAAACAGAGAGCCAAAGAAAAGCCGAGAACGAGACAAAAGGAAATGATAGCTGGAGAGAGACAAAGAAGCATAGAAGAGGACATTTTTCGGCCGCTATAGTGCGCCGATAATTTTCCATTCGCCTCGGAAACAAAAGGCAAGACAGGGCGCTACAGAAAAAGGAGGCAAATTCTTTGAAAACTAGAAAAACAGGTGTAGACAAGCAGAAGCTGAAAGAGGAGGGACTGAATAAGAAGTTCATGAGAGGAAGGAACAGTGGCGGTGCGGTTTTTTAAGCTAGTGCAGCTTCTCTTGTTCTTTTCGCTTTGGCTTCTTCCTGTTTTGCCTAGCTTTTCTGCATCACACACCCCCATCCCTCACATAGCCCATTTAGAGCTCTGGTTTTTCAGGCCAAACCAATGTGAAAAGCGTTGAAGATGATGCTGCCGAGAGCCAGGAGCGTGTCCGGTGCGTGCATTAGTGCTGGCGCGCAGTGCTCCAGGAATTGAAAAAAGCTCAAGATTTTCACGAAACTCAAAGAAAAGATATGGGAGCGTTCTGCGTTGCACGCTCGCCGACGCTTTCTCTCTAGTCGAGTGCAGTATCCTTTCACACGTGCCACACATTTCTCGCTGGCTAAGCCTCAGCGCCGGCTTCGAGACCCGTAAAAATCATCACTGCTTACCGGCGAGCTTTTGAGTTTTGAGCATTTGATGTTGCATGCAAGTATTTGGGTCGTCAGTCACTCGACGGATTTTCTAGCTTTTCTGAATATGGATTCCGGGTAGGAAGACCTGCTCAAAGTGTGTCCGCATTCTAGAAATATAGGTTTTCTATCGAATGTAATTCTATTCGAATACAATTCACATCTTCATTTGACGAAATACGTGTGATTGGAATGGCCTCGTTTTCTTTATTATCTGGATTTTAAATGCTCTGCGCCATTCTACGATACATATATGAGTGGAGACACCAGACACGAGGATCTGGACCGCAAGGAGACTCGAGTCAAGTGTTTCAGTGGATTCGTTAAGTTTCTTGTTAGGGAGAGTCGCGGTAGAAGCTTGGTGGACGATAAGAAAGCAACTGTCTATTAAGGACGTCGAGCAAGTTTAATCCGGAGGTCGCAAAGCGTGCTTGAAATAGAGTGGAAAAGTTCTGCTTTGTCGAGTGTGCTCCCTGTCTGTCTCCCTCCTTCCTTGCTATCTTTCTCCGTTTCTCCGGAGCGGATTTCTCGGGCACTGGATTGTGCCATCTCAATCTTAGTCCACACGCTTACCACACGTAAACATCCCCCTCAATTTTCGTTATATACGAAACGTGAGACAGACCGCAGCTATCACGTACAGCGCTGTCACTCCGGATTCAACCTCTTTAACAATCTTTCCAAAACGTTTCCCAAGCAGATCACTTATCTCGAGGACATTTAGTTTAATAGCATAACTCTTCTCTCCTCACTATCTATTTATTTCTATCTCAAATAATCAATGAATCTCAGTATTGATAATTTCTTGTTGCACCTGAAATGATCTTTAAAAGGTGTGTTCGAGTGGCAAAGGGAAAGTCTGGGTAACGAGGGTTCGATACCTCCTCCTCCTCCCCATCTCGTTAATCGGTGCTCGGGCTTTTTAGGTTCGGTTCTTCTAGGCACACATGAGTGACTCTAGCCAATTTAAACCCATGACTCTAGTCTCTTGGAGATTCTCTTTGAAGTGTCGATGACTGCTCTAATTACTCAAGATCCAGCGTCTTCAGGAATCGAAGCCGCCGAACCGTCAGCAGTGCATTGTTTCTTCTCGGTACTTCTGCACTCTCTTAGTGGCTGCACATGGCTGAAAAGGCTTGCCAAGTGTGTGCACGATTAACCCCTTGCCCCCGAATGTCTCGTCTCAAACACGTTCCTGTGCAGCGACGTGCGCTTATCTCCCTTTCCAGCATTCGCCAACATTCGCCAACATTCGCCAACATTATGGCTCCCCTCACTTTCATATCAACCCTTTTAGCACATTGGCTGGCTCTGTATCTACTCCCTTCGACTTTTATTTCCCTTCCAAGACCCTGCAATCTTTTTACGACTTCTCCTAGTCTGGCCGCTTTCATTTTAGTCAAGTGTGTGGCTTAAAGCGTATGATCAAGTCCACGTATTACGTAGCAAGTGAGGCGTGTGCTCGGTACGCGTGAACACCGTGAGCATCGCATTACATCTGCCAGGGTGTATGCCAGCGTGTGTTCCACCAACATGTCCCGGCGCTCGACCTTAACTGGCACACTTTAAAGAGGCTATTCTGCTTCGCCGAAAGTCCCTTGCCCTCGTTAGCGCACACCCGCGCGCCGAAAGTACGAGTCCCTGCTGAGCAGACAATGCACAGAGGCACACAGTTTTGCCTGGCGTTATCTCCTCTTTATTACTGACCATTAACTCACCGTGGTATCTCCGAATTAATAACACGCATTATTACACTCTGGCATATATTATATTTTGGCTATCTGCCCTCAAAGGGTTTGCACTCGCAAAGTATGCTCGTCAGAAACAATGATATTTCAAGTGAAAAATAACCATTCTGCATACGTTAAATGATTAGTTGGCTTGTTAATTGTAAGAACAGTGAGCTCGAACGGTCGCAGCAGTGGAAAGAGTACTGAGAAGAGAGTCGTGCGAAAAGTTACCATCAGAATTGGACTATCTGGAAACACGTGCGGTCATGTCGGGGCTAGGAATTCCTCGAGGGAGGAAGGCAGGAAGGAAGGTCTGCCGCGCGCGCGGAATATGCCAGAAGAGGAAGGGCCCGGCAGTAGCCAGGAGCGGAGAGAAGAGAAACAGTGGTGGGTGATCAAGTGCGCGCGAGGGATGCTCGATTGGAGAATGAAAGAGCGGCACACTGGAAATGGGGAACGGCGACGTCGGTGCGGCGGCGTTTGGCACAGTTTTCACTGTCGATTACCAGGCTCACGGCTAGAGTGCGTGCACCTACGTGGCAATGAGATGTGTGGGTGCGTGGCTGTGTGCGCAATGAGGCTGGACGAGTGAACGCGGCTGGCTCTGGTACACTGTCCTCTCGGGGCTGTTGAAGCCGCTGGAGCAGCGGTGCGTTCGATACTCCGCTGTTGCACTCCCACACGCGAATGTCCTCCACCCCTTGCGAATATCCTCCGGCCCACCCTCCCCTTCGCCCCCCCCCCCCCATCTACACCCACGCCACCAACCACCCGACCACTCCACCCACATGCACCCCACGGCCCACGCAGAGCAGAGCGAGAAAGAGTACAGATGCACTCTGCTGCGTGAAACTGCAATCCCCTTTCGAGGAATAGGCAGGATTCGCCGACTTGGAGGAATAAGGCGACGCCGCCTTCTGGAGATCTTCCTGCTTCCTGCGCCAAGACACCCACCCACGCACCTTTTACTGGAATTCTCCGGTTCTCCTCTAGTCTGCTCGATTTGTCGATTTAATTGGTACTGAACATGGTTCAATCTCCGTTGGAACTTGCGAGGGTTGAACGTACGTGGCGCGGAGTCTGATAATTGCGATTATGGTGATTTAATTATTCGTCCGGTACTTACATGCATAAGTTGACGAGTGTCGAGTAGGTGCTAACAGAATTACCAGGAACCTAAGGAGGGTTGTTCGGATTTGGGTAATGTAGTGTAGCAGTTCCGGTAAAACGTGTATGAGGAACTTTAGGCGTAGGGAATATTAGGGAAGTAACAACTCCAATTCCACTTCCTGGAATAATGCGCATAGAGTGGGGTCCCTATCTTTGGTGGAATATTACGCTAGTCGTTTTCGAAGGCCGACTCATACAATTTGTATTAAAGCTCTTCGTGCGATTAAATTACTTGTAACAATGAAAGTCTGTCGAAAAGTCGTATGTCAAAATCCCCTTATTTAATTTTCCCTGCACGACTAATTTGTAAAAAAAACGCCGGAATCAATATACATACATATATGCAGAAAGCCGCTAATGCTTGGTGAATGTTGAAGCGAAATCGTTGGAGCGTTTTCACGGTACGTGGTCTAATTACAAGTTAAAACACGAGGAGCAGCCGGCGTTCAAACTATTCGTCCCCGCAGAATAATTATGCCGGCGCGGCGATGGTCTATCTGCGGTCCACAGGAACACATCCTGGCGTCGTTCTCCGAATGTCGCCCGGCAGAACATGCGGACGCACGTAATCATCGCACAGCCAAAGGGAGGAGACGATGGCGGGGCCTCGAGGGAAACACGGGTGCGTGGGCGGCAGCTTCAGACAACCGGTGGCTTTCTAAGAAGTAGTCGACGCCAACGTAAGCGCGTGACCGTCGGGCACCGTGGCTGAGTAAGATGAAGGGAGATTGCTAAGAACCCCCTAGGAACCCTAATTAATCAAGCTCCACGCGAGCTGGAATGAGAGTGATAGGGAAGTCCCTAGCAAAACCAAGCCCACGCCACTTATCAATTAAAGCCGTAAGATCCATTTAAGGCGAATGCACGTGTAGCTATAAATACATGATGGGAAGCTTTCCTCCCGAATTTTCTCATTTCTAATCTAGTGGGCCGCGTCGACATTTCATGTCATAGAGAAGTTTAATGGTCTTCTATTTAACATTTTTCATTCATCAAGTTTCTTTTACCTGCTCGCTGCAGCATTTTTCTCAATTACGTTTGCATATTCCAAATGTCAGATCATAACTGACGCTATTGAGCAAAACGTGTACAAAGTTAAGTTAATTATTATGCGTGGAATATTGAACGTGTTCCTACTCGCTCGAACCAGCACACATAAATCTATAACGAATAAACGGCGAGCTATATTTGCATAAACGCCGACAGTCTATTAATTATCGATATACCGGGTGAAATGATGACGAAGCGAGCGCGGGAGAAATCAGGCGAATGCGAAGGAAGCACTCAGGTCGGCCTGCGGCGAGAGGGGCGCGGCGAGTGGAGTAAGCTCGTGGGTGTCAGACGCGGCTCG
Organism: Crossocerus cetratus; assembly: GCA_963675795.1. Lineage (NCBI taxonomy): Eukaryota > Metazoa > Arthropoda > Insecta > Hymenoptera > Crabronidae > Crossocerus > Crossocerus cetratus. The sequence goes on along the minus strand of OY776664.1, from coordinate 4,753,323 downwards.
ATTGAATTAAATGGAAATCTCGTGTGCCGGCTGATGCGTAAATATTTGTGCGGCCTGCGGGAGGAGTGCGCTACTCCAGGCGGCAGCTTAAATTACGAGATACATGCGCGAGGCTAGAAACACGGGCGGGCGAATATCGCGGTGAAACCACGAGATCGAGTGTCGAAGCAAGAGGAGGAGGGTGGCTCGAGGCTCGCGGTGGCGCGGTGTGCGTGAGTAGAGCGATGCATCGCATTCCTGTGACTTCAATCGCTAATTGCCAGCCTTTGCCAGCAGCTTCCCGATGAAATAGCCCGGCGAAATATACCACGGCCGCCTGATTCCCGTGAAATCACAATCGTCGATGGAACGATAGCCCTTAATCCCGACCGGTGCTGTACAACATTTGCATGAAAATAAAAGCCGCCTTTCGCCGCCGCGCCGACACCGACGCCTGACAAACCTGCCCGATATCGTTCGATAATTTCTCGCGGACCTTTTCGCCCGATTGAAGTCACGCTCGTGGTCGCCCTCCCCGGCCTTAGAAATGCGTGATATAAATTACGACAAAATCGGTATAAAAATCCCCCCTCCCTCTTAAATATACATGATACGTTTATATAATCGGCGTCTAAACCGAAGCCGTAAATACATTCGAGACTTGACTCGCGTAACCCGAGATCATTGAGTTGGCCATAAATCTCGGCGGAATAGCGCGCTTCCCGGGAAGACGTCCGATCGGGGTAGGCCCTTTCTACTTAGGATCCTCGGGACAGCGTGAGAAAGTGGGGTCTGGCGCAAATAACATAAAAGTTCAATCGTGACTTTTCATCTTGGCCGCGCCTGCCGAGTGGCACACGCGTTCGAGAAAAGACAGATGGATACAGGCAGAGTTACAAGTGTAACAGTGCGATTTCCCGATTGATATGCCCCGATGCTGTAAGCCAGCGAATGGAAGTGGTATATATACGCGATTGGTTTGCCCGATGCGGAACGTGCCGCTTAAGCTGCACAAGTAGAAAACTCAGTCGGGATATCATCCGCGCTGGAGGCAGATAGAGACTGAGAGAGATAGAGAGAGAGAGGGACAGAAAGAGATATATTGGGAGAGAGAGAGATGGAGTTGGCTGCACAGTGAGAAGACACGGGGAGAACCTAGTTGATAGCCGGAGAACCGATTAAGCACGAAAGCACTCAGTCGAGCGTTCGCGTCGTCGTGAAAAAAAGCGATGGCCTGTAGCATGAGAGGGCTGGCTGGGAGAGCAGTAAGTAGAACACGAGGTCTATACCCCAAACCTTAAAGGGGTAGGTGTCGCGAGGACGCAGATGTTTCCGACGACTCTCTCTCTCTCTCTCTCTCCCTCTCTCAGCCAGGAACACGCATACACACAGACAAGAGAGAGAGAACCGCGCAGCCAGCATCATCTGGTCAGCTGGCGTGACCTCGTGCGATCAGCATAGACTTACCCGTCGCAGCCAGGGCTATAGCCGCCATGAGAGTCCAACGTCTCATGTTTGCGCGATTAAAGAGTCGCACGCTGTTATCTCACTCGTCCTTCCTGAAGCACTCAGCACCTCGGCGCCTCCTCTTCCTCGGCGCCAGTTCCTCGGCGTCCGGTTGTCCTCGCACGTGGCCTGGGAGAAGCGGCGTTTGGGTGGCGAACGGGGGGGGTGGAGGGGGGCGAAGAGGCGAGGGGGTCCGGACGAGCGGTGGCCCCCGAGCCACCTGAAGTATCCCAGCCGCAGCGAGACACCAAGAGAGTTTCCGGATACACACAGACTCGGTGCGAAGGCGGCGTTGGGCGAGGGAGAGTGCGTGTCACTCGTGTGCGGTTTTAGGGTCCGCCGAGGTGTACATGCTTGGAGCACGCAAATGACATTGTTCTAGCCGGATCAGGGGCACGTGACCGTCTCGACGAGCGTGCACAGTGTCCCCGGTTGGTCCCCTCGCGCGCACTAAGGCCCACTAAGCAGCTTGCTCTTTGGATCCGCAGCATCGTTGGGCATCGGGGACATCGCTACTGGCGTGGACCAAGCCAGTGGACTCTGCTCTTCTAGCTCTGCCTAGTCTACCCTTGGCAGTTGCAGCTGCGGACTTGGAGCCGCTAGGTCTCTCTCGACGACGGCACGACGGCACGGCTCGTTTACTGCGCTTTCTCCCTCGGGCGCTCGCTCGTGTGTTGGCAGGGGACGTAGTTCTCGTATCTCGGATGACGATTCTTTGCGGATTACGCGGACCGGACGCGAGTGGAGCGGTTGATTGGCTGGCTGGCTGGCTGGCTGGCTAGTTCATTCGGCTCTCGAGCTCTGATCGGCTACGATCCGCGAACAGTTGGCCCCGACCCGAGGCTCGGAGCGCGCGCCTCGCTATCAGTTCCCTGAGAGAACAGCGATGATCATCCTCCTGGACCACTCGGGATCTATCCACCGCTCGCTCTCTCGCTCTCCCGTTCCCGTTCCCTCGGTCCCCGTCTCCCTGTCTCTTCTACAATGTTGTCGGCTCTCTATCCCGGATACCCGTCACAGGGTTGCCAGATGCGCCCTTGCCGGCGACCAACGCTGGACTGATCTTCATTAGGCTGCAGCGCCGCGCGGTATCGCCGCCTCCGCTCTCTTTGGCGCTAGCACCCTGTGTTGCCGCCGCCGCTGCCGCCGCCGCCGCCACCGCCACCACCGAGCAACCCTCTCCCCGGTTAACCCTCCTTTCCATCCCCCTCTCTGGAGCCAGAGACGCGCTGTCCTGCTCCGGCTCGGCTCGCGGCTCAGTCTGCCTCGGTCGTCCTCGTTCTTCTTGTTCATCGGAGCTCTCTGCCTTGCTCCCTGCTACTCCCTCTATCTCTCTATCCCCAACCCCTTTCAGCATCGTGGTCCACGCTGCCCTCGCTCGCTGCTTCATTCCTCAGCGGCCCACATCCGCGCGCATTGTGGGGTGGCATGGTACACCATGCGGTACATGCCCCCTCCCGCCGCTCCCCCCTCCCCGCCGCTCTCTCTCTCGCTGTCCGGCTTCCCTCTTCCTCCCGCTGCTATAGTGCATGCCAACTTCGCCGGAGAAGAGAGAATCGTTACTATGGCGAGATCAATATGATAGGACGGCGCATGCCTCGGTATCCTTATACTTGAACCCTTCGCCGCCTCTCGCGGCGCCCACCGTCGCCGCCCTCTCTCTCTCGCTTACTCGTATCTCGCACATGCTCTGCTTCTCTTCCACCCGCAACAACCCCCCTCTGCGCCCCCCTGCCCCCTCTGCCCCTCGCGCTGCTCGCCATCTCTCACCCTCCACTCTTTGCATCCCCTCCGTATACATCGGTTATACACCGTGCTCGCTCGCACTTTGCCGCTGGATCCCGCGCGCACCCCCTGCCGGAGAACGGTGTCTCCCCCTTTGGCTGGCGACTTGCTCTCGGCGCGCATAGGGGGACGTGTGCCAGATCGTAGCCGAGCAGCACCGCGTTGACTTAAGTCGCTTCAGTCAACAGAGGACCGCATGCGGGTGGATACCACCATACACAGGGCCCTCTTACTACCTCCTCTCCTGGCCTCGGTGCCCCGCGTTACGTGTCCGGTCTGGCTTGACCTTTCGCACTACTTTTCTTCGCATTCGTAAACTCCTCTAATAGCCCATGTCAGTTTCCAATCAATTTCAGCGTCCCCCTCTAAATGCGTGATTTGTTTTAGTTGTTAGTTTCGGGTAATGTTGACGATGATTGTATTTACCACTCTCATATTGTTCTGAGAATAGTTTGAGTTGCGAAAGAATGCTTGGTTATCGAAATTTTGGGAGGTGAGAGGATCGGGAAGATTCCTAATCCTATTTGCTAATTAGCATCTGCATGTTGGGATTCGAAATGAATGGCCTTGAATCTGTTGAAATGAAAAGCTTTCTAAACGATTTATTGTTAGGGAAAATTGTCGGGTTTCAGCTGGCAAAAGGGCCCACTTTCAAGTTGTTTCCATCGACAGAGAGTGCTTCTGGCAGCATTAGCGGGGAACTGCGACAATCTGATTATTAATTTTGCAAAGCTCGGCAGTGCGTGTGTGCAGCTTTAAGCGAACCACCTTGACTTGGTTGCCGACTGGCTACAGAGCCTTTCCCCTACGGTCCGAACACTCCCTCGCGTCAGCCCAACTGAGCGCGTTACTTTAGCAGTGCAACAACCGCCGAATTAAAATGCTAGCATATCAAGGCCACGAGAGTTATGCATGCCAGCAGGTGTCCATTTCGGCGTTAAAACTTCAGCAGCCCTTTTATCGCCGGCGTTACGACTCTCCTCACGTGCTCGTCAATTTTACGGTGCGCCCTTTATCATCCCGATATTCCTGGCCCCGCACGTCCACAGCCAGCATGGAATTCTTCCCGTTGAATCGTCGAATGTCTTGTGTCGTTCCCACACTTTGCCTGCCATTGTAGCGTCGCGTCGCGCTCCAATTTCTATATTTTCGTCGTACGAAAGGTTAAAGTTTTTTGGAAAATAAATATAACTTATTCGGTGCATGATGATTTTTTCCTTTACCTTCCTGGATTGATCAATTTTCTTGTGACACTAAGTAACATTGTAACGTTTACGCCAAGGACTAGCCTATTGCAGTTTAGTACACAAGTTCTTGTGAAAGCGACGAAGGACAGGATTATCAAGTAGATAATCCTTTGGAAGCTGGTGCGGGGCGCGAGTTCCCGAATCCCAGTGACCGTCACGCCTTTCGTAGGGCGGTGTCGTCATTTTCCTCTTCGCAGCCTCAATGTTTCATGGGTTGGTTGTCGGGCACTCGGCTTATTGCAAAGTTAGCATGCTCCATTCCATTGTCCGCATTATTGATGCGCTCGCACGTGCTCGCCCGGGGGAAGTATCAACGATTACTAGGCCTTTCTCGTTGTCTCCGGGCGTGTACGTAGCAAGCACTGGCGCTAAGAGAGGGAGAGAGAGAGAGTGAGTAGTTGTTCGAGTATGTAGTAGTACCGACGACTCTTAATAGTAATAGTGGCGCCGGTTTCTTCTACACGCTCGCCGTCTCGATACTACTAAGCTCTTTAACCACGCTTTTGTTCTTCCGGGCGCTTCTCGTCCACTTGATTCCGGGGCAGTTGCGAGCGAAGGTGCGGCGAGTGGTCCACGCGAGAGCGATCTGTCTCCTCCAGAAAGGGGAACAATGTTCCCTTGGTGTGCAGTACCTGCAGAATCGAACGCTCGATCGACCAGCATCCGCTAGAATTCCGTCTATCGCGCGGGCGATGGCGGTTTCTTTCGGCCCCGGAGAACGAAATCGTGCAACCTTCCCTTCCCTTCCCGTTTATCTCTCCCTGGTTGGCTTTTCCCCCCTCTTTATCTCGCACTCCGTCTCCCTGCTCTCCCTAGGATCGTTTTATTTCACCATGTGCTTTAGAGATGGTCGCGCATTGTTCGCTGACGTTTCGAAGCCTCGTCGAACGCGAGATCACTCTCTCCTTCTCCCATGAAGCGCCTCTCTTTCTCTCACCCTCGAATGTCCGCGCTTCGAAACCCTAGTGACGCACGGACGCACGCTTTTCCGATGGCGCTTAATGAATTAGTGACTTCGCACCGGAACACCACCGCGGATTATTCATATTTCAGAGCCGCTTAATCGAATCCCTCGTCGCCTGCCGAACTGGCACTCTGATTCGTAGGCCGGCTACGCTCGAAATTATATTACTGATTGTTCCGCGCTTGCTAATTTACGAATGCGTTATCGACACTTTGTCAGAACTAAAGCGCCCCATACGAGACAATTTCTTTTTGCGAGACGCCCCATCATTCCATCATATTTCTCGATATTATTTGAGAGCCTTGTCACAAATGGAAATATCAGTTATGATTCTGATTTATTATCAATATGTTTGTAACCGAAAACCGATTTATAGAAATCTTAGACGCCCTTAAAAAAGAACTATAATACTAGGAAATGAATTTGCACCAAGTTGATTGAGCAGTTATGCTCCGCTATTAATTTTTTAGTTCCATAGTTCCGGAAATTGTTTGTAGTCCCGCAGCACACTGGATCCATGCGACATCTCTGTTTGGCCATACCAACTAGCCGCCGCTCTGCACCCAAGTATTAACTAGCCGATTAATCGTGGCGGGCATTCAATCAATTTCAATTATCTAATTACGCAATAACTGGACGCTGACGGGAAAATCGGCCGATCGAATTAGGAAATAGGCCTGAAATACATTTATTCGCTGGAAATCACGGTAGAGCGGGTTATACACTAAAGCGGCATGTATCGAGTAACTGGCTTTTTCCAATAGAAGTTGCGAGAGTGATACTTACAACTATGATTGATTAGCATCCTGGACTTGAGAAGCTTCAGTGAACCAACTCCGACAGCAAAGACCCTTCAAGGACCATAATCGATCTCATCAGACAAATGTAACAAGTCGCCGCTGACGGAGGGAACCCGAGAAGGAGAAGAGCAGGGTTCTGTTATTACCAATTACTTGCAGACCCCTCGTTCTTGTTGTGGCCTATAAACCTATAAGCTGTAATATCTTTAAAAGAAAGATTCCGTTCGATGAGATTAATCGACGAGAGTCGGGTTTTGCGCGAAGAGCGGCCGGGAAATCTCATTTCTGGCAATGGTCCCAGAGCAGGGAGGTAGAGAAATAGGGCCTGGAGGAATTGGGGAGGCACGAGAGGAGTTTTCCGCGGTGAAGAGGCCGCTGTAGTAGGAGGCAGAGCGCATGGGGGCGGTGGGTGCTGGGGGCCTCGGCAAAGGGTTGATGGCGGTGGAGCTCAGTTTACTTGGAAAGTTACACACGCCGGGCCTGCTGCAATTTCACATTAACTGAACTTGGTGATACGCGAGCAGCAGTGTGGGGGGGTACGAGCGAGAGCTAAACTCGAAAGGCAAGGTCGATGATGGTGGTAGTCGGCGCGGCCCCCTCACCTCGCCGCGCACTCTGTCTTTGCGGAAGTTTGGCCTTCGGCTCCTTTGTGGCAGTGCAAAGAACTCGAACTTTGCGCTGGATGCTCGTCCATCTTGAAAATGAGCATTTAATAAGCCCGCTGGAGGAGGGAAGTGGCCGGGGGGAAGGACAGCAGTTTCCTGAAAGTCGACCTAATTCTCGGCACGCTGGCAGAAGTATATGCCGCATAGTGATCGAACACGAATGTAAAGCGAATCTTCGCCCGGGAAAGAAGTTCTACGTGTCTTATGACAGCACCTCGGGCGACGACGCCCCTTAGGAATTTCCAATACACCGTGCGCTTCCTAACAGTTCGAATCTCCGACCTTTCAACCTTTTACCTAAGAATTGCCTAATTAATTAGCCTCGTCTTACACCGGCAAATAAACACGAACAAATTAATGTTCTCGAGAAGATTAAGGAAATCCGATGGCATCAAGTTTCATTCGAGGATTAAATAGATTGGTATTCTTGTTTTATTTTGACAGTGTCATTGGGGACCAGCAAGGTTCCAGGCTTAGGAAATCTGCCATATGGGCATACATATATACAAGTTACATAAGAAAAGACCTGGGAGGTAGAATGAGATCGTGAACTATAGATATAAAGAATAAGTGGAAAAGAAAGCAGTCGACGAAATGAATAAAAAGAAATATACGGATCCACGAAATACTGCAGTCTGAGGGGTGCCTGCATACGAAATATGAAACTTGAACGAACTCGTGCGCAAAAGATTCTAATCATCAAAGGAACAGGATAATAATAGGGTCGGGCGAGAAATGATAGCTCTAAGACGTGAAAAATCTTGATATAAATTAGCACACTCTTTCAATGATCATTTACGAGAGCCGCCGCGTCGGGGAAAGGACCCTCGTAATAAGCATAAAGACACTCGTTGCCAGTGATACCTCGAGGAGTCTCTCACTTTACCGGTCAAAGTTCCAAGTTGCCCTGGCATAAAGGAAAAGTGGCCGCTGACAAAGCCATTTAAATGTCGTTCAAATTTGTTGCCGCCGGAAGGAACAATCAAAGGGGAACTCGAAGGCTGTTAGAAACTCATTACCTGTGTTATGTATTCCATAGAGTGTCGCGCGGAGTAAAAAGCGGGTCTTAATTGAGATTGCAGGAAAACGGCGTGAAATTGACCAGTTTATCCAAGCATTATGGACCCCAAGTCTTTCACAGCAATGTTATATGTATTAGAAAATTAGATACATTTATTATAAGCATCTCGCGGTTGATTCCTTATGTCCGAGAGGTTTTGATCTCCAATACTCAGGCAACACATGGAGTAGCGCTTTGGTTAACTGAGGCGTCTAAGTCCAATAAATGATTAATTGTGTCCGCAGCAAGCAATTAAGTGAGACGCTCCATATATCATTAGCCTCAGATCATTACAAGCTCAGTTACACATTATGGAAATTCCAGCCACTTGCCACGAGCATAGAGAACGAGGCAACACGACATTCTCCGGGGTGTCTCTTCCCTTGGACACCCACGCGTTCCGACGACATAACACAATTAGTCCGAATTAGTCGGGGGTCGATTGCTAGAATGCCGTTACTCTAAGAATCGTTGCCTGCCGCAATTATCCGGAAACAATGCTACCTACGTGAACGCGCGTGCATGCGGGATACGAATCGGCGAGTGTTCATTATGCGGAACAAAGGCCGGCTTACTAAATATCGCCCTCATTATCGAAGTAATTAGTAAGCCAGTTTAAAGTGGGAACGGCCTAGTGCCAGTGATATTCCCCGGGAATATTTGACCAAACGACGAAAACCTGCTGTGCTTTCATATGCTGCTCCCCCGGCCCCCTCCCCATACTTTAATACCCTTCTTTCATTCCCATGAGTCGAGCCAGAGGTTATCAGGGACTCTTTGCTCAGTATTAATATCGCAGACGAACCTACTAGTCCGTCGCTTTTCTTTTCTTATCCAACTATTGTTACAAAGTACTTTCCAGCATATGGGGGTGTGTTCGCTTAACAAGGGAATGGGCGGTGCCGTGGAGAGCCTGACCTGCAAACACCTGCAAGAGATTCTTTCGTGTACTCTCTTCGCGAGCTAGTGCCATAACTGCAGTATTTAGCGGATTAATTTGGAGAAGGTCCTCGTTGCGCCTTGAAGGTGTGTTGATTCTTCCCCGTTGGCGAAAGGTCCGCCCGTCAGTGTCGTGTCGGGCAAAGGCAAACACTGCCCTCTGTGTATGTGCTGTCGCAGAGCAGCGCGCCAGGGACCTTCTTCGAGGCGAAGGGGCAAACATCGGTGCGCTAGATATGAATCAAACTTGGCCCCGAGAGTTATCGAGATTAGTTCGTGAACAGTGCGGAGACTGTAGTCGCGTGTTATTCGGCTGGAGGGAGTTTAGGGTTGCAATTTCTTCAGGGGATTTCAGTCAGCATGCTGTCGTGGCGGAGATAAGAGAGTCAGCGTGTTAACATGAATCGTACGTGTGATATGTGTATCGTTTTTCATAACTTTATAATATGTAGCTTTGAGTTGATTGGATAATTTAAAACTTGTTTATCAAATCTTTGAGAGTAACTTTAGAGTTAATATATTTGAATCTTTGCCTCCAGTCGGGGACAACCTACCAGCAGAGCTATCGAGAACCTGAAGAAGATCATCATGAGTTCTTGACACAGTAGAAGCAGAACTGATTGCACCAGAATGGCACATGTCTTCCACGATTTAGCTGGAACATAAAGGTCACCAATATCACTGGGAACTATGTGCCTTCCAACGTTTACCAGTGCAGCGACGAAAGGTATCGACGAGACATTAAAGGCTTTTAACTTCCATGCCGTCAAATTACGTCGCCGTGACCTGAATTTGTCAACGTGCCAGACATTTCCTCTTCCTTTTTTCCCAAAAAACCTCGGCGCATTGGAAGGTTAGCACACATGCCTTTACTTTCAAGTGGTTTCCACACATCAGCCTGAATATTTAATATGTATTGGAAAAACAGGATACTGCGCTGCCAATATTTTCAATTTCAAATATGTCTCTCTTCATTTTCAAGGGATTGATCAATTCTATAATATTAGCTAAATGGTCATGTGTGTACTGTATACATACGATGCTGTTGCCAACTTGCAGTAATGATCTTATACAACTATTTGAACAGAACATCGAAAAGTTTACAGCGACCATATGAGCCGAGCCACACGATCGTGCCCGTCGACAATTTGCAGTTTCCTAATAAATTTAGTTACCGTGAGACCAAGTATCAATGCTGCATCGGATTACGTGCAATGCAGTTTCTAGTTGCAAGTCCTGCGATCGTCGTTAGCACGATATTCGAGCTTTGCAAGTAATTATGTATATTATAGCCATCTGTTGTAGACTAAGGCGAGCGCGTCTGACCAAGCGTAGGGTTACACTACTTGCACCGCCGCACGCCTCAAGCTTCAGGCTTCAGCGACTTTGAAGCTCAATCTTCTACGGCAGTTCCTTCGGGCTTCTATTCTATGTATGCATATCAGTCGATAATAACCGTAACATTAGCACCGTCACTTTGATTCGACGAATGGCACCCATGTCAATATCAAAGGTTGAACCATCAAAAGAACTTTAATCAGAAAAGACACTGGTTTTAATATTCCCATCGTTAAAGTTGAAAATTGGCTGCTTTCTTTGGCCATGTATCAAATTACACGTGATCAGTACGCTACAGATTGATGAAATGGTAGAAAGCGGCCTGTCCGTAGGTAGGTCTATGATAGATAGTGCGCAAGTAAGAATGGAGTGTACGTAAAGCCATCACTTGTTAGGAGAAAAAAGGTGAGGGACGTGATACAAGTGCTGAAAACAGCTGACCCTGGCAGAAACAGGGGTGAGGGGCAATACATCAGAGTGTTACGGCAAATTTAATAGCTCAAGGAACGTCGGATTTCGCGTAGTGGAAATGGATGTTGGCGGGTATACTGAGAGCCCTGCATTAATCCATCACTATCAAGTAAAGTAATAACTATCGGTACTGCAGGTGGATTGCTTTGTTTCCCGATAAAATGAAATCCAGCCATCCAATCACCGCTTTTGGTTAGAATTAAATGGCTCTTGCTTCTGCTGTAAGCCGATATGCGCTGTAGAAGATGCAATTACCTAGGAGATTGGCTTTACCTTCTGTTCCATCCTTTTTACGCCACACAGCCGACCGCTGCAATAAGTTGTTTCCATATTCAGTTCCACGGTTCCAGTTGTCTACTTGTACTCATATTTCGTGGCTGAATCGGGGAGAAGGAATAATTAAGAAGCATTAATCATTAGGGCTATTTCCAGTAATTGTTTGTGCTAAAAGGAACACCGGATCAGACGTAGCCGACTCCTGCAATTAGACGGAATAATAAACTAAGTAATCTCGTAGAGCGTAAGACGATAACTCTGCAAGGAAACGACGTTAGCGCTCTCGTAAATGGTGGGCGGGTGGATGCAGCTTGCAGGGGAAAGGCGCGAGCCTTGTCCAGAAGCGTCTTCGTTTACCAAGTTTTAGCCGCTCGACGATAGTCTGACAGGAACTACATCGTAAAACTAGTTTAACCGAGAACTCAGCAAGTTCTTGCATGGTAGAGGCCGTAGAAAAGAGACTCCCAACGGACGCACTTGTGTTAATTTGTGCCCTTCCTTTCTGACTTCACTGCCAGTCGCGAATTGGCTAATTCGAAAATAATTGGAGAAAAGTTTCATGGAAAAAGAACTCTCCACCTGATCCGGCGTGTCTTTAATCTCTAAATAACCTAGTAGGCTAGTGTTTTCCAAGATATCAAGTGTAACGAAGTACTACGCTTCCTAAAATAATACTGTCTTGTCTTCCCTAAATCACGTACCAAACTATTTTCTTCTTTTGACTAATACCATTTTAATTTCGCTAACGAAGAAAAATGCCCCTCTCTTTCTGGCAGTATTTTATGTTAGACTATAACTTACCCCGTTCACTGTTACTTATTGTTTTCCTAATTGAACTGACCGTAACTAGCGTAAAATATGACTTAGCTCTAGTCTAATAAATAATCCTGAATACGATACATGAAGTAAAATGAAACAAGAGGGGTTATTCATTATGTAAATGAACTGTATAGCAAACCCCACCCATTCCTTATGCATCCAGGTCCTCTGAGCTGCTTGCAAGCTTTTATTAGAGAAGTAAGCTGAGACGGAAACAGCAGAACGTGCCTCCGACACAATCACTAACAGGCAGGCATTAATCAATGATCTGTAATTAGGGAAACGCCGTCGTCTCTTTAGGTCAAGAGGAGGACAATTAACTGCGTCAACTGCGTACTAATAGTCTGGTTTAGATCAATTAGTCTGTTCAGATTACTAAACAGGTCGGCGGACCGATATTGTGTTTCATAATTATGACAACCTATCCTGTCACATTTAGGTTTGTAGCTGAGCTAAGATGTACCCCAGTCCCTCGTAACCTTAAGGGACTCGTTACACATAATATATCCACGTCAGAATGTATTCTTCTTCAGACATGATAAAGGATCCGCGCAGCTAAGATATGTATACGCAGAAAGAATCTCAATATCTACAGTTCTCGGTATGTGCACGCGAGCTGTCCGACGAATAATTTACTTTTCACAATCTGATGGCCTCTTATTGATCGCGAATATAAACGTCTTATTCCTTCCTGGGAAGATAGAGCAAAGACCAGTTTAATAACTTATTAAAAAGTGTTGCTTGAATGTTTTGTTAGTCTCTTATACATATCCCTACATAGATTTATATACATTTGAGTGATAAATATTATCTGCAATTTTACTGTTATTTCATACAGAAATGGCGACCTTTAACAACTAGTATTATTCGCCACCTTGTCGTCTAGTTAAGAAGAGTAGCTATCGCAAATTGGAGGAACTGATTGTTAAGAAGGGCTTTCATTAAATCCCGTACTCTCAACAGATGAACATAGTGCTCTCTTTAGTACACCCCTCGATCCCGTCTTCGTTCTACAACGAAGGGCAAATTCAATTACTGTCGGCTTACAAAAGCAACGCGAGCGTAGGCAAATGAAATGACAGGTTTCACCCTGGCTGCTTTCGCCGGCGGAGAAAAGCTTCTTTGTCTCGGTTTGATAAATTTCAGGCGTTGGCGCGGGACTGTCATCGATTTCAGGAAGTGTAACCCTTTATTAAAGCTCTGACGCAACCCTCCCTTCTTCACGGCAGTGTGCATTCACTGAAAGAGACAGTACGCGTTGTTGGAAATTAATATTCATTTCGGGTTAGCTTGCTTTTTTCACGGCAGCATTGGAAGCCACTCGCGTTGAACTTGAAGTACATGCATTCGGATTTCTTCTTTGATGACGTTAGCTGGATCGAAGCGCGTGAAAGATCGCATTCGAAGGTACATCTATCGAAAGCGCTCTGATAGATGCGACTTTGATGATAAATGCGGCCAAGTCGATGATAAAAGTACAGCTTCTCTGCTGCTAGCGCGCTTCATCGGTCTACAGTCGTCCTCCCTTTCTCGTTTCTTCCTCCACATCCTTCCATATTCTTCCGTTTCCCCGAGGAGCGCGTTTGATAAAACGGGATCCTACCGATGGCAGGGCGTATCGCCGAATTTTTATGAGGGAATTTACATTTTGTGGACCACAGGTTAAGGATACCTCCTTGCGGGCCATGTATTCCTGTCACCAAAGTCTAAAATCGGCCGAAAATGTCTGTAAAATATCTGATATTGTAACAGGAATACATGATATGCTGGGAGGTATTCTCCCGAATTCTCCTGGTATTCTCCAGGAATTTTCCTGACGTCACAGGTTAAGGATACCTCCTTGCGAATCATGTGTTCCTGTTGCCAAAGTCTAAAATCGGCCGAAAATGTCTGGAGAGCATCTGATATTTTACCAGGAATACATGATATGCTAGGAGGTTTTCTCCCAAAAATTCCAGGAATTTTTCTGACGTCACAGGCTAAGGATACCTCCTTGCGGATCATGTGTTCCTATCACCAAAGTCTAAAATCGGCCGAAAATTTCTGTAAAATATCTGATATTGTGACAGGAATACATGATATGCTAGGAGGTATTCTCCCGAAAATTCCAGACATTTTCCTGACATCACAGGTTAAGGATACCTCCTTGCGAATCATGTGTTCCTGTTGCCAAAGTCTAAAATCGGCCGAAAATGTCTGGAGAGCATTTGATATTTTACCAGGAATACATGATATGCTAGGAGGTATTCTTAAACCGAGGGGTCCCGACAATTCCAGGAATTTGCGTGACGCCACAGGTTAAGGATACCTCCTTGCGGATCATGTGTTCCTGTTGCCAAAGTCTAAAATCGGCCGAAAATGTCTGGAGAGCATCTGATATTTTACCAGGAATACATGATATGCTAGGAGGTATTCTTAAACCGAGGGGTCCCGACAATTCCAGGAATTTGCGTGACGCCACAGGTTAAGGATACCTCCTTGCGGATCATGTGTTCCTGTTGCCAAAGTCTAAAATCGGCCGAAAACGTCTGGAGAGCATCTGATATTTTAACAGGAATACATGATATGCTAGGAGGTATTTATTGGATTCCGAAAAATAAATGATGGAATACAACATTCGTAAATAAATTCTCGGAGCTGTAACTTTAGTATAAATGAAACCGAAAGCTTGGTAACTATGGATAACAGGTACACTTCGGGTTAAATAACCTCGGCTGTCGCGCGCCGTACAAAGGACTACTACTTGGTGCGAGCCTCTACCGAGTCGCCTGATACGCGAATGTATTGCGAAGTTGAAGTAAAGGCGAACAATGATTGAGAATCACGTGAGTGAAAGAGGCGCGCACGTGGATCCGTTTTAGTCCCTATCACCGGTCAGCACGCGCCGGCTGCGGAGACACCTACCATATCTACGCTACCCATTGCCGCTGGCTTACCTAGCTTGCCCGTTCTGCTCGTTCGCACTTCTCTCGACAGGTCCGTGTTTCCTCCAATTTGCCGTAGCTCCTCACTTTCCGAGCCGAATGAAATCTGCGTTGGGTCGGGAATAAAGAAACCTCGACGGGCCTCGCATGCGCTTCCAAACTGCACAGCGCCGACATTCTATCGAGTCTCGTCATGCTCAAAATAAATAAGTATAATAGATTGTTGTGTAGCACCAGTTAGGTATTTGCGGTAGTACAATCAAATCAATCATTCGATTAGAGAAGCGTCTGCTTTTGTATTATTATCGGTAGACTGAATGCATTGGTGGTTCTTAGAGTATAAAACCGTAATTAATTGACAAGTCACCAAAATTCTGTGTAAGAGATAAGAATATGACGTAGCTTTCGTTAAGAATAAAGGCATAAAATACAGCAATGTAGTCGGGAATTTGGTTGGTACACAAGATGGTACTTTTATTAAAATATTACATTGGTTTAATCTTCCTCTTCCTCTGGTGCGGCTCCGCTGCTTCCCTTGCGCAAGTTCTTCCTCTTTACGCGACCAGGTCTGCCGCCACCGAATGGTGACTTGAGCGAGAAGTCAATGTGCTTCTGCGAGTCCAATCGTACGATGAACGAGGGGATATTGACCACTTGTTTGCGGACGCTGTAATCGATGAAAAACAACCATAAGTTCGGTGCTATTACGTAGAAGAGAGAGACTCTAAGACACTGTTTTATAGTGCGCACAAATTCAAAGCTGTTCAATAAATTATATACCAAGTATCACCGATGCATTTGGATAAGTACGAACAGACGTTAAACGCCAGTGAAACTGACGTTTAAGTGGCCTGTCTGAAATAAAGTTCTTGGCATTTAGATTAAATGGCACAATGGAAAGTTCATTCTTTCTTAGTCAGCACAGTGGATGATCAATCTGGTCGCTTTGCCAGACACCTGTAGCAGCAAAATGCAATATTCCCTATTACTTCGCTATTTCTCAAACTGTTTGCGGGAAATAACGCGACTACTTCATGCCTAATACATGAAGTAACAAAGCGTGTGTACCCTGGTTATGAAGCCAAATAGAAAATTATTTCTATCTAGAGATTATCCAGGAATTGATCTCGCCTTAAGGATTAGAAACAATCTGCGTAGCATCAGATATTCCTTGCCCAGATCTTTAAGGCTTGAAAAGTAGTACTTTTCGTCAAGCATTCTCACCGGATGTGACGCTGACGGATCAGCACACGAGCGTGATGGATGGACTTGGCGAGACCCAGTTTGAAAACTTGAGTCTGGAGACGCCTCTCCAAGAAATCTTCGATCTTCAAACCGAGGACATAATCGAGCTTCATGCGACCCTCGTCCAATACTCCGATCCTTACCAAGCGACGCAACAAAGCATTACCTAAAATCAGAAATTTTGTTCTTTAAGAAAAGTCCAGTATGCAACTGAGCAAGAACTGGTATATAATAACTTTATCAGTGAATCATTCTTCCCCATAGCTTCTCGGACAAGAGGTATCAAAATATTGTGGTTCATCATATAAGTGAAACAAATTTCAAGAACTAAAATGACTCTGGGTACTTTGCGAAATGAATCATTTGATTTACCTTCGAAGAGACGCTTGGGGTCTTTCTCCTCAAGAGTGAGAAGCTCACGGGCGGCTTTACGAATGTTAGCCAACGTGTACTTCACCCTCCATACTTCGCGTTTGTTGCGGAGACCATATTCACCGATGATCCGCAATTCCTGGTCAAGACGAGCCTTCTCATAGGGTCTCCTGGGTGTGACATAAGTCTTCGAGAAGACTGACGGAATCCTTCCGTTGACCATTTTGAATAGTCGTTACCTAAAGGACAATTCATAGAATTAATTAATATTGCAATATATGTTGATTGCATTAAAGGTGAAACGCCCAAGAGTAAGATTCCCTCGCAAGTTAACGGACATGTTGGAGTAACCTATACACCATGCCTGATCATATGGCGCGACTATCCGACCCACTAATTTCCCACAAATCAATTTCTCCGCAGATAAAAGTATTAAACATATTTTAAAAGCAACAAGAAAACTAATAGAAACCCGAAAGCTTGGCAATAGCTCATGCATGCACGAATAAATGCAAGGACTCCAATCGAGAAAATGTCGGCCACGTGTTCCAAAATATCTCGATCATTACAAATCCGGATAAAATAAATGTGTGCAGCTAACGCTTGTAATATAAACTATAGGCGAGTGTAAATTGAATGTATACTGTATTATTTTACTTCTGGAAGCATATTAATTATTAGAATACTTACTTGACCACTCGGGAGTAACGACTAACTTCTACCACGTCCGGTAGAGAAATGGCCGAGGGAAGAAGGAAGCCGGCGTTCGTCGCGTCGCGTTCGTCCCAATCGTACACTAGCGACATCCTAGGAAATGCGGATGCTACAGTAAATGATTCAAAAGAATGGTTAGAAATGCGGCGATTATATTTATTTCAAATATTATGTTGTATACCGTTTAAATACCAAAAGTGTAATTACTATTGTATCTCCCCTTCGTATTACTTCCTATTATCTATTTTTATACCTTCTTTCTAACCAGATAAAAAGTTCTAATTTCTAAATCGCATATTCAAGTTGGAGTTTATGAAGTCAGCATTTATGAAGCACAATTACCTAGGAGACTCAACCGGATGTATATTAGAATCTAAAGAATTTATCGATGTTCTAGACATATATGTCGACCACTGTCGACCTTTCTAGTTTCTAGATATGCGCTAACATAAACACACCTACTATTATTGGTATATATGTAGTGTAAGATATATATTATCTTTGTAATATGCTACTAGGTACGATTTCTCTGTCTCAAATGGTCATCAGATAAGTTGCTTTTAGAAAACTATATGAATGACCGGCGCTTTTAGCGCACTTGCATTGTTACTCGTTCTCATACGTCATAATTTGTCTTTAATTTGCGATCTGTGATGCACAATATAAGAGGGTCGCAAATATTTTAGCGTGCTATTGACTTTTCAAATAATAATCATTGCACGTCATAGATAGAAACGATGCGTCACGTCATATATAGGGCAAGCATCGGGGCATCGGAGGCTTCAATTGCAAACAATGGGATTACATTAGCCGAGATAACAGGCAGTCTTTATCTGCACCGCGTTATTTTTGCCGCTTTATGTCGGCCTTTCCCCAGTTACCCACGTCTTTCTTGAACGGTATCTATTCGTATAGCTGTATTTGGTACGTATGTCACATGCCCCCCACGGTCAATGCTTACAACATACTTGTTTTGCAATGCTGCACAGTAAACAGATTGTAACTAGCAAAAATACTGCGTTATGGTATTGCGGCTGAGACAAATGGAACTGAATCTTTAGACCAGATTACATTGCTCCTAACCTTCGTTTCTTGTTCAGAATTTCTAGGTTCAATCCCAAAAATTCAGATGTAACTTATTACTTTATTTTCTAATTTAACAAGATTCTGCGAACAGAGGAAGACTAATCGCATTTATGTGTATAACTGTTTATATTAAGTTTAATTTATAGAAATGTATATTGAAATAAAATACAAAAGCTTTGCAAATCGTTAGCTATTCGTATTCTCGTGATCCACAGATCATAATGAACAGCACATCACGTTTGTAACTAAAGTCACGTTTAAATCACGTTTCAGTTTTGATATCACGGGAGTCTGCTCGAGCATGTTTTGATATGCAGGGTGAACCCGTTGACCCCGAAAGTGGTGAAACGAAGATAAGCGAAGATGTAAGTAAGAGTCACGCTTGAAACGTGTTCAGTAATCTTGGCGGCACGACGTGCAGTGTTACGAGTAATCCACTTTTAAGTTTCGCCTGCCCAAGAGCTAGCCACTCACCTTCTCCTCGAGATCTATTTGTGTTCTTCAAGTTTCTAGTAAACAATTGTAACTATGGAAGTCTTGGGAGCTGTAAGTATCTTTAGTTTGAGCAAAAGCTCTATATGGGTTTTGTTGCAAAAGTAAATGAACATAACAAGAGATGGGGAGGGCCATACTGCATGCTGTGTGCCCAAAATAATAATCGTTTTTATAAAGCCTCAATATTTAGTTTTAAGTATAAAATCCACTAATACGACAGTACTAGCAAAAATAATTCACGTGTAAAACTAATAATAAAAGTATCTGAGTACAAAAAACGACCACTGTTGTTCCTAGTGATTCTATGCCTTTCATAGTTCTGATAATAATTATAGCGCTTGTTAAACAAGTTACGCCAATCACGTAAGGTCATCCGTGAGCGATGGAAATTTTACAAGATATATTTATTACAAAGATAATCGATACCACTACTATCATTTGTTCGTCACACTATACAGTAGGCATCCGTTTTAGCTTTCGGCATTGTTTTATACAACATGGGTATAGGAATTATAGATGCGGCGTGTTTTTTTTGTCAAGAATACATCTTACATTACATGAATTCGACTTACTCAAATCATTATTTCTATTTTCAGTATCCCGTTTTAAAATCTTTTCTCGCTGGTTCCGTTTCTGGAACATTTTCAACTATTCTCTTCCAACCGCTGGATCTCGTCAAAACGAGATTGCAAAGTAGAGTGAGCCAACATGTCGGGTAAGTAAAAATGACTCGAGCAAGTGGTGACTTTTCCCAACTTCTCGCATTACTAATTGAACTTTCTCGAATAGATCACCAAGAGGTGGGATGTTTGGCACAGTTATCCATATTATTCAGAAAGAGAATATTCTCGGACTTTGGAAAGGGATGACGCCGGTAGGTACCTTTTCGCTGTAAAACTGTCTTACATATAATATCGGTTTGACGACTAAACATGGAATTCTTACGTATTCCAGTCTATAACCAGAGTTGTTCCTGGAGTTGGACTATACTTTTCTTCACTGCACTGGCTAAAACACTCTCTATACTCCGATGATCCGCTCACACCACTTCAAGCAATGTCTTTGGGCGTCACAGCGAGATCAATGTCCGGAGCTTTATTGATACCAATAACAGTGGTCAAAACGCGTTTTGAAGTATGTACTGAGTTTTCTTTATAACGTCATTAATTTGACGATGCGAGAATATTGACTATAACGGCAAGTGTATGGATTTACAGAGCGGAGTCTACAAGTATAACAGTATCGGAGAAGCTCTAACATTAATCTACCGACAAGAAGGTTTGCGAGGACTTTCCAGTGGGCTTGTTCCGACATTATTAAGAGACGCTCCATTTAGCGGACTCTATCTTATGTTCTACACGCAATTGAAAAACTCGGTTGCATCAAAAGGTACTTTGGAAACAAGAATCTGCTTCTGCATTCTAAGAGATATTCTATTTATGGAAGAGAGGAGTATAAGCTTTAATCTCATTTCTCTACAGAATTACCTTCGAATATCGCTACGCCAATGAACTTTAGCTGCGGAGTACTGGCAGGCTCACTTGCTTCTTTCGTGACTCAACCGGCCGACGTTATTAAAACGAAGATGCAACTTTATCCACACGAATTCAAAACAGTCAGTACTGCGACGTACTTTATATATAGAAAATATGGACTTCTAGGATACTTCAAAGGCATCGTCCCAAGAATGCTTAGGCGTACACTAATGACGGCTATGGCTTGGACAGTATACGAGGAGGTAATGTCGCTCACAGTTTGCTTGGGGAGTATTTATTCAGCGAAGAGGTCTTGAAACACATGAGAGAATTATATCGAAAATATCTTCTTTGTTCAGGTCACAAGGAGTATGGGACTCAAGTAGCACAATATCTAGAGGCATTTCAATGGATTTTGTAGATGATCTTCACCTCTCGATGTATCAAACGAAGTTCAGCACTACACAACACATACACACACTCGCGTGAATGTATTCTACAAATGTTCCTATTCGGACGCCTGTGTACAGTATTTTAATTTGTACAGATACATTGTATTATAACTACATTTCACTATGTACAGTATTCAGATAGAGGACAGCGTGTCGTTGCTATCGATGTATTAATCGTGTATATATTTATTTAATAAATTATATACTTTTGCAGCGGGTGTGTTTGATTCGTACATTTCACTCATATTACAACACCCATTCACTCACTAGATACCGAAATAATGTAATGGTTTCATGTATTCTCGTCGAAACACGTGGGTAGTAGTACTATTGGAATATTACTTTATTACTTTTAATCAACAATTTCGAGTATAACAATGCGAACTATGGACACAATTTGCGTATTGTAATGTTTAATTTGTGTAAAACATTTGTATCGAATACGAATAAGACTCTGCTCGAATAAAGTAACACACAGCTCATGTGAATGGAAGAATTCGAACATGACAAACAGGTGTTTTCACAACTTACAATAGTGGACAACGTAACCGGAAGAAAGATAAACGCGCCACTGTAGAAAATTCGCGAGTCTCGATTTGAAGATTATGCAAAATTTTTACCTTAATAGTACATTAAGCAGAGTGTGATCGTGAGCCTATCGCACTGGTTACATCCCATGGCATCCCTTCCGCCTGGAAATAGACAACACAAGTCTTAGATATTGCGGCGCGACCATCTTCCTCGTCGCCGTCATCAAGTCTCACTGTCACCAAAGAACTATTCGTTTTATTTATTATTTATCTGCGGCCTGGTATATCAAAAGAAACAGTATAAAGCTTTCCTCAGCTTCACATATGAAAAGCAGATAGTGCGCTTCAAGATCACCTTGCGTTCGTGAGATTAGCACGAGAGTTAGCACCAAGATACCATATTTTATTATGTCTTTATGGTGAATGCAGCATTCGTATTCAAGCTTATTAATTATTATATCATACATTTCCAAGTATTCTAATCTAATTATACGAATCGTTAAAGGCAGTATCAGAACGCAAGATTATCAGTTTTTTTAGAGCTATCACTTTCGACATTTCTGTAAGAGTGGTTCATATTTTAAAAGCAGATTAATTAATATATATACATGTGCATATATATATGTACGCTTGATTATGAGTGAGAGATGTCACACAAATGCAGTATACGCATGAGTTCTCTATCAAGCCGGAATGAAAAGACACGCAAAATGAATGGGTGTGACGACGTGATAAAGGGGAATATCCTACGAGCACCACCACGATGTACAATCTGCATGGCCTGTCTTCAACCTTGAAATTGATATATGCTAATACTGTAAAATTTACGAATTCCTTTTGACAAAATTTTTAGTTACGATTTCTCCTGTTCCATCTATTTCTTGCAACTCAATAGAAATGTAATGCATGCAGGGAATAGAGTCTCTTTAAGCGAAACACAGTCTTTTCCTCTTCATGACATTGATACATGAATTGTACTGATGCGCCAATGAATCATAAAAAGTGGATGTTGGCGGACCTCTGCTAATTAGAAAATGGGATTTCGCAGATCCGAGAAGAGTTTAGACTAAATACGATTGGAGCGGAAGAATGAATTTCACGAAACCTCCAAGATAAATGTCAAATAGTTTTCCCTGAGCTTTCTATCCTTGGGGGAGCGACCAGGAATAAATCGATCACGAGAACGATCTCGAATAAGTGGCAATCAGGGAATAAGGAGTATAAGAGCAGGTATTTGTTATCGTAATTTTAAGCACTAGCACTCAAGTATCGTTCGAAAAATAAAGATCACTGTTTCGAAAATATCTAACTTTCCTAAGAAAAGGACATGTTTGGTATTATCATTCCGATATAAATACCTCAGAAATGCGTAGTAGAAGCTAGGATTGTATAGTCACAGTCACTCAGGGCACTGTTGTGGCAGGTCTACGGAAGTAGGCACTGTTCCCTCCACTAAACCACTAATTTCTTTTCGACAAAAAAGCTATGCAGTCCTTGATATTACATAATTGATTTAACCCTATGGAGATATTATACCGATCAAAGCAAGCATAGGTATACCTTCTCCTATCTTGCTCTGTAGACAATATCTATAGTACTACATGATAAGAATACCTTTCTCATGGGAATGACTTTACTACTCCTTGCTCGACATTACCACCGACGCACCTTTCTCAGTACTATGTTACATAGAGCAAGCGCGCCGCTTTGAAAATTAAACGCTGTATGATCAGGTCCATTTTCGAAATTAGTACGATTCTTTCTCCGATAATAAGGCAGGACCAGAAACTGGTTCGCTGTGACTATGCGTCTCTTCAAAATCACAGATAATTATCAAGTATATATCATGTGCATCTAATGAAACTCACCTGGTGAACGACCTGTACAGTAATTGAGACGAAAATGCTATATTGTTTAGTGCATACCTGGATTACTTCGCACTCACTAACCAATCAAGAGTTGTTACTTGTGACTTCGACTTCTGGAACGGTGACGGCGGCGGTTCTGGTGGCTCGAGCTACGATGGTCTCGATTTCCTAAAATTTCCATGTGCCTTTTAGACATAAAAGTATTTACATACAAGTATGTAGTTGTCGAGTTATTTAACATAACAAATATACGTATTCCGAATGAATATCCAAGGAAATTCCAACTGAACAATTAGATACCTTTATCCCGAGCGTGACGCCGATGGTCATCGTCCCGGTGTCGATCGTGCTTATCTCTTGATCGGCTTCTACTTCTATGTCCAGAATTTCTGAAATCATACAGAGAGACCTATTGAAGTATGTGTTTATGCGCGGAAAACATGGAAGAATACTGAATCGTTTACATACCTGTGACTACCTGGATCGTGTCTCTTGTCATCGTCACGTCTTCGACGTTTATCTCTGTCCCTATCTCGATCTCGATCGTCTCGTCTTCGTCGATCTAGGTCTTCATTTGCGCGCGCCCTATTCTTTCTCTCCTCTTCCCTTCTTTGTTCTTTCTCGTCGCGCATCTTTTCGCGTTTACTCTGCGGGTAGTATTCATGTTACTATGGTTCAATATTGCTAGATATGCTTTAGTATTGCTGTTCATACTGTACCATAATCTCTTGCAGGGCACTCTTTAGTCGCGCATACCCAACATGTTGTTTGCCCATTAAATGGTCATCAATTCGTTGCTGTGCATCGCCGACAATTAAAAATGCACCACATACATCGCACACTTCCATCTGTTTCTCTTGTGCTGCTGCTAATTCCGCTGTCTGCATGGAGAAGATTGCATATTAATGGTATTATCAACATTTCTTGTTAACGCTAGAACAACCAAACCAATTAAAATGATGGATCGATAGCCTTGACATGCTCTTTGCGGAGATAAGAAGTATGATTCCACGTGCTATTTTTCACCAATCATTCAAATCTCAAAGTTTTCTATCAGATACAAAAATGCTCAAAATTACTGTTGGTTCTTCCAGTGTTAAGAAGGACGGCAGTCTTACTTGATTGTAATGACTATTGTCGTTGGATTTACGTAGTGCCTCTCTTTCTTCCTTGAGCTGATCGCACAGTCTCATTAGGCCTTGTGCCTGCTCGACATTGCCCTGAATGCCGCTTTGCTCCGCTTCCTCCACCAGCTTATTTATTTTCTCTGTTAGAAGAGCAATCTGCTCTTCGTTCCTTTGGGTCTGTGCTGGTGTCAGTGTGGGCTGAAGAGAGAAAAGATGGTGTGTTCGCTATCTCCAGTCCTACTGCTTCAATCCGCGTACTCCTTGACTCGCTCGCGCATATTTACCGCTTCTGTTCTACCAATTAACGCTAATCGCTGCTTGCCCTTAACAATCTTTCGCTCCACCTCGTTCAGCATACTTTGACAGAATCTGATGAATTCATCCTCGTATTGTTGTTTGCGATACGAATATGGCGCCTTCTCGAATAGCTCCCTCGCCTCGTCATCGTGGACGCGAGAACATGCTCCCAAGTCGGCCCTCGTATTTACGAAGAGATCGTGGGGGCAAAACTTCACCAAGTACAACTTGCAGAACTGCAATCGCGAAGAGTGTCAAAGATAAATGCGAGCCCGTTTCCCCGAGGACTCGGCGGCAGGAAAGTGTGCTGCGAATCCAACTTCTCCATGGCAATCGGCCTAACAACAGGAGGTTCGCTAAGAATTAAAGTTACAGACCTCTGGATCTTCCCAGTTCAATTCTTTGGGTTTCTCATTGGGAAGAACATTTCTGTTTCTGCCCATAAGCTCGTCGAGCAGAGCGGCGGCAGCGGCAGCAGCCATTTTTCGAGATCCTTGTCGAGACTAGCGTCCACGGAAATCTTCCGATGCGTACAATTCACCAAGATCCCGCACAAACAGCTTCGAACGCGACCGCGTCCCCTTCCTCGTACATTCACTACGAGGAGCCGCACGATGAACGATGAAAATCGCGTTTATTCATCCGAATAATTACATGCGGATATCGGGCATCGAGTCAACCGATAACAGTCATGTATATAGCTCGGCAGGTTACGCCAAAAACATCCCAGTAGGAAGTTGAGGCGCGCTTCTGCTGCCACCTACAGCATTACCGCCGGCAATTAACGATCGAGAGGCCCACTCTGGCGCAGCAGTCGACTTCCGCTCATTTGAAAGTCATCAGCATTTCACCCTTTCCTAATCTGCCAAATTTTAAAATAGCTCCACTTACCGTTACAGAGTTTCTCATTCTCTTCTCTGATTCTAAACAATCCTTATGCAACGAAACGAAGGACTGGAATAAACGAAATCATAGTGTATAAATAATAGATAAATGGAAACAGTGACCTTCAGGGAAAGTTTCTTTCAATAGTTCGCCCAATCAAGGATAATCGAGAGGGTAAACGTATAATTTATTAGGTATATGTATATTTAGTTTTTACGATCACAATAAAAAATACGATAATAACACTGTATCGATGTAATGCGTGGCGCTATTATGTACTTAGAATATAAGTACTACGACAGATTATACATACGACGCACAGACCTTATCGCACTGCTTGAATTATATCACCAATAGTTCATTAGAGCATTTCGTCGAATAGAGTAAAGAAGTCTGATTCTTGCAGTGGCCTGGCCTCTAGACTTAAGTATATACTCTACGGGGGAGCGGCGAGCTCGGGGAAATCACACATATCCACACTGTTTCAAATTGACCGGACGGAATTTACACGAGACGGCGACGAGTGAAAATACGATCAATCATTCGCGCTGCAATAAATATATATATGTATCTTGGTAAGTCTCAAGCGTAATGCAGAGGATTGGCGTTCGGATTCTCCTGATGCTCGTATTTCCACTCTCGGTTCCCTCTCCCAGATTCTCCTCTCCCCTCCTATCTACGTATCAGTGACGCGTATAGATCGCTTCCGGCGGATGCAGCGAGATCCAGATGCAAATCATCAGCAATTAGCTGGTGCGAGGCTCGAATGACGATGGAAGGAAGGAAGGCTGGTATACGCGGATTTTTGGCAGCCACTAATTGTCGCGTGGGCGTTGATGATTGAAGAAATGGCGATTGGGATTTTACTCGTACTCCTCGTCGGGTCGCACCTGAGGGAATCTCCTGAGGGCCTGGTGGTTCTGCTGGGCCTGCGGGCGCCTCTGCTGAAGTGGGATGTTCACTTCCTCGGGACTTCGGAATACTTGATTGACGGGTAAACGAAATTGGGGAATGCCAGTCGGATGAGGACGGGCTGACGAGGGGATGCTGTTTAGGGTAGATGGTTGGGGGCTCGCGAATACCTAGACAGTAAGTCATTGCAAATATATTCCCACTCCAGGTTCATTCTATACCACTGGCGATGAAAACCTCATTGCGAATTAAATGAATGAAAGCTCGCGCGCACTACTTCTAATTGAGCAGCGCGCACTCATGCTTCGCTCCAATTAATCATATTCTGAGTTTAATTAAATTTATATGTACCTGCATCGTAATTTCACTGCAAATCTAAATGTGACTCTGTTTCAATGTAATTTCAGTTTAAATTTTATTATCTTTAGTTCATTTTCTAGTTTGTCTCTGTTCCTCCTACTTCCGTTTGAATTTGAACAGAAGGCACAGTCAACAGCACACGAATGATAGAATACTGATCGCACAGTAATTCGTAATTGGATCGGGAGCAATGAAGCTTGAATCATTAGAAATCGAAAAGTGACACTTACTTGGGGTGTCGGCCGCCTAAGGGATGAGGCCGTCGGCGTGATCTGATAATCGCCGACCTCTCGCTCGTCGGTATAGATATCGGCGGGGTAATACCTCTCGCTGTATCTCAAGGTCACGTTGGGTTTGCTCTCAGCCTCGGCCAAGTTCAGCGGTTTGTAGAGGTACTCGTTGACAAAGTGGTACTGCGAACTCTTCTTGCAAGTTATGTCACCGCTCGGCGGCATGCAAATCAGGTGAACCTGTCGGAGAAGAAAGGGCCAGGTGGGTTAGGCGAACGGCCTCCAGCTGACAGGTGGAGAAAGGTGGTTCCTCTGGTTCCACTCGGCTAAATCAACCTGCCCTCCATCTCGATTGGCCGCGGCCACTGGAGAACTCTGGTTATCGACGGGTCACTTACCCCGGAAATCGATGCTTGTATCAAACAGCGAACGCTATCGGGAAAACTGATCTCCACGATTTATGACCATACGCTACCTTCCCAACTATGCACAACGAGATCCGGAAGTAATGAGGTTGAACACGGACTACACCTACATTCCCCTGCCGGAACACGCGCCCGGTGGGAAGTTTCACTTGGCCAGATTTCGCATTTCGAGATCACCTAATTGGCCGGTGCGGCCCGGATTCGCGTATGCTTTTCCTGTTATCGGCAACACTTTCACTCGACCCGAGAGAGTCTCGCGGCAAATGCAACAGGAGCGCGTTATGAATAATTATAAAGGTTGCAGGTATGCTCGATTTAAGACTGGCTTCTAAGCGACAGGCGCGCGCAGCTTTCTCCAGTGGGCAGGCATTGGAAAATCCTTATTGGCAGATAATTGCTCGGACTGCGAACTTCCAATCGATTGATAGTTTAGCCGATTGGAGGTCCATCGTTACGCGACACTTCTGCCAAGGTGCTGACAGTCACGTTTCTATCGGGACGATGAGGAGCTGACAAAGGATCGACTCCGTGACAACTCGTGTAAATTGTACCGGTGACTAAACTGGCGAACGATACTAATCTAATCGATGGACAGCGCACTGGACAAAGCAGCAATTAGTCGAGAGGTACGAGGGTAACTTACTTGATGGAAAGTGAAACCTTCCGGGCAGATCCACGAATGCTTGGCGTTGTCGTGGCAATAATGGAAGACCTCGCAATTAAGCTCTTCATCGGCATAGTAACCCGTCTGCTTATTGACGCAGTCGAATTTGCTCTGCGGCAGGAGCAGGCTCAGACGATCGGGTTCTTCTTTCTCCTCCTCGAGCTCCTCCACGGGTCCCTTCGAATATAACCAGCCGAGTTCTTTCAGTCCGACACGCGACAGGTGAAAAACACTCGGGTGAAACTATCGAGTTCCATCGAGAGCAGGTGACCAACCGGGTAAAAGGGAGTGCGATGGCAAAAAGAAGCGAGGAAGAACAGTGGCCCCGTTTCTTACGGACAATTCACCTTCACTCGAGTCCCTGGCACATGCCGTTACATAAATCTTTAACCACAGTCTTCTCGAAACAATTGATAGCCCACAGTGCCCACGCGGCCCTCTTGTGCTTGTGCCGGGGCGACTTTCACTAAAATGTCTAATACGATTTCTACGTATTACGCAATCGAAAAAAGCCCGTCTCGTCACATACCACGCGTGCAACGAATCGATGCCGATATCAAAATACCACAAGTGGAACTGGTTTGCTATTTCAAGCTGATTTGTTATCGATTGAGATGCTCGCTGTAAGCGCAAGCTTCCGAACTATATGTATACATCCATTTGTTTCTTCCATCGCTCGGGATTTCGTGGCTGATTCCGAGAAGTAGCAGTGAGAAAAGTAAATTTCGTGTTCCCCGGATTAATTGAAGTGTCATGTGTTACATCAACAATATTGATGTAACTGGGAATAAGTTTTATGTGAATGAAACATGGTATTGCATGAATGAATTTAGCTGGAATTTAATGCCCAATCGATTAATTTAGCCAGGACTTTTGGGAATTGAATTGATGGATCAGTTGGGAATTTTATGAATGATATTACTAATAGTCACCTGAGGATTCTGAGCGTATTGTACTTGGCCGCCACGAACAGGTCCGCGCGCGGGCGAACCCACTCTAATAGCGGATTGTTGCTGGTAATTCCGAGATCCATCCAGCGGTGCCTGAGTAGGTTTCCTGTAAAGCTGTAATAAAACACATAGCAATTACGACGACCGGTTACACTGATATCGAATCGTTGCGCAATAGATTGCCGCGGATTCTACTCTCTCGAGTTGCTCTCAGCCTACAAGCTCTATTGCCAAGGCGGGCACTTAAGGTGCCGGAGGAAGAATGAAAGCTGTCATTGAAGTTTTAAGGCGAATGACAGATACAGATGCAGTCGATCATAATTTAGCTCTTACACTCGTGCTGAACGAGGCATCACACAAATTGAATATGTGCCGATCGTGCACTTGTGAGTTGAAAAGGTCACTGACCCCAGTGCTAGGCTTAAATGAAAGCTATACAATAATTGATACTTGCACTGTATCGTAAACTTTTAAAGTAACTGTCGAGAATTTAACATTCGACGATAATTTAATATGCAACATTTAATTTTCTATATAACACTTCCTCATAGTTTGCTTTTAATACTAAAGTTCATTAAGAGCTTGTCTTTCCTTATGTTTCGCTTGATACTAGAAACAAGAATAACCAGTCGAATATAGCTGTTATTCTGGAATTCCCTCTTCAATTAATTAAAAACCAGCATGGCACTTAGGAGGTTTTGCAGCACAGACACTCCAAAGCTTGGTAAGCGAAGGGAACATGAAATCTGTTTGGACGAAGCAGAGAAGTGGATTTGAACTTACTGCTTGCTGATTATTAGGAGTTCTGTAGATAGGCGAGGGGGATGGAGTCGGCGTGACTACATTATCTTCGTAGCTCGTATCACGGAAACCCTGACCGGAACTGAGCCCGGATGTGTACAGTGGTCCCAGGCTGGTGGCTTTTCCGGGGAAGTCGTATGAATTCTGTGCAGCTGCCGCGGCAGCTACTACCAGGAGGCCCAGCCAATACATTCTGAAGGGAAAGAGCCGGCGGGATGTCATTAAGAGAGCAAAAGCATAATTAATTTCTCGGCCATGAGAAACCCCTTTGCGAGCGCGAGTGTGTGCGCCGCCGCTTTCTCATAAATTGAAGGACTCGATATGGACAGCGGCGAGGGAAAGTGACCTTCCTCTTTCATATACATCTCGAAGCACTGCGGTTAAATCGATTTTAATCCGCACTCGAATCGGTAGTACTCGAATCTGGTTTTATTCAGTCATATGAACTGATCAGCTCTTATTTGACGTTTATATGTATTCTATACAACGAACTGACATTAATCATTGACTTTATGCATTTAATTCTAGTCCATAAATGCAGCTTGTAAAGATAATTGGAATGTACGTAGGACTTGACGTGCAGTTCATACATTCCTATCATAGTACGACTTTCACGAACTGGGCGGCATTTCTTGGAATGTAGGACTGAATGTCTGTTTCTTGTCATCGTAATAGACTGATCAAGCGCCCGGAGCAATAATTGCATGTAATAATTGAACCGATTTGTAGATACATGGGACGGAGTTCTCTCTAAATTTCACTGAAATCCGTTTTCTATTTAAACCCGTGAGACTTAATCCCATTAACCACCGCAGCAACGGCTGTACAGACACGCCGAATGGTCCACGCGCCCGTTACATTAGCTAATATAATTTGCAAACGGCGCGGCGTCCGTGTAAGTACACGGATGGGAAAGGCGCTGGAAAGTGCAAGCAAACTAGAGAAATAGGAGAAAAGCACGAAGCACGGGGAGAGAGCGTGCGCGCGGCATCTCTTTAGAAAAGGGATCTGGCCTCGCGGTGGCTTTTTTCTCCGCCGATTCCACCTGCAACGACGCTTAAATGCAAGTGTGTCGAGTGGCCGAGCAAGCGGTGACTTTAATGCCGATGACCTAGAATATATATAGATATACGCACTGCCGGCCGGAAGAAGGCCAGGGAGAAATGCAGTGAAATGCCATAATCTTACGCCGCGCGCGCCTCTCCTTCCAGTCCCGACGACGCGACTGCTGTGCTTCTCGGATTCACGCTCAAGATAGACTCTCGCTTTAGAAGCTCTTTCTTTCTTTCTATCATTATGTGCAGAAGATGTGGAAATCACTACCTCATTGCTCTTTTTTCAAGCAAAGAATTGATTTCTTCTCGGCATCACGGATGATTAGAATTATTGATTTAAAAAAACGGACTTGTTTTATTCACACTTTTAAATCTCTTAGTAACACGCATATTTTAGGAATTATTCCTTAGAACATCAACCCCAGTAAATAAGTATTTGCTAAAAAGCGCAACAGATTGATTATACTACTTGAATTAATTGCAGTATTTAACTGTACAATTACATAATTGATATTAGGATAATCATTTTACTCCAATTATGGTTTTACTCTAATACGACAAACTTGTTGACTGCCTCTGACTCTTCATTGGTAATTGCAATGTGCATTATACGATCATGCAGAATACGTTTATCGACGGTGTCATTAAATTCTGTTCTACTTGCCGTTTGCCTCGGCCACAAACAACTGACTAATTTCTTTTGAACTTCACTGAGTGAGCAGTCGCGCGGAATGGACGCCACTTTCCAACAGCATAAAACGCGGCGACAGTTTCACGATTCACTGGAGTCATCTTTCACGAGGCGATGACCATTCGCACCTGGACTTTCCACGAATTTGAAAGTTCGGTTTTATGGTTGCTAGAGCACCGATCCCGTCGAACTGTCGTCTACGGCAGCCAGTTTTTTACCAACTATTCAAAATCACCTAAAACACTCAGATGTTTTCCCAAACTGCTCGCTACCATTGAATATAAATTTAATTTCGCTTTAATTACAGTAAAGAATTACGATTAATTTGTCAGTCTCATAGTCATGCGAATTCTGTAGAAAAATGCAGAAATCAGAATGACGCCATTTAGAAGAGGCATTGAAGTGAAGAACACACACGTGCCTTTTGAAACTCTCGAGCCGTAAATGGGAGAAAATCAGGCTTCCAAGAAACGGCGGAGTTCTGTGGACAGGGAATGTTACGCCAGTATGTAGTAGAAACAGGGGCGGGCAGCGCGCGGAAAATGTGGTCGCAGTTAATGAGGGCTCTGTCTCGACCGCTATTAGCCGTAAATGATCAGACAGAACCAGCAATGGTTAAAAGGTGGTCTCGGACACCACCCCGGATCGGTAGTCTATCGCAAGTGAAAGTGAATGGGCCACGCGGGAAAAACGACCAAGCGGAGAAAAATCTCCGCAAACCTATCTGTATCGAGTGTCGTAGATCGTACTCTCTGCGAGCTTACGCGCGTCGAGCTGCATTCAGTCCGCCTCATATTTATCGGACTCGAGCGTTAACCTTCGCTGCTATGCTTTCGCCGTTACTTTATTCCTAGATTTGCATTTCAATCGCGGAACCGCTCGAAAGTGAAACTATCCATGAAATACCGGAAACTGAAAAATACTCTATGCTTCTTTTGAACATTCGAACTCTCTGCTTTCAACATCGTTTAACAATCCTACCACATCTACTTCCTTCCAATCTAACTGCAATGAATCAACCAATAAATCAATGTCGAAAGAATGAAATTCATTATCGCGCGTATGCGTGTAGACCTTTTGAAATTCCAATTACTTTCACGACTAATTGAGCCGCGAATGGAAGCCAATTTACAAGTCACGGGAGGATTGAAGTCGTTTTACTGGTGAAGCGGAGGCGCGCCGGCGTGGATTGTATCCGATTTCAACGTCGCGTTCGTCACGGCGGGCTTTTCATGGTGCGGCACACGGGCACGGCAGGGCACGGCGTGTATCTCGGGCGTCGGCAGTGCGGCCGTAACGAAATCGGAGCGTGGCGAGCGAGGCGACCGGCAGGGTTACCTCGGCGCGGCAAAGAAAGTATTGCATAATGAAAAAAGAGATAGTTGCCCGACCACTATAAACGCAGGGAACGCGGCTGTATAATATAATCAGCGGCGACCGCGGCTACACGTAACTGGCCGCGCACGCTCGCCTTCATGGGGGACATGGGGGACATGGGGACCGGCCAGACTCGGACATGCTCTTAAGGAAATCTGGAGCGCACTTTTGCAGCACCAGCAGCAGTCGCGCCGGCAAGACATTTTTCAAACCAGTAGACCGTCGCCTGCGGTATTTCACTGCTCTCCCATGGCTTTTACAGCCTCGCCCCACCCTTCCCCCTCGCCATGGAAAAAGTCAGCTATTCCTCCCGATATTCCCCGCTAATCCGTAAATTCCCCTGTGTTCCTTGTATGTGTACATATGCGCTCGCTCGACTTTCGACCACCTTTCTTTCTTTCACCGCTCGTTGGTGTATGTAGTTTGATGGTATAGCAACTCTCCGGTGAAATCTCTCGTGACCGATCATCATCGCTCATTGTTATAATGGGGCCGATTTTACTAGTTTGATAGACGCTCGATCGCGATGCCGTTTGATGTAATTGGGATAATCGAATGGTTGATCGTAGAGGATCGTATTTTCACTTTCGAGCTGATTGCCAATGGATTATCGTATTATGTGCTGTCCATGATGTGGTGAATCGATGTTTTAAGGATCGTGGAACAAAAAAAGCGCGTTGGAAAATATGTGATATGAAATATGTTATTGATTGGTGATTCAGATCTAATTATGATTTCGAGATAGTTGAACTAAAAATTCTGTACATGACAGACAAATGAAAACATGGCTTTCATGAATTACTAAGTATGAGAACTATTCGATCTTTGATTCATAAAACTTAAGTTATTTAATAGATGCTAGCCCGATTCATGCATGCGGTTTCCCTTGGGTCGCGCTTGAGCTGGCGCTAACTTTCCATGAAAGTAAAAGCGAACAATTAGTGCAACGATTTCAATCGAATGTGATGTAATAACGCGAGAGCGCAGCTCTTTAAGCAAACCAGCCCGCCCATATTCATGAAAGAAAGCGCCGATCTAGAAATGAACCGGCACGTACACAACTAATGATATGCCGAATACACACGCGCGCGATAAAGTCTTGCTTCCTGGATTTACCGGATTATTTCCAATGAATGTCTGCCGACTAGGAATACCAGCAGCGCAGCCGGTTCTCCCGTGCACATTTCTGCCCCACGTGTCATAACTGCCGCTCGGCCACGCGGAACGAGATTAATTTCGCCAGATTTTTCCGTCTCGCGCGCCAAGGAGCATTGAAACCGGCCGCCGCGCTCGACTACAATGATATGTTGATAGGCGGCAGCAGAGAAACTTGTGATTTATGATTGAACGGTGTGATAGCTATTCTGAGCAATTAGGCGAAGAGTGGGGAGAAGTGGGCACTGGAACAAAGGGGCCACGACCAAGTATAGAGGGTCCTTTGTCATGCAATTTTACGGGAATTAAAGCAATTATCACCTGTTATAAATAATGAAATCGTAACGAGCACTTTGTGAAGACTCACGTTTCAAAAATGATCGTCTTTTTAATTTGTTCTAAATAATACTCATTGGTAATTGAGCTTTGTGATTGTTCCTCTGCTGATCCTGAAGCTGATTTTCCGTTTATATTCGAACTACTTTCTGGCAAACGTGTGAAAATGTATCACAGTTAACCACATGGTTGGATGTGAAGGTTTCGATTGATTTTACATGTACTTATCGGCCGACGTTTAACTGCGTATTCAACTTCGGTCACATTCTGCGTCGGACTGTCACAGATCTCAAGAAGGAAAGTCACAAACGCTCGGCACACGTGAAGCGAAAGGCAGCTGCAGTGCGACGACAGCCGGCTTTTGCGAGGGTTTCACACTTGCACTGTCCAGTTTTCGTCACAATCTTTCTAATTTACCGAGTTTACTGGCCACGACTCCTCCATTCGTAAGCGTACTTCGTTCATTACACCACTTACCTGTCAATGCGAAAGGTAGAGGAGTAACAGGATTCAGATCCAATTGACAACATACACTCAACTATCTCGGCCTCGCGCTATACCGGCATTCTCTTATATAGCTTGTTCCACTGAAAGTTACCTCCACCAGGTGATTTCTGGATTCGCTTCACTTCGGGGTAGAGCACGTGGTGGGAGGATCGGATCGGTACGTGCTGAAGTACAGCCTGAAGTACGGACGACGCCCAATGTCGACTGCACACTGAGAACCTCCTCCAATCATTTCCTTCTGATTGCCCGATGCATTTTTATTACCCTCACTGGGGACTTTCAATTTTTCATTTCCCGCTCGATTACTATTCAGCAGATCGAGTTGGTCATTATTTTTCTAACCGTTTATAGCTAAGATATCAGTTATTATACAGTAATACATGAAAATCTTTTTGTTTTAGATGTTTCAAAACGCCAGCCGCCTTCACCGCACTTATTCCCACATCCTTCAACCATGAACAGAAATTGCATCTCCTACACAACACAAGTGGCTAATTATCATTCAAATTACTGGAAGATGATAGTGGTATACACGCCTCTGTAAGCTATGATGAGTCCTACAGCCCACCGATTTTCTGGATCATATAGCGTAGAGATGAAATGGAAAGATCCCGTGTAGGAGTATGTGCATAATTAGTATCTATTCATCATTCTATTTTACGTTTGGCCGTTTTGCCGACCTCTGCAATTACCTTTCACGGAAAAAGTCGTATTTCGAGAAAGAAGAGCGATGAATTATGCACGCTCCGATGAAATCCTTGCGTGTGCCCTACCCTCGATCATATCGTATTCGGAGGATGATCCGGAGCCGATCACTTCCGCCAAGAGTCATTATTGTTCGACGGAATCGAATGAAACGAGGTGAGGTGCGACTTTCTATTATGTGACATGAGAAACCGTCTCGTCAAGTAGGTCATCGTCTTTCGGCGCCGAATTTTATGTTTACGGAGGAACTGCGCGTTATCCTTTATTTATATCCTGTCCTTTGGCCTGGCCTTTATTCTCCATCCGCCGCCACTACATTCCGTTCATTAATTATCTACTGATATATTAGTTTTCGATATGGGAGGTTAAACGATATAAATTCCGCCGATAACTCCGAACTTCCGATACGTGTTATTAATTTGAACAGCTCTGTGAACTCGGTGCTATATTAATCGTGGCACGTGGCCCCGAATAAACATTTCCCATCTTGAGTAAACATTTTTTTTTGAACCAATTAATCGTCACGACGACGCGACGGTTCTCCCGACCTGCATATCACCTGCCTTCACGTTTCTTCTCCTGGTGCGAGCGCGATCTTTAATTGAATTTCACTTAAATCACCTTTTGCGTAGTGCGGCGATGTTCAAATCGTGAAAGTAGGTTGCTCGTCAGACGCGTTTAATGCAATTAGATCTCGCGCGCTCTTACAATTGGCGGAGAAGAGGATGCGCTCGATCAGGCGGCATGTTTTGGCTCGATGCCTGTCATTCACTTGCAATTTGCAACGCGCTCGCTGATAAGAGGACGAGGCTGAGAGGTCGAGGGTGCGATATGGGGTTCGATATCGCATTGTGCTCCGAGTGGAAAATACAACATAATGGAGATATTGGTCTCGTGCGGCAGTCACGAGACCGGTTGACAGAGTCATTAAATGCAAAGAGACTAGAACGCGACAAGCCGGGGATCGCGTTAAGACTTCATTCGTTTTTCAGATCAGTTCTTTTGCAGAAATTATTCAGTTACGCAACCGGTCACTCTCGCACGCCGGCCACCACCTTTTGACAATATTCGCCTGCCGTTCATAAGTTCATTGCGACCGTGCGCGAAACTAATCACTACATGAGTGACGGCCAAACCCGAGATCCTTTGCTCGGGCGCATGCGTGCCATGAATTATTCATCGGGCATTTCTAATAAATGCAAGCGTAATTTTCTAGTCGGCGAAAAAAGCGGGGATCCAATTACTTCAGCATCCACTCCTAACCGAGTTAAAATGGGAAACCAAAAATAATTCGAAAGTAAACAATTACACCCTACTCTCAAAGCGGCGTAAAAACAACTAGAAGATAGCGTGGTAATCGGAAAGATATCATTGAAATAATCGGAAAGATATCATTGGGATTCTCCGATGGATACTTTAGAACCAAGCTACCATTGAATTTGCAATCATTGAAGGCCGTTTGCACGAGACTTTCAAAATGGATTTTCTGAATGAAAGTGGAGCTCCACGAGTGGAAAGACCCTCGGTTCGAAGGGAGGTACTCTTTATCATAGGATCGGCCGAGAGAACGAAAGCGAGATTCGAGTTGGTGGTTGCGAAACTTTCAATCTCCTTTTCACGGAACACGCGTCCTGGCATGGGGCATGGGGCGGGCGGTGGTGCGGCCGGCGGCGCGTCGAAATTCCATGCACTGCTTAGCGCGTAATTTATTGAAATCGTATGGAAGCAGAGCGGCTCCGAACACTTTCTTTCGCGCAAACTCGACCGGCGAAGGTCATTGTTTTCGCCGCGTGCCGGAAACCGAGAGTTCGAGGCGAAGGCGAGCCGTTTCTGATGCCAGCGGGCTGTCAGAAAGTGACATGCCCACTCGATGTGCTGATCGGCCGGCAGGAACGGTTGCGACACCGCAGAAATGACACCATTTTTGACATTTCTGAAGGACTCTCTGCCAATTTCGATTGAATCATAATCATGTTATTCTAAAAAAACTCTCTTCCAACTTCCAAGTAGAAAGCGGATCAATGACATTGCCAGGCTACTGGGACTAAATTTCTCCAAGTGAAACGCTTATATTATTTAATCCTTCGACGCTCGGGCGCATTAAATCCTATTTCAAACGTCACAGCAGCAGCACAAAAAACTTGAAAGTGATTCGTCAGGAACTATTGCAAGTTAAAGATTCCAAATCGACTATTATCGACCTGTTTAATTATCAATTTCTAATTCCTTCGAGAGTGTCTGCTTATTGCAATGATCAGTATCGAAATCTGGTCGTCACAGCGTTGATTGAGAGTGGCAATATGTTACACAGGTGACCGGACGAATTCTGTACAATAAAAGTGAAAAGTGTGCCAATGTCCTCCTTGAGACTGGTTCCATTTAACGGATTTGGACTGGCCAAATGTACGAATGGAGTGCAGGAGGGCCAAGATAGAGGGCGAAAGGACTTTCTCCCATGCACCTACCGAACGCCGGTGAAAGTGTTTCTCTCACCTCAACACGCTAACCGAATATTGGCCATTCTATGTACAGCGATACTCTCCTTCATCGCACGATAGTTGGCTCAACAGAGAGGCTCAGCCGCACGCAATGCGCCTATCTCCCTTCCTCCGCTTGCGTTCATAAATCAGCAGCAGTTTAAAAATAGGGAATCACGCGAGTTGATGTAAGTCTCACGAGAAATTTCTCCGCTCGCGATTACTTAAGTGTAACGACTCGCCGGAGGCCGCGCCAAAAAATCATCGCCCACCGATAACCCCGCCCGATGACTTTTCTCATTCCAGGGCATTCCGGGGCAGGGAATTCTACGGCGTCCAGTCATTATACCAATGACCGGCCACCGCCTTGATAATGCCAAGTTCTGGAGAGAGGCTCTGATCGATCGGGATAAGAGAAAGTCCAGGG
Organism: Crossocerus cetratus; assembly: GCA_963675795.1. Taxonomy (NCBI): domain Eukaryota; kingdom Metazoa; phylum Arthropoda; class Insecta; order Hymenoptera; family Crabronidae; genus Crossocerus; species Crossocerus cetratus. The sequence goes on along the minus strand of OY776664.1, from coordinate 4,714,932 downwards.
AAAAATGTAATGTAACACTCTGTCCTTCGAACATGTACGAGTCCTTGCTCCGGCTACAGTTATCCCTTACGTCAGAGCCCACTCGATATTAGGTCCGAGAATGATTTCGATACAGATCCACTTTTCTTCCTGCTCCTAAAATGGAGAGTCGTGATATAAACGTCATGCGATACAGCTGTTCATTTTAGAGTTAGTCGCAGTATATATGTCACGTTCAAAAAGAAACTAGTTACGTCTTATTCGTGTTGTATTTGTAAAATGATTTTTTTATTACTCTTTCAGTGCTCGAAATTCTATATCTCTCATATGAAGATAAAATCACTTATTATAACATCCTTTTGCAAATTAACTAATTGCTGTATTCGGCTATCGCGTTCCCCTTAATTTCCGCAATCTCTAAATAAAGTTTGGAAGTTGCGGCTGCGTAAGTATTGAAAACTGATTACCCCACCTCATCGGTAATGTTGACAGTGACTATAAAGCGGTAAGAAAACTCTGCGTATGTACAGCGAGAGACCCCTGGGTTTGCCTTGCGGATATACTGGAAAATACGCTGCGTGTGCGAGCCTTTTCACTCAGCTGGCAGCCGGTCTCCGCGTCGGTAATTACAGGAAAGCTTTTAACATGATTTGTTTAAACACATGCTTCGCTAAGGAGCTTTCGCTCGACAGTAAAAGCGCGCATGGATTAATTTGATTCCTTCCTGCGGTCCGCTCTCTGCCTACTGCCTTAACTCCCGCACTACGTTTTATCCTTTAAAAATACACGAATTCACAATGCGTTGTTACGAAATTCAATTGTACTATTTTTTATACTGAAGTCCAATTAAATGCTTTCATCGATTTCTTTGTTTTTCACGTATACAGTGTTATATTGCTTGATATGTTTGATGTGGATAAAACAGCTTATGAAAACTATTATAATTTATATGTTTACAGACATACAAATTGAAAAGATCTATATAGAACAATCCGTTATTGAAAAGTTATTGACATTATGTTGAATTGTGTATTGAATATTTGTGTGACAAATCACTTATATGATGGTAATTTTGGTATTTATTAGGAACTTTTTTCTTCCTATAGGGTAAATGAATACGTATGGTAGGTATAAGTTGCAGCCGGCAGAAAGTCAAGACACTGCCAGGACTAAATTATTTATCATCCTGCGAAATGTTAGCTCCCCTAGGGAGAGCCAGAGGATGATCTTCGAGGAAAGATACCATCCATCAGCCACGGTTACAAAGTCCCGCATTATGTTTTGCGATACTCGTTGCATTTTCCGCTGCGATCGACGTCTACACAAAGCGAGATTTTGTCCTGGACAAAATGTCGGTTCTGTTCTTACTTTCTTTCATTTCTGTTCTATTACATTTTCCGCTTCCCTTTTCCTTCTCTTCGTTGGACATCTCCCTAGGCAAAGGCACGTTTGAAAGTTTGCATTTAATGCTTGTAGAGGGTTCGTGTAATGTTTGCCAACACCGCGATTTAAGGATAACTAAATGAAAAATAGACCCGACATTTGTGGACAAGGCGATGATTGAGCTCGAGCGTATCGTTTAATTTGATCAATGGGCGATAAATCTGGAGAATTTGCTTACGGAAAAAGAGGTTGGATATTGGCTGGGAAGCGAGAGCCACGAAACTGGAGGGTTCTCAGGGAGAAGTCTGAGCCGGAGGCGCGTCGAGACAGGAAATTTGATGAGGGTGCGAGTGGAAGAAAAGAAATACGTATTTACAGAGGAACAGTCGTCCCGGGGCGATAAAGCCTCTCGGTTAGAGGAGGAAGGCGGGAGGGAGAGAGGGTTTGGCCCTCAGGAAAATGGCCTCGTTTGTTTCTCAACCCTCATCCACGAGCTTTCGTCAAGGCGTCAGTGGTCGCCGGAACGTGTCAGGGTCACCCAGTGGATTTGCCCTCCGCGCCCAGCCGAGCCGAGCCAAGGAATTTTGCCTCGGCCGATTTATCGGGATCGATTGCCGATGAATCGCTTGCGAAATGATGCCATCGGATAACGCGCATTCCCCACGAGCTTAATGCGATCGGTTCACCTCGTGGCAGTCCGATGAAATAAGTCCTTGCCAACATTCCTCCGGATTGATTCGCCCTTTCCTCGACTTACGCGAACGCTCGGATGCGAGTTCCCTTCGGAAACGATAACAATTCAATTTCATCACTCCGATACGCTCGCGCCTCTGCCTCTATCCGGCAAGAAATCAGGATCGCCGAGCCAATGAATGGAATATTACTGCGGTAATATTCTGGCGAGAGTCCCTGGCGAAAGTCCCGCTCCTCTTGCGAAAATGCTCAAGTTTTCAGCAAGTTGACACGCTTCGTTGATTATTGCGAGAGTTGCTCTCCTCGAGGACGGCGGATACCTTAACTGTCTGCTGTTGCCGGCTCTGGTCGATACCCGCCGGCCATCCTCGCCGAGTTTCTGTCTTTCAGGTAAGAAAGCTTGTTTGCGGTCAGAACGTGCTGCGCGCCTCTCAGAGGAGCTTACGGGAGAGTCAAGCTTTAGGAATAATGAGATGCCCCAACCCCCAGCCGCCCGCTCTTCCTTTGACCTATTCTCCATCACCTGCTTCAACCGGCTTTCAGCTTGCGACCGCATGAAATGATCAAGCTTCGATCGTTCTCAGCTAGAAGCGGCCTATTGACTTGTATAAAAAGCCCCCGGCGAATCCAAGTGGCTCCTATAGCCCTTAGATAAAATCAAGCCGACGAATTCTGGGAAAGGGGGGACACAGTAAATGGGCCGCCCAAAAATATATCAAAAGTGATGTCTCAAGTCGGTTAGATCATCGACTTCTGAATCAGGGCACAGCTATTAATTTTCTTACACTAAAAATTATCTAAAAATATGATCAAATGATCAATCTTTGTAGAAATATTGCGATATACGTATTCATATTATATCATACATATGTATGTAAATATTTTCTAACGCATAAGTTTATTAAATAGTTCTCCCCGTGTTCCCTTTCAGGAAGAAGTATAACACAAATAGAAAGGGGCGAAGTCTCCCGTACATTTTGTCAACGCACGATAACGGTAGCGGCGGAGGGGGCCAGGGGGGAAGGCAGCAGGAAGTCGGTGTATTAAAATTCTAAAGTTTTCGCTAGCTCGAAGAAGGAGACTTGAAACTTGAAACTCGGAAGACAATGAAACGCAAAATTATGTTAAAAAGCCAGCGCCGTCGGACAGGTACGCGCGGGAGAAGGTGGCGCTACTCGGATAAAACTTATTCTGCTTATCTCTTTCTTAGATGGAAATTGTCCGGGCTCGCTCGTAGCACCGGCAACTCACTTCGCCGACGTACTTTCAGCATGATTTTCCGTAAGTTCGTTTTTACGACTTCGGTAACGTCAAATACTCGCCAGCGCTAGTTTGGCAGGTGTATAGAAATTATAGTTTTGATTTTCAGCGAATAAACGCCAATTGCAAAGGCTGCCATTCCAGTCAAGCTTGACATGGTTAAATAGTTAATGTCAAACCTGTTTGGCAATCGATTGACAGTCGCTAGTTGCAGGTGTTGCCATTCGCATAATTATATTCCTATGGAATTTGGGGGAACAGAAATCTAGTGATCGGCTCGCTTATGATTCTTTTTAGAATAATTTAACCGAGCCAGAGGCTCGACTGGAAGGTATTGATTGGACTCCGAGAGTTTCTGCAAAGTAAACTCCATTTTCCAGTTGTCTTCTGATAAATCTCGTCGGTCCTTCCGAGTCATGGCAAAGTTTACGTATTCCCCTTTAACTTGAACTTTCAACAGGTGTCCGCAAAGTGTTTTCTGTTAGTTTGTTGACTCATCATCGGTAACTTCGTGATATCGAAATAGTGTAATCCCAGTAATACCTATTCTACTCGAGGGCCTGGTTTCATGAATCAAACATTTATCTGGTATTCTGGTTGCAGAAAGCAAAACCGCAAGCAAACTTTTTGCTCGGGTAGAATGAATGCCCATCCAAAGAGAAGCTTGGCTGTATGTTGTGTACCAGAAAGTCATTGAAACGTTACTCTCAGCAAGATATCAAAGTCTGCGACACATTTTGGGGTCGTCCTGTATTACCAGGAGGGCGGAAGGGCACAGTGCGATCAACACTCGGGCAAAAACCTTTGGGCGAAATGTCGGACAAGGCGGCGCTCGTTCATCACTTTTTTAGAGGACTTGGAGCGAGCGAACCAACGAACGCGCGCGTGCCTTCGCAGCTTTCTGCTGAATATTTCCGGCTCGTAAAGCCAAACAGCGAGTGCATGCATCCGGAAACGATTTAGCCGGCTTTGCACAGATTCCAGGATACACGTGCCCACTGTAAGCCCGTAATCTCGCAAGGAAAAGTCGCCGGGCGACAGTAAAGCAAGTAGAACAACGGTCAACCTGCTGCTAGGTGAATTTCATTGGGCGCTTTCTTGCCGATGAGATTAGTGCTCGATTTCACTCTGCTTCTTTCTTTCATACTGGGAAATCGTTCACATCCCGAGGAACGGAATTTTCATAAACTCATTATTCATGCGGACGAATTACTCTCCAAGTTGGATGATTAGTGAGTGGGAGTTCGCAGGGAACATTCGGAGAAGCAAGCACTGGTGATCAGCGTGCGCCCGTCTTAAAATCGCGGAGCCAAGGAGCCAAGGAGCCAAGGGGTTACCAGGAGGCGGCCGCTCTTTTTATTGGCGGCGATAAACATTTTTATAGACCTCACGCGAATTACTAGTTTTTACAGCTCCATAGACCGATCTCGGGCGTCTGAGGTTCAAGCCGGCGTTCTCCACCTCCCCGAACCCGGTACCGCGCGACACCTTTACCCAGCTTTCCGCTCTCCTTATTCCCGCGACGTCCCACTCGTGACGAACTTTCCCGACTCTTGGCAGAACCCACCCCCCCGCCATTGATCTCCGAGGAAAACTCGTGGATATCAGCCAAACGGCGTTACGTGACTTCCGCTTTTATTAAGATACTCTATTGTTTCGCCGGTAGCGGCGGACCACTCCTCCGCCATCTGCCCTTTCAAACTTGTTAAAGAATGCGTCCTATGTATGCAAATCGCACGAATGTATATTCATGTTTCGAGCGGCCCATCCTCGACCTTCTCGAATAATTCACAGCGAGGTTTTATGCAGATTTTGCATTACGCTTTTTTCGAATGCCGAGATCCAGAAGGGACTCGCCCTCCTCGTACAGAAAGTCCCTTCATCAGAGAGTATAGGGAATTTTTGATTGATTGAGGAAAATCGTGGGGGGTGGATGTTAGAGACTAGAGAGTAGAAGAGCAACGGCAAGCAGGCTTGCAGAGTAATTCTACGGGGAAATATTAGCACCTCTCCACAGAGAAACTAATTAATGAAGGTTTGATATTGTTCGATGGATTTAATTAAACTGTAGAGCTCGCCGAAAATGTCAGCGAAGGTTGAAGGGTGCCCTCCTACGTGTCTGATTCAGTACGAAGGGTCGAAGAAGTGTCATTGGGAATGGCGAATCAAACATATGCGTGACTATACCAGAGCCGGACAACACAGTGTTAATTGTCGAAACTCCAACACCATAAACGTATTCACTGGCCATTAGCGTGTCGCGATAAGTTTTCGCGAAAGGGGCGTTCGGTTAGGGAATCGAACGTGTCAAGGATGTCGATGAGAGAAGGGTGGAGTTGAAGGATGACGGGAATCCAGCGACGGAACCCAACAGCCGGCAGCTCTTATGGCGAATCTGGAACATCTGAAGCTTCGGGAGGTTGTTCAGCCATGCGAAATATTCGTCTTGTATGACGGGAGCATCCAAATTGAGATTCGATCGATTTCATACCACACATATTCTTGCGCTTCGGCTCCTTTGAGTTCTGGTACGATTCCTCTCTTAAGTCTATTCTTTGCGTCGGAAATAATAATTGACTTTGTTCCTCCTAGTAATTTCATAATATTCCAACAAATTAATCAGAACGAAACCATCCAAGTTCTTATTCTACTTGCTAAGATATCGAGTTCCGTTCTGTCACTCCGTCGCGTCGGTTGTCGAATCGGTGGTGTTTACTGTTTCTTGGATAAGTAAGCTGGCACACGTGCGCGCAATAAGCAGATGCTTTTGGAGGCTAAGGTAAGCTCGATCCAAGTTATATTCCGAGTGGAAAACACGGAAAGCAGAGTGAAATCACGTAGCAGCCACAGTAGCGAGGTTGCGGGTGCAGTTGGCGGTTCGGGTGCTCAGTATCAGTATCACCCATGGTTCAAGAGCCATAAAGGTTATCGCCGTTAGGAAGCACGAGCTCTCCATGATACTATAGTTGTGTCTGGCAGACTAGCTCACGTTTCTACTTTGGCCCAGCTCTGCTGGGAATTAGCCGCTCGATGCTCCCGAGCACACACACTCTCCTCGCGCTTCGCCATCCAAGTCCCCCGAACCCTCTTCTTCCCAGTCAGATTCCTTCCCATCGAATTTAACAGGTGAAAGAATCCACGAGATTCTGCCCAACTTGCGAGACACAACTTTCTCCAAGTACCTACCACGTTTTTATCGAGTGAAATGGCTGCCCTGTTGCCCGAGGGATACCTCATTTCGCCGACAAATGGCTTGCTCGCTCATTTTCCACAATTCGGCCTCCGACCAATCGAATAAACTTGGAGATGAGAATAATTGGATTGGCGGATTTCGGTTAGTTTTCATATCAGCATTTCGCGTGACCCGAGAAACCTTCCGGAAAACCGTCTCACTCCGAATTCTCTCTCATGCGCGGTTTCGCTTTTCTCGCGAAGGACCTAGTTATGGAAAAATGCTTTCCTTCCCCTAGGCATCCTCCCGCCCCGATTCCATGCATTATAACGCAACTCCCTTTGTCATGGGAAAAGAGGATTTTCACCTTTCGCATTGGCCACGTTCTTCGCTGCGACAAAAGCTCTCAGTTTTCATTAATTTTCATACTATTAGTAATGACGAGCGGTTACTCCAATAGATATAACCGTAAAAGAATTCCCAACAAAATTGCATTGGAAATTATACGCTTAGGCTTCGAAATCTATTACATGCCCTTTAGTTTCATGATTATAGTTGATTATTTCCAGCCGACGCACATGTATTTGGTCGGTGATAGTGCACTCGTGATGCACCCGTTAAAGCGTCCACTCCAATTCATTCAGGCCAGCGATATTGATTGCAGGCTTGAATTAGTCCGTCCTATCAGCTCACTATTACTCAATTTAACGTCGGTCGTGAATGTTTCATTAGGTACAATATTTTGCAATAACCCGTTGCTCAGTAACCGATTGATTCCCATTTCCAACTATGTATATCGATTCGTAGTACGTGCATGCATCATGAAACGTGTGATACCGAGCTTTTAGCCAAATACAACGAGGATTGACTGTTTATTTCGCAAAATCCCGACGACAATTTCGATTGCGGAGCGCAAGTGTCGATTATTGTATAATTTTTGTCTAGACTTTATTATCATACGAAGTATGATTTTTGTGCCTTCGTTTGGTTAAACAGGAAAACGGTATTAAGGGAGAATGCAGGATGAAGATGTTAAATGGTACTTGGGAACGATTATGTAGCAGAGAGTGGTCAGGGTGCTTGGCTAGACAATCCATATTGGATTAGTAATATGGAATATCGAATGCGCACCGAATTGCTGCCTGTCCTAGGCAGACACGCAGACAGGGAGGGAGAGCGAGGCAGGAAGCGGCCGGATGCATCAAATGTACTAAATGTGTCGTGATAGCGTCACTCACAGGACGCGGCCCCGGTAATTCTGGCCCCCAAGATCACAGGATTATTCCATCCCGTTTCGTGTACATCCCCAAACCCACCGGCCCCTTTAACCTCCCACTGAGTCATTTTCGAAATTGCCTTTTCACCCGCTATTTCGAGTCGCGTATCTCCTTGGCAGCTAGCTCAGATAATCGAGGATGGTTCAATCTGCGGCAGACTCCCTTTCATGTGGTATGCAGCAATTTCGCGAATGACAAGCATAATTCGTGTTTCCATAAGATTAATAAGTGGGAATTAATTTTTAATATTTGAAGGGTACCATTGTGACCAATTGCTTTCTGAAATTCTCGGTGACGATTCCACTGGGGGAATCGAGTGTTAGTTAATCAGAGAACGATCGCAGACTTCTCTTTGCAGGCAGGAGCATTAAGCGGAGAGAAAGGGGAGCATTTGTCGAGGGAAGTTCATCAATGTATGTGCCGGCGAGTAGTATTTGAAAAAAAAAAAGGAGGAACAGAGTTTCGCGATCAGCGTCATCCGAGTGGAATGGAACGCCCGGTATCACCAGGCATTACGGAAATGCCAGGGGAGCCGGCGTGTAAACGAATTTCCGTGTCACGTGCAATTCCTCCGCGCTATAGTCGCCGCGTCCTCGCTCGCACCCTCTCTCTTTCTTTCGCGGACACCTTCCTCCTTTTTTCCCCCCAGGCATCATCCTGTCCCGGTAGCAGCATTCAGCCCCGAGGAAATAAAATAAGAGCACCGCCTTTATTTTTACTCGGCGGCCCGGACTAATTTGATCTCGCGTTCGAAGACACACTTTGAATAAAGGCGCCATCCTCCCCTCCCTCTCGCTTCCTCTATGGACGCGCGCTCCCGCGAGTTACTGGATTCCAGCTCGCACTAATGCCACCCGGAGAACTCGAATGCCACCTTTACTCTGGGAATGTTCTCGCCTCTCAAAAGTGGAAGTAATTCCTCGCCCCCGGGGGAGGGGGAGGGGGTGCGAATCCGCCGATGGAGATGCGAGAAATAGAAGAGGATCGGACCTCCCGATCCGCTCTTTGATGTGTGTTTTCCTTGGCCCGACGAAATCCGGCGGGAAAAATCGAAAAAAGCTCGGTTCTATCTCCGACACGTGTACATATATACAACCAGGCGAAGCTGCTTCCTCCGGTCAAGTTATGCGCTCGCATTAAAGCGGGCGATCAAACTTTCTTTCAGCGGCGTCGGGAAGCAGAGGATCTCGAGTGAAATATGCAGGGGCTCCATTAAAGTGCAGTTAGACCAGCATAGAATTACGTAGGCGCGAGGAGGCTCGCGGGTTAAATCGATTACCATTTCGCTCGATGGCCAGTGCACAGCTTGCGCGGGAATCGTGACGTCGCATAAAGTCAGGGCTTCGCGGGGCCGAGCTCTCTCCGCGCGTCGAGGTTTTATTTCGCCCAGTTGCTCGCCCGTGGAATGCAAACATTCGGTTTAAAAGTAAGAAACAGCAGCGACAGCCTGCGCAACGTGGCGGCCGGTTGACTCGGCCGGGGAGATCCGAAACCACATGAATTTTCCTTTGCATTAATGAGGCGCTGCGAGCGCAAGCCAGTACACACATTTCCCGGCACGTTTTCGCACGCCGCCGCCGCAAGAGCTTCCCCCCGCTCCCGGCACTGCTGCTGCTGCTGCCGGCCTCGTAAAAGCTTTGCGGGTCCGAAAGGGTCCGGTCCATGTTTTGCATCCACTTTTGCGCCGCACCCTCCGCCCCCCATGCCCCCCATGGACGACCGGCCATGGCTAGAATCCGTTTTACCTCACCTTATTTGCCCCGCGCCTATCCACTTACCTACTACACACTGCGTGCTCCTTTCCTCTCGCGCATTCCGCCGTTTGCTCTTTCTCTCCTCGGTTAATGTACTGGTCGCTGGTACATACATATAATTAGCGAATGAATGAACAGCCGCGCGCTGTGTTAGCTGTCAGAATTTCATTTGCCGCGCTCGCCTTTGCCGCCTTAATTTCACCCTTGCAATATCTTTCTGCTTTGTTTTGGGGAGAACAAGCCGCGAGTCTCTCTGGATTTTTTAGCGGGCGATCTTGAAGCAGGCAAGTTTAGTCGGCTGGATTTCTCTTAATAGATTTTCATGAAAAATGAACAAAGTATATTCTACAGGCTGAAAATAACTTCACTAGAAATGCAAGAGTGTAAATCTAACGAACTCCCGCGAGATCTTTCTTTATCAATGCACGTAGCTCCAATTGGCTGGCGAGAGTGGTGGCTCCATTGTCAGGCGCACTCTTCTGGAACAGAAGCACATTTCAGCCGGCAGGATCTAGGAGGTCTCGGCTACATCGGCTGGCAGATTGATGTAATTTAGCATTGAATATGCGCGAGCATCCGTATGCCGGGGGAGCATCGTTTTATGTCTCGCGGCCGAGTAAAGGGAGAGACGCGCTGCGAGAGATCGTGGGGCGGGCGGGCGGAATATGCTAAGAGTACTTTCCATCGGAGAGGTGCACGCAGTCTGCATCTTTGTAGGCTCTGACTTAGATAGAGCTCGTCGTCCGAGGGGGAGGAGGTGGGGGTGGAGGAGGAGGCACTTTTCCGAGCGTCGTACTTAGATATTAGTATGCGAAGAATAGCAGATGCCTTAGAAAGGTTGGAAGACTGGCGGGCGGGGGGTGGTGGGTGGCGGAGGGTGAGCGCGCACGGCAAGCTCTCTCGGTAAACTCTCGAGGCTTTCCTATCGACGAGCTTTCGGCATTGTGCCGCGTGGCTGGCACACGGATACTAGGCTGTGCAAGTAAATACCATGATTGATGGGGTAGAAACAGCCCTCGAGACTCGCCCCGTTCGGTGCCCCTGGCGCTGCTTCGGTTTCCTCTTGCTTCGTCATACGCTCGCGGCCTCTTCCTCCGCTACCCTCTTCCCACCCTTCTATACATGTATATAACTTGCCACGCTCACAGAGACGAGGGTTTCGCGAGAACTTTACAAAGAGGAGGCCATAATGGACCGAGGATCGGCCGATTTTCCACGCGAGCCCCACTTCCACCCCCCCAGCTTCAACCCTCGTGGCAGCCTAACCACTTAACACGCCGCCCATCGCGCGGGGCTTATTGTTTGATTGTTCAATGGCGCGTGCCGTGATCGGCGTATCTCTATCGCTCGCCCGATCTTAGCGTCGAGATCGCCCCGATGCTCGGGAATCATCCCGTAAACCGGCTCTTGAGTCCTTCATCCCCGCACCTTTCACTGTATATTCTCGCTGGGTAGACTTAAGGATGTATTCGAGACGAATGTACTACTTTACTCGGGGAGAGTTCAAAATGGTAAAGAAGTGGATGAAATTTTGTGGGGAGTTCCGAATAGATTTATAAACCACTTCATGCAATTTTAGCCAGTTCTTACCATTTAGAAATTTCGCTAAGTAAGATTAATACTAATATGTGTTTCCAAAACATCCTTTAGAAAGACTCCTGGTTAGTTTATGCGAACGGGTTTGTTTCGAATTGATTATAGTAACAGAGTCGAGGTTTTAATTGATCGTGAACGAATTAGAGTATGAACCCACTTCATGATTTATAAAAAATATCCCCTATAGTAGTTGGGAGTAAAGATTCATAAAATGACAGAGCGTGCTCGATCCCGCGGCGAAGTGCTTTCTTTCCCTCATCGATCCCAACCGACAAATACAATCAGAATGGTGAGTAAATGATTTTCGCCGAGGACTGGCGATTGCTGCCGGTAATACTGGGGCGTGAAGTAAAGCCGGTAATACAGCCTGGAGCTGCGTTATTCTCAATCCTTTTCCGGATGTCTTAAGAAGAAGTCCATTAGTCGCGATTATGTCTGAAGGCATTGGAGGAGTCGGCGAGGGGGGAGAGGACGCCTGTTCCTTTCAGGATTTATGATTACTTGGAAAGAACACGGTGCTTCCCTGCCCGTTTCTTTTCTCCCCGGACGACGACACCCGCTCGCTGAAAATACGACGGCATCACCTGCCGCCGCTTCGATTTCGAATTAATCCAATTTCCTCGTGCGAACACCGCCCGGCAGGGAATTCGTTGGCTAACAAGTCGAATGCAAAGCCGGCTGTAATCGAGAAAACTGAAGTCCGAAGACTGCGATTATAGCCGCGGCTGCAGTCGAGGATCGTTACACGCTCGCTGCGAGCTAACTGTATCGAATTGGGGCGAGCCGAAATCAAACCGAATCGGGCCAAATCAAATTGAACACAAATTGCGAGGAGTAGGGTGCAAGCCGCAACATCGGTGTGCGGATAATGAGCCAATCCAATTGTTCAATCCACGAAACGTTTATCCTTCCCTCAAGGTCAATTGATTTGATTGTAATAGTTAACCAAACGTTCCCGGGAAGCCCCTGCACCCTCGCGAGCGCCCGCGCGATTACCGTGGCAGAACTTTTTGGTGGTCGTGAAATCAATGGACTGCGAGCTTGAATTAATGCCCCGATTGTTTCGGACGATAGTGGAACTCGAATAGAAGTCTCCTAGAAGCCCGCGCTCTAGCTACTGAAGAAGCAATAACAGTACGACTCGTTCAAAGACCAATTTGGAGGTGATCCAATTAAAATTTAGACTTCCATTACTCGCCACTTTTTCATTCCCGCTGACTAAAAATTGTTCAGCATTCTTTCCAACTAGCTCTTCTCGTACTGACCCACGCAGTATATTTCTACTCAGCGAGGTTTGGAAAAAGTGAAAACTCAGAGTGGTGGTTGAGTTCGGCAGGGTCTGCGGGTGGGTTTGTTAAAGTGTGTAGTTACTGCTGGGAAGAGAATTTTGTCGGTGCGGTTGGTGCGTCCAGGGAGGCAGTAAGAGCGATCTGTTATCAGTCGTGGAGTCGAGCCACAGAGATCCCAAGGTGGATGTCCCTGACGCGTATATCTTCACCTGAGCAACGTCACATCCGTATCTGTCAGTACCTGGAGCGAGAGTAGCCACCCTCGCTTCGAAACCCTCTTCGCCGCGGCTGCCATCCGTTTCAACACCAGCCTTCCACCCCACATCCAACCCCGCTCATATATAACCTACTTCCAGGTTCATATGTATGTATACAAGCTGGCGGAAAGTTGCTGTCAAATATTCCTCTAATTAACTGTACTCCGCGGATGAAAAGGGGCAAAGCATTTCTCGCCGGCGCAATAAAGCATCCGCACTGCCCTCGTAAAGTTCGAAATCTGTCGAGGGCAATTGAAACGACGGGAAGGACGTCTTCGTGCTCAACCTCCTAATGAAAAACAATTCTCTCGAGGGAGTGGGCTTTTCGGGATTTAACATTCTAATTGGCTTTTGTTACGATTCCTAACGAACCTCTTCGCCGATCTCAAGGAAACTACATTCCTTTTAAGTTTGGATCGTGAAGGATGTATTGTTCAAATATTGTCAAGAATATACATATTAGTATTCTTTGCTCCTACGATTATTGAAATAAAATCACATTTCGTTAAGACGAGATCTCTTTGATTTATGCGAGGATTACAACGCTATGCTGGAAATAAATTTCCAACAGTGTGTAGTAATCGCTGTTGTATTTCCGAATGGTCTTGCCAGGCAGCAGCAACAGCTATCCCCCGATTCGCACCCTCCGCTCGCCGAAGCGAACCCTCCGGCAATATTGCGGATCGTGACACACTCGCCGCGAGATTGTTTCCGCGGCTGAGTCGAGTTGGCGACGAGAGTTTTGATTTATCGTGATTCACGCGGATAGATCGAGCGGCCGACACATATCATAGGCGTACACTGCGCGTCTGATGCATACAGTTTTCGAAGGACTCGTCTCGAGTTGACTGCAATAGGCCGCTGCTCACCAGCGAATTTCCCTTTGCGAGATATATGTCACCATTTATCAATCAGCCCGAGGCTCTCATTGCCGCGCACGCGTTGCAACGAGTGTTGGCAGTGATGGAGATCAATCGGCTCTCAGCAGCCACTCCCGGAAATCATTTACGTTTAGACTTGGATCTCCTTGACAAACAGTAGACATTTTTTAAGGATTAAGGGAGATTGTGTAGCGAGTGAAAGCCTGAGAGACGATATACCTCGATATAATTTCGATGTCAGAGATGTAGTTTCAATTAGAATTAAAACCACGATTCTTATATTCATATTCATGAAACACAGATTGATATCTCTCATTATCTCAGTGCAAGTTTAGTCGTTTATTCCGAATGAATTAATGAGTACATACCTATGTACTTCAGAACCCTAGGAAGATGCATCCTCCAGATTCAATTGACAAAAGCGTTGCTGCTTTTTCCAAGTCGTTTACGCTCGATTCATGCACATGCGTCGCTCAGTAGTGTGCGGCCGTAATTCCTTTTCACAGCGGCGACTGAATCTAGCATAACAAGATCCCCCGTCAGTTCCTCCAGACTCCCACCAGTCATTTTTCACTCCTCCCATGCATAGAACTACCTACAGCATGTCGAGTGCTCTGATTCGAGTGGCAAAACAAAGTGTGTCGTTGCTCTTTCGTACCTGCTCGCGTTCGTTTCAGCAGCGACGGTGCCATTCGGGACAATACCAACAGTGACGGCGAGAGAGAGAGAGGGAACAGACGAGGATGTAGTGGCGTGAAGCCGACATTAGCCGGGAGAATTTCCGCGAGCAGCATGCAGCAATGTATTAACAATTTAACGAGCCGACACCTGCGATAGCTATTATAACACAATTATATACAGTGCGTCGCGGGCGTGCGGAAACGTGCGCACATTCGGCATTCGTGGACTGGAGGCTCTGGCTCGTACTGCAGTGGTGGTTGCCGTGCGTGTCAGTGAGTATGCGGGCGGGTGCGGGAGCGAGGGACAGGAACGGTGGCGGAATTCTCCGCGTAACTTGTGCCATTACTCTTCCCTCCGTCAGTCTTCTCTCTACGGCGCAACTTACACTTGTACAGTGCGGCATTATGCAATAAGAACGGCTAAGCTTATACTAACCAAGTCACGCCGAGCATTTCGAGCGTTATTCTATCCACCGACCGATATCAAATTGCCGCTCGTCACCGTCTCCCTTCGTCTCTCCGAGCTCTCTTTCTAACGCCCTTTCTGCCCCTCTCGTCGAAATTGGCCTTGTCATTATTTGAGAAACGGGAAACCATTGTTTCGCGGCTTTGCGCCGGGAATCGAATTTCCGGTTGTTCAACATTCAAAAGCACAGTTGACAATCAGAGTTAATGGGCGCGGTGGATGTGGATTCGAGTCGGAAATAGTTTTATCTCGAGGTTGATTGTGATTAATAGTCCGCGGGAGACAAGAGCTACCATTTGTTTCAGATGTGATTTTACGCTACACACTCGCCGCTCTAATCCCGAAATTAGTTTCTCGCTAAGAGGTTTTAATTAAAAATTGTCCATTATTCCGTTGTCAGCTAGTCGCGCTGTCTAGGAGCCGAGTTGCGCGGAGTTCGGAGAAGCAGTTATTTTGATTTTGCATTTTGCCGAGCCCAGTCCGTAATTACAGCCGACACTTGCTCGGCTATTCATAGGGAGCGGGAGATTGTGATAGTCGGGCCGGCGCGCATTAATGTTTAAGAGGATCGGAATGCGCATTGAAGGCGCAGAGCGGTGGCGAACTAGCAGCCAAGTAGAGAAACGGAAACTTCGACATTGTCGATCTTGCATCGCCATAATTCTGAGCCTCATCACCCGGTGCCCGGGTGGGTGCGCGCTCGCGCGCTCTCTCCCTGTGTCTGCGTGCACTCTCGCCAACGCCGGATAATTATGTTACAGTGGAGTTCCAGTGGGTACGGCAGTATTAAATTTGCAACGAATTAGCAGTGCGCCGTTCCAAGGCCGGCCCCGGCAACTTTGGTAATCAGGCTCTCTTTCCTGCAAATATACACGTCGCTACTTCGAGTCACCTTCCTCCCAGTGATTACAGATCTCCGTAGGCAAAGACGATAAGAATCCCGGGGACGGGAATTCCGAAAGATAAACGAGAGCCAGATTGCTGGGAGAATTAATTGCGAGTACGGAGAATGTTTCCGAGGGAATTCGTGACATTCGATCGGTCTGGCGACCTGTCGCAAAGGGTCAGAGAAAGGCGACGAACGATTTCGATGGCGGCAAGGGGGGCGGGGGGCTTTCTTGCCGCGAAAGCCAATTCCATTTTGTGCTTTATAAGATTTGCATTTTATAATAGGACGGTACACTTGCCCGCGGGATTCGCTTCTTTGTAACTTAATAGCCCCCGTACAGAGAGGAGACCAGTAATCGAGTGGGGCGTCGACCGTAAGGGCAGGATGCCCGCAGCGACCGGGATTTAATAATAAAGGGGGAGGAAATGCATGAATATCGTACGGGGATGCACGCTCGACTTGGTGCTGTTGTTACTTTTTATTGTATATCGAGTGTCAGAGTTCAACGAGGCTTTTGAAGCCCGCTGCTTCCCATAATGGCCGATTTCATGTAATTGGCGAATAGCTTGAAAATCCTATTTAGTTGCATATCCGCTCGCTAATGAATGACATAATCCTGAAGAAATAAATAACTCTCTCCACATGTATTAAAACTCGAATGAGTAGTAAAGATAGTTTGAATAATCATAGAGGTAAGTTAGCAGTTAGGTGAAGAAGAGGGTGGGCGTCCGGAGAACTAAGACGGTCGCAATAATAATTAAATTAGCGGTATCCCGGGCGGCGTTGAGGCTCGTTAACTTAATTATTAAATCGCGCCGAGCGTTGATTCTAATAGCGGGGCACGCGGAGAACGCGGTCTCTTCCGGGGGATGACGCGTGATCTACGTCGGCGTCGTGCTAGCGCCGCCGACGCCGACGCCGCCGGCTGGCTCGAGGCGCTCGGGGCTGACGGGCGCCAGTATACAACCAACCCTCGTGGCGCATGGACGCGTCCCCACTCCTACCTGCTTCATTCTCCGACACTCGACACTCTTTTACTACGTGACACCTGCTGTACTTCCTCGCCACCGGTTCACTTCGAGCAACATCTTTTCGCGCGACGGCCTGCCCCTGCTGCTCTTTCATTGCAGTCGCGGCTATGATCGGTGAGTGAACTCGTGATTGTTCCGTGAACCGAGGGAGAAGACGTCGCCAACATCTTTGCCGCTACGCATCGTAAGACTTGACGTACGCACATTCGTTACAGGTAGCAAACTGTTTTGTATTTTGATTTAATTTGATACTGTTCGTGAAGTGGGAAAGGAATTGCCAGTTTATGCTTGTCGCGATTTTACAATTTAGTTTTTTGCCGGGTTCGAATGTATGATTGAAAGAAGAGCGAATGTTGGGATGCGAACTCGGTTGATTGAATCAAAGCTTGGATTTGTCGTTCAGTGTAACTGCAAGGGGTCGTTTAATTCGAAGCTCGTTAAATTAAGGCAACCGGCTAGAAAGCTTTGAAAGGGCCACTCGTAATGGGCTTTGATTTCAGTCTCGATGTGTATCCCAGAAGCAAACGTCAATGCGTGGAAAAAAGCGAAATACTTTTTTCTTCAATAACCCACCTTGTTGTATTTTGTGAATGGGGTGTGTGTATGAATGAATGGGAAACTGTCGGTCGACGCGGCTTCGAAAATGATGCAAGTTGAAATTGCAGGTTTATGCTTGGCTCGCGAATTCTGTAGCATTTTACATGTCGAGCATTCAAAGCAGGCGCTATAGCCCAGTAATTCCTAACTACCCTTCGACTCCAATTCTGCGTGCTACGGGAAAATAAATGAAGAAAACCTTTCCTGTAGGAAAGAAGCATGCGAACTTTCGAGTAAAAACACATCGTTAGGAAACTTTGGAGCTGGTGCCCAATTTCCGAGTATTCACTCGTCGCTGTATACCTTTTGATTTAATGTTCACCGTATTACTTCGTACCTTCTCCATTATTCAATACTAGTTGAAGTCCCGTACAAAAAATACTTCAGTTGCAAGCGTACATCGACCAATTATGTGTATACATAAATGAGTACTATTCTTCATAAAGACATATTTAGTATTCCTCCATTATTGAGTTTCAGTCGACTTGAATACTAAGTCATTTAACAATAACAATCTCTGAACCTCGAAGAAGTCGCCGGTGGAAAACGCACAGCAATTTTCTCAATTGGAAAGCTTTCGTATTTACATGAATAGCAGCGGAATGCAGGCATCGAGGATTCCATGCATGAGGCGGGGCGAGAGTTAGCTGCATTCGTGTCTGAAATATTTTCTTCATTTCTATTTCCATGAATCGGCGATTCCCGCGGTATTTCTCCCAACGCACTCGTGAATATATCGGCGATCTCTCTCTCTCTCTCTCTCTCTCTCTCTCTCTCTCGAGTGGTCCATGATTTCGGGCGGCGCGCGGTATACGTTGACGACAGTGGAAAAATATTGTGCGGTGCCTGTTGGTGTCGTGGCGTGTTCGCTCTTCGACCCTTTTTTTCCCCACGAGCCTCTCTCACGGTGCGGCGCCGCGGCCGACTGGGAAGGGACGGAGGCAAGGCACCAGCAGTCCCACTGCTCTGACACTGACACGTTGGTAATGACTTTGAAGCATACAGCACGCTCCAGATAATATATCGCGCGGCCCCGGCTAGATGCCCCCGTCAGTTTTCGGATCGTAAAACACAGAGGCGAAGTAGATCTCTCTCTCTCTCCCTCCCTCCCTCTCTCTCTCTCTCTCTCTCTCTCTCTCTCTCTCTCTCCCTCCCTCCCTCTCTCTCTCTCTCTCTCTCTCTCTCCCTCTCTGTACCTTTGATGGAATTAGGCTCGAATGGCTGCCGTGCAAGTTGGAGGTAATTGTGCGCGATTTCCAGCTTCTCTCCGTCGTTAGGGCCCATAATGAAGAGCGGAATACTGTTGCCTTGCTTACCTCTTTACGATTTAGTGTTTCCCGGGAGAAAACAGCCGATTGGATAATTCACGTTGCTTCCAAACTTTATTCGTACAAGTGCGTGTACTTGCGATTAAACTGAATTTGGATTAGTCTCTGTTGAGCCCACTAGTACTTATTCATTCATTGCTAACGAGTTGTTTACTCGATTTACGTGCAAATTTAGAGGACTTTTTAATTATATAGGGCATTTTATTACACATATCAACTTCATTGCGATAAAAGAAACCATATTGTGCCTTTGCTGTGAGTGGAGTTTAGACGAATCATTCCGTCGAGTTTCATTAAGGTTTCCACATTGTCAAAGCATTGTTTGGTGTTCTCGCGAGCGCAGTGTTAAAAATGAAGTAATTGGCGGCTAGCGAGTACTTGCACGCGAGCTTGTTTACAAATGCTAAAGCATTTGGATAAATGTCTCGAGCATTTCGAGTGTTATTTCAACCCAGTTTTACTCGAGGTCCGCTCCATGTGTCCTTCAGTGTGTTTACTAGCCCGGCGGCAGGACGCTTATTTGCTCCCGCAAATTGTTTGCATCTTTTATTCGCGCATAACGAGATGTCTATTTATCGAAACGGATCTTCCGGCAATTGGAATGCGCTTTTGTTAAAGATTAGCCGAAGGGGATGTGTGCCGAGGTAGAACTCACTCGAGTTTTTGTTGCTTCAGCAACGAATTAAAACTCGAGTGTTAAACGCTTGAACTTCCTCCGTCGAGTTCATTTCGACGTCGTGTAATGTGTAATTCGAGTCTGTGCCTTCAATGTTTGTCTATTGCTTGGATATTGATGCGTTTTAATAATTATTACATTTTGCCCGATGCCAAGAAAGAATTCAATATTAAATCAGTAATTTTGAAACCTGTCTACTATTACAAATTTGTAACTTTTAGCAGTTTGCTGGAATGTTCCATATTGAGCGATTCTCCGCGTCAGCGGAAACGCGTGTGACACAATTACACCTTTGTCTCGCAAACACGTGTAACCTGTCAGCGAACATGTCAGCTCGCACGAGAGCGTTTGCATGGATTTTTCTAACTCTGACAATCGAATGGAAGGTGGGAGGCTGCTGGGGTGTGTACATTGGTTGTAGTGTCGTGTAAAAGGAAGTCTACCCCATCAGTTTTCCACCGAGATACGCGGAGAGACACGTTTAAAGTGGAACGCAAGTACATTTTAATCCCGATGGCGTAAAGTTGCAGTTTTGTACTGTTTTTTCTCCCCACTTCATTTCTGATATTCTGCTGCTCGAAGGACCGATGGAAAAGCGATCGTCGTGGCGGCAGCGACGCCGGGAGGATAGAGCGTCGGTGCGCCCGATGCAATTCTGTGATCGAGAGCCTGCGGTTTTTCCTTAGTAATCAACTAATGA
The DNA here is from genome assembly GCA_963675795.1 of Crossocerus cetratus. Taxonomy (NCBI): domain Eukaryota; kingdom Metazoa; phylum Arthropoda; class Insecta; order Hymenoptera; family Crabronidae; genus Crossocerus; species Crossocerus cetratus. The sequence continues at coordinate 4,695,024 of OY776664.1, read as the reverse complement.
TTACCAAGTTCTGCTCCCAGCCGACGAGACTGTCGCCGGTGATCCCGCGGGAAATTACGTATTACAGCTTTTCCAATTAAACACAGCCGGCTTTCCTGGGGTTGGTTCGTGGGGGAAATACATGCGGCTGTCGCGAGCGCTGAAAGCTCACCTGCAGAACCGATGCCTTGTGACAAGTGCTTGTTGGGCGCGTATTTTATTTGCCGCGAAAAGGCTTTGGAAACGCGAAAAGCGTTGTTTTCGGCGGGTTTCCTCTGGCGTCAAAGCATTACGCGCTGCCTCGCATTACAATTTGATATAGAATTACTTTGTTTCTATTTTACTAGAATTGAATTACTCTATTTGCCGGTCAAAAACAAAGGGATGAGTTATTTACGTGATATTAGCTTGGTGATTTGCGCTACACAGGTTTAGATTGGACAATTATAGTATGGCGAGGGATTAATTATGCACGGCTCGAGCCAGTACCCTCACTCAAGGACCCATGCCACATGTTTCGGGGGCCTCCAAAAGTACTTCTGATTGCCCCTGACCGAACCCCGGGGACCCAACGAGCGTGTTCCCGGAACACTGTTCCCCAAGAAATGTTCCGAGTGGTAGACGAAGCGCACGAGCACTCCAACTTGATCTCGGAAAACTTGGAGTGTGTTCTTTCCTCTAATTGTAAGAAAAGGAAAGGTTTCTTACAATTTCCCACAGGAAGTCCGTGCTCCATCCAACGCATAGCAGATCTCGGTATGATTCGCATTAGATGATTCGCATGCTGCGAATAAGAGCGCGGTTGGTTTCCTGTTTCTCATGAGTTTCCGTGAGCTCGGTTTCTTGGGGGTTGCAGGGCGCGGGATCATTTTTCACTCGTCACGTGACGCGAGGCGAGTCGGAGCCCTTTACCTTGTGGTTTAATTAATTGAAAAAGAAATATTAGTCGATGCAACATCGCCGTTGCCCTGTTCTAGGTGCCTTGTTCGGCGGAATACTCGAAAGATTTCCGTTCTTGTTAGGAAGCAGTTTCGAGTGGTTGGTTGAGGCTGCTTCTCCCGCGGTACTTTTCCTTGTTTCCCTCTTTCTTCTTCTTCTTCTTCTTCTTTGGTCTTGGGCCCTGCACTTCCAGACCGCAGCCCATTTCATCAGCTTTCTCGTCTTCGCCTCCCACTTCTTTCTTTTCGCTCCTCTTTTCACTCACATTTACGCGCTCGCCTGCCAGCGTCCCCCACTCTGTCACTCCTCCCTTTTAACTAGAAGGTAATTAAAAGTTCGAACCTACAACGATTTACGCCTCTAAGGGGTGAAGCGGCTGTCTTGCCGAACTAACACCCAGCCGCAGCGCTGCGGGTATCGCCCTTCCTGCTTCCCTAACACTTTGCTGCGGTCCCTTCCACTCTTTTCTTAGATCCCGCGCCTCTTGGACTTGATCGTCTTTGGCAAGAGGTTTGCAGTGCCGTTGGAAAGCCGCGAAAGCTAATTCGAAGCAAGTTGAAATGGATTTTTCTCGACTTGAGCGACGATGGTCGACATTGCTCAACAAACTGTAACAATTTCGTTAGGTGGTTAATTTGCTTTTGATTAATTCGTTAGCCTTGCAGAGGTCGAGGAAGATAAATCGATGTTACTTGTGCTGTCTTTTCGCTGTAACCCCTTAAAAGAGGACATTCCGATAATCCTTCGCAGCATACCTGAATCCCTAAAACTCCCCAGAGTACATACTCCAAAGTTTCCTGGGTTACACGTGAATGGATCACAGGTCCTGAGTGATTAATTGCCCGGGCAATGGCGCTAAAAAGGAAAGTAGGTAATCATCGGCATATAATGACGAGCGCGCGCGCTCCCAGAATATTTCATATGTTAGCGGCGAGGCATTGAATTCGGGATTTTGGATTAAAACCAGGTAGAAATCGTTTCGGATCTAACTACGGGGTGGGGGAGAGAGTATTGCCTCCGGGTAAGAGGACTGTGAGGAACAGCACGAAATTTGCTCGAGAGCCGTCTTGGAGGCAAAAAGTAAAAAACACTAGCTTGACCACGGACATACTGACATATAAGTGGGTTGGGGGGTGAGTGCGTGCATTACTGGTCGTGCAGCGATCCATCTTGGTCTTCGGGCTCGAACCGTGGAGGTCGAAGCAGCACTCGAAGCTCTTTTCTCGTCGGCGAGAGAAATCTCCGTTGGACCGGTACGTTGTGACCGCGCTAGCCCAGTTAACCCTGAGCTACAGGGAAGCCGAGCAGCTTTCGCCGCGACTGCCTCGGAGAAAAAGGAAAGGGGTCGCAAGATTTCCACCGGCAGCCCCGTTCCCCTCTCGTCCATGCCTGTAGCCGAGTGTCGGTATGTCTTTCCACCCTTTGTCAACCCCCATAATTTTCCACGAAATACGCGAAAGTGGCGTGTCCGCCTCGGCCGCGATAAGGGCGTCCTCTCCTCACCCGCTCGAGATATAGAGCTATCGTTATGTATCTACATAGGCATATATACATATATGTGGATATATGTGTTTCGAGAGGACGAGAAACGGGAATAGGCAGCCAGTCGTCGGCGTGGTCGTCACTCAGGGGGTTTCAGGGCTAAGGCGAAGTGGGCGAGGGTTAGGAGGATGAAAGGGACGGAAGGTCGCCCGCTTAACGAACAGCGAAATGGGACGATGAAGGAGCGTGCGCGGAGCCTAAAATCGCGGGGCGTATAACACTGGCCGCATATACATGTGCTGAGTTTCGATTAAGACTTGCTGACGTAGCTGTGAAATTCTACGATGTTAAGCCTTGCAGAATTGTACTCCTAATTATCGTAATGAGTTTGTAATTAGGGAGAGTTAACAAGGTTGATTATCTCGGGTGTGTCCATTCTATTACTGAAGTTGGATTGAAATGAATCAGAAGGGAGTGCATGTTCCTAAGACCGTGCAAGTAGTTACGGTCAGTCATAAGTCAGACGACGCCACGCAGTGCTTTTCAGCTACTTGGTTCGCAGATGTTAGAGTTGCATATTGAGAACTGTAATATCAGTGGTTCCTCTGTCTTGCTTTTCTGTCAGCGATTTGCCTGACGAATAAATGTCCATATCTCCAAATATCTCTTAAACATTTATACAACTCTGGCGGCGAGCGGAGGATAAAGTCACACAAGATCTCGGGGAAAAGAGAAACGAGGGATCGGGAGCGTCGGTCTAAGTTTAAAGAGGGGAATAAAGGCGGCTCGGTATCTAGAGCGGATCCTGCGAGGTTGGGTACATATTCGAACGAAAAACGCGCAATTCTCGGGCGAGCGGAGGCCGCTAATGGGTTTCTAGTTATGTGGAAAAACCATTAAAACGTTTGCCCGTTCTCGACGAAATTAATTCCGATTGCCGTTATCGTGGGGCGGCCAGCTTGTAAAGCGCCGCCGTAAGAGAAGAGCGTCGGTATTGGCGGAGCGGGGCTGCGGGGTCGGCAGAAGGCGGAAGGTAGAATAGGAAAATGGAGAGAAAGAGAGAGAGGGAGAGAGAGAGAAGAGCAGAGGTGTAGAGGGTCAGCCGCTTCACTGATCGCGGTCGGAGAAAGGTGGAACGGGGATGCCATTATCGCCGGCGCATTTCCTGCGGCCCCGGTGGTTTAGGCCGGCGGCCTTTCTCTTCAGAGAAAACACCGGACTCCCTTTCTCCTTCCTTTTTCATATTCGTACAAAGGCTGTAGCACGAGGCCCGTTCTCCTCCCGAGAATTCAGAATATAACCAGCTGATGGACCCAAAAAAGCACGGGATTGCGCCGATGGGTTAGGTCTCGGTTGGTACTATACACCGTCAATGGCCATTGCGCACCCTCTTTGTGCGAGACATATCCGATATCCTTATGATTTCATTCGGAAAAAAACCCTCGGACAATCGCCATTCACTTGGCTGCGAATCCGCCCTCCACCTCTCTATTGCCAATTTACCACTCGTTCGCTTCTATCCATTAGCCATTAGCCGAACAACCAATGCCAAACTCTTGCCATACGAATAGACTCTGATGTAAAGTATGTTAGCAAAGTTTTGTTCGCGAGACGACTTTTATTTTAACGAGGGGATTTAAGAATCAATGATATTCTGAGGCCCAAAATATTACGCGATTATATACAACAGATTTTGTATTAGCGAGTTGTTTATATCGCGTGAATAAAAATTCACCAGAGTTACGCAGGAGTTGGTGGTTCCATCTGGAACGTGGTTGGAGAACTGGTACTTTCATTTGAGTTACAAATTCCTGATTCGCACGGGCCCCCTCACTCGCACAACCACACATTCTGAGCCATACATAGAGCGAGGCGAGCAGAGATGCAGCCGGCACTGGGTGGAGCTTCTGAAATGCGAAATACTTTCGGTTAAAGGGGGCTAAAACGGGCGAGCTCGAAATTAACGCTGGTTTCAAGTGGCCTCGTAATTAGACACCCATTTAGCCTGGTCTTTGATCCTCCGCTGCACGTACTAAGTAACATAGGAGCACCGAAGGGGGTGGGGGCGTAAAAACTATAGGCCGCCGCTGGGGAAGATGGCCTCGTTTCAGATGAAGTGCGAGGGAAAAAAGAACGGCAGGAGTGCGCGCGGGGACATCTATTGAATGGCGGTATTTGATCCTGGTGGAGAGGAGCTCGTTAAAATCTGGGTTACGGAAATGGCAGGCCTCCGCCTTCCGCGGGAGAGAAAATTTAGTGGCCTTCGATGACATGACGGATTACACCTCGAAACGCTCGTCGTCCACTATACCAGATATATGTATAACGCTCGATTATAACTCGAAGGCACGTGAAAAATGGAGTTGAAATAAAAATAGAGTATTTTCTTTCGCCTGCGCGGCCTCTCAACTCTCTCGACCGTATTTATCTGTGTCGCTTTTTTAACGAGCGAGCGACATGTGGATACAATTATCCCCACATACACACAAGAATCCATACATTAGAAGAAAACTTATAAGTGACTTTTGCGATTTAACTTCTTCAATGGTGGTGGTACGTGATTCCGGTAAAATTAGCAAGGGAGAATTGTGCAAACGGGAAACGAGTCTGCTCTGAAAGAGTGAATCTCTTAGTGGGAGGAGGGAGAGGGGGGAGAGAAAATGCTCTGTAATTCGGTATCCTTTAAAGCCATCTGTTCTCCTCGGAGCGAGGATTAAAGGAAGCTTGCGCCGCGGTACAAATGAACTTAATAAGCAGAGTTGCCCGCTCGAGCTCGAGGACACATTTGGAAAGTCCTATCAGAGTGGTAACAGGGGGTTGGTGCCGGTTGGTTAATGGATTAATACGGTGGAAATTGTGGAATCGGGGTCGGACGTAGAGGCATCGCCGCAACGCCGGCGGTAACAACACGGCAGCAACAGCAGTCGCGAGAGTTGAACGCGCACGTAACTTTGGGAAAATTCGCGGATTTCAATGACCAGGGCAACTACCGGCGCGCAGATGCTTAGAACGTGCCGACATCGTAAACTTTTCCTTGGGAAATTTTAGTGAGTCGCGCGCGAGCCAACCAGTCACAGACCTCGTACACCTGCTGGCTCCAAAAGCTGCCAGGAACCTCCTCTCCCTCTCTCTCAACCCTCTCTTTCACACTCGTGTTTTTCAATTTCAAAAAGTTACTCCCAATTAATTTTTCTTGGGCAAAATATGGCCTCGGACCCTGCTTTTCGGTAGTGGGAACTCCCTTTTGCTAAATCTCGTTTTCTGAACCGCATAAATCCTAGCCAACTTTTTCAGACCCTTTAGAGTTAACTTTTTGACAGATTTTAGTCAAATTTAGTTACTGAATTGAGTCGCCGTTTTCTTTTAAACAGCCGTGGCTTACTGCAGGACCTTTAAGTGACCGCATATGTTTACTTCAAGAATAAGTGATTCAGACTTTAGTGGACATAAGTACACATGTATGACACGACTGTTGCAGTGACAGACAGAGTATTGAAAAAAAGCACCCATTTCTCTCTCGTGAATCGCGTAGTTTAACCGTCGGGTCAAACTCACAGCGACGCTCGCGTGTGTTGGGACATTACAGGCATAACCTGTGGTTTACATTGTATCGTAAAATCGTGTCGAGGACGAGATATACGAGGTGCAGTGGGCGCGCGAGCTGAAAGATCGCGCTCAGTATTCCTGTCGGGTCGGAAATTGTCGTTCTTACACTTTTAAAGCGGTCGACCCACTTTTGAAGCGAGCAATTATTGGCCCACAATCCTTCCCCTTCTCGCACAAATCTTTCGGCATTACCTCTTAGTATCCTTTGGATTTAGTCTGGCGTGTCTTTCTCGAGAACTTCTACGATCCCGTGCACCGCCGTTCTGTAAACTCGATAGCAACGAAAATCTGACATTAATCGATGGGCCGCTGCGATAAAAGCCTGATTGAGAGAACGGAAAGATCGGTGATTAATTATGCGTACTCGTTCACGAAAATCGACTCGGAGTTTCCACTCGATTTACAATATTTCCAATGCAAGAATCTAATTAACGAAAAAAAATGAGTTACATTTCTATTACGGAAAGATCAGGTTTCGGTTCATATGCGGCATAGCCGTGGCATCGCGTCGACTCAAATTTTCCTCGGGATACATGTAGCAATGAGAACGAAAAAGCAAAAGGTTAAGCATGACGAGGTTCGGGGGCCGAAGGGTGCGTGAATGTCATCGACGAAGCGGTTAGCCGGGTTCGTTAGCGGAACCGGCCATTTAAACGTGAAATCGCACGCTTTTTCATCGTGCGCTGCTGGCATCCGGCGTGCCATGTGCCGGCTGCTGTCAGGCCGATCTGTTTTGCAGAGGACACGAACGCGCGCGCTCGTGCTCTCCCGCGAGTTCCGAGCACTCGTGTCGAGTCGAAATCGAACGTCGAACAGGCGCGCATCCCCGGTGCATCTGGCTGTTCGGTTCAGGCTGGCTATCGAGAAAAATGGCCCGTTGACGTTCCGGATCCGACAAACAAGCGGTCGCAGCAGCTTTTGTCCGGCGCGTGGCCATTCGCCACTGCAGCAGCAAAAACGAATGCTCCACGCCGCCAATTGAAATCAAAATCACACCCCTCCGCCCCCCTTGCCCGTCAACATTGCCTACTTCCCTTGGTCCCCAGCCCCGCCCGTTTCTTCTTGTTTTTCACGCTTCACTTTGCACGGTTTTCGCTTTTATTTTTGCTCGGCCGCACCCTTTTAGCGGGTACGCGACGCCGAAAGTGCAACCAGGTACTGGCTGTTATTTGGCAAGGCTGTCAAACGCTGAATTAACTATCAGGTGGATTAACTTGTAGCTGCCAACCGATAAATTTCGACGGCCTGTCAAATTCCCGGGGAAATGTTCTCACTCCCTTTTTGTCTCTTGGACGACTGTCTTCGACATTTTCTGTATGTTACATCACCTATTTCGTTTTTGGACTTATTGTTATATCTACCTCAGACTAATTTCCGCAGGAAATTCGAATCCCTGAGGGAACATATGTCTCTTCCATCTCCGATAGAGGCAAAGTAAAAATAATGACTCGCGAATTCGCCCTTGTATTTTCCACGTTTATCGAAATGCCAACATTTGCAACATTTATCATTTCGGGGAAATAGGGCGTTTCGCGTGGGTTGTGTATGGAGCAGAAGAGATTAATGGAGCATCGAAATAGAAAATAACAGTTTCCATTGGCCGCTCGCGAAAACAGCGTGTAATGATGATCGCGATGTAAAATCGAATAAAGATAAGAAGATAATCGGCGAGAATGGCGCGGAATAAAGCAAATGGTTATTAACGAGCATTCGGGGCGCAGGCGTAATATAATTAATACGGCGTACAGAACGATCGGGCATTGTTCGCTGATAATGAGATCAATTCTAGTTTATCGCCGTGCAGCCGCCTTTAATGTGTTTGCGCAAGGTGTATTTTCGGTCTTGATATACGCGCTAACGCATGCTTCAGAAAACAAAGAGGTCCAGTTTCAAGCGAGGCGAAATATTGCAGGATTATTGATCGGAGCTGACGTTAATGGCATGGAAAAGTACTCTCCCTCTATTAGCGGGCCAGTATTCTTAAATAAAGCTGCACGGAGGACTGGATTTCATGGGAAAAATTCGGGGAGCATTAAACTAAAGGTGGTATTTGCACAGGCAAATGGGCAGAATTTTTCGAGATTCTCACAGTGAAAGAAGCGAAGTACCTCTTACGCGAGATTCAGAGACTCCGGAAGTGAAACTTTTTAGTTTGCACTGATTTGAATTTCAGCATAAGAGCGAATACAGCAGAGTCCGCGCCCGAAAACTCTAGCACTCTCACGATTTTCCCCTTTTCACCCAACGTATTCATTCTGATTTTCCACTTTCTAATGCATAAGGCATTGCAGGTGGAGGCACAAGGGACGCTCCAATATTTTACATTCTTTTATGTTGGTAAGATGAAGTACTTATAAACTAATGAATAAGCATGCCAAATATTATTTACACATAATCATATATCAATTTTCGTTTACAAAAATCATTCTTCCATTGAACTAAAGAAAAGTGTTCAAGTTATTCATTGCTGATAGACGCTCAAAAAGTGGTCCTCTTACTTCACTCACCATTTCCGAGGTCTCATGAAATAGAGATGAAGGGTTCCCACATTTGCCACACAAATTCCTTACGCTCACAGTAGCAATAAAGAGCCATCACAAGTGGGAGATGGCGTGTCATTAGAATATCGAATCGTCAGCGGGCGGGCATGAATAATTTATGTAGGATTTTCAACGCCAATTTTTCCCAGTGAATCACTGCGGGCTCGAAATAGTTTGCTCCCATTGCGAATTAAAGTGCGCGTCACGTGTGCCCAGCGACTATTTCCGAGAGACGTCCTCGGGACGTCAAGTTGTACGATGGACGATAACTAGTTTATCGTTCCTCGTGTATTCATTTTCACTGAACTACATAGTCAGTTAGGTGATTGGGCCCGAAAGAGGACGACTTTCTAGCGAGCTTTCAAGCAATGCGTTGAAACACTAAATTACATCTGCCTATCTAAAATCAAAATGTGTCTATTCAATTGCGTCTGCTATAAATTACGCTGACAGATACACGTGTTTCTTTTTCAGAATGGCTATCGACAAGATCAGGAGGATTCTGAAAAAAACCAAGTACAAGTTATAATGTGACGGCTACTAATGTTACAACTTAGAAACCATTAGCAGGAGTGCAAACACTTTACAAGTAGCAAGCTGTGTAAGCTATAAGCAGGCTCTTCAGGTGAAAGTGTTAAACTACGGTGCAAAATGAGTAGATGCCTGGGGCTAAACGCGATGCAGGAAGAGCGAAGAGAACTAGCCATCTCGCGAAGGTGATCGGCTGTGCAGTGGAAAATGCGTTCCTGAAAAATTGACAGAGCTCATTAGGACGCGAATATGTGTTGTCCGGGCGGTCCTGGCGGCATTACGCTGACCAGGTGTGGTGTGGTTTGTGGTCTGGCCGCCCTCGCAGCCTTGAGCACTGCGCTTCTGGGCCCCGCGTGGCTTCACACCGAGGAGAAGCTCATTCTGCCCTACCTGCCGAAGAATATCGCAAATGTTGTCAGTGTGCGATTCAAGCTGGGGCTCTTCAGGGTCTGTCCGGGACTCGTCAAGCCCTCGAATATGACAACTGGTAAGTACAATCTTTCTCAATTCAACGCTATCGATTTGTCCCTCGTCTCTTACGCGACCTGGAATCCAACATTTGTATTAGTATTGTTGAAACTTGTTCTCTAAATATTAGAACAGTTTCATTACCTGGAGATGCAAGCTAATTACATAGCAGAAATCTAATATGTAGAGCGTTGAATAGGTTCCTACAATGATAAGTGTCTCTCTCCAACTTTATCCGCGAAAGTATTTCCGGGAAAGTTACTGGGGAGAAACAGGGAGGGCGGCGGAGGAGACGGCTGGTTTCTCCTCCCAAGAGTGGAGTAATACAAGTGGGCCGCTTACTCGCGCCGAATTTCAATGCTATCTGCGACAAGTTACTTAAAGTTTACTCCCATTGTCGGGCGACTTGGCCAACTCGAATAATAGTAACTACATTTGCAGATTATTCGAGTGCACCGCTCGGCGGAGATCTATTTTTCAATGCCGTTCCAATGGTTGGCTAACTCTGAGCATTTCCGCTTCCTTTCACCCGCAGGCGAGTTTTCGGATCGTTTTAATCCGGCTGTGTTTGAAAGAGGACGTCAGCATTTTTCGAAAGCCGCGGCAGTATAGATTATTTGCCATTCATCGGGCGTCCTTGCCGCTGACAAAACACTGTATCGGTAAAAGTGGAGCACTCGCAGCAAAGCTGAAATTTCATAGTGGCTCTGTCCGCTCGTGAAATTGCTGCTTCTCTCTCCCCCCTCGGCACCACGTCCCAACGGGGACGGGTCACGTAGATTGGCGATGTTTGCTCTATCCGCAGGCAGATATTGTCCCTTCCCTTCGTCAACATAATCTCAAAGGACGATATCGCGGCTTTCTGCAAACAGGCTACTCCATCGGAGACAGGGAAAGAAAGTATAGTGTATGATCTTGACCAAAGAACATGTATGCATTTGCTAGAAGGTTTCTTGCTATTCAGATTTCTTGAGAAGTCACACAATCTTTCATGTATACTGAGGAATAACAAGTCAATTAACATGTCGAAGAAGAGAAGTCTTTCAAATATTTCATTGTGAATCACTCACCCAAGTTTGTATCACTTTGTTTCATTCTTCGCAGTTTTCAACTTCTCTCACACTCCTTTTCTTCGCCTTTTCTTCAAAGTCCACAGATATAAACCTCTCCATTTTGGAAGATTCATTTTTGTAATTGTTTTTGTGTAGTATTTAGACCTTTCTTGCTTTCACACTATCTTTTGCAGTGTGGTTTTGTGTCGTATACTATACTGTAGCTACCACACTGGTTGAATATTCCATGTTGCTTCTCTTGTTTGTATTTATTAGATTAGCATGTGCATAATATTAACCACCATTATTGTAACGTATAGTAGTTGTTTAAGGCATGTACTTAAATGTATAATGTCCCTCAATATGCATGAATAATGTTTTGTTTTATTCGGTTTTATAGTCAATTAACGTACTCATCACATATTCATATTAATTGATCAATAAGAGTATTAGTCAATGGGGTAAGATAAAGCACCCACAAGACACATTCCATTAGTGCACTTTGTCTGTCATATTCAACTGAAGCACACACATAAAAGTATGGTATGATGTCTACATACAGAAGTGTGGATTGTTGGATTGATATCCAAATACTCTAATCCATGTCAGAGTTAAATAATTGTTTGCATTTACTATTCGATGGAATATACTCCATAGCTTTAAAGATAGAACAACTTATGTCTCATTTCTTGCACTTTCCTTATAATTTCCAGTTAAAGATGAAGCTTCATAGCCATCGGTTTTAATGTAACCAAGACATAAAGCAGTCAAACAGCAATGCTCATGCCATATCGACTTTCACACAATTATTAACACTCAGGCAAAGCCAGTGGAAATTATATTAATATATGTGCCAGCATTCAGACATTGGGATGTAATGAGATAAACACAAATTACACAAAAAGCAGTCGAGAACCATTAACACATATGAAAAAGTACAGTAATATTTATACAAAGAATAAGGGGCATGCAAACAAAACACTCACTCATTGTTGTTGGTAGTCACCCAATACCTCAATCAGCATTCCTCATTGAATCCTCCGTATCATCCAATGGCAATTGATTAACCACACTCCGGAGCATGGGCACGTTATTTCTCACACTAATCAGATTTCTATTCTTCACTGAATTAACTTGGCTAACTAATTGCACGAAACATTTCAAATATTGGAATCAGCACCTACGCACAAGACACCCGCGCTCGCTAACCCGCCATTGCAGCATTGATTGACAGGATCGATTACTGTTCGATTTCGAGATTGATAAATGACCTTTCTTGTTTAATTAAATGGTCTTAATTAAGAAGGAACGTGCCAGGGGTCCTGTATGGAGGTTTCACTGAGTAATGGTATATGCTTTACGCAAAATTATTATGCATTTAACAATTTAAGGAATTCGAAAATATCGATATATCGAACCGCCATTGTAGGCACTCCTGGCCGGGAAGCGAACGATGCACTGCGCAGTTTCATAGAGGTCGTTGCGAGTAGCATCCGCGTGATCCGCGTCGTTCGGAGCAGTTCGGAGTCAGCTGGAATTCCGTGCGAGGAAAAGTCAAAACAGTTCTTTGTACTTTGCAAATTGAATCGCAAATAAAGCGAGGGGTGTGTTGTTCCAGGTGACCACGACTTACGTTCAGGTTATGTGTTTATTGGTTATGGCACGGTATCCGTGAGTGCCTTCTTGGTGGCTGGCTAAAGCTTTGTTCTCTGTTATACTAATGTGAAAGTGCAAGTGTCGTTGTGTTTCGTCCACGAAATCTGGGAACCGCCGTCCATGAATGATTCTTCACGAGCGATTCGGTCTTGGTTATTCATATCTGTTGATACAAGGTACGATTCTGTAGATACTCTAGATATCTGAGATTCTTTTCGTATTATTATTCTTGCATGCATGCTTGATTTTATTTTATCTGTGCCTTGCATACTTTCATAATTTGGTACAGTAGTGTCCCCAAACCTCTTTTCATACTTTTCAATCCCTTTTTGGTACAAAGAGCAGAGGAACTTTTGGAACAGCTTGATAAATCAAATATGGCAAGGCCAATGAAACAAAATGCAACGTTCCAATGAAAGAATGTATCGGGGCACCTCTCAGTTTGCAAAGACATACTCAGGTTGAAGCTACACTAAGAATCACTCAATTCTTCCTTAAAACTGTGACTTTTTCGAGTAGCCAATATAGAAACTCGGTTGAAGAAAGGTCGAACTAGTATTCGCGTATGTTTTTCACAAAGTTTGTTTACTAATAAATACAGTCAATGCATTGTGCAAAGGGGGCAAGAAATTTGAGGGATGAAAGGTTCGAATGCATCGAAACTCGGCATTGCTTTCGGTTCGCGGTTTGTACTAATGAGCTGTTATTATCCACATCATCGATCGGCTTTCATTTGGCGAGGATGAATCCCTCGCGGACGACAGGCGCTCGGAAATGCGGCTTTCGTTCTTTTGATCCTCGCGCAGCTTCCATTACTCGTCTGATAGCGACTAATGACTCTGGCATTAATTCTTTGATTGGCGAGACATGCAAGCAAGAGATTGCACCGGTACAATCCAATGTTTTGCAAAACAAATTCAATATGGAACGGATAGCGGACCCAACACAGTAATATTAACTCGCTGAAAACTGTGTTGCTGCGTAGAGGTTGATATTTTAGTTTTATTCGCTCTTGGTCATATTTCATACATTCTCAGTAACTGAAGAGGAAACTGCTTTTGCTAAATGCCTGTTTCCACATAGGTAAATCACTCCACAAGAGAATCTCGTAGTTTGACAACTAATTAGTCCGATAATCAATCAATCACTTTACGCACTTGCAATCCTTAAGATATCGATAAACCGCACAGATTCCAGTAAAGATATTAATTTTCGTGTTTATATGTATATCGGTACACGGGGATCAGTAAGTTGCCACTAATTATGTAGTATACAATTAATCAAGGCATTCATTTTGCCCCAATGAAGTGTCACAAGCAATTAATCACCGGTAGGAGAGAGGAGGCAGTGTTTTCACGGGTCAATTTATAAACCAGCACTCCAAGTGTATCAGATAATTATCTGCCCATTAGCGTAAAGTACCGGCGAGCAATTATTCTTAGTAATTCGGGATTATTGCTGTTTTCTATTTATCGGTGACGGCGTGGTTGGTTGCGATGGCGAGCAGGCGCGCACATTTCTGGCGACGAAGAAAGGCCAATAAAAAATGTGCGGACCCGCACTGTCCCATTACCACCATACTTTCCCCGTAACTCTTTCGGAAGTCCTCGCGCGCGTAATCCCTCGTTTGCAATTGCAAGTGAAATACGCGGGGCGGCGAGGGTGTGCGCGGGGGGTACGCACGTGGTAGGAGGCTCTAAAAGCCCATAAAAATCGTCGCAGTCGGCAGCAGCAGCAGCAGCAGGCCACCACCGCGCCGATAAATAATGGCTTCTCGTACAATTACGCGGAGAGAGAGAGCCGTGAATCGGGGCTTCTCGCAAAATAACAGCAAGAATCGAGCAATTTTCTACGTGGCCTAGCAACGATTACACGCCGAGGAGAGCGAGCCTCCCTTCCGCGCCAGTTGTTTCCACCCGGCTCCTTTTAACATCGTAATGGAGCCGCCGCTATCTTACGAACAAGCACAATCATCCCAATTTTTCGCAACTTGGCGTATTCCGATTCGGGCGACATGCTACTTTGATAAGTTAGCAGGCGTAATTTTGATAATTTGTATATATTTAGATATTTGATTTTTGACGCGGTAAAGAGTCATAAAGAAGATTAGTGAGTCGATAAGTCAAGTTGTCGGATTGATCTCCGTCGAGGGGAGTCAGTTTCGATCAGGGAGAATCGACTTTCGGCCAAGGGCTCCGAGGCGCAGGGAGTAAACACATGGTAGCGCGGATGTGCGAGCGGGGCAAAAAGATTGATAAACGCTTCGATATTATAAAACAATTGATTGATGACTCGATAGGATGGCGGGAGCGTGCGCTCCAGCGTATATATTCGCCCAGTAGTCCTCTCTGGCCCCCATACTTCTTCTCCCTCTTCTTCTTGCTCCGGCGCGGCAACGGTAGCGGCGCTATTGGAACTGCCAGTATCCTTCCACCCTTTCCCATCATTTTCCTCGAGATGCCTCTCGCTTCGGCCGCTTTTTCCCCGTCCTTACATACCGGCCTTCCTACAGCCTGATAAGTCGCCGTGCCAATGAAGACAAATCGCTCGGGGTCCCGCAGTTTTACCCAGGCAGTAATTAATTGTCGAGGCCTTAACGAGCTGCTGGTCTCTTTCCCCGCGTGCACCACTCCCCTACACACACCCTTCTACGATCGAACGCGAGCGCGCGCTCTCTCCGTGCGCAGCCGATATCGAGAAGGCACGCGAGTACAATCGAGTTACCTTCCGAACAAGTGTTTCTCGTAGAAACGCAAGGAATGCGCGCGAGTTTAATCACTTCTCTACTTTTGCAATGGAGAAACTGACGCGATTCGAAAGTTTTTCTGCACAGTACTTTGGGTCGCGTATTGAAAAGTTGCGATGGTAATTGTCTCGGTACTTCGTAGAAAATAATTACGATGAATTTAAATGAAGGCGAAAGGACGGTTGTTTTTCAAGGTGGTGGAAAAAGTAAGCTCGGGGCTGAAGGCGGGCTCATCCCATGCAATTTCCCTCGAGTAGAAATCTGGAGACTGTTATTAAGAGGAGTCTAGCTGTTCCTGTATTAAGCAGAGTGTTCGCCGGGGAGAAATGGAATAAGTATCGAGTAATCGTGAGCGTGGGAGCGGTGTGTTTTGCCGGGGAATTTGGGAGGCTGGCGGCGGCCGGGAGGAACTAAAAAGGAAATCCGCCGGTATAAATCGCAAGTGTCTCGGCGAGGCGGCTCGCTCTCGCTCGAGCCAGCTCCCCACGATAATGAGGTTATTTGTAATTCCGACGCCGGCTGATCAAATCTTCCTAATTTCCTGGATCCACTCGCTTAAAATTCCACTCGCGGAATGCGCCAAGCGCCGTGTGGCTCTCGGGCTCCGGCCTCTCTCTGTGTCTAGGGAGGGAAGCCTGTCCAGCCCGAGCGAGCTTCCCCCTCGCCACCAACCACCGCACCGTCGTCCTTGCATTCTCCTGTAAAGTGATTTAGTGGCGAAATCGCGAAGAAATATGAAACAGACTCACGGCGCGGATGCGAGAGCTACGTCGAAAATGCACCTCGGACGAGGGACGAGTACGCGATATTAATGTGTCTCCCACGTGTATTTCAGTGGGGAATCTAAAATGAAAGGCGACGATAAAGAATGTTGCAAGCAAACACAGGGTGTCAAATGTAGCAGTTTTCCGTATGGTTTTTAATTAATCTTATTTCTTCAGGTGTTTTTCCCTGATAAATACACCTCTTACCCCAATATGAATGTCGTGGCACGGACATATGAGTCTTAGAAGCTCATTAAATTCTAGGCGATGAATATACGGAGATTAAACATTTGGGGAAAATAAATATGCCATCCGAGTAGCAGCGCGAGCGTTTACCCGTCGGAAGGAAGCGGGAGGTGGTGGCAGCACTTTAGTAAAACGAATGCTTCGGACACTGAATTATGAGTGGAATAATCTCGTAATTTTAGACTCCGCGGGGCATTAGGATGTTTCGAGTACAGCGGGCCGGAATATTAATGGGTCCCTGTTTGTAGGTCACCTCGCTACCAATTTAATGAGGCTGCCTACACCCCGCACCAGTTCCCTCACTGAAGCCAGACGAAGTATAAATCGCGGACGTTTAATTGTGGACCTTTCTCGGCGTTGGGAGTTTCTTTGCCGATGCTTAGTTAGGAACAGATCTTCGCCAGCTACACGATTCTGTTACAGAAACGAGGGGAAAACTAAAATGTCTTCACTTCGCCTTGAATAATGCATGTGCACATAGGACTCTCCAACTCGTATTCATCGTAAGAGAGGGTAGTTTCTAGTCAGAAAGAGGTGGTCAACTTAATTTACTTCGTAGAGAATAGAAAGCTTTTAAAGACAAAGTTAATTAGCAGAGTGCAAAGAAACTCATTCGCGTACTTGATAGTTTATAGTCTTATCCAAAGAAATGGTCCCCCACGATTTTTCTTCCATTCTCCTAACACTCATCTCTTGTCCATGGTATCCCGTGACAGTACTCCAAGTACTGGTGAGATTTCTTGAAATAACTTATTATCGATGAGAGATATCGATATCCCATGCAAAATCAAAATGCTCGAGTTGTCCAGCGAATGGTTAATGGGAGTCGGGGAAGTATTTTCAGTTAAAGGCCGGCAGAGCCCTCGGGCGTTCCATCAAATCGAGTCCCATTGGAGTGATACCTGATCGTTTCTCGCTTAAATCGAAAAAAGTCTTTCCCTCCCGAAGCTCCCCGAGCGCGAGGGGCCTTGCGCCGAGTTCTCCGCTCTCTCGCTTTCCTCGTTAGTCTCACTGGCACACCTGGAATCCCGGCTTGCCTCCGTCAGCAAAGGGAAAAGCGTCGGTGGAGTCGCCCTCTTTCCCTTGGCGCGGAAGCAAAGCAATTTAATCAAAGTCCATTTCGTTGGCCTTGCTCGAGTCCTATCGGTCTCACCGGGATTTTCTTTCACTCGGCTGGAGCCGGAGAGGTGGTCGAGCCGTCGAGCGGTCGCTCTTCCCGGGCCCGGTTGCGGGGTTCGCCGGCGTTACTCGCGTTATCCTCGCTGGACAAACGGAAATTTGAATGGGACGGCCGGCGTCGTGGGCTGCCGGCGGACACTAAGCCTCGTTAAATGCCGGCCCCGGTCCCCCCGGTTGAAATTTGATGTTGAGCGAATCTCCTCGGAGTACTACAAACCCCCCGGCGGCCACCGCGGCAATCCCGCCCGGATAGCGGATACACAATTACGTGATTGCGTTTGCCGTGTTATTTCATTATCGGCTGTACGTGTTTCCGAAAATCAATCGCACACTACCGCTAGCCTCCTGCTCGCTCGCCGCCGCTGGCACGGATTAAACGGCTCCTCGGGATAAATTGACCGCACCGCCGATTGACCGGCCGTGCGGCCAACTGCGGTGAAGGAGAGCGCGGAATGTCGGCCTCGACGTCTACCTATGTACGAGACTTGCCCCGGGTTCAATTGAACTTTGCACTTAGCCTGATCATTGCTTCCTCATTCAATCGTACGAGGTGGATGCCTTTCGCTTTCCATGCGCTTGTTGGATCACTCGCTTTCAAGTATGTTTAAGGAGTCACTGTAATGCATCAAGTGTTAGAGCTTCGCTCACTCTCCATATCACGAAACTTTAACTACTTCAATTAACTCTAAAGCTAACACCAATCAAAATAAGAAACTAATCTTAATCTCTTCGCTGACGATTGTCTTAAGGTAAATGATAGAGACGTTTGTTTAGTTAAACTCTCTTAATCGGAAATGGGTTGTTAATTGAAGCGGGCCGGTTCTTTATAGGGGAAATTAGCCAGCTCGGATTGAGCCACAAAGTGGCGTTGCCGGACAAACTGTTGGAGCAATGAAATATCGGGAAAGGGTATTAGACCGGACGTCGTATGAATAAAAGATGGGCGGGATATGACAGTCTGCGGATAGAAGCACGAGGTCGACAACTGTTTTTCAATGAGGCCCCGCTCCATAAGGTGGTCCTGTGTTTGTTTAGTTAACCGAGGCGAGGTGCGCGCGGAGAGATCGATAAGCCCCGGAGTTCTCTCCCGGGCGCTTTCGATTCGTGGTTTCGAGAAATCCGAGAAAATCTCGGGGATTTCCTCGAGCCAGTGTCACGAACGCCAGGGCAAAAAGGGAAAGAATGTCCTGATGCTCTAGGAACGGGGATGCGGGCGAAGCAAAGCAGTAGGGGGACGCTAGTAAGCAGCAAGAAACTCGGATCGACTAGCTGATGTGCCAGTCCCACCATACCAGATGTTCTCTTCTCTCTCTCTCTCTCCCTCTTCGACACGATTCAGCCCGCACTGCCGTCGATTCTGGAATCGACAGCTCTCGTCCGCACGACGACGAAACTTTTTTCGATTTACCACCTGATCTCGTGCGGTTCCCCTTGATTTATAATTCGTGCTCCTCCTTCAAGCCAAACAGCCATTCCCGACACTTTTTCTCTCTCATCCTCAAATTAACTCCTACTTGCTCAAATCCGTCTCGAGAGTCTGCGGGCGGAATCCTGCTTTTCCGATATCGGGGCAAAGTGAATTAGACTCGAAATCTAAGGGACGATAACTTGACTGATACTAATACATTCGGTAATTTTTCGTACCTCGTGTTTCGCCATAGATGCTGAGTCAGGATATCCAGCAGAAAATTTGCTCGACTGAAACTCACACCCACCGCGCTACAGAGACGCTCTTTTCCCATAGGAATAAAGGCGCGCATTTTCCATCTCTAATCTTTTAAGTTGTGTCTCGCATGAGAGAGCGGAATTTCACGGTGCGTGCAGAAGTCGACGCGGCTTGGTCATAAGCGGAAGTTGAATTCTAACTGATTTATACGAACCGTCGACATATCCTTGATTGATTCAACTGCGCATTGCTCTGAAGGTGGTGTTAAGAGTGCGGGTGCGTGGCAGAGAGCGGAAAGCAGGCCTTAAAGAGAAAGAGAGAGGAAGGTTCTGCCGGGATGAGGATTGCCTTAAACAGGGCGGTTAAAGCGAAACGAGCGCTTAAAGTACGGGAGGGTGGGTGGTTGGTACAGATCGGAAGACGTCGGGAAGCGAAGCGAGGGGCAAAAGTTGCATTAACATCCCACTCGGAAAACAGATTCGCGAAATGGGAGGCGAGCAGCCGAGCGTTGGAAAGCGGAGAGTGCACTAAAACTTGCCGGGAACACGGAATATTACGTGGTCCGATGTTCCTAACGACGCATTCCGCCCTGTTAATTTTTCTCGGCGAGCTCGGCATAGCGCACGCGCGCGCCCCGTTAACTTACGATAAAAATGACAGCCTCTGCGCCCCATTAGTATCCTTATAGACCATTAGCCCCGCGATAGAGTTGCCTCTTCCGTTGCCACGCGTGTCCGCGGCGATACCGTGCACCTGCACCTTCCTTCCCTTTCCTCGAAAGTTGCGATCCGTGCAAATGCAAAGGTTTAAAAACAATTTGATGTACTGCGGAACATTCTCAGTTAATCGAAATTTCATTGCGAAGGGACGCGACGCTTGCAAGTTTTCCCCTCGGCGAAATTCAAGCGAACACAAAGCCTTTGAAGCAGTACATTGTCAGTTAGTTGAAGTTTCATGTAGCCGCGCAATTAATGGAGTAATTCATTAAACGCCTCGCATATGTGCGAGCGCGACGTTTAATTTAAATGGACGTGTACACCGAGCCAGAGCGCAGTCTGATCGGTCAATGCTGCATTCAGACATATCCGGGATCAGTGAAACACGCGATATTTCATTACGCGCTCGCCCGGAGATATCAATCATTGCAATATTTTATATTGCCATGGGATATCTTATTACATTCAATTGCTTGAATCGAATTCGTATAAATATGTCAAGTATTTCTGCGCAATATTCCAATTGTAATTTGAGGTAAAAATTCGCAGATATTATTTTTACCATGTCGGCGAAATACTGTGTGTATCACATTGACTCTTTGCAATTGTCACTATCTTGTGGTATCATTACCTAACAAGTATTTGAATATTGAATATCAAAAATAAAACGTAATGTAGATGACGCCTCAAAGACTTATCGGTTCTTGAAACTCCACGATCGCACTTGCAGAGCGAAGCCTCGCAACAGCGATTTTTCATACTCCCCTAACTCCGGAAAACATGTAAATCTCTGGACGATTGCTCGGTGCCGTTCGGTTGGTGGCTGCGCCGCTAAAACACAAAGTTGAAAGTGCATGTAAAACGTGCAGTGGAGTGTAGGGGAGTCTGCGCTTCCAGATGAGAGTAACAACTGGAAACTGCGCAAGTTTCGGCCGAAGATACGGTCACCATGAATCACAGTGTTTATTGCCAGTATGACTATCGCGTGTTCTCCGTCGCGGAGGGCGCAGCGGCGCAAAGTTTGGCCCCTTAATTTTCCGATCAGGAGAGTCGGCGGCGCGGCCGGCCCGCGGCAATTACTCATCGGAGTGGCGGTGAACATTTCAATGGCTGATTATCGCCGGGACGTAGTAAGTCGAGCGTCAAAATGATTCGAGTCCACTGGGAGAGAAAGAGGGGCGCGGGGAGGGAGGAGAGAGAAAGGCAAAGCACACGAGGAGTGAATCACTCTTGAGACCGCGCGGTAAACTTGGCGATTGGGGAGGGCAAGAGAGTCGCTCGAGCGAGGGAGGAAGAACTGCTCGAGGAATTTTCAATAAATCAATCAGAAGTTTGTCCGGCCAAGTCCCGCCGAGAGGAGTGCCTGTAATGGCTTGGCTGGCAAGGTTACACATATTGGAATTCAATCTTTATCGGCTGATTGCCAGCCGGCCAGGCCAGTCCCGTGTCACATTTCGTGATGTGTGGTCGTGAAACTGCATGAGCCCGCATACCTATCTACCGTCCTATCCTCCCAACCTCCTATCACCCTCTCTCTTTCTGTCTCTGTTATGCCGTAAAATCACGCCGGTTCCAGCGCGAGTGCAGAGAGCTATCGAATACCAAAGAATGGGACGTTTATTGCGCTTTTACCCTTCGACCGTAGGACGCGCGCGCGCGCTCCCGCCATCCACCGGCGACAGATATTTGTTTCGGCTATAGCTGCCTCGGCGAAAGACTATTTCTCATTTGCAGCGCGGCGCGACCGAGCCTGAGTGTCGCGGCGCAATTGTTTCCGGAATTGCTGAAATCCCGATGCCCCTTGACAAAAACACCGGCGCTTCAACCTTCAACTGCGCTTCCTCCTGTCTTCTTCTCGGCAGTTCCGACTGTTTGAAGAGCCAAGGATGGAAGAGACTCGAGAGAGAGAGTGAGAGAGTCCCCTCCTTGATTTCCCGTGCAAATGAAAATCTGATAAATAACGCGCTGTTCATAGAGGTTCAGTTATTACGCAGGCGCCGAGGTGGCCGAGTGAAAAGCAATAAAGCGGATTCGTTATCGGAATCGATAGCGAGCCACCGCTTCGAGAACGGTAATGAAGTTTCGGGAGTGCGAGGGTGGATTCCGCGGGCGGAGCGTCGGCCGAGAGTGCGAGACTTCCTGGAGCAGCCAGTTTTCCTGGCCGCTGCGATTTTATTAAACACAACGCTCGGCCGGGATTCCAGTGGCCCGAATAAATTCGTTTCCGGACTCGGTTGCGGCAATAATGAGTCCGGCGATCGTAACTCCGCCGCGGGATGCGCGCTACCGCGAGAAACAATTTCCTCCGGGTAGCTCGGCGTATTGGCAGTACACACGGCCCTTCGGCGAATTTTCCGCCGGCAGTTTGTCCAATTACCGAATTAGAAAGTAGCCGCGCAAAAGTCAGCCGGCGTCCGGAAACGTACACACGGGCTTGGCCCGCGCGTCAAGCGCACTCACGCACTTTTGCATAATTATGCGCGACTTAATTAGTTGCTCCGACTGGCGAAGACCCGACGGTATCGCTCCCTTTTTTCGAGCTACCGCGCGCGCGACACTGTATTATCGCCGCGCATAATTGCCACACACTGATTGGATGCATGCATAATTAATTTCTCAGGGGCCTAATGAAGCGTTAAGGTCACCCGGTGCGGCAGCTATCCGAGGATCGTGCGGGAACTATATTCCCGGCGTATCATCATTTCCGCGATAGTCGGATTAATGGCTGCAATCGGCTCGAATGGAATGCCAATCAAACAATTAGGTCTGATGATTCCCATTGGGGGCCTCCCGATTGGCCGTCTTCTTTTGGTTTTAAGTCATTGTGACATGTAATAAAAAGGCCAGGGTGACGAGGGGTGACTGTGCTAATTTATCAAGGGGCTCTTTGTCGCGTCTCGGTGGTTGGTGTCCCTTTACTCATATTCATGCCTCTCCTGTTATAAGTACACCGTACACCGGTGGCGAGGCCGCGGGAAAAGGGTCATTTTTCATCGTGCGCGCGAGAGTTCAGGCTTGAATTTTATCGCTCGGCATCCCGAAGTCCCGCGAAAGAAAAGTATAGTCCACAAACCGGCCCTATCATAAGGGGACCCCACCTGCAAACTGGATACTAAATGAACGAACTCTGCCCGACATCCGGAAAGGAATGTTTAATCTCCCCCATTTCCAATTAGAATGCCGGGAATATTTCAATCTTCGCTTATTCCCGCTCCCGCGAATTCCGCGTCAACAGGCCGCCGGAAAAGTGAAAGACAGAGAGATAGGCAGCGGTGCAAATTTCCCAAACTTGACACTTGTTCAGCGCGTAGAAACCGCGAGGGTTGAAGGGATATCAGTCTTGAAAGCGCGACAGCCGGCTAAAGCGGTGGGTGTT
This sequence comes from Crossocerus cetratus, assembly GCA_963675795.1. Taxonomy (NCBI): domain Eukaryota; kingdom Metazoa; phylum Arthropoda; class Insecta; order Hymenoptera; family Crabronidae; genus Crossocerus; species Crossocerus cetratus. The sequence goes on along the minus strand of OY776664.1, from coordinate 4,672,078 downwards.
TCTCGCGAGAAATTAAAGCTGCTAAGTGAGTAATTAGCCGTGAGAATAATTACCTTACTCTCGTCAGTGTCCCCCGAAGCGCCGGGAGCGCCCGGGAGCGCCCGGGAGCTCGGAGGCTCACAATGCCGGGGCAGCATCCGGTAGAAAGGCTGCGGCATGGTGCTGGCGAATCTCGCCTCGCTCTTTTTCGCAAAAGCAACGGTCGCAAGGGGGGTTTGGAAGGTGGAGGGTAGCCAGTGGCGGCGGCGGAGCTCGTCTTTGAAGCGTGAAAGTCGGCTAGCGGCCCTAGCCCCCCCCCCCCCCTTCCCCCTGCGCTCGCCTCGTCCTATTGAAGATGCGGTGAAGACCGCAGGGAGGAAAAAGTGTATCAGAGAGCACAACTCCCTCGACGAAGTCGTTGGCCGCAAGTTCCCGCGAAGCTTGGGATCAAAGGAAACCTGTAATTCACTGGTCGACCTCCTCCCACCATTCCTCCTCGCCCATTTGACACTGTCAATGCTATCTAGTGCGGCTACCATGTATGCCTTAGTACCTACTGCGCAACCTCACTGAGTGACGGAAACTTGCGTAAGTCTCTATGCTGAGGACTCTGGCTTTACTTGAGGAGGCAAATCTTAATATTCGCGAAACCGAGTAAAATATCTGTCTTGTCTCTGTTAATTTGAACTCATGTACTCCTGTAATTCAGGAGTCTCGTACGTATCAGGATATTTGAACAAAGTAGAGAAATGGTAATGTAATGAAAAAAATTAACTTTTGTTCATCTCGTCATAAATAACAGACATACAAATAGAAAGCGGTGGTATGTGCGCGCATATCTTACCCTCAAGAATAGCTAGTTTAAATTAATGAGACACAAGGGTTTAGGGAGTGCATAAGGCGAATACGTAGCTAGGGACTGATCCGATAGATCAGGGAGGTGCACGGCGGCCTGGAAACCTATGTATCCCTGGAGCCGCACGTTCCCGGTGTACGTGACCGCGTGCGGGCCAATACGTGCGGGCGGCGGCGGCGGCGGCGGCGGCGTAGCTCGAGGTCGTTTTCATTTCTGGGTGTATCGTGGCGAGCAGAGCGCGCAGAGCCGGTACCACTACGCGTCCCGTCGCCGTGAGAATTTCTGCCTCCGCTCCCAGCGGCTCGGCACCACACGTACCATAGAGCGCGAAGCAGCCAAAGGGGAGACTTTCGGATTCTGATGATTCCGTTCTCTAAAGGGACCGCGGCGGAGGGTTTGGATCTGGGAGGGAGATCCGTAGGCTTTTGGAAGTGGCGGTGCCGAGCTGACCAGAAGCTGCTTCCGCCCTGTAACTTGTCGGCATTAAGCCAATTAAGATGACGCATGGCCACGAAACTTTTGGCGGACCTCGCCGCCAGCAGGACGATCAATTTCGCGTGTCCCCCTTCTTACCGCTCGGTTTCCCCCGCGCGTTCGAGCCGGCCCTTCGCCTACCTACCACGCATTCTCTCTGCTTTCACCACCTGGTGACTCGCCGCGGATTTCTCTTATTCGCCGCCGGCGACGAAAGCGTGCTGGCGTTCGGCGTTGTTGCGCACTTGGGGATTTAAGTCCGAGACTCTTTCGTTCACGCTTGTCGGCTCGGATTCCCGGACTTCCTTTTTCTCGCCGCTTTTCTTTTAATCTCCTTTTAATTTCCTCGTAACTCGTCCGAGTTTCGTAGGTTCCCCCCCAGTTCCGTGCACTGGCATAAGGTTATATAAGTTGGCGGAGCTTTTTGGAAAGTTTGGAAGATTGCGCGCTTTAGTATTAGAATGAGTCAGCGATCAAAGCTCGGCTGAGAGCCAAGATTAATGTAAGGGGTTTTGCTAATACCGTATCGGAACTTTTTCAATCACCCAGTGTATCCCCTCGGCCGCTTGCGCTGCAGGACCGCCCCAGAAACGGCTACCGATAATTTTTCACCTTCGCTGCTGCGGCGGCGGCGGCGCCGGGCACTCTTTCCCGAAATTGATTTCTCAAGTTTCTTGTCGCCCGGCCGGTCAGCGGGCAGTGATTTGTCACCGGAAACGGTCTATTACTAATTTGTCAGAGCGGGGCCCGTGCTCCTCGGCTTTCTTCTCTACGGTCTCGCCGCTCGTCGGCTGAAACGGCTCACCCCGAGAGCACAAATGTCATTCGAGACTGTTCAATTAGAGCTGGTGCTAGTTTATCAAGCAGCTTCTTCTTGGGACTGGCTCGTTAACGAGAATCCGAGAGGTCTGTGTTGTTGGTTAAAATGGAGCTTAAGTCGCAGAATGAAAGTGGGGCGAGGAAATTGTCTTGATATTACTATTGGAGTGGCTGGAAAGGGTGTCGTCGCTTTGCCCCTTCGATCTCCGAGGCGAGTCAAGTCGATATGGCAGACACGCTTACGCGATAAAGTTACCGCTCATGAATGCCAATTGACAGTGAAGGGTTCGCCTTCGATTTCCTCAATTTGCGCGGGCGCGCGCGCGCGATCGCGCCCTGTCGATTCCTGAAAGGGTCAATAGACCGATTTCCCGAGGTCGGCCGGCGGCCTTATCCTGAAAAGCGTCTCACATCCGATTAAAGCGGACATCCCGTCATTTCCGGGGGAACAGTAGTGTGTCAGCGTCGGGAGGATCGAAGCCCCCGCAGCCACACCGGAGAAAGAGCGGAAACCGGCGGTCCGTTCTTTCTCGGCATGATGATTCCTGGCGCATTCAGCGCGCCTATCTGCGCGTCACTTCCGGTTAGTTAACCTCATTCAAAGGCCGCTCCGCAGACTCAAATGGAGTTCGATTTGAGATACGCGCGGGGAATGTGGCCGCAAAACGTGCTCCCGTTTGCAGAGCAAGCGGAAAACAGCTCTGATAGCGTTCCGCCATCCATACTTTCTCTCCCTCTCTCTCTCTCCCTCTCTTTAAGAACCATCGAGCACTCCCAACATTCCTAGAACAATATGCACGGTGGTTATTCCCATCTTCTCGTCGCGCAACATTTACCACGACATCGCTTCATATTTTACTCTTCGTTTGTCGGACATTAATAATTTTTCGACCTTATTTCTATCCAGTTTCAATTAATCAATCGAAAAGCTCGATCACGGGAAATACCGGGAAGATGAGAATATCAATCGAATAAGCAGGTAGACGAGTCAGATTATCAGGAAAGCGCAATGTGTTAATAAATGCCGGGAGCAATTGTTACCGTTAGCGAGGGACGTACACCAGCAGCAGTTTCCGCGACAAGCAGCGGCGGAAAGCCTGAATTAATATGGCTTTGGCAAATGCGAGCGAGTACGGATGACTGCGGTAGTGCGAGCGGCGGCGGCGCCACAACAGAAAGCCCCGGTAAGAATTTATGTTTCACGGCAATTAAACTTCGTTTCCAGCATGGAGCCGCGTGCCATCCCCGGAAACCGATCATCAATTCATCCTGCAATCATATGCGACACTCGCGTTTTTCTTTGCTCTTCTCCCCGAACTCATTAATTCGAAGCTCGCAGCTGTCGCTCTGCCGGGTCGATCGATTGATTGTATAACTAACCCACATTCCTCGCGGATAAACTGGTGAGACTGTTGTTTCCGAATGTAGCCAGCTTTCTTCCGAGACACATTCAACTATTCCAGCTCCGGGCTTGGTACACGTTCATTATGCGCGGGCCGAGGGAAGGAGGGAAGTGCAATTTCAGTGGAACTTAGCATCCCATTCGAATTAAGAAACAGGGCACTCCGTGTGGATCTCTGGTCCAAAGAAGGCCAGGAGTTACCGCATTAGCGCAAGTTTCCTGCAGCTTATTCAAGTTGGAATTAGTTGCATGCGGTTGATTAGCGCGGCATGCTGGTATGAATCTTACTCGGTTTCTCCTTAGAAATATTCGGGATTATTGAAATCCAACCCCGTAAAGTTGTCATTCGACTCGATGATGTAAGAATCCTCGTTTTTTAATGACCTGCCTTTCATCGACCGGGCAATTATTCCGAAACAATCCAAAAAACACGAGCATAAGTTTACACAGCATGCACTGCCGGAGCTTTTAATTATGTTGTCCTTTAATTCCATCCGCGCCACACGCATGTAACGCACGATGTATGTGGGGGCGCGCATGTGTGTGCGTGTGTGCGAAGTAGAAACTCGTGTCTGTTAACGCCAACGGCATAACGGCAGCTCCCAACACTGTCGCCTAATGCACACAGCGAAATGCGACGACAATCCATTAAATGTTCACGTCCCTGCAAGCCTATGATTAAAAGGGGAAGTACCGCCGAAGCACGCAATTTACGCGTGTGCGTATAGCTATGTGCACCTCGCATCCACGCATTCGGGCGTATTCTCCTGGCGAGATAAAATTTCAACGCGTGTTTGCGGCCTCGGTATTAATGCGCCCGGATACGCGTCGGAGGAAATCAAGATTCGAGCGCGTGAAATAATACCTGGAGCGGAAAGTGGCCTTTATTCCCCGCTAGGGAGCCATTAAAACCACTAATGAACAATTGAGTTATCTGTACTGGTCCCACCCTTCACCGCAATTCTAGTTAATTATTTGAATCCTTTGAGGATCGAAATTGCATCACAAGTGGCTATGCAAATGCGAGTTGATACTCCATTGACCAGCTATATTGGTAGGTTTCGGGACGAGACGCCGTGGCGTCTTCTAAACTTTACGCGTGCGTTATGGGCCCTCGTTGTGTCGGGCGGGTATGTAAATGACATTGAAAAATGTATGAAAGTATAATGTAATTGTTGTAGCGTTGGAAAGAAAACAGAGGAAAAGCGCGGGTCGCATTATTCTGCAATTCGAATTTCAAAATGCCTTTCAGCCTCTGCTCGGTGTCGCGCTGTCATCGTCACAATCATCGAAACACGATAACCAACTCCCTCCCAATATTTCAACCTGATATTTTTATTTCCCTTCATCCTTTATTTCCTTCCAAATGGTATTGTTTCGACACTCGAAAACATCCGGTGACACAGTTGACAAATTAGGCCCGCGGTGAGAAAAATCGCAGGATATAGTTATCCGGCTAAAGCAAAAGCGACGCGAAAAGAATCGAAATAGCTCGAAGATTGACATTGATAGAGTAGCTGGTTAGGAAGCCATCAGCTGCCAATTGTCGGCTGACTTAAAAGAGAAATGATGCCGCGCTCGTTCGTCGCCTTCTCACCTGGCTAATGCAACCAACAGAAAACCCCACTCGGCGTCGTCACTTTACAAGGAAAATTTTCCTGCTTTTCTTTCGCCGCCTCTTTACCTCCCGCGGCCGCGCGGCGGACTGCGCTGCTTTCAGCGGCAGTGAGATTCGTTCATTCGTCTCTTCTTACGACTCGATTTAACAGCGGCGCTCTCTCCTAGCCGCGCCGGAAGAAAGTTTTGCTCGGTGTAGTCGTCACCCGGGCTAACATCCTCCTGCCGACTACTTCCATTCCCCTCGCTTTTTTCCCTCCCCTTTATCCTTGTCGTTTGAGTGCGCGCTCTTTCTCTCGTTCCCTCGCTTAGTTATAGAGTTTTTGGGCCAGTGCGTCCTTTAGCCGCCTCTTATGGCGCAACCACGCAGCCGGCGTTTCCGCGAAACTTTGGCACTACGCGTATAAATAAATCCTGTTGACGGATGAATATTTCGTAGTCCTGCAGAGTTGCCTTGTCGATTTCATGGCGGCGACTCAATCACGCTGCCATGATATCGGTTGGTAATAGTCGAGGGATAGCGGCGGGGGATGGTAAAGGGCGGCGTCAAATAAAATGGGACTGAAGCACTCGGCCGGGGGCGATACGTCACGGGCGGAGGAGCGAGCTGGTCTGGCCAGTGGTAAGGTTCTACTACTGGTCTGCGTCGCCAGTAGTACAGGCACATATCATGAATCAGACGCGCCGAGTATAAACGCGACTGGCTGAGCCGGCTAAAGCTCCACTCACAGTCTACGCCAGCCGGCAGGGACAGGATATCTGACAAAGTATACAGGTTTATCGTTCACGTACTCGACAGGAAGAGGAATTGAAATTTCATAAAATCTTTGGATCATTGTTTCCTGTGGCAGAGATCGTGAAAGTCGGTACTTTATTAGAGCTTTTCGAAAATTGATGGTGCGTATTGAAATATTTGTTGAAATGTTGATTTAGAGAGAATACAACAAATGCGAACAGGTAAATGGAAACAGAGGAAAAACCGACAGTGTTATTTGTCAGAGAGTTTGATGGTAAATGGCGTTTGATATTGTAAAAGAGGTATGGGAGGGTGTCCTTTGGAGCGAGAGAGTGTGAATGGCGCTTAAGTTTCCCGCGAGCAGGCAATGTGTCCGTGTACGTACTCCAAATATATATCATTTCCCTGGTAGATGAAAGATACCTCGGGGCAAGGTGCCAAATAGGGGAATTCAGGGATCCTCTTGAATATTCTAGCCGAGGCTCGCGAGCTCCCGCGCCTCCGTTACATTTGATCTACTGGATTACATGCAGTTTCCGCTTTTAATGAGCTATTTTTTACAAATAGTCCCCCGGCGCGCGCCTCGCCGAGCACACTTTCCTCCGGGCAGCATTTTTGAAATATCGCGCGTCCGCCCACCCGCCCGGCCGCCGGCTTTTAATGAAAGGGCGCCGAGGCCCCTTTAATTATTCATCGGTCGGTCGAAAATTCTCGCGCGGTCATAACTGCAACGGCGCCGCCGCCTTGCCGCGAGGACGCCTTTCGTTTCATCTGATAAACGATTCCGCCCATTAACTCGCTTGATTCGCCGAGTGGATTAGACGCCGGCGTAACGCCAGACTCCGCTAATTAGCCTAAGCGAGCCGGCCTCAAATTCATATCTGCGGCGAGGGCTAATCGAGCGGGCGGGCCAACTTGCGAAGGTACACTCGTTTCTTGGTAGTGTTGGGCCCAACTTACCGCCGGATATCACCACGCATTTTGTCAGCAAGCGCGGCCAAAGTTGCCGCTGAATTCCACTCTCCGCCGAGCTTGTAGTACATGTGCACCAGCTTTCCGCCAACTTTGATACGTATTACGCTCATTAAGCCACCTGTATGTTTCGCAGAGCGCGCATGTTGACACTCGGGCAACATAGTTCGATTTTAATTAACTGTGGTTACGTCATTATATTCCGTTGGGTTTCATTAATTGGAGGGTCGGAATCGCGACGATATTGAATAGTAGTATTGCATCTGGCGCTCGGGTCAATTCATTCGCGTTACACGCTCGATAGTTATAACGATAGATATTTTTATTAGTTTAGAGTTTTCTCTAGCATTTTCAGTATTAATTTCTATTTTTTATTCTCAACGAGATTTGCATTATATTTTGAAAGAAAACAATAATATTTTCTCCGATGAATGAATGGTATTGTTGCATATTAAAAAATATATTGTTTTTACCTGCGGAGTAGCTGTGTATCTTGCATTTTCCATAATCGCAACGCCTATAACCTGTTACGCAACTTCGACAAATTAATTAGGAGCTCGAAAATGACTCAATAGCACCCGGTTCACCTGAAATTCTAGCAGTACTACACACACATACACACACACACATGCTGCAGCAAATTCCCGTGATGGCGCAGGTCGATTGGATTTTACGTTCATCTGTCGCGGCACGCTGGACTCAAAAGGTACACAGCCCTGAAAACTTGAGTATCGAAGCGCCACTGGAGAGAGAGAGGTAGGGAAGTGGTACTCGCCGGTACTATCAGAAAGAATATGGGAGGTAGAAAATCTCCCTTGGGACCGAAGGTGATTCCGATCAGGTAGCCATCGTGTTATGCTCTAGCGTCCAGGAACCCCGAGACTCTCCAGCTTCCTCTCCCGGCGAAGGTCAAAAGATTCTTTGAAACTACCATCGCACCGATGCAAATCTAATTTCGAGTGGAGCCTGCACTCTTCCCGGCTATCTCACCCGGGCGATTGTGCGAATCTAAATTTTCTTTTAAAGAAAGGCCAAAGGCGATGCGTTTCGAATGCTGGACCCGTTTTTCTTCACCGGCACTCATGTGTACAGTATGAGTGGAATGTTTAATTAATATCTCCTATACACATGATGGCACTCATATAGAAGACATAAATGAAAAATGTACGAATTCCATCGTACAGAATTGAATGAGGGAAATAGCAGATTATGTGTGAAACAGAAAATTCCTATCAATCCAATACTGTTATTACACTGTCATCGCACTGTTTGGACAAATTGAATTTGGTGAAAAGGCATTGGCGGGTGCGGGTGTGATAGGATTTCGCTATGTCACACTGTGATACAGGACGTAGCGGGGGAAGACAAAAAATGCATCGCATGAAAACACCGGCGCGGAAATACTAGGGGAAAATACGAAGCTTCCATTAAATAATAAACCGCAGCCGCGGAATAAACGCGCGCTCCATCGGTTTGTTACAATTTGCTCGAGGAAAACTGCCAGCCAGCGCAACTTTAATAACGCATCGTCAGACACAGCAATAAAATAGCGTTTCCGTATACAAACTGCCATTCAATCCCTGCGCTCTCGTTTTACGATCCCCGCCTATCTCAGTTTTGTCGAAACAGTTGGTGCTTGGGAAGCTTTAGAATAACTAGAAACCCTCCCTGATGCAGTAATATTTCAATACACGATTGTTAGAGGAGCATATCTTTCGTTGCTCGACTGGTTAGCCCGAGTTTTAATGGAATGGAAAAACAGGCTGCTCTAGTGTTATTGCTGCACTTTGAGTTTGCGAGGGCGGGCGGGGCGAGAGGAGTAGTGAGCCAAGCAAGGTGGAAGACGCCGTTTCTCCGCGAGAGGGAACGGCCGGTCCGCAATCTTCGTCCAAGATGGAATTTCGTTGTCCACCGCGATCCCCAGGAGGATCTTTTCATGTGCAATACTCTGCCACGGTTGTAATTTCCTGAGAACATTCCCTCTGGCCCCCTCGCGCCTCCTCGTCCCTCAGCCGCCCTTCGCCACTCTTTCTCATCCCGAGTCCTTCGGAGACTACGCTTTCTTCACTCGCGTCCTCGATGCGTTCCTTCCAGCGTGCAAGTTCTGAATCTCGCCGAGATGCGAACTAGTTGCTTCTCGACGAATTGTTCTGGTCGAAAGTTCCTCGTGCGTGAATCGGACAGGGAGAAAGGGCCGGGGTAGAAAGGGTCCCTTTGGGAAAGTTCCTCGACGGATGTCACTTTGACTTCGCCGAGAATCCAAGTACAGTCATTGTTCGGCTTCGAAGTCTTGTGTGAAGTCTGAAAAGCAATCGGCGATGGCGGGAGGTGTATATGTGTCAAGTGTCCCGCGATTAGATCACGGGCCGGCACGCGTGACTGGCAATGAATCTCTCACGAGTCAGGTTGGATCATTTGTTTTGCAAATTTTCGGCTCTTTCGAGAGCGGGCCCTTGTCAGTCGCTGAGAGTAACCCTCGTCCGTGCCGCGCTGAGAAATGGGATTGGCGAACTGTGTCACGTACACACGTTAATCTTAAAGCTGGCCCGCAACACCGCGCGCGACGAAAGCCGCATTCACAGGGTTTAAGACACACGCGGTATGTGTTCGCCTAGGTAATTGGTAATATTTTCTCAAGTCTCGACTCTTTAGCATTTTAACTCATTCACTCATCCCAGCTGTTTTCAGTACTGTTTTCTAAAAATGATTATTATCAATACTTTTATAGCAATAACAGTAATAAATATTCACGTCTCACTCGAATTCTAGTAACATGACGGCCAGAGTGTTAAAATGAGGTTGTAAGACCTCCAGGGAATCGCACGAGATTAATACGTCCTTGATGAAAACGCAGAGACCTCAGTCCTCAGTGGAATGTCAGCACAAAATCGGCGGGCAGACGTCGGCGTATTCGAAATACGCTTAATTAATGCGATACCAACGAGGATCGAAGGGCTGGCACGGGGGGGAGGGGAGGGCGGGCGCGTTACTAATTGGCTGGGAAACACGCAATTAAAAAATTGCTGGGAGCGAGGGAAGCTTTTAGGGCGAGGTTCGGAGCGACGCGGGGTGTCGGGGCCGTTCTCGCCGGCGCCGTGTGCAACAGTGGCTCTTCCCATATTTATTGGCCGCGCCACTTCAATCGGTAATGCTCTCGCATGATGCATGCCCGATGGATCAATATTGGACGAGTTTTATTCGCTGCGTGAAAAGCCGCCCTCCTCGCACCACCCAGCCCCCGCGTCGCTCAGGGTTCCTCGTGAGCTTGAAAGCCTGAAGGGAACCCATGAAGTGGAGTAACCCCTTGCCGGATTTCTCTGCGCATCGCAGGGAGAAAAGAGCGTCGCGACTACTTATCGGCTTCGTTAGACTAGGCCGGCTAATTAGCGGGGCGCATAAAGCCGCGTGAGTTTACTTCGATACTGTTCGCTCTCTATTTTCCTCCCCACTCGGGGAAAACGCAGAGAAAAATCGCTGCGCGAACTCTCCCTCTCTCTCTTGCGCGCCACTGCCAGTGGGAATTGGGAATGGTTGGCCGCAGACAAATCATACGGCCGCGCAAAAATGCGCTACCCCTCGTTCCCTCGTGTGCTCCATTTACAATATTCTCGCCGCCTTGTATGTATAACTGAGTACGTGTGGCGGCTTCATTGGGGTGGGGTTTCTGCCTCTGGCTAAGAGAGAGAGAGGGAGAGAGAGAGAGAGCGAACCCTGGCGATGGCTGCGGAAAAACAGACGGTGGAATAATGGTGCTTGCTCAGCTATCGGGAGAGCCCACGGTGATAGTCGTTTTATGTCTTTAGTACTTCACTGATCGCTCCTGGTTAAGGGTGCTCGCATTATTGTATCCAAACGGTATCGATCTTCCCTTGCTATATGCCACTAGTCCTAAAAGCGATTTTCGTTACTTTTTGCGTAGAATTCGTCGAGTATCCTGTAGATTCCAACCGCTTTAAAAGATGCATTTACGAAAATGTGGAGAAACGTGTCCAATTGCTTGGAAAGTTTACGAGTGATTCTTGAATGTGTCCTGCAGTTATATAAATTGTTTATAAAATTCATCCGACAGAGATCTCCGTTCATCAGTTAGCTAGGTGCGATGGGAAAATGAAACATCTGTTCATGAAATAATTCTATTTTACCGGGGGTCTATAAGAGTTTATTGTTTCTCCTCATGAGAAACTCAGCACCGAAGAATAAAAGTACAGTGGGGGGGATAGATATAGTATGAAAACGTTTCTCATGAAAGCGGCTTATGTGGTCAGTATGAACTGGGGTGCATCGGCGCTTTCATTCGATCTCGCGCGGTATTGACAAATAAACATGTCGACCAGGAAAACGGTCTCCCGCTTACGTCGCCAAGGCTCCATCAGTAATTCCATTTATTCCTGAAATCCAATCGAGCTTGGGGTAAACGCTAGAAGGAGGCGGAAAAGGATACTCGGAAACAAGCGGTGGAAAAAGAGCGGGAGTCAAGGAAAATAAAGAGAACAAGGGAAAATAACGATTGACCATGGCGAATTGGTCGTCGTGCAGGACGACGCTCTCGCTCGAGACGCTCCTTCCCTCGTATTCTTCTCCCCCCCGAGAACGACGTCTTCCAAAACCTTTGTCTAACGGAAAGTTTTTACGAGGCTGATAGCGAGGAGACCACTCCTAATGCAGTTTTCTTGTCAAGCGGAGCTCGCGACGGTTACGTTTGATTTTTTCCGCCGACAACTTCATCGCCTTCCAACTTTCCCGCCGCTCCTATCTCACTCACGACTCACCTCCGTGCAATATCAACCCTGATTCCGAGCGCACATTTGCTTCTTTCTGTCGTTGCGGGAAAAATTGCTGTTTTGAAAAAAGAACCAGCGTTTAATTGTATGTGTGGTTACTTCTATGAAAAACTACTAGTTTCCATTTCTGCGGCTAACACCAATACAAGTCGGCATGTGTGCGTTTAGCCCAATAGTTTGTCGGTGCATATGCTTTCCTCCCGGACAGTCGGTGCTTTGTGGATTTCCATTCGGCTGTTGTAGATTTCCCCCGGCTTTTCCCTCGGATTGCACTGTGTTTCTATTCTCGGTCGCTCCGCCCTTATGATCTCTATTTCTCGCTCCGTTGAGTATTGTTTTTTATAATCTGATAAAGTAGATGCATAGCTTTTCTTGCACTCGCTCGAGGCATCTCCGAGCAGTTGGCGTTTTAGCTAGCGAGCTCCGCCGATTTTACTGACAAAGGGCGCTAGACTAATGTAATACAGGGAGTGAGAAATGAGGACCTTAAAAATTCATGGGCTTGGAAGAAGTGGCGCTGATGGGTATCTGCGATTTCTTTCCGGCGCGTAAAGTCGCCGGGAAAGTGGCTCCATTCTGGGGAGGGAGTAATGTATGCGATACTAGGGGAGATTGCCCCACGGGCAAATATATTTTTTATCCAACTCTGACGCCCCAGAGCAATAATGTAGTTCGGCAGCATATAATAATTACAAGCCATATTTCCCATCACCAATTCACCCTTTATTGTTGAGCTTTCAAATGATTTGACAGTTGGAATTGCAGTAATTTGATCGTCAATTCATATAATAAAGCTAATTCCAACTAACATGTATTAAATTTGTTGATCAAATCTACCAGCATTATTCATTAATTGCACGACCTACTGATTGGATAATTAGTAAATGCACTGCTCATTCCAATAAGCGAACACATCAGGATTACAACTCCAACTGGAATTGTCGCTTTTGATATAAAAATATGCTCCGGGCAAGAGATCTACGTGGGAAGGGATGCAAACGCAAGAATTTCCTACCTTAGAAAATATGTATAATCTACGAGTAGGTCCGGGCTCAGGTGTCTCTCCGCGAGGCGGTGGCTCTAGCGGATATTTCACTCATGGGACGCGCTCCAGTGAATTACCCAACTCGAGAGCTCCGGGTGATTAATTCAACTACATTCGCGAGATATAGAAATTAACGTGGGAGTCTGCTATCCCGCCGCGCAGTGCCAGTATGTCAGACTCGCAGATAATAAGCGAGACCCGCGTGTAAACAGAGAATGACTAATAAACGCAAACGGTCGAATGACAGCGAGCCATTAAATCACTTTAGCGCTTCTTTTAATGGCATCAGCATACCATTAATTCCGGCCTCCATCTTGAAGGGGCATTGTCGAAAGAGTGAGAGTAAGGGAAACAGCGGGCGAAAGGGAGCGAGTGACGAGGCCTGAAGGACATTTCCCTTGGCCGTTATTGCATTAATTACAGGCGACCCTCCGTCCTCTAGGGCGCTCGCTTCGGTGTCGTTACGTTACGATTTAATTACATCTCGCGTCCAAGCTATTTTGATAAGTGCCGACGTGAAAGAAGCGCCGCAAAGACGCTCCGCTCGGTGTACCTTTACCGGGCCGAGTGGTGGCTCTCACTTTTCTTGCCAGAGGGAGGCGATCGAGCAGTGAGGGGCGGACGATATTGATTTCACAGCAACAAACCGGTGGCCGCGTTTCAACGCTCGAGCGTATTTTGTAGTTGTTTTGTAGTGGTTTGAAGGAAGTTTGACGATATTCCTTATTACTTGGAGGAAGGCAAAGTGGCCTAATTAATTGGCGAAGCAGAAGTATTGGCCATGGGTGGATTGAATGGTTATAATATCATTTATCAGAATGCAGGAAATGGTTTGTTTCTCGAAAGTAGCGAAGAGTGTGGAAGGAGCAGTTGCGTTTGTAACTGGCAGCCGAACGCAGAGAGACGCCGAAAGCCGCTATACATATTGAATTTCGCGACGGCACCCTGCCCTTTCTGGACTATTAGTGCGCGCCGCCGAACGAAACCGGCACTATCCGATTATTGAAAGGGCGGGGGACCATTTTTAATCTGCAAAGAGCCCCTAAAAGCTTTCCATTTTCCGGCGACAGAGAATGCATTTTTCGATGCTCCGCTTGCACGCCGTGCTGAGCTACATTTCGCGACTGTAACGTGTGCGATTTAGGGCTCGGCCTGATAAGCCAGGGACTCGGCGTCTTCCACTGTCCTTAAGGTCGACTTTATCACCACGTAGGCTTTATCGAACTTTACAGCTCGGCGAATTACGAGGTCCACGTGGTCGAAACCTCCTCGGAGTCTTAAAGTTTTCCTTGCCTCTTCCTCGCCTCGATCCTTTCTCACTGCGGCCGGGGCCGCCGGCACTGTTCCCAGTCGGCGAATTAAAAATGGCCGGGAGTGGAGGCTGTGAATCGAGAGAATTGGAGCAATAGTGGGCTCCAGTGGCCTGGCAGGGCACCGCGGTCTTAAAGCGAGAGGAGCTCGTCGCTCGATGAGATGATATTCTAATGAGAGCGCCGGGAGACGGAAGGCTTGAGTCATGCCAGAAGCGGAAACGGGGATAGGCGGTTAATAAGGAGATTATATTAAGCGAGATTCCTCGCCGCAGATCAAACCAGTCCTCCGGCCAGGAATACTGAAATTATTAGCATTAATAAGCCCGGGATTATTGGCTCGCTGGTTCGGAGCTTCGAGGTCTGAGATTTTCCCGCTCCGACATTCATACCGTCGATTGATCGAACACGCGATCATTAAGCACACTGGAATTCACTCGGGCGGCGTTTCATTCCTTTTATTAGGTTTGATTTTTGAATTTTTATTTCTGAATTGTACAATCTTTAACAATGCATTTTACGCCAGTAATATTAATTTTATAAACAATGAAAAAAGTAGTGGAAAGATACTACTCGTATTATAGTTACAGCTTGGTTTATATACGTGGCATTTGGTATTCTAGCCAGAGCCCGCGATTTGCGGCTTTAAAATTAAGTAGACATTATTGAGCTAAGCCAATTAGGGAAATGCAGGTGCTAGTTAGTCTAATGAAGTACAGACCATAAAGGTGAAAAAAGGGGCAAACTTCCTTTTCCGGCGCTCGCTCAATAGCCACGAAGAACAAAGCCTTAAGTAACTCGATCATTAGCTGAGAAGTAATTGCGCGGTTGAAGTTGCTTGAGTCGGTCAATAGCTTCGGAAACAATAGCATCGGAGGAGGATCGACGGATCGCCCGGGAGGAACACGCCTGGGGGCACATGCCCCGGCCAGTGTAAACACTAGGACATCGGGGCCGAGGTCCTCTTGCCTTTTCCTCGAGTGCGTTCGGCCCGCTCGAGCTAAAGTATTGTTGCTCAAGCTTCAAGAACTTCATCTCGGGCCCCCGCTGCTGCCCTTTTCTCAGTTGCCTTCCAACCGACCCACCGTAAGAGCAATAGTCTGTTTCCAACGCTGGGGGATGAATATTGATTTGTCGCGCCACATCTACTAGTTACAGAGGCAACGCAGTGCAGCTTTCTCAAGTGTAGTGGCTCCGTGGAAACTGGAAACTCGAAGGGGAACTGGTACGTGCTCCTAAGAAGAGTGATTATTAGAATTACAACAAAGTTTAGTATGAATTGGAGCCGCATATTCGCTTTTGAGAATAGAATTGCGAGCTGTTTGTGCACGAAATAAGTTTCATTGGGAAGTGCAGCGATCCACATTCTTCTCGGATCAAGTGCTTGCATTGCAGAAACTACACTCTCTTTCCTCGAGTTTGTTCGTTTTTGCTGAGAAGCGCTAGCAGGCAGCGCGCGGCAAGGGTCTCAGAAAAGGTTGGCCGTGCGAGTGGAACGTTATATTTGCAACGTGCTCGCTCGCCCTAGACAGTATCCTTTGATCATGTTAATACGGGCATGTTCTCGGCACGAACTCTCTCGTCTCACCGTCTCTCCCTCGCCCTCTCGCTTTCGCTCGTTCGCTCGCCGCGTATCCTACGTCGAAGTTCGTGTGCGAGCTTGTGTTCGAGGCTTTACGAGCGATGCTGCTAAGGCCGATCGCACACTGTGTCGTCCAATCTCACGGCAATAACTGTACTCCGCTCTACACATACAGAAGCGTCGTCCTTTAATTTCATTTAGCTGAGATTCCTTCCAATGCTACTTTACACTTTGTAAATGTGGGGAGCTTTCACAATTCCTGAAAGAGGGAGAAAGCGATTTGGATGATAAAAATGTTTCGGGATTTCTTTCTTTAAAAATGAGTTGAGTTGATCGAACTTCCTTTGTCCATTCAATTCCAGTTTAAATTATTATGCTACATTCAGCCGATTTCCCATGAGCTTATATATTCATATACATTGGTAAATGTTATTATTTGGTTGCATTAGCTTCGTTTATTAATTTACTTCATTAGAGCGTGCGATTCACAGGGGATTTGCCGGGTGAAACAAATAAATATTAATCGACAAAGAATAGCTGGGATGGTTTGGTGTGAATGGAGCTTAAAGCTGGAGGGCGACGTTAAGCTTTGAGTCGTTACCGCCAGCAGATCCGGAAATCGATGGAGCCAGCGATACTGCATTGCCAGTGTAATGCTGGGTATTCGATCGTTAATGTCTACCTATGTACCTACCAATCGATCTACTGCTAATGAACCGTCTGATCATTATTCCCCACGCTGTTCTCCCCCTCCACTGCTTTCCATCTACTTCACTTCGATCCTCTCCTCACCCTCCAGCTCTCTGGCTCTCACTTCACCTCTATTTATCTCTCACTCTCCTCGACAGGTTTCGGCCTTGCGCGCCGCTTCATAAAGCCGAAAATGGCGAAAATACAAGGGCGATTCTCCGGCGAAAGAGTAGTCTCTCGGGTGGCGGGCGAGCTTTCGGCGCTCGCGCGCGTTTAGAGATTCTTATGAATGGGAATACTTTGAAAGGGTACTCCCGCTTGTTGCCGAGCTTTTAGCTGGGCTCGCGCGCCTCTGTATCCCAAGCACCGCCGGTGTATGTCTTCCGCGGGAGATCTCTATCTCGCGCGAATCGATTTTTATGCTTATGGATCGCCTCAACAAGTGGGTCATTTGTGTTTCGGGAAAGTGAGCGGGGCAAATGCACCGGGCGCTCGCCAATTTATGTGGGATCTTCTCGAGCTTCTCCCCTTCGGCCAACTTTCCAAGATTCCTCGGTCGAGTTTTACTTGACTAAGTAGATGATCCTTTTTGTTTCTTGATTTTCAATACTGTGTGCTTATGCATTCGGAGAGTATGTACGATAAAGAAGTAAGTTTAATTGTATTAACAGTGTACGTATGTATGCATATTTTCCCGATGAGCACGTAAGAATCGATTTGCCGCAGGCGTACTTGCAGTACGATGGTGATGGGAGCAATCGAAAGGAAGGAATAAATCGTGAATGCCGCTCGAGTGGTTCGCATTTGAGATAATTCAGTCGTAATCCTTTTGTCGGGCATTAAAAGGCATCAACAACTTCGCGGAGACACGCGTTTTCGGTCCTTGGCGCTCATCCAGCCCTTTCGGTTCACTGGTTTCACGACTCGTCGCCTCCTGCGATTCACCCGGCCCCACCTACATTGACTTTCCAATAAATCCCTCGGTTTCTTTATACATTAATTGACCTTTATTAAGCACGTTCCATTTTCCAATATTCCTCCCTCGTGCTTCCACATTCTCATGCCACGTATGTTCTAAATGATTCGTTTAACTAATTCTAACAATAAATATAGTACCTTCGCGCCTAAAACTTATGCGCATATTCGAGTGAACCTGGCTCCCATCTAACTGGCATATAATCGACGTTTCAACCTAGACAGATTGAACTATCTTCTCGTACTTGAGTAACCTTCTTGCGGTTGGCGTCGAGGCCCGAGAGATCTGGCCTGGCAAACAATACTAAAGTAGAAGGGGAACACGTATAGGACGTAGATAGGGGAAAGTAAAGCCTTGGTGTTTGCCATGCCGGGACGGGACGTGGGGAGGACTAGTATTAGTTGGGACGTCGAGACAGGATTGGCTAAACAGATGGAGACTGACAAGAGCGGACGTTAATACGAGCCGAAGACCGAGGTACTAAAGACTCGGCGAGCCGAAGAAGAGGTGATCCAAAACAAATCAATATCAATGTCGGATTAGTTGACTGCGGGACAGCCCGACAGCAAGGGCTAATCCTCCTTTGCTCTCCGCCGGCCTGTCTTGAAGGCGGACGAGCTTCCACGTGGCGCGCGCTCCTCTCTCGGAATCGGCTAATTCAGCTGTTCTCCTTGGATCGACTAGTGGGGCGAATTTATCGGCGACTTTCACGGCTGTCGCAAGACGCCCGCCCGTTACAGAAAATGGGTGGTGCAGCTTCTGGGATGCTGGAGACGTCGGGATACGTGGCTACAGATTGAATCGCATCCGTGACCACACTCGAATCGGCAGCTTTCTCGCCTTCGACAATCCACCCACTGTCTCCTGTGGTATTCGACATCTGTCTTCCAAATTAACTCTCTCTCTCTCCTTCTCTCTCTTAGTTTATATTCATTAGATATTATTGCACTGTTTGAAATCGCATGCCATACTTTATGAGAACCTGGAAGTAATTATCGCGAAAATGACGCTCAATTTGCCAAGTGTTGTACTTCATCATTCATTTCAATTACATATAAAGATTTGCTGGCTATGAAATAGTGAATTTTGTTATATGTTGGAATGTTTCTACACGCGGGCGCGTCCGAATTTGGTGTTCTCTATTTACATGGCCTACACTGGCTAGTCTGTCAATATCTCGGAGATTGTACAGGTGTGAGTGCTGAGTACTCGGGAGCAGTGGTAGCGATTAGACCAAATCCTTAACTCGCCCTTGGAGACCACTCCGCACATATTCTCGAATGTGCCTGTAGGGATTTATGGCTGGAAGCTAATTTGTAATCCAATCAGTAGTTAATTCGTGGGGACTGTTATGTTACAATTGAGTATTGAATGTGCCTCCATGACTTGGATGGTGTCAGTAGAAAAATTCGTTTCTTCTCCATCAAACGTGTGGTTGCAAGCATTGGCACTAGCAGTGCAACGATCAATTTACAATTTCAGTTTTACCATATTACATATTCCTTCAGTAAAATAAGTCATTTAAGTTGCAGATGATTTAGGATCAAAGGTTAACAGTCAGCATGGTAGAATTTATTTCGGGAAAATCCTTGCCGGGTTATCTGAATCGCCAGGCAGAAGGTAGAGGGAGCCAATGAGTACGCGTTGAATAGGAGTTTATAATTCCAGGTGTAGACGATTTCGAATCGGATTGCCGATGCAGGGCGTCCGTGTCCCAGCGCTTTTTATGAAAAGCGCGTGTCCGTGCATTTGTGGCTGGAACACGGCGCTGGCGCCACTCGCTCGCTCGCTCTCGCGCAAATTGTTCGATAAGTGGATGTCTCCGGAATTATTATTCATTGTACGGCCGAAAATTGCTGGGAATTTTGCGTCGCGCTTCGATAGCTCGTCGTTTGTGAAACGCGTCGCGTATGCGGCGGCGGCGGCACGAGGAACGTCGAATTCTGTTTCGCCAGGAATTCGCAACCATGCCAACGTATATTGCACTTCGATTTTCCGTCACGACTATGAGCCTCCAATGTATTAGCGGATAATCTACAGCTTAGTTTTTGCTTTAGGGAATTAGGTACAGTCTGCAAATGTTTGAAATTCAAATTGTTTTATTACCAGAATAATTTTTGTGATTTGACCGAATTATCATGGACTAATTAAACAAGCATTAAAATTTCGTTGAACGATTTTAATATATTCTAGCTTTTACGCGCACCGGAAGTGAAATTATTTCCGTGGAAGTAGATTATGTATGCTGTAAAATGTAAAAGATGAGAATTTGAAAAGTCGTTGAGTGCTTAAAGCGAGTTCATTTAATAGTGAGATCTTGACTGTTAAAAATCTCTTTAGTACGTTTTGAAAACTTTGCGGAGATGATGGGGAGAATGAATGACGGTACTGGAGAGGGGCGATTAAGCGTCGCATAAGAATGCACCCTTTGCCGCATAGTAATCCTCGGACGATGCTTCATCGTGGCAATAAGTGTCTCGCTTAGTCTTGCCTCCAAGGCGTCGACATCTTCGTCAGGATGTTGAAGCGAGAAGGCGAGTAAATTAAGATTACCTCCCGCGCCCGTTACCTTGGGCGGTCCATAATGTGAACTCTCGTGAAAAACAGCGTGCTCCCTCGGGATATTACCCTCACCTTTCCGACTTCGCTCGCGCTCCAAACCTCTCATATTCGGATTCCTTCCATTGCAGTCTTAACAACGACTGTTACTTTTTTTATCGGTCCAATTTCATTCTTTAAATGGCCCATTTTTATAGTCGCGAAACAGTAATGGTTCTCGGCCCAGGTAACGAGCTCCATAGAAATTGTCTTTTCAGACTATTTGTCGAAATTCGTAAAAATATACTCCAAAATGGCCAGACTCGTCGGAGTGCACGGTCCAATTTATGCGCACTGATCGCGATGTAACACCGAGTTATATTCAATGCAATAGCTTCAAATCGCCGCAAATCGAATTAACTGTAACGCTCTTTGAAAAGTAGGCCACTTTACTTGTCGCGGCTCCAATTTAATTCGGGGTCATTTTATTCGACGCTCTCCCGGCCTTGCAAAAAGGCCGACTTTTCGCCGCTCGTGGCAAGCACTGCCGGAGAGAGAAGAGAGTGAGGGAAAGGGAGATATGAAACGCGTGCGACGTGTCGGCAGCCACTTTTTATAATGCAAACGAAGCATTACGATAACTTTTTCGTGGCAGAGAGAGAGAAAAGGAAGAAGAAAAAAGGGTGGGCCAGAGGAGAGGCGCCGTGAAAATCTCGCTGTTGATTTATGGCGGTGCGCCGAGGATAGTACGGGATCCCTATTCTCCTAGGAAGAATATTCTTTCCCGAAGAACTGGCAAATATTCGCGTATAACCGGATTTTTCTGCCGGCAAGATTTACAAACTCACCTACCAGCCGACAAGGATTTGCGTTTTATTCCAGTGTGTTAAAAAGATAAGGGCTGGGAAATGGAGACGGAGGAAAAAACGAGGGGGAAGAGACTGCGGCAGTTGTTGTCAATTAAGATTCTAATTAATTAACACTCGACTCTCTCGGCCGGAAAGTGGCGGGATAGACAAATTAACATTTAATTCCGAAGCACTGGTTCAAACGATATAGAGAGGCAAGAGTGCCAGCTATACAATAATGTGCAATTAGAGTAGATAATTAGTGGAGATCATTAAGAGCGAAAATGATTGCGGTTCTCACGGGCCGCTGACACTGGCGACGACCAGCGTATAGCAGCCTATAGCGCGCGGTGCGGCGGTGGCGGCGGCATGCTGACAGTTTAATTAAATTTGTTTTGCCCGCGTATTCGAATTTCTATTAATTAATTTATGCAACCGGAATATCGCGGGCACGCGCGCGTGCGTGCGCCACTGCGGCGCCCGTCTGCCCCGCCGGCTTGCCACAGTGAGCCCTCTGTTATTGTCCCGGCCGTGAATGGGTCATCGAAAAAAGCATATTTGTCCGGCCCAAATTTACAGCATTAAGTTGAAAGGAAGAGGGGGGTGGGGGGATCGGTGTCATTGAATTCACTAACGAAAGCCAATTGGAGAGCGTTATTCATTGGGCGGGCAGGGAAGGGGGAGGTTTTAAAGCCGTGCGGCCGGGCGACCGGCCACTCTGCGGTATGCCGGATTCAAAGCCGCATTATCCCAAGCAGATTGCCAAATGACGACCGATTGTTTCGGCCGCATACGCTGTTTTTATCGAATCTGTCTGGCCCGATGCCGCCGCCGCCGCAGCGTCGCGTACCGCCAGCGTCGCCGCGAATGATTTCGCGAAAATTATGGCCAGAGCGCGCGGATCCCGGGATTATACAGGCTGGCGAAGTCATTTAATGCCGGCGTATGCCGGGCGATACCGCGGCCGGTGAGCGACGAGTGCGGCTTAAAATATCCAATTGAATATTCCATACTTTCCGCGGCGCGCGCGCCCGCTTAATCCTTGGTAAAAGCCGCGCGATTGTACCAGCAGGTATTACCCGGCAGAGCAGAGAGTTCCGCTAAGCGCGGGACTCGTACTACAATCCCTCGCCCGCCTTCTGGTAGATGTATGTGTACCTTTCCGAATGAAAAGGTTCGGGTAAGCAGAGAAACGAGTGCGGTCTCCCGATGCAAATCTCGACTATCCCATGAGCATATCCGTCCACTAGCCACTCGCCTCTGCGGATGAAATGCTTTCATTGGAATTACAAATAATCGCCGGGGATATGCTTGTTAATCGGCGGCAGTTCAACAATCGCTCATGATCCTCCTTCTCTCCCTTTCTCTCTCCGCAGTTCCCTCGGGATTTAAGGCGGCGATGTGTCTTAAAGCCGATGACGGAGTCACGGAATTCTCCACTTGCTCTTACTCTCTCTTCCTCATGGTGACTTTAAACCTTTTTGCGGTGGCTCTTTAACTATCCCGAACCCTCTTCACCCGACACTTGCCCTTGCCTTCTTTCAGTCCTCTTCTTTCGCCTCGTCCCGAGAGATCGCTGCCAGCGCGTCTGGCATTTTCCTCCCCGCCTTCTCTCACCTCTCTCTCGGCTCTCTCTCCAACTTTAAAATAGTCGCGGTCTGCAAACAACGTCAGTCCCAGCCCCTTTCTTTCGAACGGTCGCCTTGCGCTGAGGGAGAGCAAATAAATGTGATGAATATTCTCAGTTCAATAACTACTATTCTCGATAACTGATATTGTATATCTAGGAGATAATTCGACCCGTTCGTTTCCAAGTTTCATTCAATTCGCTTGCGGATCTTGGGCGTTTCTGGTTTCCAAGAGTACGTATTTGAAAATATATTTGTCTAGGACTGAGAGCGATCCTCCCGAGCTAGCGATTTTCCGTCAGTTTTACTGCGGAAGCTTTCGAGTGCATACTGTCCTACTTTCCTCAGCTGCTCTACCCCTTAAACAGACTCTACGATAAGAGCCGTCAGAAAGAGTCAACCAACCCTATCAGGCTTGGTAAAACGATAGCCATTGACAGGTTGTCATCGGCTTCCTGCACCTTCGCACTTAATCATCGAAAATCCCTCGATAACTGCCCGCCCTCATTATCATTTCTGAGTAATTGCTGCTCGAAAGTGCGCCAGTACGTCATTGCCCTTCGCCCGATATTTATGCCCGCCGAGTCTCGCGGGTATTAATATTTTAGAGCTTTCTCTCTCAGTTGGTAGTGGAGCTTGGCGGTCGGAGAATGGTAGAGGGAGGGGAGCTTGATATTAAACTGGGGGTGACTATACGGCAGGGTGATAATGGCGATTACACGGGCTTGCCGTGGCGATATGCCGCTTTAGAGGCGAGAACAGGACAGGGGGGCAACGCCGGCACTATGACGAGAAGGCACGAAGACGTGAAAACGCCTGGTGAATACATAAGGCGTTCTGCGTGACGCCACTGATGCTGTCGAGCACAGCTTCACCAGCACCTCCGCTCTCTGCTCTTTGCGTCTTAAGGTCCATTCACATAATACAGAGCATTGTTGTTGCCGGGGTGGGGGAATATCTTTAGAGTCGAGGCGAGACTAATCATAATTGTAAGAGTGATAGTACAAAATTAGATCGGCAGTTTTGAGTGAAAAATTGAATACCAGCCTATGCATCGCATCCGCAAAGTTACGTGAATTTTACTATTATTTCAAACTGTACCCCTGGCAGTACCACAATATGAGGATAAAATATTCTTTCTGTGAAATCCACATTATCAGTTACCACGGTGGTTGGGAATATTGCTGTACAAAATGATTAGTGCATTATTATGACTTAATAGTGACTGTCTGTTGGGTATAATGTGAATCGACCTTTACACATACTACAGCGAGAAGAGTTTCCTTCCTCCTCGTTCTCACCCTCTCCTAGCAGAGAAGGGTGTTACCGGGGCGAAGGAAATTTCTTTTGTTGCTATTAAGGCACAGTTTTCCACGCTATCACACGGCGGGCTCTCTCCCTCTCGAGCGCCCGTCGCTATTTTCACTTAATAAACCGGAGACGCCGAGCGGCAACTTCATAACGGCGCCGCTGCAAATTTTCTATTGCCACCTCCCGCCATTTCGAAATAGGTCTTGGAAAGTTCAAATTGGGTTTCGGGTGCGCCGGCAGCGCCGCGCGCGCTCCCGGATTTCCTAAAGCGATTTGCGAAAGCGCCTCACCTCCTCTTTACGGCAGCGCGCGTTATTGAGCCTGGATTCTACTCTGTATGTCTGCTGGCTTGTAAAGCTTTAAAGCCTCATTTATTTTAAACAGATTAGTAGCTGCGTGTATCGAGGGATTTCATAATGAGCTTCTGCATTTTTCTCGGAAAACACATTTCATGCATCGTGTCGCGTGGTTTTCTTTTATGAAGCGAGGAAGGAACTAACGAGTTTACTTTTAGATTGGCAATGTCTACTTGAAAGCAACCTTTCGTAAAATGTTTCATTTGATGAAATTAGTTGTTTGTTGCCTATTATGCACTACTCGTGGGAGAGGTCAGAATTTCTTGATAGTATTAACGTTTTTAAATTGTGTCCAACTTGGAAGAATGCAGGGAATATTATAAAAGAGGTTTTTCCACCGAGTCCTCGTGGAAAGGTACTCAAAGTCCTCAATTGTGTAATTTGGCGAGATCCTTTCGGGGTCAAGTGGCGCGAAATTTTGTATTACAAGCACCCTTCCGCGTCGGATGCTGGATCTTTCATTTGCTCATTTATCCCCGGCAGAGAATGAGAGGAAAGAGGATGGGGTTGCGCTTTGTATTGTAAAGAGGGGAAACTGGAGTGTCAGGCGAGGTTGAATACACGGGACGGCCGGGTAGGAGAACAACAAACCGCCGTGGAACCACGATGGCTGACGGTGCGTTCTAATGGCAGCACTCAAGATGCAATATCGCTGCATGAATATTATATAGCATCCACACGACCACCATCCCGTCTTTACAGCCACCTTGGACCACCACAAGCGCCGGCTGCCGCGCACGGTACCAGCACTCTACCGCACTGCCTCTCGCAGAGCAGTAGATGTAGATGCGCGTCCCGAGCTCTCGAAAGCTTCCGACCCTTCCACACATACATACTTACATGCGTCCACGCCATCCAGCAGCTTCGAGTCACGCACGTCTTTTCTACTGGCGATTTCCAAGTCGAAACCTGCCAGGCTAAGCACATCCATAGATTTCGGTAGAAAGAATGCTTATTTAAAAAAATAGGAATTCAGAATGCCGGAATTGCTGCAAAATACTAAGTTCTCTACTGCTCGGGGAAATCAGTGCCGCTCCAGTCTCCGCGGACTCTTAAATACGTTTGGAGAAATCTAGAGGGGCGATGTCTGTGTGGTAGCCGCGGAGATATTTTCCGATGGGATCAACTCGAGATCGTGATTCCGAAGTTGGAGACGCCGGTGAGCGCGAGAGAGGACACGTGTTTGGTTTCACATTCGAAGCAACGTGTGTGTGTGTGGGGTGCACATAGACGCCCGTGGAGCCCGCCACTTACTCCGGAAGCTATGATTATTTCAGCGTGCACTCACAAAAATTGGCTCGCAACTTTGCCGGATGTCGGTCGTATCCGAATGCTCCTCTTGAAAGGTGGGCCGACTCTTTGATGTCGATGCGGGATTTAGGGAGTGCCGTTTAGAACGGAAGGCTTGATGTCCTCCGGACTTAAAGTTGGATGTCTCGCGATACACTTCCTGCCCACGAGCATTTCTTCGACTCTCCACCCTCGCACAGAAGTGACATATAGTTTTATTGCCGGCGCGACTTTAAAGAAAACAGCGTAATAAATTGCTACTGCATTTCGGTTTTATGATGAATACAGACAGAGAGCGCCGAGCGAATAACTTTTATTTGGCCAATAAAAGAGGAAGACTCGGAGAAAATGAGCATCAATTGGCCGACTATGGGGATGGAGCGATGATGGTCAGGAGCGAGGCGAGTGCAACAGTTTTTGCGATTAGCTTTCACATGGCCCACCGTATACGAGCGAGAGAGAAGGAAAGGTTGGACGAGGTCGTTAGTTTATCCGACTACTCCCAGGAGCCTGTTCTCGCCTCATTAACTGCGAATCAGCAGAACATAACGCGTTCAGGAGCGAGGAAAAAGGACGGTGGAATGAGTCTGCCGAGGAGAGAACGGGGGATGCGAGAGAGCCAGTGGAAGCGACGAGATAAAGAGCGCCACGTCGAAAAAGAAACGGCGGGAAAGCGCGGAAACGGGAAACGCAGAGAGATAGTCCGGCGGGGTTAGTGGGAAAGAGAGAGAGAGAGAGAGAGAGTGGGAGAGATAGAGGAAATTCGGGGACGCGGGAGTTATCGGGCGAAGGTATAGCATGGGGGTAATAGTCGGGAGTGAAGGCGCAAAGGGTGGTGGAAGTCATACCCGCCGGCGGGATTGTAAAATCGATGAGAACCCTTTCGTCCGTTCTAGTTGCACCTCAGTTTCCCCCCGAAGTACCTAACGTTTTCTCTTGCCACCCCCCGATAATACGTATCGAAGACTTCTCTAGCTGTATAAAATTAAATTTATATGAAAGCGGAATGGCGCCTCTGCAAGCCTGCCTGCATCATTTACTTGCTGTCGTCGATTCATTCTACACTTCTGCCAAGCGAATACATTAGTTTTCGTTAGCAGATCCATTAAACCTGGGTCTTATTCATTAATAACTTTTTATAAGTCTTTCATTTAGGTTAAAATTACTGCTTTCTTCAATCATTTGACAATGGGGGTTGGATGTTGAATAAGCTCCACTTAATACTTTAATTAATATAGAAATTAAAATTAATTCGACATACGTTTGATTCGCTGGCTGAATTAAAAGTTAAATGGATTCGAATGAGTATCGTCGATTATGTCTATATACTAGAGAATATTTATTTATTGATCACTCTTAAAATACAACAAGTTCCCCCTAGTTAACCTATAGGAGTGTTGGGGCAGAGAGGGGTTTAGTAAGGGGTGTGCGATGAATTGAGAGAGCTATTTCGCGTTTTAAAGCGGGCCACTGGCAGTAAGTATAAACTTGAGTGTGCCCGAAGGTGCCCTCAGCGTCTTCGGGGCTCTCGGACTCGTGAAGTTAGGTCCCTCCCCCCCGCGGAGCCCTCGGCGAGCCCCAGTTTCTCTCTCGCCTTTGTCTCTCCCCTCGCTCAGTTTTGTTGCGGGGCCTCGCCGCGCCGCTTGGCCAGAATTTCCATTTTATTTCTCGGCGAGATTTTTGAGATACATCTTGACCGGGGAGATAGGAATCCTAATGGAGCGCGGCGGGTTATTTGCTTGAAAAGTCGCCGAGTACCCGGTGGCGTCGTCCTCGTAACGCGCAACTCCTCCCTCGGGGGAACGAGGACACGCCGGACTGTTTTCATTCGTCTTTTTACTCCGAGGCGCCGTAAATCTTTATTGCTGAAATAGCAGGCGACCCGAATTGAACTTGATACGAATCTACGGACAAAGTTTCGCCCCCGGGCTGAAGCGATTTTATTAAAGCGGCGTGGAAGGCTTGAACATTTCCCAGGTTTATCAGCCATGGAGTCTAGAGGGCCGCGGGCATATACATATACCGGGAGATTATTTATAATCACGATGAAAAAGGCTCGTAGCATCGGTGTTTTAGTTATTCATCGGGAAAGAGTACACCTGCACCTGGATGATGCTATAATACCTTTACATGGCGTTGCCGTCCGAGCGCGGCCGCGCGACAGCCAATATACATATTTATTTATGGGGAAACTGGCGGGCAGCCACGCCGATCGATTTTTCCATTTTAACGCCGTTAAACATGACGCGCCCAACCCTTTGCACCCTCAGCAGCCTCCAAGTCATCACACACCTTTTCCCATTTTTCTCGCATTAATAACTCATTCCAGTTTCAACCGCGTACTCAGTCGCGAATCGCTTCGCCTCGCGTTAAAAGCTTTTTACGCTATTCATTTCTACCTTTTGATGTATCTGCCTCATCGAATTAATGCTAGATTGAAAGAGGCCTCGCCGGCTCGCGGTAATGATGCCGGCCCGGTTATTAATGCCGTCGTCCGTGCAGGGACGCGCGCCGATTAATATGTAATTAGTTGGTGCAAATTTAATCGGCAGGCTTTTATCGGCGTTAAATAATTACGCGGCGGTTTCGTCGCCCCGTCAAAAAGTCACGTAGCCCGCGCGACCACCGCGCCGCCCGTCCTATCCCCTGCTTCGATGGATTCAAATTCATTCGACCTGTTGAACCAAAACGAAACAAGATGAAGCCGACTACGCTCTTGAACCAGAATAGTCACTCACACTTTCGTCCTTGCTTTCGCAGCTCTGACCTTTTACCCGATCTGTTCTTTCTGTTTCAGACATTCCGATGCCGCCGTGCTCTTATGTGAGGTACAGTAGCTTGGAGGATGTGAGACCTCAAGAACTAGGCTTCCAGCAGTTGGAGTTTACGCCGACTGTCGTGTCGAAAATAAGGTAAGCCTGGCGCAACCAGTACTTCATTTATTTAACTGCCCTTTCATTCATTTTCTATTTTTCATAAGAACCTTTTCTCTCTGTATTATTCTCTATTTATTTAAATCTTATTTCTTTTCTACTTCGTATACGGTAAAATTTTTATTCAGCTTTCTCTTGCAATATTTGTCCCGCTCAAACACGCAGTGTTTGCTGACTTCTTTTTCGCAGTCTGCTTACGTTAATTCTGCCAACAGATTCTTTCAGTATTTCTCTTCGCCCCGGTGAATTCTTGGCTGGTTTTCCGCGCACTTTGACTCCGTAACGAGGAATAAATATAGCCCACGAGGTAATTTCCTTCCGCGCGATAATAGGCAGTGCATTTCGCTGTAACAAACTTCACTCGAGGGGTATTTGCGGGGCTGTGTGACGCACGCGGACATAAGTGCAAAACGTTAAACAGTGCACTCAAAGCGAGAGCAATTTAGACTCTATTACGCGTGTGTCGGCGGACCCTGTCGAGGGTGCGTTCGTGTCGCTTTTATTCGCCGGGCGTAGTTCAAATCAGTTTATTAACGAAAAGGCTCCTAATAGTACCTTTGCAGCTCCAATCACGCACCGGGAAACTAGCACAGATTTCCACGAAACCTCGAAAAATAGAATTTAAACTGAAATATCAGTCATCCCTTTCCCCTGCCTTGCAATACCGACATTGTTCAGGATAAGTCGGGGATTATGTAGTAGCCGAGTTATCTCATGAACTTCATCATTACCTCTCCCGTACCCGTCGTCCCCTTCGACGGATGATGCAGCTTCTGTCTAGATAAACGTCAATGCTCCATAAAGTGGTAATCCTAAAACAAACCCGCCGCGACGGAACAAAGGTAAACCTCGCGTATACCTTCTGGGCTTCTCTTTAACCAACCCCCAGCGCGCTTTCCTCTTCCACGGGGGGAGGGCGACGAGAGCCAGGAGCGCGGCCAGCAGTATTCTCCTCGTGGCGCTCGAGGAGCGGGAACGGTTTACTGGTAACAAATCCTCAGAAGCAGTGCTGCAGCCTTACAAAGTGGGTCTTAACTAACTCGTTAAAATGCTCGGTTATTAAAAGTCACTCTAAGCTGGCAGCGTGAATCGCGCGCCGCTGTTCCTCCTCCCCCAGGACACTGTCAGCCTGGACCGCTCGCCAATCTCGACGTGGTTTATCGCTTTATCTCCGCGGCGAATGCCCCGTTCATTCAGTTTGGCCGGTTCCCTCGCCCTGGCAATTGCCGGCCCCTCGCCGCTACACTGCCAAAGTATTAGCCCGAAGAGCGCGCGGGAATTTATTTCCTGTTAAATCGTATCGTTCGCTCTCTCAGCCCATAAATGATTCCTCGATATCGGCCAATGTGCGTAGGTGTTTGCTAATATTCGTTTTTTCTTCTCTTTTTTTTTTTGTACTATTTCGCCGTTCCAGTAATCCCTCACGCGATCGCCGGCTGGCAAGTGTAGCTATGGAGAGAACAGGGAGGGAGGGAGAGGGAGTGCAGGGCAGTTGGCGGCGGGTGTGATGAAATGTTGGAAAAAGGCTGAAATATTCCGTAGAAATATCGGGGCCTTCGACAGGCCGCCATAATTGTAAATCAAGAGTAACGTTCCAATCGTGTCAGTAGTTAGCGGCGATTTATACAGAGCGCGGCGGCGGCAGCGGCCGTCGCTGAAATTGTCCAATTCTAGCCGACGAAACCCTCTCCATTATTAACTGCGGCGGACAAACACGATAACTTGGAGCTCGCGCCGATCCGCTAACGCACGCACACTTCATCCGAGCCGTCGGGAAACGCATTTATCAATTACGCCAACCGGCATAGCGCAGTTTGTAAAGCGCAGACGTCGCGTCGACATTTGCACATTTGCAACGGGCGGCGCCCCCCGAAAACTCTAACATCGAAGGGGGGGGCACGTTGTACTTTTTCGTTGGGAATGCAAGGCTCGCGATAAAGGAGCGAGGAGGGCGCAATTTTTTATTAACAGCATATCCGCCGGTGCTCGAAGCGTGAGAGAGCGTCTCATTCGTGGGGGGATACACGGGCGCGCCGGGCAAATGGAAAACAGAACGAGCAAAGCCCTTGTAGCGCGCAGTATTGTTTCGAGTCGAGGCGGAGCGTGCGGTATGGGAGCGGGGAAATCGATTTGCGAGACAGGGAGAGAAGTTCTGGCTCCGAGAAACGAAGCGGACATTGGCCAGGTGGCAGCCTGCAAGTGCAAACCGAGCGAAATCGTGTCATCGCGGCCACCCCCTTCCACCCCCCTCACCATGACGGGCCAGTGGCAGAAAACTAGCAAGTAACATTCAGCCAACGCTCCGTCATAATTGCGTGTTGGCCATTCGAGCCTGTTTGCAAACCGGCGAAACTTCGTTTTCCCCTCAGTCTCCCTTTCCCTTCGCGGACACATTCCCTCTGCGGGCGCGAGGTCAGTCTGATCGTTGAAACATCGCGTCAGGACCACGATCGCCAGCCTCGTCGAAAGAGGCTACCGAGTCCTGCAATTGCGCAGGATGTACACCTTGTAATCTCTTCTCCTCGAGGAGCAAACGGCCCACCTCTCTCATTCTCGCCTCTCCCAAAGTCCAGAGAGCGATAATCCATTTCTCCGCGGAGCTACAACTCGCCGCCTCCAAACTCCTTATTCTTCCAGCCCTCTCTCCCCTCGTCCTCCTCCCCAGGCCCCGAGTCCACTTTTCACCTCCTTTTTCGTGCAAGCCGAGCAACTCCGAGTCTCCCTTTATCTTCCTCCGGGCGCTCACTCGGGAACTGGAGGCGTCTCGTATGAGTAAGGTGGCGATCGAGCCGCGCGAGCGGAAAGGAAGAAACGGAGCCAAGGGAGTTTGGTGTATGTGCTGGTTTGGCGTAGTGCTCGCCGGGGTATTGTTAGAGTATATAATTCCATGCGAACACAGTGTAATTCTGTTTGATAGGCTTGCCGATGTCAATTCAGTTCTCGATTTTCTCTGTAGCTTGTTCACTTAGCTGATGAATTCGCCGAGAGCGAGCCGAGAGATACAAGCCACCAACGCGCGGTATTCATGGGGACGAATCTATTCCCCTCCGAGTTATACCGGCTGTAATCCACGCTTCTATCAACGGCCTCCGCCGAGATCCTTAGGACTCGGGGCGGAGGGCTCGGAGATTTTCGTGGTTACATCTTGCCACTTCTTTCTTTCCCGGGCTGCAATTCCGAGCGGGGGAGGATCAAGGACGATTTTCGGCGGCGGAAAGATTGGAAATCGCGCAGCCCGTTATTTTCCCTCCTGAATGGCCTTATCCTGCCGGAGCATTGTGCGCCCGGCCGAATCCTTCCGAGGATAAGCTCCGATCTCCGTCCGGCGAAGCCCCGCACCCGTCGCTTTTACTTCTCTTTTTTTTTTAGTGAACTTGGAAATTTCTGGCTCGAATGAACACCGGATATTACCGAACCGGGCGATCCCCCGGCGGTTCTCGTCCCCGCATTATGCTGCGCCGCCTGCGCCCGGGAAAATGTTGATCCGCGTCCGATGGAAATACGAAATCGATCGATTCCTGTGCGTTCTATGCTCTGTATCAGAGCCATTGCGAGAGAGGGCTCGCGAAAATCTGATAGATTTCTCCCTTGAACTTTGTACCGCGTGGTCGTATCACTTGACAGCAAAGTACGCGCGAATTCAATGTTTTCGTGAAAGCAATTCCACGCTTTGTCGAATCGAAAGCTGGTGTCGTATTTGCAGAAATTTGCAGGTGTAGTAGAAAAACTGCTGTCATCTGCACATGGCTGACATGGTATAGTCAAGGTATCAGTACACATAGACAATCAAGAAATCGTAACATAATTTAATATTGCCAACGTGTCGGACAAATCTGTGCGTCGTAGAGAATCGGAGGGATGAAAGGTAGAAATAGAAATGAGGTCGAAAATGGAATAAAATATAAGGAAGAGAAGAAGCTTGAGGGTGTCTTCACTTAAAGTTTCATGTTCTCGGCGGCGCCAGTTGTTCTACAAGTGCCAGCCCTAGCAGGACTCTCGCCATATCCGGTGATTTACCAACCGCGATTTGCTAGCGGCGATTCCTAATACTTTTTTCGTGGACGCGCGCGCGCGCTCGCTGACGTTTTACACGGGCATCTAGTCGATCGAGTCCCCAGTTATTATTACAAGCTCGGGGCGAGGGTTCGCGGCGGGCCATAAATTAGTTTTCCAGCGAGACGAAGTCGACCGCAGACCCGTCAATAATTCATCGTGCCAGCTAGAGAGCGAGCTTATTTCCGCCGAAAATCCCGCCGCCCCGATAGAAAGAAGCGATCAACGGCCGTAGGCTGCTCTCCTCTGCTCCACTCGACAATGGGGATTGAGGGGAAAAATTTAATTTGCCCAAAAACCAACAGAAAATATTACATTAATCTGCCTCGCCCTCTCCACCGGCCGGAACTCCCGCGAGAGAGAGAGAGAGAGAGAGAGAGAGAGAGAGAGAGGCAGCAAGCTCCGCCAGCTTTTTTTGCGGGATATTTCAGCCGACGCGTGATAAGTTACTCTCTCGTGCAGAAATATGAAATTCCCAGGCTCGAAATGCCCTGATACTCGCCAGGATTCCACTGCCGGCGCGGACTCGCGCCGACTTCTCCATTCTTCCTCTCTCGCGGTAAATATTTTAGTCCGACTTTCCATTCGCAGGCCTTAAAACCGGCCGGTTAGAAAGTGCCAACGTTCCACGGCGCGGAAGACAGTGGAATTTCTCTCGTGCACTTGTGGGGTGTGGACGAGAGCCACACGGTGCGTGGGGCCGATTGGGAGAAACCTCGGGGAAAATGGTGGAGGGTAGATATTTCATTTATCCGAAGGGAAAGTCGAAGGGAGAGTTTACGCTTGCTTATTTTCGGGCTAGGCATGTGCGCGCTTTAACCATCCTTAACGTGGTACAAATCGCTGAAGAGTTAAGGGGTTGCTTTGCTCCGGGCTCCTGCCAGCTTTTCCACTCTTCCCTACCTCGCTCCACCGGCGCTCCTCGGTAGATACGTCTTCGTAACAGCCCAGCCACATATTTCAGAGTCAGTCTCATTTACTTTACCACCGATCTACCGCAACCGCCGCTATTTTCCACCCCTCGCACTTCCTCCCGCCCGCTTTTTATGCACCGCTCGTGCCGAGATGAGACCTCGATCCTGCCTGCCTCTCTGTATGTGTATGTATGTATATATACATATGCGCGTGTGTGTTCTCTCTTTGCCTTTCAACATTTTCAGGAAATGAATTGGGTTGCTTTAAGTAGGAGCGCCACGACGTTCGACGGGGAGACTAGTAGTAGTTACAAATTTAGTTTCATTACACTCCCATTCGCAGCGCGTTCTGCGTGGAGAAATGCGAAAAGGCCGGAAATCACCTAGAGCTCCTGGATTTACTTCATTTATCTTCTCATGCAAAATATTAACACATTTAATGTGCACTTGTTGGTTTTATTTTAGTGCGAGAACAAATTTTACTGCGATTATTATTGAATATTGATAAGGCACTTTGGCAGAATTATCCGGCGCTTTCGTCTCGACGATTTTCCAACCGAAGGATCACGGAGCTTCGAAATTGATCTTCAAAAATTTGCGCCGGCATTCCCCGACCGAGTGCTTTTTTTTTCCTTTCCGGGACTTTGATGCTGCGGGCCGGCAAAAGTCCAGTGGCCGTCCGGTGCACAAATCGATCGAGCCGTGGCCAACCGGCGGTGTGAAATAGGCTTCCCGAAAATTGATCCGGCTGGGGGGCTTGTTGGTGTACGCGCGGCGGCTAAGATTCTCATTTTCGCTGGCGTGGTAGTCCGGGGACCTTATCGCGTCGCCGATAGTTGGGAGATTCATCGGGGCGGAGGAGTGCGAGAAAAAAGGGGCTGATTTTACGTGGAAGCTAGTGCGAGAGCCACGTCTATAAGCACATATCTTTCTTCGCTCGACCCGGACACGATTTATTTCCTCCTGGATTTCGAACACCTAGCAATCCTGCGGGCCATCCTTTTACTCTCCCTTCCCGAAGGTACTACAGAATGCGTGTATCCCTTCCTCATATCTGACCCTCGACATATATCATATGTGCTCGTACGTACGCATTCGATCGAGTTTCGTGTGTGAGCTGCGTGCAATCCGTGGTACTCGATACCTTTCGAAATCGACAGGCCGATGTAGATCGTAAAAGTATACCCAAACTTCAAACTACGAGAATTACAAACCATATGTATAGGGAAAATTGTTGCGAATAATCTTGTGAGAGATGAGAGCTCTTTTTAATTATTGTATATAATCTCCGTGTTAGCATAAAAGCTGATTTATCTCAATCTATCAGTACACGTGTACGAACAATAATATACTAGATTGATCCTCGCGCGCCAGTAAGCGAATAGGATTGAGTTGGTTCGAGCAGCAGCGTGCCATTGAAAAATAAAGCTCGACGGGCGTGCGGTCTGTCTGGCAATCGCGTAAGCATCCGTCATCAATCCTGAAACCAGGAGTTATTTATTTACACGTATCCGCAGATCGCTCATCAATCCCGCAGGAATATCGCAGCGGGCTCACGTGCGCGCGCCTCTGTATCGAGGAAACCTTTAAAAATCCTGAGAGCGGTCAATCGGGAGAGAACACGCCGTGTGTTCCGTATTTACAATCAAATCGACGCACGTCGATGGAGGTGTCAGACGAGATCGATTTCTGGCACGTTGCAGTTACCGCTCGTTCATTTTTTTCTTTATTTCTCTTTCTTTCCGCCCTCTCTCCGTCTCTCTCTCGCGCGCTCTCTCTGGCTCTCTCTGGCTCTCTCTCTAATTTTTGTTTGTTCGACCTTTGAATCTATGGTCGTTTTTCACCGACACTCCGTCGGACGCGATGCGCCCGCAACATTTTTCCCTCTGCGCCCGGCGTCGGATGACAGCCAATTTTTATGCCCGTGATTGCATTTGCAATTCCCATGCGAGCGAGCGCGCGCTCTCTTTCCCCCCTGACACGAGCTCGCGCCCTTAGCCAGCTACTTCCCAGGCGCGATCCTTTGCCCCTGGAAATCGGTTGGGAGATCTTCGCCGAGATTCAATCGATCGCTTTAAACTGGCAATCGGTAGTAAAAGGGCAAACTTACGATGAGGTACTTTGCTCCATATTACAAGGAAATATTGAGGGAATGCTTGGCCCTGCAGTTCCCCCCGTTCCTCTCACCTTTTGCTAATTGAGACCTTTGTCGGTGAGCGAAGCATCGGTTCCCTTTGATTTCCCTTAATGCAAGTTGACTGGGTTGAAAGAACTCGCGTCGTGTTCAGCAGTTATAAATCAATGGCTGAACTTTAATTGGCAGGTGACTCGATTTCGCGGATCGGCGTAGGAATATTTATTCAAATTAAGTTTGCAATTATATATTCAATATCGGAAGATGTATCGCGCCAATGGAAGGCGGCCTTCCCCTCGTCTTAAAGTCGGTAATAATGAGGCTCAAAAGAAAACTTGGTGGGAGCAGAAGGGTGCACCTCGTGAAAACATAATTCCACTTCCTTAAGGAGCAATTAATTCCGTTCCCGGAGGAACGATAAAGGGTTCTGGGTGGGACGGCACCGCTTGTAGGAGGCAGACGTTTAAATTAAGTGGCTTCCTTCGAAACGAGATCAGAGGGAGTGTTCGGCAGCGCCTATTTCCTTTGTGGCTCGCCGTAGATTCATCACTGTCGCTCATTTTCACCTAACATGTATGTACAGGTTGATGCACTTGCCTTTTAATCAGGTGTGTTGGTATTATCCACCGCGATTCTGTAGTTTTATGGATCAATGAAAAATGTTTCAAACCTAAGATTCTAATCACACGCTTAAATTTTTCTTTAAATTTTGTATTAACATTAGCATTCGATATATAGATTCACTAATTTATTCGACTTTCCGAGAATACGCGGACAGTCGGTTTCCCGAAAGTCATAAAACCCAGGTAGCCTGGCGAAGGTCGGGTAGAGGCCCGCTAGTAGGTAGGAGTGGGGGTAAGCCGGGCATCACAATGCAATAGAGCGTACGTACGCGAAGGAAGCAGTCGCGAAGTAGTGCTCGTTGGAAATAGTGATTCTCTAAGTCCAAGCATACATATTTATACAGACAGTGATTCCGCAGTGAGAGTGAACCGAGGCATTCAAAGCTACTCAGGACGCATTCAGCGACGTCTCAACTACTGACCCCTGTGAAGTTAGTAACACATGTTAAAAAAACGTTCATTTTATCAACTGTTCTAGTGGCACCCCGTCGAATTCTATAGTTCTCTACCAGTTTTAGAAAGAGTTTCTCCTTTTTAGGCGGAGGCGCTATTTTAACAATTTTCATTATGTAAACCTCTTTATTCATCCTATTATAAAGACGATATTAGAGAATGTGCATAGTGGAATTAAGAGAACTCGACGGAATGCCACTTGAACTGTTGAAAAAATTATATTAAGAACAATCTTTCATTTTCGATTGCCCATCCCATTGATTTCTCGTCTATCCCATACCATTTGCCAGTTGTCACAATTCCTACAAAAAGATATACACCAATCCGTTAAATATTTCCAAACTCTTGAGTGCGAAAGCAAAGTTGACTCAACACAAAGTAATTATCAAAAGTTCCAGTTGAATTAAATGGCAAATGTGACAACTGCCTCATAACACCGAGCGTGTTAATTCGAGGCTGAATTATACAGTCAGTTAGCTTTGCTCAGCAGAGCCTGACGCAGTCAAATGTGAAATTGCCGGCAACGCACGTAGAAAGTCGACCTTGGGAGGGATTGTCGCAGTACGTGTAGTGTACAAGTAAAGTAGGTGCACGCTGGTATTATACGACGGAAAGAATGAGAATGAGCGTAACACGAGTGACAGGACGTTGACGGGGTTGGGGCTGGAACAATCTTGGGTGCAAAAGCGGTTATATTCAAGCTGGGCGAGTAATAGATGAGCAAGGAGGTAGCTCACAGAACGCGAAAGGGGTTAGTTGTTCGAGAGAGAGGAAGAGAGAGAGCGAGAGAATCAGAGAGCGAGGGAGCTGCCAAGCGCACTGCGCTGGTTTATTCCGGTTTCAGCGTCGTTAGAACGAACGTTCGCACGCATACAGGCGGCCCGAAAGCGTGTATTACCGAGCGGAACTCTGTCAGGGTGGCTTGTACGCGGTGGAGACGGCTTGCACACGTACAATATGCGTGTGCGCCAGAACCTGGTGCACGGTGTCTGCTGGCCCTCATAAAGGGATTCGCCATATCCGGTGAGATGCGTAATACCGTCGCGATGCGTATCTGTCCCATATCCCTGTATTGTTCGATCGAGGAGTAGTAATTCAGTTATTTTAGCATCCGCTTTCTCGGAAATACAACTTGATTACGTGGGTACTTGCGTGAGTTTTCGTTAAAATACTCTCGCTGCTGCTCGACAAGGATGCGGATGTTGGGTGGGTAATTAGTCACAATTTCGAGCCGTTATCGATGAATTATTGTGCGATGCGCGTAACAGTAAGTTGATATCCTGCATGCAGGACTTTAATAGATAGATTGAAATGTGTATTTGCATAAATATCGGCGGGTATATGCAAATCGGTATGTTTTAATTTCAATCAGATTCTCTGCAGAAAACGTTAATCAAGTCGTTGATTTAATTTGATATTTATTGCTTTATTGGTTATTCATTGCAAAAAATGGACTTCGCGTTATTGTCCTGAAATACTCGGTGCAAGAGCTATAGTCTCGGGGTCGCTTTCTCGTATTAACGATGCCTCTCTTAATAGGCCTTGTTCGGGTAGACGATGCCAAAGTAGCGTTAGCATCGATAAAGTTTGTCCAGCCGCAACTTCCGCGGAGAGATAGAGTGAGACAGTGAAAAAGCTTGTGGAAGGAAGGGAGTAGAGTTATACCAGGGAGATATAGCTGTAGGGTCGTTTGAAATCGCAACTGACAACTGTGGATAGCAGAAAGGTTTCACGGTAATTGCTTCACGCCATAACTTCCAACAAGCCATCGATTTCCTTTATATCGCCAGTGACGAAAACTGCCAGCGTGATAACTGTCCTTATTTATCTGACAACGAATCCATTTCGGCGCTCAAAGTGGTCGCGCGTGTACGAGCAATCGGGACAGGTTTTATTCGATCTACGAGCAACAAGTTATAGACACTTAGGAAATATCCTTATACAGATACAGAAATCAGGAGGGAATGAGGTATCATATTCATTAAATTTTTACGAGAAAACCAACACTGAATTAAAGTCAGATATCTAATTATTTTTATACATTTTAATAGCATACACCTTTCATGAAACTTTGAGCTAAAATATCAGTAGAGTTTTAATTACTTTGAGATCAAGCGAGTACAATGTTTAAAGATACGAGCTGTTAAATATGATGCTCAAAAATCCTTTTCAGTTTTCCTTATTTCTCTAAGTAAATGTGTCTATGTATATTTTGAATTTTTCGGATTTGCGGTAAGATTTGTTTTTGGATTTCTACATCCCCGAACAATTTGCACTGGCACTTATTGGAATACTCACGAGATTTCATTAGAATCACTAAAGTCACTCTCGCGCAAGGACAATATTCCGTAATCAGACGGGTAATTAAATTTGACTCGACGCCGTTAAGAAAGTTGGCGCGTCAGCCGATCGATCGCCTCCCTGGAGGACAGTAGGGTGGAATAGAAATATCAGATGATGCAGTGACTTAGATTTATGAAGAAAGTTGTACGTGAATGTCGCGGCCGGCCACGGGGACCTCGGAGTCCAGTGTGGGCTATCGCTTGATCAAGATTAATGACGATAGTCTCGTTGCCAAGTAATTTCGGCCATCGAGTCAAGACGATGGCGGCTGGAGCCGCTCGGGGGAATAGCGGGCGGGAGCAGGCATGTTTTGCTTACAGTACATTTATTCAACATTAGTGATACACGATTTAACTTGCTGTCTCCTGTACGTCGCAGCCCGGTTAACGCCCTCACTTAAGGGTGTGCCTAGATGAAGCGGCTCCGTAGCCCAGAATCCCACACCCCCATCTTCGTCGGCCTACCCTACTAACATCCCAGTCCTCTCGTGCGTGATTTATCGCGATACCGTTGTCTCACGGGAAACTTAGCGCGTTGATGACTGTCATGGTGGTCGCCGGTGACTGACACTATTAAACTAACTTGCATCTCAAATACCCAATATGTACAGCGATCACTTTGGATTGGTAAAATGTTTCATTTAATATACACATAAAATCTCAGTTTTTATGTTTTAGTTTTGTGTGCTATTTTAATATTGCGTACAAGTTGCGATTTGTACTATGAGTTTAAATGAAACGGGGAAAGTTAGGTAAAACGTGGAGAACGAGAGAACTGGTTTCAAGATGAGAACGAGGAGAGGCGGACGAAGTTTCTCTGGCAGTCAACGTGTTAAGCTTTGACTGGCAAATAATAGGAGGTTCAAGACGCGATTGTAATACCAGCATAATAGTCGCTGTCGTCTGCCTCGAGATGCCCTGTTGCCAAGACAATGCAAAGTTCCAGGTACTCTTATTTCCCCGTAGATCTGATTATACAGCTGAAAAAGGGACGGTGGAAAATAATAGTGGCTCGGGAGAGAGGCGCTTGCCCCGTGCGAAACTTCCTCTCCAGTTTCATCAATTTCTTTCGTTCAACCCCTTCGCGATTGTTTCGGACTAAAAAGTTTCGAAAGCGCGCACCCCCTCGCCGACTTGGAGCAGATTCTAATCGGATTTCGACTGATTAAAAGTCCGTGCTCGGATTTAGTTGGCGGGAAAATCGCAGATGCCCTTCAACATTCTCCTGAATGAAATGAGCCAATTCATTAGTTTTGTCGACGTGTTTCACATTCACATCCGCCGGCTGAGGGAGATTGGCAAGCAAATTATTTTAGATATAACCATAGCATATTGGCCAATAAAGGGGACCGTAATTTTTCATTAGTTTTACTGAGGGGATCCGCCGTTGATTCCAACTTTGTCCTTTAACATGAGGAAAAAGCGATTGTGAGATTAGATTAAAACGGAAGAAACTCCTTTAGTTTGTTCTCATGAAGAGCACTGTCTTTCGGGGGGCGCGTCTACAGCACCCTCCCTTCATCACGGGGGTCGCCAAGAGGGATTTGGGACTGCGAAATCTTGGGAAAGTATTAGGGGTACAAACTTGGGAAAGAACTCTCTTCAAAAAGACTACGATCCTACACAATTACAACTCGATTTATAGACAAACCAAGGAACTCGCTCTCTGATCAACAAAAGACTGAGAAGAGAAGTCGAAAGAATTCCACATCCCTCAACGAAATCCATGGAAAACCGGTTGCGATGTAAAAGTTGAAATAGCTTTAAAAATGGTCGTGGACGGGTTCGTCAGCTAGTTAGATTATACTTTCCGGGATTGAATGGCTGAAAAGTAGTGGGTCGTTTGGGGGGAAATCGTCGAGTTTTGGAGGTTAATCGCATCTGACGGTGGGTAATTGAAATGGAAGGGAGGTCCTGGACAAAGAGCGAGATATAGAGGGGCTCGAAGGGAGGGAGGCTGGGAATAAGAGAGCATGGGAATGGTAGGGCGGCGGCGGCGGTGGGAGGGTGAGAGTTGTGTGCCCTGCCGGACTTGTCTCCATCCCTCTTGTTCATAAAGTTGGCTGGATACTAGGAAAGCTAGCTAGGAAACCGCCTGTTTCCCCGGAGCTTTCACGGCTTCATCAAAGTTTGTTACTCGATTTCTCTGGATGCGGGCTTTGGCCGGTGGAGAGTTAAAAGCTGTTAGCTACCAGGCGTAATCGAAAACTCAAACGCAGAGAGAGAGAGGGAGCTGCGTCTGGGTGGTCGCCGCTGTCGTGCGAGTTGTGTCGATCCTGGTAATTATCGCGGCGATAATTCGACGAGGCCACTTGTCCCTGCAGTTGATGGCCGCTGGTGCGTGTGCTCGCCGCACAGAAACCAGCAGCGCGGCCCTATCCTCCGCCACGGTGGCCGAAAGATGCCAGGGGCGCGCGTCGGGCGGAGATGAACCAAAACAGAAGCTGACTCGCCGAGTGATTTGTTTCCGGCCGGCTGGAAAAGCGGAACGCGTGAAATGTGTCGCCGCACTCCCTCTCGGTCCCTGCTTTCCAGGTCGCGCGATTCGTTTCCATTAGGGTGACGTTGTAACGAAAATGGAGTTAACGAGCTGGCATGGCGCGCGCGCGCAAGCTCCTGGCCACTGGCCCCTGCCGTGTCATATCTTCTTTAGAAAAGCCGGACTTTTTACGCGTAGCCCCCGCGATTCCCATTTAGTTTGAAAGTTGCAGCTTTGCACGTCGAGCGAGCTGGTCCCACAAAAATTGCCGGATAAAATCGCCGAGTTTCCCGGGCCCTTTTAATTGCTAGAATCCAGGTCGAGCGCCGGCCAATTAACCATTACGTTTCAACCTCTACCGAAGATTCGAGTAGATTTTTATTCTGCGCTCATTTAATAATACCGATTATAAGTAAAAGAAGTTATTGCCGAGGGTTATTCGGTAATCCTGTGTGCCCGGTATTGGCGCGACGATCCTTGACGAAGGTTCTCGATGAAAGACGTAAGAAGGTAAACCAGGTTTAACAAGGCCAGTTGTCGAGAAAGTCGATTCGCTTAAAGTTCTCGCAGCAATAATAGCCTGGCGGGCGCGGAGGGCTGCGGGTGGATCGGGGGCGAGACGTTTGAAGCTGAATTTCTAGAGCAGCTCCAAACTTGAGCAGGTTCGTCTAACTTTCTATCTCGTTTACCACGAATTGAGGTGGCTTAACAACCCCGCGTCTAGTTACACACCGAGAGGGCGAGGGGAGGAGAAGAGTGTTGTCGAGCGCACTCCCGGCAAGCTTGGTGCCCGTCAAAGAGCATTCAAGCGATATATCCGCCCCCTCTAATCACAAGCCTGATCCTCCTGCCATTCTAATCTTGTGCGCCGGCGTCGCCTAAACCGGCTATTAAAAAATGAACCGAGCACATCGGTTGTGCCCGCTGATTTCGAGCCTGGCCCACTTTCAATTGGCGCAACCGCTGTTTAATTCGCACGGGCGTGCGACGAATTTTCTATTGTGCTTGACAGAGGCCACCCAACGCGCAGCCCAATAGAACAATGCAATTCGGGGCTAATGGGAAAGCGAGGCCGACCGGGGCTTCGTTTTACGACTGGAAAGTCTTTGATAGTCACGCCACTATTTTCGTGACTCCGCTTTTGTCCATTTTGTTTTCACACTCATCGCCGCGCGCGCGCGCGTTTGAGAGAAAGAGAGGGACCCCGTCGTCCCCATTGTCCCTCGTGCTTGGGTATTAATTTGCAGCAGGTAATCCCTCAATTTTATTAGCTTGCGTTTGATAGGAGTTTAAAGAACACTCTTCAGCGCCGACATACTACGCACGCCCCCCGGCTTAACACTAGAACAGAGTCGAGCGACCGTTAATTAAATATAGCGTGGCATTGTTCGCGGGCCCGTGAAATTTAGATTACAAATCGCTTGGTATTAAGCGGGCGAACTTCATGAGCGGAGGAGATAAAATACTTATAGAGGAGAGGCGAGTTGATAATCCGTTTTCGAGATTATCTTTTAAAGGTAATGGAAAAGTGAAATACTTCTGAAATAATTATTATATCATTTTTTAGCAAATCGATGTGTTAATCTCCCTTACCACCCACCGCGAGTTCGGAACGCCAACTTTTCTCTCAAACGTAAATCGAAAAAGGACAGCGCGAAGACATGAAAATCTTAGTAGTTTGATAGGTGACGGACCGGTGCAGAAGGAAGCAGAAGCGTCGTACACGATCAATCG
Organism: Crossocerus cetratus; assembly: GCA_963675795.1. Classification (NCBI taxonomy): domain Eukaryota; kingdom Metazoa; phylum Arthropoda; class Insecta; order Hymenoptera; family Crabronidae; genus Crossocerus; species Crossocerus cetratus. The sequence goes on along the minus strand of OY776664.1, from coordinate 4,629,203 downwards.
GTCGGTGGCACGTTCCGCCGCGGTAATTGGCGAATCACGAGCAAATGAAATTGTCGTGAGCGCGTTTGATCTAATTATGGTTCGGGGGCCCGCAGGCACATCGACGGCCCAGCGGCTCCCCGGAGCCATAATTGAAGGCAGTGCCGAATTATCCGCGGGCTTCGCCGCTCCGAGTCCTCTCGCACCCACCAGGAGTATACACTCTCTCCCTGGTCCATTCGAGTACTATTCCAATATCAACCACGAGCCACTCGCCATCCCGTCATCTTACCCGAAAATCAGCTCTGGCTCTCCTTACCATCTTAGATTTCGATCTTCGAGGCTCAGAGTAAAATCCGGGCTTGTCAAGCAAAGCTCATTGCTTCTGATAAATACACAAGTTAATTTTCTGTGATAAATGTCCTTTGTATTTTGCGTGGGCATTTAGTTCTGTATTTTTGTCAGCGTTAACGAATCTGTAGAGTGTTTCATCGTGATCCGTGTCATACATGCCATGGTTCATTGCCTTGTTAAGTTCTGATTAAAATACACACGGTGGGAGCTACTCCTCCGGACACACACCGTACGGGGTTAACAGTCGATTGGCTTTTTAAAATAAAATGGCCGCAATTAAATTACGATAACGGGTTGGACGCCGCGTTGTGTCTTGTCAAAGGCGTAACGCGTTTCCGGAAATATCTCGTCAGTGCCGGAGTCGATTCCAAAAAGCATATTAAGTTGAAACAAATGGAAGGGAGGCCCAGAATTTGTCCGGTAGAGACCCCCTTTTGCTATTTATTTATTTTGGAAGGTTCGTTTTAATTCCACGGGTTTCTCGCTTTCCGGCTAGGATGGGAGAGGGAGTTTTAGTGCTGCTGCATCAAGCGAGGCGAGCTGCTTTTTAATTGAGGCCAGCCACGATTGGATTATCCGTTAACGATAACTCGTGCCCGGCAATAGATGTATCCCGTGATCTGATTGCGACCGGGCCTTTTTCACTCCTATTGCTTTTAACTCCACCTGGAACTGGAACTATACGGCCTCCCTTTCGCCATGGTGACACTACTGTTGGACCCAATTTGAACGAGGCCGCCGGCTCGCTACCCTCCACATTTATTTCCGCTCTCGTGATTTATAGGCGGCCGCTCGCTACGCAAATATCATGGGAGAGGATCGACCATACATACACATTATGGGGACGTATCTTTTCAATGCACGCTATCAATGAGATAGGAATTGATTCATTTAAATTGCCCGTATTGCGATCTGCCTTGAAAAATCAGTAAGTTTAATTTAAAGATTTTGTGCAATCGAAGAATTTTGCGAAAGTAAAATGGAATGTTGTTTAAAAATGCATTTCTTACTAGATTTACTAGAATGTTACTAGAGTTTAACTTGAATGCAAAAGGAGACTTTAACTATTTGGAGAAAAGCGCACTCAAGTCATGAAATGACTAGAGGTACTTTACGACGCTACTTAAATCGTTTTTAAAGCTGGAATTCGGTGGCGACGATAGCACAACCGCGTGTTCTTAGGAAAATTTAGCGGTGATTTCTCCGGCAATCAGCATCGCAGATAGTCGGGCGATCGCCGGCTATCGGGCTTAGGTGGCAGCAATAAATTGGCGGTGAAAAAAGGCCCGGCCATTAAGAGGAGGAGGGCTTGTGCGGCGAGGAGGTCTCATTCCGCCATGGAGTTCCGCTCTCCATGGTTAGCTGGGAGAACGGAAAAACGTGTCAGTGAGTCGGCACTGGGCAATCTGGTTTCGGTCTCCAGGCAGGTTTTAACCCCTGACGATTTGTTTGCACGACTACACACCGGTGCCGTGTCGGCTCACTGCCATCGCGAACGCGGTGCACAGAGCTGTGCAATGTTCATGTGTGCGTCGGTGGGTCCAGGCGAGAGCGCGTGGATTTTAAATCCTACCTCGGACTTTCGAGCGTCACATGTCTCATCATCCGGCGAACACGTTTCCCTCTGTAAATATTCCACTGCCATTTTCACCAGTACTTTTCTAACGGGGCTCATTCCCCTGCCAAAGTCCCCTTCCCAAGGAATCCTGACTACATTTCGATAGTATTTTGGGAAAATATCCACCTTGTAGTACAATCGGTCGCTAATATGGCATTTTGCCCTACGTTACACGTATATTAATTTACCGTAATTATTCTTGGGCCAACAATAATCTCTTGGAAATGCACATATTTCGACAAAGCTCGCGGGAATGTTGTGTGGTTTGCTGCTATTGTATGTACGTTCGCGTGCAGACTAAACCTTTACGACCAATACATAGCACGTCGATGGAACAGCAGTTTGAATTTGCATTTAAAGCCACTCAAACATACTTTTATCCGGTTGATGATCGATTTGCGGAAAAAACGCGAAGTATCCAGACTCGCGAACGTTTGAACGTGTCGTAATAAATGTCTTGTTGCGAGTGTATGTCAGTCAGAGTATCGCAGTGCGTGAATACCCACGTTTTTCGGGCCCTTGTATTACAACACTGCATGGAATTTACCTTTTTGTCCAACACACGATCGGTAAAGGAATCATCGACATTGCCACATCGGGCTAATTCGGCGAGCCAGTAGAATTTTCGCGCAGGTTTTGCATTTCGCAGCCGGGGTATAGTCGATGGCGGCATTATATAGCATGAAATGCTTCAAAAGACACATTCGACAGCACGCATGAATAAATATTTCGCATGGAGCGCGTAGCTTTTCAACTATTCTCGTGTCGAACAACTGTTCGCCATTTGGGAATCATCGTGCGGCCAGGCAAATGTATGCATGTACGGCATTTCAATCTCGCGCGCTCTCTCGCGCGCCATACGAGTTGTTTTAATCTTTTATCTCGAGCCAACAGTCTGGCTAGTATTTAATTCGTTCGATAAACATCGCCATTAAATTGTGTTACTTTATTAGGCGCAGTTAAATAAAGCATGGGGGTAATGTAGAATTTTTGCTGCCGCCGCTTTTTGCTGGTCTACGTGTTTGGACGCGCCAGTAAATTATTCAAACCGCGTTAAACGCAGCTTGTGGAATTACATTGCAAGTTTATTACGTGTTTCATGAATTTTCAGTTCATGAATTTTCCGAGCAGATGTTTCCGCGCTCGCAAATTAATGGTAGGCCTGCAGAGTCCTATTGTAGTTCTCCGTTCAGGTGCATTAATGTTGCATGTATAATGTTTCTCTTTCGCCTGGCTTTTATTCAGTTATAGTAATGAAACAATACTAGTGGGAATTGGAGGACATGTCGATTGCAGGTTTAAAGGTTGCGGCGACATTTTAGCGCAAATAGTTATCGAAGAAGCAACAACACTTTATTAGAGGTGTCGTTTCTATTGCGGGCGGTCTGCGGCGACAGGGTTTTCGAGGGGAATTGTGGCGCGCTACTGTTTACCAAAACGACTGCTGGTATACATTCGGTCGAAAATTGTCAAGGGTGCGGGCATCGGGGAAAATTGATTACAGCTTGGTAAATGTTTGCTGCCAGCCAGGCGGGCAAGCCGGAGGGGGCTGGACTCTCGTTGACTTTTCTGGCAGCGACTCCAAACGCGCGCACTCGTCCGATTCGCGAATTATGTGTTGAAAAAAGCGGCGCCGACGAATCGATAGGTAGGCAAACAGGCTGCCAGTTGTAGAAAGTCGAAAAAATCCCGGCCGACCGATCGAATAATGATCAGTGCCAATGCGAGGCTCACTGGAAATCATTCAACATTCCCTGACAGTCACGCGCCTGCAAACACTTCTCATCCGTAGTAATGCACATTTAATTAGCAACCGCAACCGCACTCGAGCCATGATTCATTGTCACGCGAGATGGGATCTGTTGGTTCCAATTTATGAATTCGTACTAGTTGTGTGTCAGTTCGCAATCATCAGGATAACATTTCACTTTTCGAATGTGTAGTTGGCTTTTTGGTAAATATTACTTTATAGCCTTTTTATTTCAACTATTTAACTACAATTATAATCTAATAATTAAATGTTGGAAAATCGAGTACCTGAACTTCTCCTTTCATTATCTTGTTTTTGCACTCGCAGTTATTAGTTCCCTCCATGATGTAACTATCTGGTTTCATGGTGAGCAACGGCTGGAAGAAACTTTCCTTCTATTCGAATTGAACGCCGTCCCTAGCAGTTAATGAGGTACATGCATAACAGACTTAACGCCAGCGCATTAGCGGGTGTTCGAAGCACGGTAAATATTGATTATCGGTTTTAAACTGGGTTCGAAATCCTCATATATATTGTTGCCGCGCCGCTAGTAGCCCCCGATAATCGCTGTAAAATGGCCAATAACTGCTCGGCTTAACCTACATACGCAAATATCGCTAGCCGGAAAAACGACTTCAGGGATATATCGGAGTGTGGTCTTAGCGATAAGCTGCACTCTTCGCACCATAATTTCTCAAATTTTAAGCACCCTCGCATGCAGTATAACCGTTCCTTCACCCACACACGGAAGTAACAGAGAGCTTGATCGATCGAAATGGCATCGCCTTTCAACTTTCCCTCTCAAAAGGTTCTTTTTCTCAGATTTTCTATTTGCCACGGCGAAAGAACGCTCGAGAGAAAGTGGTTTTTAGTCACACAAGCTTCGACTAACGCAGAAGAGCTTTTGGTTTTCATTCTTATGACTTAAACAATCGCTGATCTGAAATGGGAAATTTGAAAGTGTGCGTCTAACACAGTTTTATCAGACACTCGGTAGCTGTTCTTGTGCCTAAATCCTTCGCATGTCGACCATACTACTTGTCGGAGGTTTCGTGCTGGTCCGAGGAATTTCAAAGAAGTGATTAATTTTCTTGAAGAAAAGTTGCCTGAGAGATGGCGTCTATTAGCATCGTAGGAGGAAGCGGGGGATTGACGCGAGTCAATTTCGATTTCTCTCGCGTCCATTAGCCGCAGTCCATCGAGAGCTTTTTCAATGGAGGAGCGGGCCATTCGAAGTGAGAGCGAGCGGCCGCGAGGGCAATGTCTCCGTTCCAATTCCCCTCCGTTATTCTGAGTCAACGCCAATCTACCCGGGCGCCTTTCATTCTCCATTCATCGCTTTCAATGGCCCAACCACGCTAGACCGAAATTCTCCTGGCCCTGTGAAGTCACTTCAGCAGGCTGCCGCCTCCGCCATACCGCCAGCTCACCCTTACACTTCGCACCTTCCTCTGACTCCTGCCTCTTTCGCCGGGAGCTCTCTACCAACTTTTCCCTTTAAACACGACTCTCGATACTTTACTCTTTCTCGCGGATCTCACGCGGTTTTTGCTAATTCAAACGCAATTTGAATGACATTCGTGTAATTATAGTGCGTATTTGGAGTGAGCTTGGCTGACTCGCGATTTTAACATGCAGCACATTTGGTGGAGCATTGCGATGTATGTAGTTCGCGGCAGCCCAGTTGGCTCGAACCGCATCCAGCTCTCTCGCTTTGGACCCCGTTCGACCGAGCAAGCTGCTAGACAATGAAGAACTAACAACAATGGACCGGAAGAAAGAGGTGGCAAGCTGGCGGGCCTGCGATACAGGGGCGAGGGGGGTGCAGTTTCCCTATGAGATGGAGTGAAAAGAGGGCGCGATGCCTGGAATAGGACAAATGATGAGTTCCTCCAGCTCTCCTTCTCAAATGTCGGGGAAAGGCAGACAGAAAGACACAGACCATGATAGAGAGAGAGAGAGTGCCATGGTTATATAACTCGGCAACATTTAACATGTATGTAGTTGAATGACCATCTGGAAGAATGCTAGAAAGATCTCAAGCTCACCGCAGTCTTCTCGCTCTACCTGCATCCATGCATGCGTGCCTCGCAGCTTGCCTCTACTTCTTCCGGTTTTCCTTCCCCTTTCTTCCGTGTCACGCAGCATCCTTAGCGGCCTAGTGCGCCGAGTCGAGCATACTCGCTTTCTGCAATTCGTTCATCCCCCCGGAAAGACTCTTTCAAGCATCTTCCGCATCGCTTATGACAGTTTAGCGGGCTTTTCCTGAAAGGCTATTGCGCTACCGAGCAGTTTGCCTTTCAGCACGGGTGTCGACCCTGCACTCTAATCCTCCGCGACATATTGCCGTCGGATTACTTGAGATTTTGTCTCGAGTCTCTGCCCTTTCGCGTTTCACGGTGCTCCGGAATGTATTATTAAGACATTTAAGCCGCAAGTACAAATGATAGACAGAGTTGGGATTATTTGTTTCGGATACGGCTATTGTGATTGAGAATATAAGACAAGAGATTTTGGGAGGAGGGACACACTGTTTATTACACGCGAAAATCTTTTGGTATATTGGACAATGTGAAACTATAGGTGTGTGTGCGCGAGTATCAGTTTTACTCTGCAGAACTCTCGACCACTTTCGGATCGCGATATCAAGGATTTCAGGAGATGACAGCTTTGCCGTGCGCAGACCTCGAGAATGGAGCTCAGATTTCGTGAGACTGCTACTTTGCTCGGTGTCGTGCGGAGTCAAGTGTAGTTGCCCCGTTCTTCCAAATTATTGACCTGCGAGCGGCGAGCCGGTGCTTTCGGGCGGTGGAAGTGCTCGTTACTTATTGTTAGATACTGACATGTCTTGAAACGCTACATGCCCTCGCTCCTTGTCCCAATTTTGAAGCTCAACAACCCTTTCAAAGATGAGCACCACACTAACCTCATCCGGGTCAACTTTTAGACCATTCTTCGGAGAAAGAAACATTTCATTTTTCCTCCACGGGCCGGAGATTTATATTTATTTGTAGATAGTCGAGCAATGTCTGCCTGTGTTAAAAAGTCTGCCGAACACGAGACGCTGGCTTCGCAGTCGCTTTTCACAATTTTCCAATTAGCGAGGGATCTAACTTACAATTAGTACTAGGTTCCTTTCACGAGCGATTTTGTAGCTGGTTGATTGGAAGCTTGAGCATTTGATGAACGATATCGGGTTGGCTGGTAAATCGAGTGTCCCCGTGTACCATGGAGAATGCGATTTATCGTAAAGCATCCGTCGCATCCTTGCGTTCCACTTCCAGGCCGCTGGAAGCTTCGCTTGGGCTTACAAGCCATCACGTCCACTTTGTTAGACAAAGCAACGTTCTTTCATTGGGTTTCCCCATTCCTCATTGGAACGGGCGCGAGATTACGGGAGAAGCCGCTCGGAGGCAGACAGTGCGCGGCAGTGCTGGCGCGAGCCGGAAATACGACTTGTGAATGCCGGCTCTGTGACAGATGCTTCCTAGATTTTGCAATAGCAATTTCAAGCGGCCTGCGATACTTGGCGAATGCATGCCGAGCGGCCCATTTATCGCGGCGGCCCTCGTACAATGCGGGGGAGGCTGGATATTACTGTGCAGTACTGATAAGAGCGCCGGTATAAGACGCTGAAAAGGTAGATAAGCACAAAGGATTAGTTTCTATGGAATCAGCCGGAATTACGCAGCGCTTGCGGCGGAACCAAGTACTAGTCTTCTGCGGTCCATATTCTAGCTCGAGTAATACACGTTAATGTGTACACTTCCGGGTCTTCCTATAGATTTTTCAGGTTATTTAATTTCATATCTAGTATTAAATAAGGATTAAATGTCAGAATGAACAATGCCGATTCGTCGGATCATATTGCGATGTGCCGAGTATTGGAAGATGATTGGAACTGCTGAGATGTAATGAAATTCTGCTGTTCGATAATGAAATTCTACTGTTCGATCCTTTACAAAGTCGTCATGATGACTTTGAAGTGAGTTCATTATTAGTGAGATATCTTCTACAATCTCAGTATTATGCCTGTCTTCTTTAATGAATCATTAATTACCAGTTGGAGTCGAGAGCACCTCAGTAAATTCCAATTCTAAGATTCCAATTTCCTCCAATCAAATTCTAGCCCAAGCCTTTAGAATTTCGATACGCGTTTCATCGTTGGGTGGGAATTAATCAGTGTATATATAGTTAGTATCATGTAAGGCATTTAGAGGGCCACGACATTTTCCTTGCCCGATACGTTTGCCGACGCATGTAATTTCGAATTACCGTCTTGACTGCGCGTTGTAGTGGCAACAGTCACTGGTAGCAGAGGACGTTAATCATATGCTGAATGATATAGGAGGAAGCGGTTCATTCGCTTAACAGTGTACACGTCGCCAGCTACAGCGTAGCAGCATTCCATTCGAGTTATGGTGTTCCGCTGATATTATATGCGGATGCCTGAAAACCCATTACCGGGAGAATACTGATAGATGTTTCTGTCATTGCCAGCAGTAATTCGAGTCGTTGCTCTATCGGGAATAGAACTAAGAAATTAGAGATAACGGGGAATGAAGCGAACGGGTGCAGAATGATGTGAATGATGAATGATGGGGTCAAGAGCAGTCGGAAAAATCGAACGGAAGGCGATTGAAGTCTCAAGATGCCGGAATTTTACAACCCTTCACCGAGCACGCCGGAGTTTGTTAGCGCTGGGGCATTTAAATTATGCAGGGCGCACTTGCCACTAATTAAGGTGGCGCGCACCCGCGAGATTTCTGCATCATAGAATAATTGAGAGGAGGGAAATGATGAAAAGACCTTGCTCCCGCTCCTCTCCCACTCCAATAGGAACTCCTTGAGGTCCTCTAATTATTCGCCCTCGCTCGGGAAACTGTTTGCCAAAAATTCCGCCTTCAAGCACTTCCTTCTTATCATCCTGATTCCGTAGGACAATATTTGCGAGACGCCGTCGATAGCATGCATACCTTATGGGAATTTCCTGACTGCGCTCGATAACTTGGATTCAAATGATGGAACAATATCACAGGCTTGAACGTAGGCGAATTTCAAGATTGAAAAATTTGCATTACCGAATCAAAGTCAGAGGGTCGGCCCACTCGGGATTAATCTTTTTGTCCTGCGAGGGAAAAAGCCGCAGGCTTGCGGGGGAGTGAGGAGACGTGTGCCGGGCTGGCAGTCGATGGGACCTGCGTATGGATATTGGGCAGGGCACGCTTGGCAGGGACGCCTGGTAATATATCAGAGCCGTCCGCCAGTAATATACTGCTCCTGTCCAGCTTATTTAGCAGTAATAAAGCGCTTTGCCGCGCCAGAACAACCGTAGGCGCACTCCGATCTTGGCAGCCAGTTAAATTCCCCGGCTTTTCATTTACTCGTTGAAAGTTGGAACTTCCTGATATGTGTGCGTCCATGTCTGGTTATGTCCATTAGTATTTCTCCATCACGTGTCCACCTGTAAATCAGTTCCTAATATTTTCATTACAATGAGGAATTGTATAAACAATTTTTCAATGTAATTTTTTAATTGTACTTGTATAGCAAAGTAACAAAGTAATTGTACTTCAATAAGTTTATAGTATTGTAGATTATATTTCGAGAAAAATTGTGCTCATAATGCACGCGGAATATGCAGTGGTGTTGGTCTGAGCATATATTGACTCATACTACTTGGCCGGCTTGGGCCGGTGCGTTCCCCTTTAGAATCGATTCGCTCGGAATTAGAGGATCGAAACTTTCGCCATCCGAACTGTATGGAAGCAGCGTTAATGAAATTGTTTAATTCGTGGGATTTGCTGCCAATTTTCCGGGGGGTAACATTGAGAGTAATGAGACACGTGTCGCGGGATTGTGCGGCGGTGAACGTGCAACTCTTAGTCGAGAGCGGTGCACGGTGCAGTACATTTACGGTGCTTTTTCTCGGGGAACGCTTTAACGGCACTCCGGATGCACATTACAGGGCTAGGTAAAGTGGGATCGTCCAAGGGACGTTTCGAAGTGTTTATCGCCGGATTAGCAATTCTATTGCCAGCATCCTTCCTCTGCAGTCAGGAAGAGACTTGCTCCGGCGGACTTAATGGAAAAGCTTGCCTTTTCCACCTCACTCCCTCTTCCGGAAAGCCGAGTCGCAAGGTGCTGAACTACCGATTTCGAGAAACTATTTCGATCTCACCCTCGCGCACACACCCCCTTCCCACCCACTCTTTCCCCGCGAACTCAACGGGCAATAGTTTATCTCCCATTATTTCTCAACTTTCATTGGGACTTTCAAGCCCTCGCCAAACCCGAAGAGTGCAATCCGACGATCAAATTTGCCCCCGTAATATTGCCGGAAAAACTTGCCTGTGTGCGCTTGATGAATCCCGGATAATAAGTAGCTCGGAATAATTTGCGACCGTTGTGGCCGTTCTTTCATTGGAAAGTTGAAGCAGCAGGAATAATAGAGTTATTGGCGTAAGAAATCCAGGAACTGCCGTGAATAATGAAATCGCGAACTTTAGAATAAATTCAAGTTTTTATTTTTGTTAATCTAACAGTACATTTGAAGTCATCGTTTTCGTGATGGAAGGGGAACTTAAGTACCTTTTATCAGGCGTGAAAACTCCACGAATCCGAGACGGGAATCGAGTTTACGCCCGATTTAACCTCGCGATCAAAGTTGTATCAATGATTCTCCGTCCGCTTTACATTCCCGGGAAAGTTCTTCTGTTAGTTTTCAAGCTGGTGAAAGGTGAGACTATTTAAAAATACAAGTCTCCTGGCGAAACTAGCGCGGCGCATAAATGTTGAACTTGAATCACGCTTCTCCCCCGCCGGTGCTCTCCAGGTCGGCGCTTCCAGAAACCGGGATACATAACTGCTACGTGATACCTAAAATAACATTGAGAAATGCACGTAATATCCGCAGTATCTGTGCGGGCGATAGGCAATCATTTTTCTTGGTCGACGATATAGGTGTACGTACCTGCCGCACATGGTCCGAGGAAGCTCTACTTTGTTGCCCGGGAAGATTTCTGCTTGCTTTCTTTTCTAGTCTGTATTTGCTCATGTCTTATTCACATGGCTTTCGCTATTTGTTGCTGGATTGCCAACTTCCACTCGTACTTATCTTTAATACCAAATCGTGCGTTAGATTTTTTGGATAAATGTAATTCGTCCAAAACTTGCAAAACATGCGGTTTATTTCAGAGGCGGAAATTCACGACTCGTCCATTGAAAGAAACTGCTCTTCATCCTGCCGAGCAGTTAAAATATATTTGATAGCGCGCCACCGCATATCGCACACGTTGAGAAAAGAATATTTTTCAAAGGGCTTTGATTCTCGGTGGAACATACCTCAAGGGAACCTTCACCCCTCCACTTGATCCGTGGGCTCAGTTATAGTCGGCGCTCCCTGAGAATTATGTCATTCTCTCGTCGACTTTCGTGCAGTTAACGTCGTGTTATTCATCCGTATGTTCCCGTGCGCCTCGTGAAAAGATGCGCACTCTGTCTATATGCGAGTGTTTGAAACTTTTAGGGCTAAAGCGACACTGTGCCACATAACTAGCGCGGTATTATCGAAATTCTCCCATTCGAGATATACGCAGACACTAACTCTTGCTTTAAGTTGAAGGGACGAGTTAGAGTTCGACATTAAATATTCCAATACATAGTTTCGGCCAATTTCCAACAAAGTAATAGCTCCATCCGCCAGACACGAAAGTTCAGCTATCGATCGTCGGAACTGCACTGTCAAACTGGCAACAAGTTCTCGGGCGTCTTGCAATATATCGCTCAAATATAACGATCCCCCCGTTTGACCATGGTGCGTGGCTAATACGCGATGTAGCCAAGCTCGTTGCCCAATTATCCGCGATAACTTCGGCCAAACTTTGTGCTCAAGGAGCATGGCGCCGAATTCCGCCAGTTTAGTGGGTATGGGCCCGACGAAAAAGTAACTCTTGTCAATCTGTAAAACATAATCAGAATACTTGGTAAGGTCTCGTGCCAAGTAGTACTATTGTATAATAGCTCGTCCCGCGACAATCAAGTATACTTATCCCGAACTACATATTATAACGATTTTTGATCGATGCCAAACTTTCACCTTGATTTCGAAAAAAGTACCAGTTCCAAGAATTGGTTTACGAATTTCGCATTTCATGGTTTATTTTTCAGAATCTTTCTATTAATTTCAGAAACCTGAGAATCTCGATTTCAGGCCCCACAATAAAACTGTCGACATTGAATTCGTTAATGACTTATATCCGGTGTTGGGTAACTTTGAACGGCTTTACGGTGGTCTTACAGCGCGGGAGTTATTGGAGGCCCACTGCCAATTGGACGGGCCATCCGGCACATTCTGACGCCGTTGGTCAATGTCCGAGGATGGTCTATGGCCGGTGTAATGCTGCATAACCGTTCCGCATTACATACGGTCAGTGCGAGGCATGTGAGAGCGAGAAAGCCGAGAGCGTCCGCTATACCAGTACCAGTTCGGACAGCTGAACCAGGGGCTGACTCTCTGCGCCCGTTGTTTCAGATGCAGCTCTCTCTCACTCCCCTCTGCCCCTCTCGGCCTCTCCTCCTCTCTCCTCGGGCGTGTATTTTGCGGGGTGAATAGCCGTGTCGCTATGCTCCTGGCTGCCAGCCAGGTCTAGTAGCCGTAGCACCACGGCCACATTACTACAGTTTTATTGTCATTTACTCGCAGCACGCTTCGTTATTAACCCCCCTACCATTAAGACCCACCCCCCCACCCCCCCTCTCTCTCTCTCTCTCTCTCTCTCTCCGTTCCTTTCCGGCCCCATTTTTCCAGAGCAAGAGAACAAAAAACGAGTCCGGCGCTCGCGCTCTTTAACGCGACTCTCCTCATTTTCGGCGGCGCTAAAGCGCCCGGAATAATTGCGCTCTCGTAGCCGCCTCTCGGTGTACGTGTCCACTTTGTGTAATCACTTTGCTTGGCCGAATTTGGCCCACGGTCTCATCGACGCAGACCGCTAAACAATTTCGCCAATTCACTGTGCCCGCGCGCCCCAGCCAGAGGAACATTGTTTACTGATATATGTTCCTCTGCCGCTCTATCCTCGGCGTTCTCGCAATTTTCCGCGGATTCTGCTGGAATTAGTTCGGGAGTATCCTCGTTGATCGGGTTTAGCCGATGAGTGGGGCATGTTTGTCGGGGTGGTTTCTGGTGATTCCGCGGGGGATCGGCCTAGTAGGAGGTATCGAGTGCGGCTTTCGCCGAATTCCTCGAAAGCTGCAATAACTTGGTTTTGAGTAAAGTGTCTGGTGGTGCGGAACTCTGCGGGAAATAATGGCGTCTTGGAACTTGTCGTCGAAGCATTTTCGCCGCGGAGCCTGGAATTCCAGGCTGCACCGCGAGTCTCACGTCATTAGAAGTAGTCGAGAGTCGAGGGCGAGAGAGAGAGAGAGAGAGAGAGAGGGAGAAAGGGTGGTAGAGAAGGGCAACGAGCAGAGAGAACGCGCTCCATTACCCAGACCTGCTCCCTTTCTTCCTTTTCTTTCCCGCTTCTTTTTCATTCCCGTCCAATGCCTTTTCGACGATATGTTTAACATTGCCGGTGCGGGATTATGTGGGCCGCGTTCCCGTTTAAAATCCGGCGACGAGCGTTTATACCGAGCAGTATCTGGTGCGTGATAATACGCCTTTAATCCGAGTCCGTGCTCCTCGGAGACTGCATTCTACCTCGACGAACAGTGCCATCGTTTCGCGTTTTCATCGCGCCGGAGCTGCGCGTTCCCACTTGTTTTCTCCACAATCGAATCTCGGTCTCGCACTTTGCATTAACCCGTTAAGCGGCCAAAGAAATCGACGTGCGAAATACGCATTCTTCGCGGCACAAAGCAAGCGAACCTACTTCGTAATTGCATCAGTGCGCCGGCAGTGTGCTGAAAACAAGTTGCATTGAAATTGTCTCATTTTAACTTTAGATAGGTTCCTTGGGATTTGCATATAATTTATGTGACCTTTATGGGGGGACTGTTACTTGTGAGGTTATCTCCAATTTATTGAAAGGTAATATAGAACAAGCAAAGATGCTTTTAAAACGCAAATTAACATTTGAAATTGTTAAATAACCAAACTCTTGAGAATTAGCTAGCTATAAGCTTCAAAAGGCTTCGGAGATATTCGTCATCCGCGGAATCGGGCTCGATTTTCCCGGTGCTTTGGCGCAGCCCTAGAACCGAGGGCACCTCGCCCGCAGGTGATCGGATGGGGATTGTTGTAGATTGTAGATTGTAGATGGTGAAGAGGAGTCGCGCTAAATTTCGATGGTGCGCGCGGGCCGCGTATTCCGAGCGATCGGAGTAAATGGAGCATGCCGGGTAACGGGGCGTCTCGCAAACGGCTGCGTTGCTTCCGATTCAGTCGCGGGTCCCTTCCAATCGAGTACCCAGCGCCCGTTTAAGTTCTGATCCCGTAACAATTTCACGCGTTTCCTGATACTCGTTACCCGCCGTCGACGATCAGCGCCGCACCACCTCCCAACGCCCTTCTCACACTGTCGCGCGCTCGCCGAAAGAACGTCGCTCCATTTTCCCACTCGTTACCAGTGATTACACCTGGCTCGATCGCCCCCTGTATTGCCCTTGGGCCCCCCTTGGGCGGCCGAACGGGCCCTTCTTCCTCCGCGCGAATCCTTCTTGTTTATCTCGGCGCGTGGTAATCGATTCAGAGAGGAAGTTTGATTACTGAGTATCATTCGTTATCACCAGTCGGGAATTAGATAAAACTGCGACTATCTTCAAGCAAATTATGCGGTTGGATTTAATAATGCTAGCTTTCAATTCGTCATAACTAAGAAACAAATATATCAATCGCAACATCACATTACAAACACAGTGTCCAGCCGTAACTTGAACCCGACAACGTATTAATCGAGCGCCCAAAAATCTCTAACCTTAAGCCGACTCGTAAGTAATATCAGCTCACGATCAAGGAAAACTCTTATTAAACGGGCCGGTTATTAAATAAGGTGAAGCCCGGGCGATAAACGAGGCGGCAAAGGATGAGGCACTCGAGAGTGTTGGAGACTTCCAGGAGTAGGCGAGCGTTAGTATGCGAGAGTGGCAATTAAGAGCAGGGACCTTTCGGCGTAGAGAAGCATTTTGTTACCGCTACCGCGCCAGTTTTCAGCCACTCGTTCACTCTCCATAAACAGTTCACTCTCGAATCAAGTGGTATCGGGGAGGGTGAATCGAGAGAGAGAGAGGGAGGCTATCGAACGCGACTCAAGACTCGTGAAATCGAGCCGATCTCAGGTAGTCGTTCGATTGATCGCTCAGTAATGCAAATGCAATTTAAAGCGCATACATCATCGCTTCCGGCTCGCTCCACCGGCGGAGTAAAGATCCGGCTGCCTTTGACATAATATCCCTCGTGACATCAGGAACGGCAAGCGGCTCTGCCTGATTTTTGTTTTATCATGGAACCATCATGCCTTCCGTAATACCTCCAACTCCATCTTTGATGCTTTATATTCACGTTACAATTAGTTTTTCTAATATTTTCCCATGAATTACTGTGCTTCTTTGTTCGGTATCGTGTTCTCTACTTCTTCGATACAGCAATGGAAGTTTGTGAGGTGAATTCGTCCGGTTTTTATTTATTAACAAAGTTGTGTATGTACATATTGTAATAGGCGGCTGAGTTCGCAATCGGAGTGCAATGGGGGCGGCACGCAGTGTGGGAGTATCGGCTTTATTTGGTTTGCACTAGAATCACTGCGACCTACATGCGAGTTTGGTCAACAAGAAGAATCCACACATGCAATCTATGTAGACACGATGAGCGAACGTAGATGAAAAATGGAGAACTGTTCGGTGGTAAACTATATGTTCAAGTATAATTCTTTGACAAATCGAAAGGTTAGAATAGAATTAAATACAAGTGTGAGTAGATTTAACAGTTGAAAATCGATACTTGTAAGCAACTAATCCCCCAGGACTAAACCTGTCATATATCCTCTTTTTCGAGAGTCTTGTTTCCACCGGACGAACGCATCGCGAATAAAATACAGCGCTGCCGCTGACTGATCGTCGAAACGTTCAATTACAGCGCTTGTAAACGCTAGAGTGGAATTAACAGATCAATTTCGTGGGGCGGGTCGTTCGATATAACTTTCTCGAGCAGTTGGTTCCCTTTGCGCACTCGATAAATGGTAGGCGGCGAGCGAGCGAGCACTGTGGATTAGAAGGTCTGCCACTGGCGTCATAGCGGCACGTAAAACGATGATAAATTCCAGGTTCCGCGCTGAAAAGACTCCTCGCTTCTTCGGAGAAAGCGGGAAGCGGGAAGCGGGGGGGACGCATCGTGACCGTAGGAATTCGGTGAAGAGTCAGTCGGAAGATCAATCAAAATTTAGGTGTACGGATAGCCTCGTCGCATCGTCATTCCCCGCAAATTCCCTCCTACATCTTCGTCGTCACGAGCAACTCCCAAACTTACCAACTCCCGGTGTGTGTCCTGGAGTCGCGGGAGCCCCCAGTCTCCAGTAACATCCATTTTCATCCCCCGATGACGTACGGCTCGCAGGGCATTCCGAAGAAGATCGCGCGCCCGCAAGGCGCAAATCGCGCTCCGGCATTGCATTAAACTCTATTTCCACGTAGTTGTGAGGGCATCACTGTCCATCCCAAGGCACATATCCAATATTCATCTATTCTTTGTCATCTTTCCACCTATGAAACAGTTTCTCTCCAATATTTCAACGTGCGTCCACCGTACGGGTCAGTTAAATGACAAGTGGTACAGTCGGCTTTAATAAGGAAATGGTTATTTACACGCATTAACAACGCATATATTAGCCGCGCAGAAAAAATGACGTTGAAAGAAGCAACCGATATGTTGGACGGCTAACGAAAGACCCCAGGCGATATCTAAAATAGCCAATATGAGTTTACCAGATATACATATACACTTCGCTCTAATTCAAAGCTATTCAATGGCGAGATTGAATGTGATATGCGCCGCGGGCGAACGCAGGAGCTCATTAAAATTAGTTGGCAGACAGCGGAGCTCCCGTAATCCTCGCGACCTACCTCTCCGAGAGTTTCGTATTACCTGTACAGAATCTGTGGTATAAGAAAGAAGACATAAGCATATGTATAATGTTAGGTGAGCCAGCATCATTAGTACTAAGCGTACTTCTGTCGGATGGGATTGTGATCCACGAGTTTGTCCGCGGATAATACATATGTATACATATGTGTAGAGTAACATAAAGTTTCATACAGGTTTCAGTGGATGTCTAAGGTTATTAATATTAAACATTTGCATTCAAGACAAGGATGCTATTTAATAGTTTAATCACTTGTGCAAAATAGCAGATTGAAGGTTTTGATACATTAATTAAAATGAACAACAGTTTAGGATATTCTGTACACTATAATGATGAACGTTTTTAATTATGTAAGTTCAAAGTGACACAATTCCTATTACAGTCCACATACCAGATGGAATTCCCATTTGATAGTTTGGCTATCCATGTATAACCGAGAAACAAGATGAGCTTGCGATAGCAATTCCCATTTCAGCTGGTTGACACAATCTACGCGTGTGCATCTACGCGTTAGCTTTCCTCGTACTCTGCTTTACTCTGTCTACTGATTTCCCCGCACAACTTTTACATGGTAAAATCAGTATACCAGTAAATTGAGTTTCCAATTTTCTTTCATTACGGAATAAAAGCTCCTTGGTGAATTCAGTTGCATTGAAAATCACAGTCAGGGAAAATCCGTAGAAGCGAATAACAGGATAAATGGAATAATATGAATTTCGAATTGTCTGTTGCAGGATTTCAGCGCCTTTTCAAGTGGCCGCCGCAGTGTTACTACTTGCCGCCACCATATCAGCCTTAATTGGTCACTGCTATTCTGATCACAGGACGCTTGTTGCCTGCGGCTTATTCCTCTTGAGTGGTGAGTAACATGGTAGAGACGAATTCGTACTCACTTACATAACATAATTCGAACAAATTCTCCGTAATTTGGTTCGATTAAATCGGCGTTGCCTTTGACGACTTAATTGCATCACGTAAAATAATTCCACAAAGAGTCTACATATATCCAAAGTTAGCCAATTAGCCGGCTGGAGTTTCAGCCATTTTCATAATTTGTTGAATTAATTGGACATTCCTGATATATTCGCAATTTCAAATTTCACTCAATATGCACTCTTCACGCAATCAATTAAGACCGTCGGAAGCAGTGACAGACGAAACATTCTGAAGCCGAGAGTGCGGTAACATAACGCGTATCCCCATGACAAAGTTAGAGGGCGGCGCTGGTATACGTAGAGCCGCTCCCTCTATTCAGTGATGATCCTGCGAAAAATCGTCAGCTCGCGAAGCTCATGAAGGATGCCGGGCGATTAGGGTGAGAGACGCTGCCAGCGTGTCAAGCGAGTTAAAAAAGGCCCTGCGCACAGTGGCCAGGGAAGAAAAGGAAAAGATGGAAAAGAATGAAAAGGTGGAGGCGCAGGGGGGAGGGGGCGACGAAGGAAGAAGGTGATTTTTGAAAGCGCCGTGTCCACTTGCTCTCTCCAGTCACGTTTCAAGAGCAGCCACCCTGGGCTCTCTCAGTTCTGGCTGTGTATCAAGCGTGGATTCTCGCGGTGAAAAGCCAACAACGTGATCCTCGATCTTTCCCCGGCTGTCTGCCTCCACCCTCGCTTTCTTTTCTGCCTTCGCTTCTGTCCTGCGTCGATGACAATTCACCTGTCATCCCAGACGATAGGCTTGTATGTAATCACTGTCAAAGTAACGTGTCAATGATACTCGATGCTTCCTTGAATGTCACGGTCGCGGGTAACGTGTAGGATGAGATTGGTTTCTCTTAATTTTCGAATGAAATTGCAACCAATCGGATCGAGA
This sequence comes from Crossocerus cetratus, assembly GCA_963675795.1. Lineage (NCBI taxonomy): Eukaryota > Metazoa > Arthropoda > Insecta > Hymenoptera > Crabronidae > Crossocerus > Crossocerus cetratus. The sequence continues at coordinate 4,610,614 of OY776664.1, read as the reverse complement.
TTTTTAAGGTAGTCTGCAATTAAGTAAAGTGCATCGACGAGTGAAGGAATTAGTGGGTGGAATTGGTGTATTGGGTGCATCGAGATCGAGTTAATTGATGGTGGGAATGGGGCCCGACGAGGTGGAACGCAAAGGATAGATGGGGTCGAAGTGAAAAGGGGGTAGGAAACGTGGGAAGGTATCACTCTCGAGTACGAAAGAGAATCGATCAAAGAAGTGGCCGGGAAAGCGTGAACTGCTTGCTTAAACGAGGGGCGATTCGATCGATCGATTAAAAATCACTGGAATCGGACGGAAGAACGAAACGCCGGGGTGTCTGGGTAGGCGATTTTCCACGAGGCTTTTCCGACCAAATAATTCAAACGATCGCTTCCAGTCTTAGTAATTAGTGGCCGGTTAGTGCAATCCGAGCAAAAATACCGGATCCGCCCTTGCCGTCCCCTCCCACTCTCGCTTTTTCCGCGTCCCCGCCCGGAAAGCGGAATCTGTCAGGAGTGAGCGGGAGATTGAAGATTTAAAATAATTCAATTTTCCCGACCAACAGAGACGTGAAAGCTCCCGCTCGCTTGCAGAAGCTACCGACGAGCGAGTAATTAGAGGATCATTTGCTAACTTGGTAATTAACGGCTGTCATTTAATTCAGCCTCTCTGAAGGAAAAGGTGACGGGTGGCGTAATTTGCCGATGATACAGAAATGTTGACGGTCATTATAGGGACCCAGGTTCCAGGCTTTGGGGGACCCAGAGGCCCCCATACACAAAAGAGACATTCTTCTTTATTACTCATAGTGATCGGACATCGAATTTCTTAGTTATACTTAATTAACATTTTCCGGCGACGCGTCATTTTTCGACTAGCGATATTCCGCGTGAATTTGGTTAACCATTGGCTACAGTGCTCGGCTGATTTATAGTAAAATTTCGCGGTCGAATCTGTAATCGAGCTCATTCGGGACTCTGAGTGCCAGCCGCATTCACGGTTTCAGGAATTCGGGTCAAGAATTTCTGTGGAATCTCGACAATTCTTAGGATTGATCGATTGCCATTATTCCTCACAATTTCTTGCACTTTATGGCTCGCAGTGGCCGGGAATTCGCGTGTGCTACGGTGGGATTGCAAAGCTTACTCTGGTTTTTTATTCCTCTTAGAGAACTAATTATCACGATATCATTCGCAGTGAACTCTGGAATTGTTGTGCGTGGTACTTTGTTTCAAGCATCAAAAGCATCCGCAAACGTTTAATACATATAACAGCAAGGTATGGGCGATGTATGCATATTATTATGGGTTCTCGTATACATATTATTGGAAACACACGCCGTACAATATTGCGGCCTCCTTCGCGTTCTGATCTAGCGGAAACCTTTACCCGAAAGATCAAAGGCACAGGGGCAAGTACATAGAAAGCAATACTAGATCGATTTTGGTACTGCGGTCCTCACTCGTGCAGTATAGTACTTTACTAGGCGGCATTTCAAAATGATAAAAACTGGCTGAAATTGCGTGAAGAGTTATATCAATGTATGTATTCGGAACTACTTAAAAATGGTTCCAAATTTTTAAGAAACATTATTCAATGCATTATTGACGTATAGCTAAAAATGGAGAACTTGTTTTTTTCTATGGTTTTACTTGCGCTAGAACTTTTAGAACATTTAATAGAATAATTCGATTTATAAAACTCCCGACAAAGTTTCATCCACTTGTTATCAATTTTGAGATTTCTCCGAGTAAAGTACTATACATATTTGTCTGGAATACATGGTTAAAAGCGCGATGCATATTGATTGGATGTTTGCTACATTGAGAAAGTGGCGCTCGGGATAGCGGCGGGGCGGAGGAAGGGCCACTTCGACAGTAGTTTGGGGGCGGTCTCGTGCACTCCTCGAGCTGAATGGAAAGGTTTATTGTGGTTGCCTATGCTCGGTGACATACTAGGGGTGTGCATGTGCCTGGGTGGGCCGGTTGTGTGTGCAAGTCGGGGTTAATGTACCAAGAAGCGCATTACCGGGAGTGCTTACTATGGGAGAACAGTAAAAGACGAGGGCTCTGCGAAACCGGCGGCTCCTGGACCTAAGCTACAAGGCCGTGCCAAAGAAATCCAGTTCTCTCGGGGAAATTGAGCGAGCGGACGCTCCCGAATGGCGAATTTCTATTTGGGCCGTGCTTCTTCTTTTTTTTCCTCTCTCCTTTTTTTCCCTTGCCTCGATATCGAGATCGCCTAATGGATCCCGGGAGTTTGGCGCTCCAAAACGTTTTCCTATAATCGGTGCCGCGCTCTTCCACGCTAATTGCTTCCTTGAAAAGTATTTCTAATACGTGGGGTGTAAATCTTCGCGTGTCATTAATTTACGTCGGGCAATCTTGGGGTGGAGCTATTAGAAGCTACTTAGAAGAATGGGAAACGTACGAGTGTCGATTGATTCCCTCTGATTGGCATCAATCAGTCAGTTATCAGAAGGCGAGCAGGCGGCTTCCTTTAGTATTCTCGAGTTCCCACCGGTTTCATCCACTTCATTTCATTTTCTCTAAATACTCTTGCAACGATACAAATTAATTTCAAGTTTAGTAAATCAAAGATTATTCAACTACAATCGCAAATGTCACAAATACCCATTACTCCTAAATAACAAAGATGAATGAAGATTCCAGTATATTATTTCCTCAAAATATTTATCTCAACCTCGGAAATTTCTAGTTTCAATTCATAACACACGAAGCTTTACACATTCTACATCTATATTCCTCTACCAAACCTGGCCTGCATTCCAGCAGTGTCAAACCGAGATTTCATTCATATGAATTGACCTTGTTCGTTAAAGGCAACGTTTTATTTTCTCTCAGGGCCTCGAAAAGAGGTCGAGTGGATCATTTTCTTTCCATAGAGAAAAGTAACCGGGCATATGTATGTGGTGGGCTCCTGGTGATGGGTCGGTTGAAGTTGAAGGGAAACGGGGGGGTACATGCGAAGCAATGGACACTTGGGGGTTTGCTAGCGGTTGAGTTCGGACGAGGGAGCGAGAGAACTGCCACACAGTCACCTTAACGAGGCGCCTTTTCTTCTCCCGCGAGTACCAAACCCACCCTCCGACGCGAGTTGCCTCCTCTCGCTTCGCGACCCTAGCACAGACATTTCGTCGGCTTTTCCCAGCCTCTCTACCCCTTCACTGCCGGCGACGCTCAACACGAAAGTCGTCCCGTTGTACATGGTTGCTAGTCTTCGTGTATATGTTTGCTAGTGTTGAACAAGGAAAATCGGAATTGAGGTACTTTGAGCAAAGGCGGCAGCACAGTATGCGATATAGGTTGCTCTCGCATGGATTGAATTAATTGCATAGGATTAATTAAAAGTGGAAAAGAGTGACACGTGCCTGGGATATATTGGGGCCGAGAAAGGGTAGCGCAATATATGTAGGCGGCGCGGCGGTGCGGGATAGCGAGCGATTGGAGAGGCTCAACAGAGCCTTAATAAAGCAGGAGCCGCGTCCACTTGAGGTCTTCGGCGGCATACTCGGCTATTGAAGCGGTCGATAGTGGGTGTCTGAAAGAGCCGAAGAATCACCACTTTCGCGTCTGGAACTCGGTAAACAAGGCTGCGCCGCTATATAAAGATTAACGATCGTACTCGCCTCGCCATCAGACCGCTAATAATCGTTGAAGGGCTGATGTCTTGGCGTACGATCGTCCGGGGCCAACAGATACACACTCACGTCTCTCTCAAAGCCGAGCGCGCCAGAATCCATCGAGGCCGCGCGGTGGATTTTTCGAGTAGTTTTCTTTCGCCTTTAATTGCACCGCCGCCGCCGCCGCGGCTAAAAGTAATTCCGGCGGAAGAATCGGACAGGCAGACATATCGGTGCTTTAGATTTCGAGTGAGACTTGAGTGAGGATCGATGCCGAAATGGAGGGGAAAGGGAGAAGAGGCTGGGCTAGGCGAGCGTAGTCGCCGACTTCTCTAGCCGTTTCGGGCGGAGCTTTTTAAAGCTCTTCCTACATTATTTTATCCCCCTTTAGCGGACCGCCAAGGCCCCTCTCGCTCGACTGCGCATTCCTTTTAGCGATTTCATCCCCCGACATCCGCTTTCGTTTCACGTCCCACTCTCGTTCTTCAAGCTCTGTCTCTTCTCCTCTCCTGCGGGGGGTTCTAGCGGGCTTGGACCGCGCTCCCGTCACTTTCCTTTGCCGAATCCCTTGTCTTCTTCCCGACCTCGACGCTCTCGGCACCCACCCGTCCCTTACATACCTTTCTCGCGTGCTCCCTTCGAGATCACGAGGGAGGCCCGGCATCCTGGAAAAAGAGGATTGTGGAATTTTCAGCCGAAAGCGTCCCCTTACCATCGGGGAAATCGTGATTCCGGCTGGCCCGAGGGGCTTTGCGCTTGTCGACTCGTCTTTTAGCACTCGACTTTCGATCGTGTGGAGTCGGCGCAAGCTTTTGGATTCGATTATTACACCCATTGCATCATTAGCCTTCGAACCATCCCACTGTACCAATTGAACAACATTATAAGGAAATTTTAACTCTTAATCTGTCAAGTTTTATAGTTCGCAAATAGTCATTTATTAATTCATGTTTGAATGGTATTATGTCACAATATGAAAGATACGTTCGACTTCAAATCGTTTTTCCAGAATTAATTACAGCGTAAATTAATCGCGTATTTGGGAATCTTAATGACAATATGTATAGCTCATCCACATGTCTCTGTGCGCGGCACATTTTCCCCGGGAGCGGTTTCGGAATTCACCTCGGAATTGCTCCATCGTTGATATAGCAAGCTGTCGTCTCGCAGCTCCGCGGAGAACGGAAAGGAAGAGGGAAAGAAGGAGGGCGGGAGAGCGCATTCGGGGCCAACTGGGAGAAAGAGGAAGAAAAGGATGAAGTGTCGTCGCGGCATGTACGCTTGAAAATCCGTCGAGAATTTTATCGCGCACTCGGAGACACACGGCGGAGCCAGTGAAAGGGCATCTCCATTTTTCCCCATTTTTTTCCTGCGCCACCACTGAACTTTCGCCGACATTCGAATTGACGTTCGCCGATCTCTTTCCATCTTGACGCGCGCGCGCGAAAAGAATGCTCAATTATGCAAAGACACGGCCTCTGCCGGTTTGCGTCGCGGACCTTCTTCACTCTCGCGGAAAACCAAGGACGCAGGACCTACAGTCGAATTAATCTCTCTGGGAAAGTATTGGAGATCAATGTCTTGCGGGAAGTTGGAAAGTTTAATGCGGATGATGAAGATTTCAATCTGATTTATTGTATTGTGTTTTTCACTTGATAGATTCGCTTGAATTAATACACTACTGGAAGAGTGTGGGTCTGGGATGAAAGCGCGAGCGAATGATCGTCCAATGACAAATACAATGTATAGAGTGCGATTGAGACGGTGAGCATTGTTTTGCAATGACGAATGCGTGAGTGGGTGCATGGACGAGGTTCAGATACCCAAAGGGTACCTAAAAGTTCATACGAAGAGTGCAGTTTAACTCGCTTAACAATACGATATCTCCCCATTTCCTTGCTCCCGTTAGCTTCGATTGGGCCTCGCTTTTACCATTCAGTCCGGCAGCTGTACCATTCTGCGCCGTCTCTCTCGTTCGCCGCGGCACTCGTTCCGTCTCGCAGCCGGATAATCCCGCCGGTAAGTCGATATATACGCGCGGCCAAAATCGAAGTCCGCAAGAAGAGAAAAAGGGGTGTGCGAGAGGACAAAAAGCCCGGTTCGAAGGGTGAGAGGGAGAGAGGGAGAGAGCTATGAGAAGAGGATCCATCGGAAGGGGAATGGGGCTCGAGGTTGGAGGAGGAAGCTCTGGAGGAAGAAAGAACGTGGTAATATCACCGGTGCCAGGAGAGCCAAATTGATTTCTCCACGCTGAAGAAGAAAGTGAGAGGAAGCGAGGAGGGAGGGAGAGAGAGAGGGTTGATAGGAGACAGGGAGGATGGAAGTTTGAGGGGAGAAGTGCGGCACACCCTGGATTCAACATTTTAATAAAAGCCACCCGTGGTTTTGTCGACGCTCGCCGCCGCGGCGATGAACTTTCCGACTAAAACCGGCGCCGCACTCTCCTCTGTCACACCTCGTCCCCGATGGATGGTTACGCCGCGCCGTTCACTCGCGCCCGCGCCCGCTCCAGCAGCTTTCCACGATAGCCTGAAAGCTCAAGCGCGCGCCTCGAAGAATTTGGAAATCCCGTCGGACCTACTTCAAACAGTTCCTTCATCCCGAACGTATTCCACCATTGGGGGATTTTGTTTTACGGGACGCAGCTCACGTGGATAGTTAACCCTCTGCACCAGATCTCCGGGATAGGCTCGTATACACGCGGCTTAGATATGTATTCTGATCGATTTCCATTTGCCGATATACATATGTATACCTACTGCATTTATGCCTATCGAACATGGATAACGCGCAGCCAATCAGAGACATATCGAGTGTCTTTATTAGTCTCCAATTTATATTAACTAATTTATTCAGAACTTTTTCTTCAAACGACTTAATTTAGTTCCTCACAACTTGAAGTGCGAACACTTAAGGTAATGTTGGTAAGAAAACCCGCTTTTCTTAAGAATTTCTTTAAGTTTACACATTTTATTAAACTTGACCACAACATTTTTTCATCTCGAAAACGGTGTGCTCAAGACCAATAAAATTAAAATATAACCGATAGTTGTAAAACCGTGTAAAGATTAATGTGTGAAAGTTTAAAGAAAATCTCCTGAAAAGTGGTTTTCTTTACCAACTATCTTTAACAGCAACTGTTCATCTTAACGCACATTAATCTCGAGCCTAATGGTTCTTAGTTGAAGCCTCACTTAAGCTCTTAGTCTGAAAGTCTATTCGGTTTATTTAGTTGAGCAAGGGGACTTAGAGGGCCAAATGGTGTATTGATATCCACTGTAAACGCATTAGGTGCGTCTCGGCCAGTAAATGGATCCCGAAGGCGTGGGTGCGGCGATGGCAGGCATTAGTGCAATTTTGGTAATTCGCCCGGGGAACTTGGCCCTACCCTCGATGATAGATGGAGGAGCAGCGGTGTGGTAAGATAAGGAGCCAATGCTAAACAGGTCTGCCGGTATCGATCAAACGGGATGCTTTTTCCGGCGGGAAGCCAGTCAGAAAGCGGCAGGCAGGCAGGCTGGCAGCTTTATTAAAAGCACGCGCCACCGTAAAAAGCAGCCCTACTCTCTCCGCTTCCTTAGCAGGTTCTCAGGAGCTGTGCTTGCAATGCAGCCAAGCTGCAAGCCAAAAGCCGCCCCTTCAAGCCCAGTCGTTTTTATTAATCTGCCCGTAAGCTGCAAGCCCGAATCGTCGAGCTTTAGGGGCAGTAAACACCGCTAAGCTTTCACCGGGCTTCTCGCCACGAGACCTTGGCACATTAACTTGTAATGCCTCTAAGCTGTCGTCGAGAGTTACCTTGGGCGCGTTTTCTTCAAAATGAATTAACACTCTTACTTACGACTCACGGAGATTGTCAGACGCATTTCGCTCGTACAGACGGAAAATTGAGCGAGCAGACTATGTTGAACCTTTGCACTCTAACGTAAAGTCACTCGCGTCGGAGCTTTTCATTGAAATACATGCTTAACTTTAGCGACAATTTTCGAAGACAGGAAAACGCCCCTAATTGTTCGTCATCTTCATCGGAAACACGTTAGAAGTACAGAAACAGCTGTGATACGTATTATTGATCTGGCATCGATTACATGTAAGTTTGATTAAAAGCTACAACGATCAAGCCTGGCTGAACCGGTTGTCTGGGCCGCCAGCTATCCAACTTTTTCCCGGCCACACGCGCGACGTCCACTGATTTATCGGCGCCCAGTTCGATCAGGTTCTTCCTCGTCAGATTCTGTCCAGGCAGGATCGCAGCTTCCAGGCAGGAGCCGCCAGTAAAAAGGACGCTCTTCCCTCGGGAAGAGGCGCTAGCTGCACGGCAGACCGCCTTTCATCTCGCACGCTCATCTCTCGCGCTCACTATTTTCTGACAGCCGAGCGACATCTTTTTTCGCCGCCCGGAGACTCGAGTTGGCCGCCGGAAGAGATATGATAGCTGGCTGCCAAGAAACTGCCCAGACACGTCGGCCATTTCTCGGTTCGCCACCTTGTCCCGCCGAGTTGGCCGGAAAGGAGCTAACGGCCGCCTGTAGTTTAAGCTCTCCCGGGTTATTTGCAGCCGGATAATTTCATTTGGCAAACTACACTTCTTGTGGCTCCCATGCGTGTACTGTGTACCTCGGATGCATCGCGTTGGTTTGCCGGAAGCGGCGTGAACGTTATTTCGATGTTACGTGTTACGCGTGCGGCCTATTTCGCGCGAATGAATGGATTCCCCGGATGCCGGGCCGTGGTCCGCTGGAATCGCGCTTGATAAAACCCATCTTCCGTTAAATATTCAATTCACGCTTCCCCTTGTTAACTGTAGTCCGAGACTGACAGACCTCCACTCATTTTACAAATGTACATTCCACGCGAATATACGCGTGCACGCGTGAGAATTCATTGCCGAGATTAATTAATTTTAATTCCGTTCTATTTTTAATGTACCGTTTAATTAATCTGCCTTGGGCAAGCGAGGTAATTGGACGCAATAAAAACGGCGGGATTTTGCTCGTTGGTAGACATGGCGTACTATAATTAATTTTCATCTTTGCGCGTGTCGTGTACGCAGTATTTGCGAATTAGCAATATCTCGTTTAATGAAAAACTAATACAACAGACCGCGTATCGATACGGAATTAATAGATTTGTAAATTTCTATCGGGAACGAATCTTTCATAAAACTGCAGATTGAGTTCGCACGGTTAACCCATCGCGCTTTACATTAATCAGGACCACTGAACTTTTATCGATCGGAAATAACATTTTCATCGGAAAATGTATAAACGTCAGCAAACAGCGAAAGCAATTTCGAATGGAACTTTCGAATATACGTTCATCGCTCTTACTTTAATTGCATTATGAGGCTCCAGCGATTTTGCACGAAATTTATTTCGGTCCGAGGCAAATGGAGCAATGTTGTATTAGAATCGCATATGGACTTTCATTTTGCATTTGTCGGTGGTGCAGTTTTTCTCGCGCTTTGCTGGGAAATTTGCGTAATTCGCTTTTTTAGTAGCCTAACTGGTACTCTCGGGTAATCCATTGATACGGCGCATTATATTGGCAAAGATAATCATAAGGAAAATCGATGAGCATAATAGTAATAGTGATATGGGTAATCCTGTTAACGAAGTTAACGATTAGACGGAGTATACTCAGGCTTCGGATACTCTCCAGTATAATCTCTCGATTTTGACTTGTAAATGAGGCCGATTAATGAAAAGTAGGCTACACTAGAGGAATAGGGAATCACTTTCGTTAATCGAATAATTAATATTAGTGCAGAATCTTTATTTTTCTTCAGAAAACACCATTACCGTCATGACTTATAAACTTTGAAACTGTGATTCTTTATTTTAAGACAGGCGCGAGGTCCACTAATTTGCACAAGTAAATTCCGAGTAGCTCAGTCGTTCTTTTGCCGGGGTATTATGCAATTTGCATTAGACAAACGTAGAGTCTTGCATTCCAGCGAAAATGCCTGGCAAGCGTCTTTCGGGGGAATACGGAAGTCGAGATACAGCTGGAAGGGACAGGAGCTCGAGTAAAACACTGGATTTAAGCAACTTTCCGGGCTTGTTTCGGGGTGCTCGGCGCGCAAGCGGCGCGCGGCCTCCCAACAAATTCTCATATCTGTCAGATTGCCTGAGAACAGATGAAAGCATTTTTTTCGCTTACCGTAAAATATTCAGGCGGCGCGGAAAGTTGGCTAATAACGGGAAACCTGATGCTTTACGGGCAACATGAGAGCCGAAGGCAAGAGAACCATAGAGGGGCGAGGGAGAGGGAGGGGTAAACTTTTCGCGGCGTGTATGTACATATTTCGCCCGGTGGCATTGCCCCTCCTCCGCGCCTATAACAAGCACTCAGCTAATATTCCCTGTCTATGCAAATGGCAGGGAAAATCGTATTTGCCAAACGCTGCTACCTGCAGAGCCAACTCTCCTGTTCCGGAAAATATGCGGGAATAATGCGTCTTGGTCCCGGAGGCGGAAGTTGGCCTCTCCTTTTTTTCACTTTCCATTACAAATCGATCGACTTTGAGCGAGATAATCCCGGCGCTGGGTGGGCGATGGGGGGCTCGGGAGATTTGCCACGGAGAAATGGCGATAAAAAGCGGAGAAGCTGTTCCCGGCTCATAGTATCAGATGGTACGAGCGATCTGCGCTCGTAAACGAGAAGAATTGAGAGTGGATAGGTAGCATTTGCAAGTAACAGCGAGAGGGCCGCTAGTGCTGGAGGTACCTGCTCGTATAAAGGATAGTCGGGCGTATGTGATCGGGAAAAAAGGAATCCCAGGACTACACACAGTAAGATCGTCCCTCGTTCGACCTGATTCCGGAATCGATACGTACATATCCCCCCCCCCCCCCCCTTTCCCACTGCACACACGAAAATCCCCCGGGGATTTTCATCGGCATACTTGATAGTATATGATTCGGAAGTACTGGAGGCCGCGGCGGGTAGGGTGAGCGATATCGGAGGGAAAAATTAGATACTTATTATTTGGCAGGAGTCGGCGTATAAACTTGCAAATTTCCTGGGATCCCGCGCGGCGGCCGCGCCTATTACACGGGATCTCCTCGAGGGTCGAGATGATGGCCTGCCCGGTTACTCAGAGTTCGGGCATCGTAAAGGTGAATGGTAAAGGGTGGAGAGATTTACGCGCGTTACTTACCATCGAGAGTGCTTTTGAATATCAAACGCCCCCGCCGCGCCGCTGGATACTGGATATGTCTACATTTTCGAGTGTATCAAGGAGCACGCGGCCGGGAGAGTAGGTTCGCCGGTTCGCAACCTCCTTCCAACCTTTTTCTCTATCCTGTCGAGGCCGCATTCTCGTCCCTAAATCACAATCCCTTCACTCTGGTCGACTACGTATATCGCCGATAGGTTACCTGATTCTTCCCCCAGCTCCGATGACATACAAATTGACTTTCCGGTGACGAAGTCTCTCATAATTCAGATTAATAGAAGGGGGGTCGAGGCAAGTAGCTATTTCATCGATTACCATCATCAGTCACTGTACACTGATAAAAATCCATTGTAAATCTGCTTTCGCCAGCCCCATCGATGAGGCTACTTTCTCTGCTTTATCTTACACTACCGATTTCTATTAATTTTGTCAAGAGTTTTCATCAGATCTTATATCAACTTGTCTCCTCTGCTGAATCTATCTGGGACTTTCTCTTCTACTTGCGTAAAGGACTCTTTTCGCCCTACGATCCCGATATACTGTCGTCGATCCCTCGAATAGGACATTCCCTAGGAAATTCGCGCGTTTGCTCTTGAGTTTGGGAGCGAGAGTCCCGCGAATCAATCGGTGGGAAGAGTCGCGAGAGTCCCGGGTCGACTCGAGTCAAGTTGGAACAATGTTTTACTTGGCGGATGGTCTGGCGGATGCGATGCCGCTGCGAGAAAGAGTCTCGAGGAAACTTGTCGCCCGGAGAAGGCGGAGGTTGGTTGGCGGGCGGGCTGGGGGGCTCAATACGTCAAGGGAAACTAAAATGGAAAGTTGACAGCCGGCGGGCAGGCGTGCAAGCTATGGTCGCGACATTCCGCCAGCGTCACGTCCAATTTGAATGTGGTGTGCAGCTCGGCTGGCGCGAGTGTGCGCGCACGTGTGTCGCCGAGTCTGAAATGCTGTCGACGGGTCCTCGGAGCTTCTTGGACGCTTATTCAAATGGATGCTGCCTCCTATCTTGTCATTGTTCCTCCAGAATTCCTTTCCGCCGCAATCCTTTTGAAGTATCCTATTTGCCTCTGAACCACCGGCTCTCTGCCTCTCTCGCTCCCCCGCTCGCCTTCTATGGCGCCGACCATGGAAAAAATCATTCTCTCCGCAAGGGACTCTCGGATTTCTTTAGGCAGTCGCGCGATTGAGGATGCTAGAAATTCCGCAATGCGAGAATTGGAACCTGTCCAATTTCATCTAATCCGCAGTCCCCTTTAAAGAGTTCTGGCGCCCACGAAAAGTCTTTCGGAGATTAATCAAGCAAAAAGTCCGATGATCCGTCAAGATTAAACTCTTTCGGCGCATTGCATTACCGAAAATTTCTGCATTCTTTGTAAAAACAGAAAAGCATATAGTCAAGCCTCGAGGGCCAATAAACATAGGAAATGTCTCAATATCTCGAGCACAGATTGGGCCCGTGGCGAAAAACGGGAGGGTGTTGCATGACTCGGCAATTCTCGGGCGTGGAGCTGAAATAATCAATCGGCTACAACTAGCCGGGCCCGGGTGCACAGGTGTTCGGGAATACGCTTAATGGTCTTCCGAATAAACGGGGCTTCGTTTCGTCGGACTGTTATTTGGGTAATCAATGCTCCAATTGCACTTTAATGGAAACTTTCCGCGAGCCTACTATTAATTGCGCATAATCCCTTTAACAGTGACGTTAACCACAGGCCCTGCGACACAGATCCGCTCGTCAAACGACGTTCAACGATTCATCACACACACGCCTGCCCGCAGCAAATACAACAGTTGTTTGCTATTGTCGTGTTTGTAGTCACAGGTATATATGTCTATAGGTGGGTGGATTCCGAAGGGCAACGAGCGTTAATAATTAATGCAAGTTCATTCGCGATAATGAGGGCTTGACGGGGGAGGGTGGAGAGCCGAGGAGGGTCCTCCAGGTTCTTGCAGTGGCTGTCTGCGAAGGGTGGGACGACAGTTTGGCGGGAGGGTGGAGGTCCTTGTGGAGAGTTTTAAAAGGACTCGCTTACGGAAGAGGGTTAGTCAGTGTGCGTCAAAGGTTGGTGGACGGTAGACGAGGAGAAGCGCGCGGTGATAGGTATGCAGGCATCGCAGCACTTGGAAGGGAGGGCTACCTTCGGGCGCAAATCGATCCTCTATTTACTCTTGGCAGCCTTTCACCCGTTGGACCTAAAACAGGTGCAAGTCCTCGGCCCTAGGGCAAGCATGTTTAGAGCTTCAACCGGCCGTGAGACACCCGCTACCGAATCCCCTACACCCTTTGCCTCCTCTGTTTCCTCTCGAAAAGGGGATTAACCGTTGTCTTTGCGTAGCTTGAATGGCAGAAGGCCGAGGCTTTTAATGCTCGCTTTCTTTATTAGAGCATCGACTGCCATTGCAGTAAAGTCAGCCGGTGGATGGATTTCGGCTTTCACCCCACCTGCTCTAATTAACTCTCGCACATCAATCCTTCCAATCACACTGTCATAAACTTGGCCGAAGAATTGGGAAAAGGCTTTTCATCGTGTAATTAGTTGTTTGCTTGGCAGTTTTGACACTCGCTTCTGATGGACAATGTAGTAGCTGTGTCAGTGACTGTGCCCGCGTTTGTGTGCGAGAGAGGGGGAGGCCGGCAGTCGCAGCCAGATGAATTCCCATCGATTTTCCCTTATCCATCGGCGACGCTTACCCGCCGCATATCGAAAAGCAGATCGAAAGCATCGATGCAATAAAATATTGAAATGGTTACTAAATATTGACACAGCTAGAACGCCGCGCGAAATTCACTTGCCCGAGGATCGACCTGCATCCTCCGTCACGCTATGCTGATGCGGGAAATACCTAATGCCGAATTCAATATAGTTGTTTACATCTGTCATGTCGGCACGGACTCGAGACTATGCATACAGATATATCAGCCGGGAATTGATGATTCGAGTTATTCACTTTAAATGCCATCAAATCTATCTGTGTGTGTGTTGTATCCTCCTAGTGCCTGATTTCGTCGCTAGAAAAGTATAGTAAACCTTCTCCTCCGGTTTTCAAATATAATTTTTAATAGACAATTCATTGTAGTGGACTTTGAATGAAAGTAGTGAATGTGTGTTGTAACATTCGCGATATTGACGTCATTGGATGTTCTCCAAACAGTGGGTCGCAACCTACACAGAGAGTAGGAGTTGGGTGTTTGCAATCATTCGGTGCGATACAGTTTGGCGAATTTCGGTAGGTCGCGTTGGCGAAAGGTCCCCGAACGTGTGCCAGCATTTGTCATAGATTCGATAGAGGCGATCGAACGCGGCCAGAGCGCGGAGGGCAGCGTTTCAGAGGTCGTAAACGCCATTAGGCATTCGCCTAGACTAGACGATGGGAGACGTCGGCGTCGGAGCGGTCATGAGCAGGCAGCGGTGTTTGATAAAGCGTGGATTGTAAGCGTCGAACGCGTCGGCACGCTAAATGGAATTAAGGGAGATTTGCGATGGTGTGCGCGGCGTTCCGGGCTCTGCCTTGAACCACGAATAATAGCGTTTGAGGGATGTTGTTTCAGGCAGGGCCGGCCAATTCGAGGACAACAAACAGCCCCTACGAGCGCCGCTCCAACACCCCATTCCCACCACCTCGCGCGCGCCCTCTCTTCTCCACGCCAATGCTCATCTCACTCTTTCCCTTTGTCACACGCGGTGCGCTATTCGAGCACCGCAAACAGGCGATCCTCCTAATTAACGCGAAAATCAGTGCAACCTTGGACCTCCCCCTAACAAATTATCCCCTCGGTGCAGACCCACCGAGAGAGAGTCCTGTTTGCTCAGCAATCTAGTACCGAGTGCTCGTAATCGTACATTTTCATCCAAGGACCGTGTTCCATTCTTAATTCGTTACTTTATTCCTTATAATCCATAATTCCGTCAATATCAAATATAGCAATTAATTACACGGAGATGAGAATCATAAAGAGTAATTGAAAGCTTTGACGCGTGAATATCCAGAGACAAGAGTTAAAGCGGATCCTTTCTTACTTTACTAGTATACTTATGAACGTCATCTGATAGCGGTAATTTCGAAATGAGCCCCCGGCATCAGGCAGATAGTGCAATAGCTCTGATTAACATAGACCGGGGAGCAAGTGAGCCGCGACAGGGAACAATAGTGGAATTAATGAGGACAGGCAGACAAGCTGTGTCTGCGCCCATTGACAGGGAGAACGAGTCAGTCTGCACTCCGTTCGAGTAGCATCAGCTATGATAGAAACCATAGCGTTGCTGAAAGCACGCCGGCACCCCATTCGTTACCAGCTGTCCTTCGACGCCAGCAGCTCGCACTAATGAGTTGATCTCCATCCTTAATTGTACACGCATCCATTAAAGTCCGTTCCCTTAAATCCGTCGGGTCCACTGTGACCTGTCGAATTAAACGTTGCGCGTCACTTTCCGCTTTTTCGCACTCGGCTTTTTGTCTCGCTGGGAAATATCAGGGCGTGAAATTGCTTTAGCGACCGAGCGCGCGCCTGCGTCACATCCTTTAATTATCATTTCAAAAATGGCTTAAGTAGTACTGGAGGTGGCAGTAGACGCGTACATTTAAATAGCACTTGTCACCGAAATTTTATGCGCCTTATTCCACTGCCTAGCCAGCCACCCCCTCCTCCTCCGTCTTTTGGGAATCTGGGTCTTCCTCGACGGAGTTCCGGCTTTCCTTTTGAGTGAAGTGGCGCGTCGTCAAGCGCCGGCCAAGAAGTACTAAGAAGTACAGTGCTGCGTAATAATAACGAGGTCGTTAGGCGAGACTTCTCTCGCATTCAGTGGCCCGTTGACAGCAGCCCTTCTAATTTTACGCCCAGTGCAAATCATTTTCAATATTTGCCGGTAATCTGTGAGTTAGCCTCGGCCCACCAAAGTTTATGTACCCTTCGGCAATATTTTATTAAGTATACGTGTCCAATTAAGATACTTTTAATCGACGCCCACTGGCGTGTTGCCTTTAAATCAATATTAGGTGATATGTACTTTATAATTGTAGTTTTATTCTTGAAATTTGGCGATTATTGTGTTGGCAGAGTAAAGTTTAAAAGTTCTGCGTTCCATTGATGTAATACTACAAACAGTAGCGATGAGAATATGCGTAGTCGGAATCAAATAGAGCGTCGCCCATCATTTGGTTTCCAAGGCGAATCATTTGGCTGATTCGCTCAGTCAAATTACATTAATTTACGTCACTAAGACAATGTTAGATCAGTCTCAATCAAGTTAGAGTTAGCCGGGGACTAGGTTACACGCGTGCAGGGATATGTCAGCGGCTCGGAGGAATTAATTCGCATTGGAATCGCAGTATCGACGGGTAGATTTGTATGATCGTCCCGATAGCCAGTGCATTGGCGCAGTCGCCCGTGCAATTTGTATTCCGGGGAAGCAAGCGTCCGCTCGTGCGCGCGCGGACGATAGCACTAATAGTAACGAGGGTAGCTACATACCTACTCAAACTTGTCCGAGATACAGCGTTTGCTCTAGCCACCGTTTTATCACTGCAATTACCGAGAGGCCGAAAATTCCTCCCCGAGAAACTTGCTCCGACTCTCTAGCTCAACTCTAGCTACCGCCGGCGCTCTCTATCAGGATTAGCACTTGCGCTCATTGCCTTAACTCATTTGAGAAATTAGAACTTCGACAGTTTGTACACAGTTTCCTGCTTTTTCGTCGAGTGTCATAATTAATCCAAATATCTGCGTTTATGCAATGTTAAGTATTAGTGATAACTAATGATATCTTTACGTAGTTTAGTTTATAATTATTCGTTTTGCACTGCCAAATGCAAACCTAATTCTCGAACATCCGAAAATTAATAACAGTAAATAACCGTCCTCATTTTGCAAGTACTTAATGCTCAACGATTGAATGCCAGCCAGCCAACCAATAGTTTTTCGACAACTAAGTTTTCGCTGCGGAGATATTAAATGATCTTTCATTTCACGGGAATCTGGGAAGGGGCGACGGTCGGAGGTATCTTTTTGCGAGGAATATGTAAATAGCGGGGAGAGACTGTCCCGAGATGAACAAGATAATCCGGCGGGTGGGAGGAGCGAAGGGCCAGGAGCAAGTGGAATTTAATATTAATATAGACGGCGCAGGGGCGGTGGCTCGCCAGGCCATAGTGAATTTCCAGAATACCGTCTAGGATATCGAGTGACTGATCCAATTTCCACGGGGCGGGGTATGCGCGCACGAACGGGGACAGGATGCGTTCAACTACCCTTGAAGGGAGGACGCATCGCTCAGGAATGTCGAGGTACTCGCCTTCGGGAATTACGTCTTCCTCCTCTGGGATAAAGACAAAGAGATGTCTATCCTCTATTCCCACGCCTCGGCCTCATTTGAAAAAGTCTCTCGTACACGCTGTCGCTTCAGTCAATACGTGTCCAACGAGAAAGAGACACACAGTTATGAAACGTCTGTCCTGCCATTTCTCTAGTTCCACAGTCCGGCAAACTTTACATGGTTTTCCAATGTATACATATACTTTACTCATTTATACAATAATCTACTAGAATTACTTATGACCATATTGTCTATGAATAAATTGGTAATGGGACTGAATTAAACTCTTATAGCATAGTGATTTGAGAACAATTTTATTTTCATTTTTAAATCTTTCAAATTTTCAATCAATCAATTGAAATTATATGATTTGATCAGTTTCCTATCAAGCCATACATGAAATATACATTACGGCACATAGATATACGTTGCTAAATCATGGTCCATGAATTGGAGCACTCTCGTCACGCTACACCATTTCTGTCCATTAAATGTTCTCCGTTCCCGAACGTATAGCTCTCTCTCCCTCTCTCTCTCTCTCCCTCTCCTTGCTTGTTTTCAATGTATATTCAGAAGCGGGCATAAACACTACTTAATGCGAAATTCATTTGGTGGAGCTTCTCAATGGAAAGGACGATTTTGCCGCCGTGGATGGCTACGGTCATAGCAACGGGATCCACTGCCAGTGGCGACAAGAAATCAATGTAGACCACAGTCGAGTTGTGTACACCGCGCGACATATGTATACTATACTCTGCTTACAGTATCGTGCCACTTAGTCAGTGTTCCTCGGCATGAATTAATGAGTACTAGTCCTGGCAGAAGCATAATGTAATTAGGCACGATGAATGCTAATATCTTGGAAGATCCAGGAATCTTCCCATGACGAAGTTTACAGCAGCGGCTCATTTAATCGAGCGAAACTCTGTCAGGCGAAATAACAAGTTGGTCGATATTTATGATTTCGGGCACATGAATGTTTTATAAAAGATTAGTTTCAGTGGCTACATGAATTAATTAAACCTGACTCTTAATCCGCTTTGCCTTTACTGCACGAGAGCAATAAACAGGAAAATTCATATCTCCTGAACGATTGAACCGATTCATTCGATTCTTGCCGCATTAGAAAAAGTATGTACCGAATTTAGCGTTACCAACTTCGCAAATGTAAATTCCATTAACTGATTAAAGATTGTCGCAAAATGGTGCAAAGTTACGACTTTATTATAATAAATAAGTTGGAAACAATGGTATAAAAAAATAGACTGCATTATCACAGCAGATCAGCTCGTAAGTGGAAGGGGATGAACGAAGGGTTGTGGGACGTGGGGTTGGAGTTCCGCGCGGCAGTGATATGTTGCGACTGGGTCAAGTTATTTAATCCTGCCGGCATAAACCATAGCCGGCACGCTCGAAATTTATGCGTCCCGGCTGCGGCAGAATGCTGCTGGTGGTAGCTGGTGCTGCTTGGCATCGAAATATTCACGAGAGCCCCAGAAACCGGCTGTAGCCAGCGGCTTCCTACCAAGCCATCGTATCGATACCACCGAGAATTATGTGCGCCGAGGCCTCGCCGGTATTTTCATAGCCCTGCACACATTGTTCCCCGGCGGTGTACCACTTTCACGAGCCAACTGGATTACTCGGAGCCGCAGGAGCATTGCCGGGAGAGGAGCGCACCAGCAACAAAAACTAGATCGACTTTGGAGCGCATGACTTTTTGAAAAGGCGGACGCGTAATGGGATTCCTGAAAGTCTGTCGGATGTCTCCGGTAGCCGAGGAATCTTATTTCTCCCCAGGCCGCGGCCGGGGGAAGTCGTATTGGTTTAAAGGCAGAATCTCGAGGCAGACAGTGAAGTGAACGAGTTTACCTCGACTCCCAATCTTTGCGATCCACCTCTTGACTCTCTCCTGTCTTTCGCGTATTACTGCAGTTGTATTTCGTTATCGAGCCCGGCGCTCTCATTTCCCCCCATTCATCCCCTTGAACTAGCAGCAACAGTAATAGTAGCCGCTTTAAAGCGAAGCGGGCGGGCCGGCGCAACGGGGAAAGTTGTGCATCTCGAGATTAAAAAGTCGCGCGGCGTTTATCTGGAAGTGGGCGAGCCAGGCTTTATTGCACGAACGGTTCTCACACTGAACTCACCCCGGGAGTTCTAAGTAATAAGGGATTGGGAAGACTTCCGATCGCTTGGCTTGCGGGAGGTCCAGTTAGAAGTTGCCTCGGTGGAAAGCACCTTTCGAGATTGCCGGGTACAGTTTGATTAGTCAAGATTGCCAGAGTCGAGCCAATACCTCGCACTTCCACCACCCAAAGAGGCTTCTCTTCGAGATCCTCCTCGGTCCATCCAGTCCCTTTGGATAAAGTGATAGGGTGAATCAAGTTTGTCAACTTTGATGTAAAGCGCTTTCTCGGGAGTACGCCACCGCCTGCTTCACGCTTCTAAGGACAGAGTACACGCACACGTACGCTCTCTCCCTCCTCCTTCTTCCTTGGAGCCAGTTGATAGAGGCTTCAACGATCAGAGCAGCTTGGTTTAGGTGGTGAGAGACATCGCATAGTCTACGTTGTCGTCGTCGGCGTTGACGTTGGCGTCCTCACAACTTTCGCTAGCCGTGACTTAAGCTTTCAGACTCGACGACTCGATCGTAATTATCGTTGATTAATTGGTTACTGCCTCGGCTAGTTACCGGGAACAAGCTAGACGAGCTAACGACGTAGATACAGTCGTTATGAATACAAAAGCGAGGCCACTTAAACATGAATAACTATGCTTTGTCTTCCCAATTATTTCAATGCTTTTTATTATACTCGTATTAAACTCTTATTCTCAGGTTGTATAACTAGACGGCTGATTTGCGGATTTACTGTTACCAAAATAGTGGATCCCCTCTTCATGACGAGTGTTGGAAATTTTGACGGGAGTTTCAAGTTCCAATTGCATGCCCGCCGCTCGCCAGCAGAATTCTTGGCATTATTCCCGGGAATTATCAAACAGACGCATTCCAAAGTGGTAACAGGGCTGGGTGGATGTGGATAGGGCGTGGGGGGTGGGAGATTGGGAACGGCGAGAAACAGAAGTAAATGTCTGCTACATATTAACGCGACAGGTGAAACTTGAAGTTCCGGCCCTCACTTCCTCGTAGCCGACGCGCTGAACTCTAATTACCGCCTAATTAATTGAGCGGTGGCCCGAGCAGCTCCCATCACGGGACAAAAGTCACAACTCCGATTATCGTAGAGAAAGCTCATTGCTCCATTTAATATCACATGAGAAACGCTGTAAATATCATTTGGACGACAGCAGTCGGTGCTGGTTCGCAGCGAAGGATTCGCTCTACGGAAGAACTTTCGAACGAATAATTGTTTCGCGCGGCGATTATTTAGCGCGGAGATTCGTCGGGGATATCGGGCGATTCGCCGCAAGTTTGGCGATAATAATTATCGACGAGGATACACTCGCGGGAGCGATCGGCTGCGGGGAACAGTGCGGAATTGTGCACGGGGTGCGATGCCATCTCGGAACGAGGCACTGACCCAGTTCAAGACACGCCAAGTACACACTGGCGGCATTAAACTCGGCGAAACGATACCCCAACTTTTTTCCGCCCGCTAAAAACGAAAAATGCCTTTTTCTAACTGGCGACGGGCCGATCACGGTTTCAAGACCGCTTTTCTTCCTATTCCTCCTGTGTGATCGTTTTCGGCATAGTATTTCATACCAACTCGTCCAACTTCTATTATTTGGTACCAACTTATCCAATTTCTATTATTTAGTACCAACTCGTCCAATTTATAATATTTGGTAATAACTCGTCAAGCTTGTAGTATTTTTGCTATCAAATCATATAACTTGAATGAGTTCCTATTCCTCCTGTGTTATCATTTTCGGAATGCAATCGGAAAAGCGACTTTAAAGCCGCCTAATGAGTTGGCAGCGACTATAGTTGAGAAATCGGATAGTCGGATTCAGCATATTTTTCCCAGTGACAGAGCGCATTTACGCGGCCAGTGATTAGTTATGAAAAGTTGCCCGATAGTGAAAAACGTAAGCGCCTTATTACAGAATGACGTGACGCGCTAGCAATTAGAAGCCATTAAAGAGAATAGTCGTTAAGAGATGAATGGTTCTATTTAAGCGTTCGTGATCCCGGTCTTCTATGCTAGCCCTTCGTGTCGCCCAAGCATTTTTCAATTCGCACACGTACACCATTCTCGCATGGTGAACTACCTACATTTCAAAGAATTTAATTGATAATGCACTCAATTTCGATTGAAATTACATCTCAAGCTTACTAGATATTAAAATACAATTAAATAAAATTACATCTCAAGCTTTTATAGAGATTTCCTCTAATTCTTCGTAAATCGATGGTACCACATATCGAGTCAAATTCGAGATGGCAGAAATAGATTATGATTTTCGGACAATGCTCTCGAGCGGATTGCGAATGCAATTATCGTGCAGGGATTGCGGCATGGTTGCAGGGAGTCACGCATACAATAGACTACAGTCGAAATGGCAGCACTTTCATCCGGCGTGTCTCTATGTGCAGGTGTATGCCGACTGCATTTCAATTACTTAGAAGCCAAACAACGCTAGTTTTCTATTACCTCCGCTGCCGGCCTGCCGGCAACATAAAAAGGCTCGCCCTTTTCGGGAGCTTTCAACTCGCACCGCTGAAACGATTCTCTCACAAAGATAGAGAGAGATAGAAAGAGCGAGTCGCACTCGTTGTCGGTGTCACTCTAGGTTCCCCCTTTCTCTCCCGTTCCTTGGTGAAAAAAGCCCGAGTTCAGCAGGCTACCCTTGCCGGAGCCTTTGCCTCTTTATCCTCGGTGTCTCCGGGTGAACCATCCGCCTCGACTATCACCCTCCCCACCACGGATCATAAAGTACCGAGCCTGTGTGAAAATTTGCTCAAAATCTCTGCTGTTCAGATCGAGACACTCCGGCTAGCGAGTCATTGAACGCAATTCTACGACTCGTACAACATCCGCTGTACGTGGTAGTGTGCTCTGCGTGCGGGGAAAGGTTATTACACTCATATCCCATTTGTTTGTGATATTCTGTATAAGTGATAGCACCGCGTATTCTCCCCTGAATGCGAGCAGAGCTTGTCGGCGCTTTGTACTTTTTTGTGTACTTTGCATTGTCACTCCTCGCTGACTCCGCATGCAGAATCAGATGGCAATGACAGATAAAGGCCATTGCCGAGTGTGTGGGGGATGAGAGGAGATGTTTTAGTTTGGTGTTCAGATAGGCTGAGTGACGTTTATTAAATTTATATGAAATTCAGTTATTCTAATTCAAATTCAAGCCTTATTACTTATTTTCAGTTTACTAATTCCTTGGATAATTCTTTATTGAGTACTTTTTCCTTTTTTTAATCATAATAGGAAGAATCTTTTGCCGTCCTGTCCTACTTAATCTCACAAACGCCCGCGCGTCTCTGAGAACCAGAAGCTGATAATCCTCAAAGGCACTCTCTCGACTACACCTGAAACAGATTTCCATTGTTGTTGCAGGGCTCTCGCTGGGTGGCGGACTTATAGTCCTGGCATCGGCGTTATCCGACGCATCTTTGGAATTGCCGGGGAAGTACAGCTTGCCCTCGACAGCGAGCATGCAAACGGAGGATAATGGTTTACCGCAGTACCAGTACGGTTGGTGCCTGCAACTCTCGGGATTGGCTCTCATTTTGGCGGAAGTGGCGGCCGTCCTAACGATATCAGGCTACATGGCGCGCTTCTCCACCGTCGAGGAAATGGTATAAAGTTTTCTCGGAAAATTTCAAGGCCAGCGTAAACTCTCTGTCGCTCTCCGCCCCCGCTCAGCTTAGCAGAAGCGCCTTGCAGTGTGTCTCTGCGGGGCTGAGGGTCGACAGTGAAGTTCGCATAATTACTCTGTTATTCTTGCAACTCTGGCACAACAGTACTGAGTATTCAGAGTTGTTTTTACACCCGCAGGTGAGAGTTATGGTGCCTGGGGCCGAGAGGAAGCTGCGTGAACAAAGGGGCCTGAGCTCAGAGTACTTGGTGAGAGCCCATCAGAAATCACCTGGACCGCAACAATCACGTGCCTTCACCCAGCAGACTAAAAGTAATTTGCACATTAAGTATTAGAAAGTTCTATGTACAGTACTTTGCTATTAACTTGAGGGGCAGGGTTACGGGTATGCTACATGTGGTGCATGTACAGGGCGAGTCACTTGCCTTTTAATCATCCCCTTCACGCTCGAGTTCTAATTACTTTCATTGTTGGTACAATTTAATATCATAAATAAAGTTCAGTGCGTTGAAAAGACTTGGTAAACTCCTTTACATTTTCAATTGCCTATATCCATCATTAGCGATTCAAATTTCGATTATTTGGAACCAACTTATCCCATTTCTATTATTTCAATGGCAAGCGAATCACCTTGTACCTTTGGTGACTCAGGCCTTAAAATATAGGGTGCAGGGGGGTAGAATCATATTGCATGCTAGTCGTAGTAGGTATAAATCCTAGGGAAAAGGTGTGACTGATCTCTTCCTGCATTCCAGCTCCACAGAGGGTAATGGAAGAAGGAACATCCCTCCTGTGCAAGTCAGCTCCGGATATCTGCGCCTCGAACCCCCATGCCATTAGCTACGTGGATAAAGCAGACCTCTCTCACGTTCTGCCGGCTTACCCTGATGCGAAAAATCCGGATCCGAGATATACCTTCGTGGATAAGTCGGAAGGGGGTGTTATTGACTCACGCTTAAGTGGATTCGCTGACAAAGAGGGCCTAATAGATTCCAGGATCCTCTCCGATTCCCGGCAGAATATGATAGCATTCACCGACCCCAAAGAGCACGTACCCCATCCCGGCCAGGATCAACGATACTCCGACTTCGCACAGAGAAATAGCGAGCAGAGCGTGGTCGACTCGCGGCTAAGCGGATTCGTTGATAAGGAAGGGCTCCTGGACTCGAGGCTCACCGGGTATAGTGAGAAAAACGAGTCGCTCTTGGACACGCCATTTGGATACGACACACGGTACAATAGCTTAGCGGGCCAGACAGTGCCAATCACTTTGAAGAATCAGAGCACACCGGTCGCCTCTATTCAGTCTCCATACGCCTATCAGAATTTCGGGACAATACACTCCGGGATCCTGCGGGTCTCCGAGCCGGGCACCAGCTCCAGTTCAAACTCTAGTCAGAGGAGTATGACACTGCAGAATCCCAAGAGAAAGTCCCAAATCGCCCAGAACACATTCAGCACGATGGAATGCGAGAAGAGGAAACGGGCCCCTGGATTAGCCGGGAAGGCAGGATTCTATCCAGGCAGTGCGGTATGACCCCCACCGCCTCCTCCGACACCCAGGTAACTGCAAGAGGAGGAAACGCCACTGTAGCAACCTGCTCTGAAGAGCGGAGCAGTGCAGATCGTGGCGTCGAGTCTTCTTGGTCGGAGGTGCTCTCTTCACCTGTAGCTGGCATCGAGGAAGCCGGTAATATCTGACGCTGCATTACCACATTCCTACCGGATCAACCCCGGTTGATAAAGCAGCTGCTCACGTGGACTGCCGCGAGCAGCTCTCGAACAGACAGATCCCTGTAACTATTGATCCATCAGTCATAAGGGTTGAAAGACACTCGGGCTGCTTTGTGATAATGGGGATGACCGAGAGTGGCGATGTCGAGATCAAACAGTCCAACGATCTGCTCGCCGTAACTTATAAGCAAGATTGTACATACATTGATACTAGTCATACGTAAGGTATTATAAGAGGCATGGACAGGCAGCATTGGTTATTTGCACTCTGGGACTGGTGATGGTTGGATCGTTGTTAATGTAATTGTTCTCGCATGATATCACGGGATTACGGAAAGGAACTGCTAACTTGTTGTAGTGGGCTTCAACTAAAATCTAAGGTTAACATAAACGAAGCATTGTTGTCAGGTGATTGGATTGTATTCCCGGTTTCGTGGAGAGCGAAATTTATACCTGTATGTGTAACATGGGTTTCTTACTCCTTTACATATTAAGAGAGTGTTCCATTGATATCTGGGACTCGGGATGTCTAGAGTTGGCCCGCCAGCAATGATATACCTTCGTCTAGTGAAGTATTGCTAGGATAAGGACGTATTGTTTAACGCGTATTTCTTGCTACTGCCATAACTCGTCCCACTTGCGTGGAGTGCTGTGTTAATGTACAATTGTATTTTGCACGGGAAGTGGATCAATTGCGGTGAATATCGAAACTCGCGACTCGCTGTTAAATTTAACTATTAGCGTAATCGCATTTCAGCAGCGTAACCGATCGGGGCAAGGTCGTAAGTCACGGAGGAACGTTAATGTAGTCGATATCCTGTAACATATTCGATGGTCGATGTAGTTATATGAATGTCCATTGGGACGCTCGCATTTATTTGGCCGTTTTTCAAGCAGGAAGCAAATTAACACGAAAGGTGAATTCGGATTTACAATGCTATTTGAATGACATCGAAAGTTAGAACCCATCGATTTCCTAGTCGGTACTCATCCACAATCCGAATCGTTTTCCGTCGAATGAAATACATCCCGTTCGTCATAGCTTGTTTCGCAAAAATTGCAGCAGTCCTCTGCTGTTTTCGCCAACCTCGGACATATCACGAAGAGATTTTAATAGGAATATCGAGAGATAATAAATCGTTATACACCCAGTCAGTTGTTTCTCCTCGTTCGCTTTATTCGTTCTCCTTCGAAAGACGAGCGGAGGAGAGCTAAGGTATTTTTCGGCCTGCATGACCGAGTGTATCCTAAAGGAGAGGTGGTTTCGTTTTCAAAGTCAGTTATACGTTGTTCTGTAACGTCACTTTGCAGTACATATATTAATATATACTGATCGTAGGTGTATGTAATAAAGTGTTTCTTTTTTAAGGGTGTCGTTTCTATCCCAGTTCCGTGGAATTCATAATTCGGCGCTTTGAAAACCATTGATTCTTTCTAAATTACATTGCCTAAACAGTATTAGAACGATTTACAGTGATTTCGCTTTTTCGAATATCGAATACCTGCAGTACATTGAAATTAAAGCGATTGATGGTAAACAAGTTCGTGACAAAATTAAACAGAAGCCAAGTGGCAACAAGATATTGTTAAGTATATCGGTTACTTCGGATTGTTTTAGTATTAAATACCAGTTGAGCGAAGGAACGAATGACGCGTTTTCTCAGATATCTTTATCATTCCAAGTGGAGATGTTGGCGGGCAATGCTCAGATTGCATCGCCAGATGGCAGTCCGATGCTCATGTACCGCGCGCAGCAGCAGCACTTCTAATCTTTAATTAACGCGGCATAATTGCTCGGCCAATTAGCCGTCGCCGTTTAATATTAATCTGCTATTTGAATTCATTTCGATGCGTTTAAAATTTATTGAATACATAATTAATGCGCGGGTTTGCACGAATGCTGATACGGTGCGTGGGCTGCCCGGGGCGGTGCGCACGGTAGTCGCCGCGCCGCGAGGCGCCCGGTGATTTATTAGAGCAGTCTTGGAAATTGGCAACGAAAAATACAACGGCACACAGTTAATTGCACCCGAAAGCACTATCCGTAAAAACATTGACCTGCTGTATACCTGGGCGAACCCGTATAGACCTGGTAATGTCGACCGGATTTTCGGCTCAGTTTGCTTTCGCACTTTGCTCGGTGAGCATCGAATCCATTCCCTCGGAAAGCCAGAGTCTCTTTCTACCTTTTCGCAAGTAAGCTAGCAATATCTTTTCACCTGTAATACAGAAGGTAAATCAAAACGCTAATTTCGTTGACACAGTAATTTCATCTATTGGCGTATCGTAGAATTTAGAAATATGGAATGGTTAATGGGTCCCCGTAGTCAAATCATTTTGTTAGTTTCTCGGCTTTCTTTACATGATCATTTCGAGAACAATCGTTTGAACAGGCTCGACATTCAATTGACGTATATGCGTACGGTTTAATAGAAATTTGCATATTTTTAGTCTTAAATTCACGCCTATATTAATTAAAATACATTGTACTTGTCGGCGATTAAAACTGGAGATTTGCTTTCTCCAGATTTCTCCACGCTTCTTCGCTCACTCAGCGAATCAGTGGCGCAGCACACGAGTATATTGTATTTCACAAAAGGTGAATCTAATTCCCGGGGAAAACAGAGCGCGCGCGTCCGTATTTTTCTCGTGGGCATTGCAATCAGCCAACAAATTGTCTCTGTCATTTAGCTAACTTCCCCTGCCCTTCTCGCCTCGAGAGCGGGAGCTCTCGGCAGCAGCCACCCCTTTTCCCGTGAGCCAGCACACCCTCGCCCGAGAGTGTCCGCCCTCGGCTCTCTCTCTCTCTCGCTCTCTTTCTCTCTGGCCGTCTCCCTCTAATCCAATTAAAAACGGCGGCGGCGGCGGCGGGCGCGATCGCACGAAACAGCGGCTCATCGACTACGAGAATTTTAATTGATGTTACAGGTACGAGAGGGTGGCGCGCACGAGCGCGCGCACCGACGCAATCGTAATAGCGTGCAAAGCCGGGGCCGCCGCGACGCTTGTGTGTGAGGTTGCATTGTGCCGTTAGCTGGAACGCGATATGACGCTCTGTCAGAATACGCCACCTTCCGCGCCGCCCTTCACCGAGCTTTCCCCAAAACACAAATCCAACCGTATTCCTCTTCAACGTGTCCCGCTGAATCGTGTTAAACCGGCGCGGCGCCGCGGCGCCCGTAATATCTGCGAAATAGAATGTAACAAGAGCACAAGTTTTCTGATTAACTCGTCGTTGCTGCCGGCAGGGAAATGGACGATCCATGACTCTCGAGTGTGATCGACGACACGCACTGAAACGTGGGGAATTGCTCTGCCGGATTTCAAACTGTACTCTCGATTCACTTGTGCCACTCGATATTACGCGGCGGCTCTCCGCGACGCGAGACACGCGGCAATATTAACCCTTTGCGCGCCAAAGCCTTTCGCGTTTCCTTATACAGCTTCATTTTTAGATTTATTCTCTAATTAATCGTCGCAGTAGAATATTACTACCTTAAAACTTAACCAGGGAAACTAGCACTGAACCGTGACAAGTTAAGTCACTTAGTTTCCTTTTCGATTAATCATTGGTTCATTGGGTTCCTACCCCCCCCCCCCCCCCCCCAGATATTGGCTCCGAGGAACATTGTGCGAGTTGCTCCTCGTAGCTTCGTGACCGTCATAGCGATGGGGGTTGCGAATCTATCTGCGCGCGTTCTCTCATTTGCACTTGGCTGAAGTGCCGCTTGCCGGCTCGAATTGAAAGTGGCCGCTGCAATGGCATTTCCCTGATTGATATTCAGCGGCGAGTCTCTAACTCAGCGAGCGGGCGCCCACTATCTTAATGCGGCACGCGTGCTCTACTGCCCATTGAAACCAGTGCGCGCGCGCGCGCGCTCGCTTCTCCCGTGAAAAAGACTCGATCTAGTGCTCCCCGGATTTCTCAATCGGCGGATATGTTTACATTCCATAATCCATCGTATATCAACGTCGCGTTACCAATGGGAACAAGCTCTCCGGTAAATTAGCCGCGGTCTGTGTTATATTACGCATACGGCGACTACTGGATAATTAATTTTGCGCGTACGCCACGCACTTTCCGCGCTCCGACGGCCACTTGTGACCGCGCTAGCCGGTCGGATAATAAGCCCGAGTTATTAGCTAATATTGTATCCGCCGCAGCGATTACTGATAGTCGATCATGATTTATCTTCTGCGCAGGACGCAGTTTCCTCTAAGATTGATTGGAAAACGACTCTATCTCTCTAGCTTGACTTCTTAATCCGGCGGTTCGTGACTACTCTAGGTTCTCACTGATGTGCGCGGCTAGAATAATATTAGTCGACTGATTAAAATACTTCAGCAAAGAAACGTTTTCTCATACGATCGTGCGGAAAGGACAGTGGAAGAGAATCTATTTGAATGGTACGTATATATGGGCGCATTTAAGAATTAAACTCATATGTCAAGTTTGTATTATTAATTTCTCGCTTTTCTTTGATTTTGTTTTTCTAGAGTATCCTGCAGCATTGGTTTATGAATTATCAATATTCTGTACCGGTGAGGACCCTGTTCTCTGGTCGATTGAGCGGATGCCGGGCTGCTTTTCCAAGCCCGGCCGGTGAGAGGAGGCCGCACATTTTTGAACTTTTTGCTCGTCTGTCGCAAGAAGAGTCCCCGAGGAAGCCAGTCAAGGAGTAAGGACGCCTTAATCCTTACAGCCATCTATCATCGCACGGTGTACTGGCCGATTCTATCTTCCCAGGTAGTTTTTTTACCTCCTAGCCAGCGCCGCGGCTTTTGTTACCTTGTTTAATAACTCGTGATGAATGTACCCTCTCGCGCGCACTTCGAGTTCTCGTTCCCACTCGTCCTCCTCGAAAGGAGGAAGAGCCGCGCGCGCGCGCGCGCTCCCTTGGGCACCGGGAGATATCCTCTTTTCTTTTGCGGCTTTCTCCCGCGTCAGAAATTAAAACGATAAATCCTACCCCTGACCCCCATCCCCCTCCCCCTCCCACCGTCTCCTCACCGGCTGGCATAGCACTGGCGAAATATATGGGAATAGATTCCCGTGAAGAATGGCGTCTTCCGCCGAAGACACTCTTATCTCACGCCGCATTGTTTTCCCTCAGTTTCGCGGGATTCTCGATTATGAGGCTTGTTTGGCATCGCCTCATTGAAAGAGTCTCTTCTGCAAATCATTTCCAATGCTGGTTGAAAGAAAAGAGAGTTGGATTGTTGTTAGATATGAGAGGAGACCTGTCTGGCAAATGTACTATTCGTGAATCAAGCAACGTACATGACAAGCGAACACACGAAATCAATATCAGATCCAGTGCTAATGAAGCCAATAATCGTAACTTGACACCACCTCCTTCACGTCCCAGGAACGGAATCAATTCTCAGTGGATTCCCACTCCCGCTTTCCCTAAACGTTAGGTATTGGTATCGGTATCTTCGAGTTTTGTTAGTTCGGTACTGTCGAAGTCGGAGCAGTCGGTATTCGTAATATGCACATGTCGAGATAGAGGTCCGATCAAGATGTCCCGAAACTTACGGGGTTCAGTGTATTAGCGCGCGGTATTAAATTATGGTGAGCCGGAGGCGAGGGTGGCCGAGGCCAGCGATACCAATGGAGAGGAGGGGTAGTAAGGGGGCAGTAACAAACAGTGCGGGCGCCACCCCCCGTTCGCGGAATTAACCCTCGAGATCGTCGGTGCTTTCGAGGGATAATTTCATTTGGCAGCGAGTCCTGGCTAGCCATGTACCCACCGGAGGGAGCATCCACTTCCGCGCTCCTATTTTCGCCGCGGGCTCTCTGCCTTCCGATTTTCCTCCCTGCTCGCCTCTCTCGCCTCTCCTATCTCTCGGCGAGCGCCTCCCCCCCGGCAACCCCTTCCCCGTCGGCCGACCCTTTTTTCTATATGCTCTTCTTTGCCGAATTTTTTCGAGATACGCAATTCCTGCTGGCCGCCGCCCGCCCCCGACACTCCTCTCCCTCACTCAGCTCCCCAGTCAGCTCAATTCTCGGCCTCATCCTTTTTATACGTCTATTCTATCTCGAGCGCCCGGGCGGAGATCGAGCGACAATGAGTTTTACGGGATATCACGGGATTTATGTATTCGGGAGGCCCGGCAATATCACTCTTAAATCACCTCTCGTAATTCTAGCGGTCGTCATTCGCCAGTGACGCGTGTATTTTAGATTTGGCAGGCAGAGGCCGCTGGCCTCGTGGCACCGGTCCTCTTACATGGCGGGGGAAATTGGCGCGGGAGGTGGACATGTAATATGCAGTTGGAGTTTGTAATTTACGCGGAGTAATTCGACGCTATCCCCCTGGCAGCGGGGCTATCGGCTCGCGAGCGGTGGCTTAATTACAGCGAGGTTTAGATAAATGAGAGCGATAGTCTTATTTCTCCGAGTGGCAGGGCCACGCGGAAAACAGAGAAAATGTTTAGCGTTATCTTGGGAGAAGCGGCCGGTATACATATTAAAAGATAGAGAGAAGTATCCGGCTTTTACTCGCCGGCGGAGATCGTCGGCTGGTGCGCCGGTTTCAGGGGGTAATTTCATTTGACCCAATCTCCGCGCGGTAACGAACACTCCTGCCCACTCTCCTAGCCAGCGGCTATTTCTATCTATGAAACATTTCTCCCATTGCTGCATTCCCTCGCTTTTTCCCTGGCCACGGCCAACCTTTGCTTTTCCCGCTCCTTTTGTATTCCGGGATTACGATTTTAGACTTATCTCTTTGCGATTTCGAGCTCTCGTTTCCGAATTTCTGCATCACCGTTCAGTCCCCCGTGATAGTTTTAATTAGAGGTTGATTGTACAGGTTTGTGATGACTGGCATAATTTTATCATCCATAAGTGCGGTTGTCCCCAGAACCAATGACATCGGTCGTCACAGACACTCGCCGAAAATCAAGGGAGCGAAGAAGCCCGAGGCTAATCCGTCACGGACATCTGTAAGGCGAGTTAGATAGTTTAGTTTCATCAAGCAAGGCAAGCAGGAACGGACGTCAAGTTGAGTTAAGAGTCTAGCGGTGAGACGGAGTCCCCGAATATATACTGGAGGCAAAAAGGTAAATCCACGTAATTCGATTTAGTATCCCTTCGATTTCACGGAAGGGCGGGTGAGGCGAGGCTCGCAGGTCCTTGGAGGAGGGAATAATAGCCGAAGGAAGAAGAGCGGCCCCGGTGATAAAGTTGCCGAGGCTCCGTATCCGGACAAGGGTCAGCACACGGACCGACGAGAGGGCCAAGGAAAAAATAAGGTCCACGTCCCCCCCTCCTCTAAGACAGCCCGGCAGAAGAATGGCGTGAAAACGTCTCCATTTGCGGGACAAAGAGTTCGAGTTTTTCGGAGTTCATCTTGGAGAGTCCGCCGGGGTTGTTCACCCCTCGGATTCTCGAGCTCGTGCGCGCTTCCCTCTGAGCTTCTCTCTTCGGGGTTACCCCCGACTTAAAATGGCGATTGCGATCGTTCACTTCTTCTCGATTGCCCCTTAACAGTGTACACATCACCGGCTGATGTCGAGAGATTGTATTCTTTACAGTGCTGAAATTTGACCCAGTTCAATCGGCCCTCCCTCGGGGACTTTCAGTATCTGCCGGTCTCTAGCGAGTAGTTCCTCGTGAATTTCGTAAGTTGTCACACGAATTTAGTATGTTTCCGTGTTAAGTAAGTCTATGTTGTAACGATCGTACTTTAGTACCTATTGTGTTTGTACGTCTTGACATAGCCGCCGCTAACTGAATAAGAAATATTAAGGTCGCTTTTCTGATTGTAGGAGGTATAGAAACTTATCTAACTTCTGTGATTTGGTACCAAAAATAATAGAAGTTGGACGAGTTGGTGCCAAATCATAGAAATTGGATAAGTTGGTGCCGAGTAATAGAAATTTAATGAGTTCGTACCAAATCATATATGTTGGAAAGTTGTAGTACACCGAGTAACATAAGTTGGTTAATATTTGGTACCAACTTATCCAACTTCGACGATTCGGTACGAAAAATAATAGAAGTTGGACGAGTTAGTATCAAATATTATACCAAAAGTGATAATACAGGAAGAATTGGAAGAAAGGCGATCTCGAAACCGCCTACATTGGGTTCGGCGGCGACTATAGTAGTGTTTTCCGTGTTTTCATTATTGATTTGTAACTTTTAAAATCGTATTCACGAACGGGTATTCCATGAGAAATTGTAAGAGCGGAGCATAATGTGTTAATTCACGTAGTGGGGAAGTTTGCGTGCGAAGAGCTAAATGGAGTACTTTATAAAAACAACGTAACCGAAAAGCACTTTTAGCCCAAGCATCTCCGGGCGAGGAGCTTCTGGAAAGTGCAGATTCGAAGTTGTACGCGGGGAAGAAGTTGGAGAGGTTGGCTGTGGCTGCAGTTACCATGGCGACAGGACCGTCTAAATCCACGAAGCACCCTTGCGCGCGGGGTTGCTCGCACCCGGGGGGTGACAATGGGGGCGCTAAGCCCAGAGATTTGCAGGGACCACGCCGGTTGGTCGGTTCATTGTTTCAACGCCGGCTCTGTAGGGAAACGTATCACCTAACTAGGTCCTCTCTCGCTTCGATTCCCTCGCGCGCACACTCTCCCAACTACACACACACACACACGCGCGCGCGCGGAACTTGGTTTCTCGCGCAGCCTCTTCCCTCGC
This sequence comes from Crossocerus cetratus, assembly GCA_963675795.1. Lineage (NCBI taxonomy): Eukaryota > Metazoa > Arthropoda > Insecta > Hymenoptera > Crabronidae > Crossocerus > Crossocerus cetratus. The sequence continues at coordinate 4,577,315 of OY776664.1, read as the reverse complement.
TTCTTCGCACCTCCTCTTTATCTCCGTCTCCCTCTCGTTCTCTCAGCTTGGCAGGAAAAAAGAGTCGTACGTCGAGAAACTTGGGCAAAGACGAACGAGCGTCGGCCGCCGTGAATATAAATCGTGTCGGCTCTCTATTTCTCCCTTCCCCGGAAACCACTTGGTCGCTCGGGGCAAATGCTCGCGAATTAAATGGGGCCCTCTATTAATTCAACAACCGTTCAGTTATAGATCCTCCGCGAAAAACCGGCTCATTCTTCCGGCGGCCTTGCTCGCAGTCGCGCGGGTCGTTCCGCGTGGATATAGATTCGCGTTAGAATGGTTAAATGGAGGAAAAGGAAGAGACGGAATAAAAGATCGAGCCTTTAAATATAAAGATCGCTTTATTCCCGAGGATGATCCCCGCCAGGAGGCCCTCAACATTTCTACAGTCCATTCGGCGGGCGAGCGAGCGCCGCGTATCCAGAAACCAGTAGTATTATCGGCGGCCCAGTGTCGGGACGCGCGGCCATCTTTATTGTGACAATAATTTAATTTCGAGCGAGGGACTTGAGGGCCGGCGATCGTAAATACGGCGATTATCGGCTGCGCTTATTAAATCCGCGCCGGGCTCTCTCTCCGCTCTCGCTTGTCGTGTAGCTTCGGCGGTCGCATCAGGCCATATCGGTAGAACGCGCCGCGCCGGCTTCTCTTCTCTCCTTGGCCTCCTGTCTCTCCCTTCCAGCGGGGATTTCTTCCTGACTCCTCGCACTCCCCTCGCCGCGCGCCGTCCAATCTACGCTGCTGGAAGTCGTTGTCTCTTGGCCGCCCTCCTCGCCGAGGCATCCTTTACGATCGGGCGATGCTAATTTCACGGGCCTCGCGAACTCTATCTCTCCGCTCTCGCGTCGGCATCGTGTGGCATCGGCTCGGAACTCGCATATCCACGAGAGAGTCGAGCTTCTCCTCTCCTCTCTTCCCCTCTTGCGCCGCCGCCTGCCGGCCTCGCTGATGATGACGAGATGATCACTTAATTTGGCCAACAGCTGCCACGTCCCGCCTTTCTTCTCTCATCCTGGCCTTCTTTGCCTTCTTCGTCTTGTTCCTCGGAGCCCCCGTCTTCCTGTCATCCCGATCTCCCTTTTCCTCTTGTTCTTCTTAGAGATCGTTCTCTTCTTCCGCGCGACCCTCCGGCGTCATCCTCTCTACGCAGCTCTGCCCGCTTGTTTCTCTTCTGTCGTTGCGCACCGCGCGAATGATCGACTCGCTTCTATTGCTTCTCGAATCGAGAGTTCGACGGCTAACACCGGTAGCAGGTGTGTGTATCGCCCGGCAACTCACTGGATTAAGGATACACGCGTACACAGGAGGCTGTTTAATGCGCCGGATTTATATCTGTCATTTATCGTGCGCTTTGGATTAGAGGAATCTCGGGAAAGGGGCCGGCGTGACCGATGATTTATTCGTTAACGGCATTAGGCTACCATTAGTCGGCAAGATTGAGCAAGCTGCGGAGAATATGTATAGTTGGTGGAGTTTACGGCCAGGTCTTAATAAACAAGGCGATTCGGCGTGCATGTTCATGTAGGTTGATTTCTCAACGGCCTTTATTCTTCTCATGTACATGGTGTAAATTTTCTTGCGCCAGTAATTCGAGCCAAGGGTAACAATTAAGGGAAAGTGGGTTTCTGTGGAGACACAGTGAGAACATGGCATCCTCGTTGCTACTGATTTAAAGGTATGATATATGTAATACCAAAAAAAGCTCGATTTCACTTCATTTCCCCTCAATTTATCTTTCCTCGGTGAATTGGTTGGTGCTTTCGTAACACTTCTTGTTCGCTTATGAGCTAACTTGAAGGAAGGCCATGATATAAAATAGATCAGGCTAAAAGCGGCGGTCTGGTAATTTATCGCGCGTTACAATTCAGCCAATCAGTAAGCATTGAGCGGCGACTCACGCGTAATCGGGGAGTTATGAATCAAGTTGTCGAAAGCGAGACGGGCCGAATTAAGAGTCTATTAGGTGTCTCCGGCTCGCTGGGGTGAGAGGGCGCAGGCCTTCAAAGTGGCAGCCGAAGCCGAGATTTCCGGATGCTGGACGCAGATGAGGAGGGGGAAGCTCGGATGCAGCGGGATTCCTGGTGCGCCGCTTCTCTCCTTAATCCGTGAACGATTATTTATGGGCGTAAGAGGACAGCGTGAGCCCCCTAAGCGTCGCCTAAATAAGGTGTCGGCCTCTCCTCGCATACCTAGACGAATCCGTTATTAAATTATTATACGAGCAGGAGATTTACCGAGCCTTTCGTCATCGGCTGGATCAGCGGCCTTCGGTGATTTCTTTACGCTTCATTAAGGGACCCCGTACCGGCTCCAGCCAGTCCTCTTCCAGCTAATACCTTTCTACCTTCACCGTGGTCAAGCATTGAAATTAGACCGACCCTTCACGCAACTCCAACTTTTATAAAACAATTTCACCCGAATTAGGAAACATCCTGAAAAATGTTGTGAATTTCGAACGACCCATATGGAAAGGAAAGCACTCGAAACAGGAGGCTTTCCGTTGCCAAGGCCCTTGGAAATATCCCCATAAAGCATAGGATGTTATCCGGCTGGTTTGGCGTCTCCATCGCTCTCGGGCCCCACGCTCGACGGAGTAAGTCCCAGTGAGGCTGGTCTCGAGGCCGATGCGGCGGTATAATTCAAAAATTCAAATTACGTATTCTATTAGGTGCGAGTCGGTCGTCGAGGGGCGGGTGGAGGAAGAGGCCTCGGGGGAAGAGGTAGGTGAGAGGAGTCGAGGCCGGCTGTTGAGGCGGATTGCGGCGAATAAAAAGAGCGGCCGGAGAGGATAGCAGTAGGCGCGCGGGGAGGAAAGAGTGGAGGAGCGAGAGAGGCGTCGAGCGGGAGAATTCCTTCACAAAAGGGAAGAACTCGAGAGGGAAGAAGAGAAGCGAAGGGAAGAGAAGAGGTCCTCTGGCCGGTCTCTCGTGCCGAGCCGACGGAGAGAGGGTTCTCCGAGTGGAAAGGCAGCCAGGCTCCGCTAGGTGCGCCGCGTGACCAGGAGAAGCGAAGGGCAGAGAGCGGCTCGGCGGCTCGGCGGCGAGAAGCGGGGAAGAAATGAGAAAGAGTGTAATAAATTGGCGGTGAGATTATTCTCGACGTGCATTAAGACGTCAAGCGGCGACGGGCGACCTGGAAAGTATTGTCCGACACCTTCTACGCCACTACCTTACCCCCACTCGACCTCGCCAGCTGCTCCACCCCTTATCCCCCACCCGCCGCACTTCTCTCCCCCCACCAACCTCCACTCTAGAAACAACCTTAAAGAGTTGCAACAACGCACGCAGCAACTATTACCCAGGGAACCCTTACCGCATCAGCATTGCACGACTTACCGAGAGTCTTTAGAGTCCTCGCTCGAGGAATTTCTCAGAAGCCCAAACCACTGGGATTGGCATTGATAATTACCTTCTTGTGTTATAGGAGATTGGAGGGATCGCTTTACGAAATTAATATATCAGTGTTGACTGCTCCACATGAGGTTGCACCTTGGCACGGGAGGACTCGGGGGCCTAGGCGGGGGGAGACGGCAGTCGGCATATAATAGAATCGAAAGAAAAAGGAGCGAGCGAACCAGAGTCCAATTTCAGATGGTTGATCTCTGCGAAGGGTGAATGAGGTGTTGCCGGCCGGTGGCGGGAGCCGCGCGGTCTGTTTCTCGGGGGTTGCGTTAACAAGTCACGATCGTTTCCTCTCGTCCCGAAAGGATCGGACCTCTCTCCGCGCGGCGAGGCCTGGCGGTGCTGCGCGCCAGGTGTGTGTTGGGCCACATAATATATTACTTAACACCCACGAAAAAAGACTCGCGCGAGACGACGGGGGGCCGCCGGCCCCTAATCCATCCGGGGGACCTATCGTCCTCCGAGCGGCGTCGAATCGCTCGGAAATCACGACCGATGGAGAAAAAAACCCTGGTAATTCCGTCGCGCGCCATCGAATTTGGAGAATCTTGTAGATGGATGGCAATCTCTAGCGGGTGAAAATTCACTGACTCGTTAGCAGTAGCTCATTACAGAGCCGGGTGCCGCGTATAGCTGTCGCGGTACCACAAGATAGGAAGTTGCGGAGTGGATATTGCGCGAGCGCGCGCGCGCGGAGGACATGCAGGAAGGAGGAGCGGTCGCCGGAATTCCAATTAACATGCTAAATTACAAGAGGCCATTAGCTACCAAAACTTCCACCCACCGGGGCCGATGACTGGCCAGGTTTCGGGCGTTCGTGCCGATGCAACGCGAGCCCGGGGGCCCTCTTTTACCTGTCCAGATGGGTTGCCCGTTCCCATCCAGACTCGGCTCGTCCCACGTGTCCAGGAGTGAGGCCGCCAGAGAGAATAGAGCGTGAGAGCAGTGCCGACCCGCGACCACTGGATCCTCGACGAATGGAGAGAGGGAGCAAGAGAGAGAGAGAGAGAGAGGGGCCAGTCGATGAAGACGTTGTAAAACGAATGTACGCTCTCCGTGTCCAGGTTCTCACACCTCGAAGACGAAGCGGCGTACGGTCAAAGGCCCGCGGGGGGTAAGCCCGTCGGTCCGTGGGGCTAATTGATACGTAAGATTACGTTCTTGGCCTCCTTCACCCCTCTCCACTCACAGCCCCCTCTCGAGCACCGGGATGATTGGTTGTCGAGCGCGCGGGCTCCGGTCACTAAATTCCTCGTTCCCGTCCAAAACGAGCCGCGACTCTCCCCAGTCCCCCTCGCTCCGCTCACTCTGCATTGTGACGTCGAAGTGCTTTCTGCTCTGACGTTTCCAATAGAAGAGAGACACCCGCTTTAATCATCGTGGACAGGTATGTTGCAAGAGATTACGTAAAATTACAATTTGTGCAAACATTTATGGATTAGTCATCAATAATAGAATCGATACCTTCACTTCCCGATCGAATTGCATTGTAACTTTCGCCTGTTACCGCAGTGCGCAGGAGGCTCGGGCGGTGCACGGCATGAGTAATGCTCGGGGACTACGGAAAGACCAATTGCTCTCCTGTCAATGAACTCATGGATTAGTAATACGAATAGCCAGTTATTGGGGTCACGGTGATTAGACGTCCACCACCTTATAAAGCTATCTATCACGCATTCAATGTTGCGCCTCCGCACAATGGAAAGCTCATTATTGCAATGCACAAAGGGCGGCGCGCCGCCTCGAGATTTACTCTGCCGAAGGAGAAAGAGAGCCAGGGAGAGAGACGGAGTACTCTTACTTACAAATTCCCTTTCGTGAAACCGCAAGTGGCGAGACACAGAAAGAAGGTCCCGCGCGCGAAGGACACCGAGGGCGTGGCACCCGGATGATTTAAGGTCGAAGGTGTTCGCGTCTCTATTCGAGGAACACCTCGCTGTTGCATACACAAGCGCAACAACAGCCCGGCAACCCTCCACACCAGGATATAGATGTATATATTCGCCAGAGAGATCTCTCACTCTCGCCACGGCACACGCGTTTTCGGACCGGCAGCTTTACAGCCGTTTAGTGTTTTACGGCCGTTTTATGAGCGCCGGACGCGCTGCCCCCTTCGTGAGAGTTGGCTCTTCTTGGCACGAATGCGTCGCAATCTCCCAGTCGCTGACTGTTGCGGCAAGGTAGCGCGCCGCTATGCCATTCGAAGGCGCATATATCATTTTCGGTCAATCCAAAAACAGCATTTTACTTTCGCGATGATTTTATTCTTTGACTGATATTTGGATTTTTTTAACAGTATTCGCATTCGTAATGATAAACACCCTCCTCGTATTCGTCTTATTAATAGGAAATTAGAATCATTTAAACAGCCTTTATTGCTAACATCAAAAGATATTTAAGTTTACTGCACTGCCATGCTAAATTAATATTGGATCTTAAACTGAGTACTATAATCGCCGCGAACTCAATAGGCGGTTTCAAGGTCGATTTTCATCTTATTCCTTCTGTGTTATCATTATCGGCATAATATTTCATAACAACTCTCGTCGAACCTGTAGTATTCTTGATACCAAATGATATAAGTTGGATAAGTTGTCATGTTGTCGGAATTGTAAATTAGCTTCTCCAAACTTAATATAGTCGCGTTTGATATGTTAACTGCCACTGCTGTCCGAGGAGCGGCTGAAGGCAGAGGCCTAATCGAATCCATGGTATTTTGTTTGCTGACACCCACAGAATTGAGCGGTGTATACGAAAGGGGCGGCTATTGTGCACCATCTTTCTTATAAGAATAATAGCGAGGATCTACAAGTCATTCGTATTCGAAGAGTCGCTCGTGTCGGATGAATAAGCGGATTCGTCGGCCTCTTACTACTCGCTGTATGCCGCAGAGGCATTGCCTTGTCTGAGCAAGTAAAACACACCATCTTGAATAGCTTTAAGAAAATGTTCGTTCTTCTACCTTCGAATCATTGTACTTAATGTAGTTGGTAAACAAAATCACTTTTCACAAGAATTTATTTAACTACTGGCCAAGTTTTATTAAATTTAACACAACGCATTTTCTCATCATATTTGTCGATATTTTATTGAATGTCTGATAGCTTTTGACTAAGTCGCACGTATCAAATTATATGTCAAGTCCAATAATATTTTACCAGTACTTGCAAAACCGTTTAATCATTCAAATGTGGAAGCTTAAAGGAAATCTTATGAAAAGTGTTTTTCTGCAGCAACTAGCTTAAGTCTCCATGCGATATTAATGCAAACCGACGATATGCATCAGTTACTCATTAATATTTCTAGAACGCATGAAGATGTCCGTTCAGAAAATTACTGTATACGTGTAGACACATTTACGAGTCGTGGGTACGTAGTGTCACTTTCTGTGATAAAGATAGAGCTGTAGCCGATATTGAATCTTAATGTCCACGTCTTCTGGGATGGAAAGCGGCATCGATCATCATCGGCAGCGCGCGGTACGCAGGCGTTGCATCCCGGGCTATTAAATCCAGCGTAGCTAACCGATAACGAGATCCTAATTGTGAGACAACTTCCGACAGCCGGGTGTATACGCCTCCATTCGCTCCTCGCCGGGAGCTCCGTAATTTCCGCTTGATAATTTTACGATGCTACTTTTATCACGGAGTCATCAGCCCGATCACGTAGTAGCAGCATGCGGAGAGTCAAGGCTGGACAAGCGGCGCACGGTAATCATCCCGCAAAGAGAAGAAGTCGAGAATCGCCTGGACACGATATCACTGGTATACGTCGCTCTCCTCTTCTTGCTCATTGCTAACTTAATAATATGTGAGACGTAAAGAATACTCCTCTGTTTGGCTTGGTCATTACGGGATTGATTGCTAACGTAGCGCGTTTTTGATATCGCGGGAGTGGAGCCAAGCATTTACACTAGTTTACACATTATCAAACATAAGGTTATTAAGTTAGCGCATTTGTACAAAACACGCCTCATGTTTTTAGTGTTCGTTTAGAAGAACTGCCGAGAGTGCGGTGATGTACATACGTTAATTTGTTCGGATTTAGTGCAACTCGAGGAGTTCCTTTTGGAATACTAGTTCCAGTTACTTTGGAAACAGGTAAGAATTAGTAATCGTCTGGTTGTCACGTTCTTCCCTTAAATTGGCAGTGCAAGCTATTAAGTGGAGATCGTGATCGTCGAGGGCTTATTGAGAGCAAGTTCCGCGATAACGAGGTATTAACGATCGCGCCGGAGTAAGTTCGTACGAGGTTCTCCCGAGGAGATTTCTCGCCGGTGCTTTCGCTCGTATCAGTGGGAAGAGGGGGCCGAGCGGCCGATCGGGGCCCGATCGGGCCCCTTTTGTCTCGAATCGCCCGAGGTTTTCGATTATCGTCCGCGGGGCACCGTAACGATCGCCTAACTCGGTGGCTCCGCCCACGACAAGCGGTGCTCCACCCCCTCGGGCCCAAAGCTCGCCGGGCCTCAGGCGGCTCTCTGCATTTAAATTAATTTAGTCCGATTAATTTTTAATTAAACCACGCAACGGCCGCTCTCCGTCGTTTCTCCGGCTTCTCTTCGCTTCGCCGCGAAACGTCGTATGTAACTTGTCCCGCTCCTAGGGCCCTCGGGCCCATCCTAAATGAAGAGGGTACCCAATCCAACACAATTATCAACGAAATTCACCCCAGGGCGCACAAATCATTCTCAACCCGGCAGATTAATGAGTGTCGTATTAATCACCTGGATTCTATACATATATGCTTTCGCACTCTGGGCCTAGTCGCGCCCGGGCCCCAGAGAAGGTTCACGCCCGAAACCCATCGGTCAAGTTCTTGCCTCTGCCAAATGGCAATTTACTCTCGTAACAAATCTTTTAAGGGATGCAATTGCAGCTGTGGCGCGCGTGTAAGGAATGTAGGCAGGCGCCTATTAAGGCCCACTTACGTCCCGCAAGGTGCCGGGATGGCGCGCTTCGTTTAATAAGCCTCGCGCGAGCACTGAACATTAAGAAAGGGTTTCTGTTTAGCGGCTGCGATCTTTACGAGCCGCTTATTCGCAGAGTAACAATAATTTTCTTTGGGCATCCCGGGCTCCTCCTTTCCGGCCGAATTTACACGCGGACGAACGATTGCTTATGTTGATTGCGTATGTGCGCGAAGAGAAATGAGGCCCCTCCTCCCCCTGCTTCCCTCCCGGCCGCTCTCTCACTCTATCCTATCGGAATGCGATCTCCGCGTTTAATTGCGAATCCTTCTGGGAACGAGCGCCGCACGGAAAACGCGTATGGATGGCTCGCTTGCATAAAGTCACCCGGCATACAGATATACCTGTACACACGAGTGTAAAGGTTCCGCATAGGTGGCTGTGACGCAAGTATTAAGTTAACTGTAATTACTGCAATTCGCTCCGTTCCACTTCTTCAATGGCGAGGGGCTTGCCTATACCGAGCAATAAGAGGGTGATTGTTGGCGCGTTATTGTAAAGATAAGTAAGAAATAATAACCGGCGGGCGGCCTTCAGGAGGAAATTTCGAAAGTACGATTATTGGAACTTGTACGTTAGTTATTGCTGGCAACCTCAACCTTGTACAACTTGGTGTACCACGCACTTTCTCATATGCAGATTTCTAAAATGTAATGAATTCTCAGTGTCTCGCCGAGTGCGAACAGATTAACTCATTAACTTACGCATGGGAGCCTCCCTCGGTAATTTCCGATTCACCGAAAAACTCGAGCAACCGGGGACGACCGCGATTCATAATGAATCGAGATTGTGCATTTGCTGGGGAGCTCGGCGGACGAAGGGGGGAATTTAGCGAAGGAAGCACGGGCTTGTAAGTTAGTAGCCGCAGTATGCCTGGGGCGCGACGCTCGGGATAAATGTATCCTGTCGTTTGTACGTATCGAGTAATTAGCGCATTATACATCGAAAGTGTTAATCTCGATCGAGAGCAAGCCGCGAGTCCGGTTAACGGAAGCGCATACTTTTCCCTGCTGCTCCTTTTGGGGCCCGATTTTTCTCGTTCGCCTCTCATTCGGCCCGCGCTCACTGTTACACGCCCGTGCACGAGAGATCCTCCAAAGGAGAGGCCACACGATCCGCATGCGTGTGTGCTTGTGTTGCACGAGGCGGCACTGTATACGTGTATGGTATAGGAAACACGAAGAACGTGTCGGCGGCAGGAATCCACGCCTACCCATAACGATATTTTAATTAAAGCGAGGCGCTGGCCAGGCCGAGGAGAAATTCAATCTCGAGATAATAAATGATCGCGGCCCCCAACACCTTCCCGACTGCTGACGAGCCGACACCTCGCCTTTAAAGAGTTCACACCTTTTCCCTGTGCGTGCCTGCTTGCGTGCTCTCCTCATCTCGAGCGGCCTGTCCTCCTCGTCGCTGCCCGAGGGAGCAGCGCCTATGCAGCGTCCTCTTTATTGTTTCTTTGATGAATTCGATCGAACTCGCCCTCGCCATTTCTCTCTGCGGCTAAGTCGCCAACCCCACCTTCCTCGCTTAACCCTTCCTCGCCAATCCATTGTTCGCCGATTTCAGCGAGGTCCGTGTGCCCGCTGATGCCTCCGTTGCACCAGTCATTTATCACCGGACTAAACGGCACCACGAAACTCCCGTGTCTCTACATAAGTTGCCGCCAACCCAATGGGCGGTTTCGAGGTCGCTTTTTTGATTCTACACCGAAAATGATTGAGCAGGTGGAATAGGGACTTGTCCAACTTATACATATTGTTTGGTACCAGAAATAATCAAAGTTGGACGAGTTGCTACCAAATTCTATGGCGCAAATGGTAACACAGGAGGAATGGGAAGAAAAACTACCTACATACATATGTATAGTACAATTTTGTGCCGGTGAGGGAACATAGGATCATAACTCGCAGTGGAAATCGATTTAATCTTCATCACTCCTTACACTCGTTACATTAAAAAGTTCTTTAAATCATGAACCCAGAGATGATTGAGTGTCTGCTTTCTGCCCTGATTCTGCTAATGTACTTCAAATCTGTAATTAAAATCGGACGGGAAGCAAGTATGTTCACGGAGCGGGAAAACAAAGCGTGTAATTGAAGGTTGGAAGGGAGGAAAAACTCCCGTAGAGGTATGGCCAATCGGACTCCCGTGGAGAAAGGTCGTAGCCGCACAGTGGTGAATACATTTTCTGCCAGGTTGGGGCCACGTACACGTGACAGGGCAGTTCCTATGCATAAAATTCAATTTTTCGAATGACTAAGCCAAGAAGGCCATCCGGACTGAGCATACTCCACGGAGACTGATGTATGGACAACAGGACGTGACGCTTAATTATTAGGTGCACTTAATAGCTTAATAATTACGTTCAATCATTGTGGTCGATGGCACCGATCCATTTACACTGCAGCACTTAATCACATAATTCATGTATAGTCGCTTGCGATACGCGATACCATTGCCCACTCGAACTTGGATTCGTTGAGTAAATGCATAAGCGGCTTTGGACATTAATAATAATAATAATAACGAACATTCCATCCCATCTGTTCCCGACTTGGTAGCTTACCATTTATGGCTTTCCATTTTAAAAAAGCAGTGATTTTCAATGTAATAACGACAGGTCGGTGTGTTAAGAACGCGTTACTAATGACCGGTATCCGCATTTCCTGGAAAGGTATAATCCAAAGAGAAGAAATAAAGCGGTAGCGATGCGCATGGGACTTATACATCGACCGAGTATTTATGGAGACGAGGCGAAAGGGAAAGGGGCAAATTACATTGTAGCAGGCGAACAAGATGGTGAGCGTCAGTCCAGCACGCTCGCTCCTCGGAGATACATTAGAGGCCTGGCGTGGGTAGAATCCGCTGGTGTATTCACTGTATTCCAGTCCAGTTATTACATATCCAATTAGTTTCACGGTAAAGTTCCCATTACATTTTCAATTAGCGATAATGTAATTACAGATCGCTCCATCGGCTAATAATCAGCCGGCGCGCAATTGTACCTGCAATTAGCGGTAATTACTTTATTCGCCGCGATCATGCTGGATTATCCGGCGCGTTCTTTTAACAATAAGTCCCGGCTTTTTCCACCGGTCTGCCGAGTTTATCCGACAGCTGATCGAAGCTGACCAATTTGCAGTGAATTTATTGGGCGCCGTGGTACTTCCTATTATATGGAACAGGGGATAAGACAATGCCGCAGGGGTGGGGGCGCACCCACGCGGCCATGCCAATAATCGATGAATAGTGGCGGATGACGAATGTTCGCCGAATGAGTCAGTAAAAAAGTTCGATAATTATGTTGTTATTCGGAGGTTAACTAGGCATATCGCCCTTTTGAAATCTCGCACATTATTCGACTCACACTCGACCCTTTCGAATCTCGATGTTACTAGTTACTCTTCGACAAATAATATTACTTCATACAAGATTCAAGATATGTAAAGGCGTGGGTACTAAATTCTTAAAACGTCGTGTAGTTTCCGTACGATAAAATAACAAGAGAAATTCACATCTACCGCGATTGACTGGACCGATTCATTTGAACCTCGGCCAATTAGATTCAGAAGATCAAACAATTTATGTAATACAAAATTCATAAATTAATTCCCGTAGCAGTAACATCCTCAGAAATCAAGGTAAAATGTCGGTATCGTGTACTCATTGCCTCACGAATCATTAATTCATTGATTTCATTCGCGGTCTTCTATAAACTCGAGCGCCAGTTGGTGCAACTGTGGTAGAAATTCGCAGGGGAAACCGGGTATCCGGCCGGCAGGGAAAACTAGACCAATCTTGATACAATGGGAGGCTCTCGGAGTCAGTTAAGTGTCATCGTGCGATTTACTCTCGGAGCGATAGGCAGGAGAGATAGGCTCGGCTGGCGGTCATAAGTAGAGAGGCGAGCGCGAAGCCCCGTAGGACGACGGCACTCGCAGCGCCCAGTGGTCGATCGATTTCGCGCGGACGCGTACGCCCAGTTGATGAGTCTATTATAAAATTAATAACCATAAATCTCGCAGCCTCCGAGAGGACGGTAGCACGTGTGGCTGGCCGTTTTTCATACTTCGGTTAATTATACGCGCGAGCAAATTGAGCGCGACTGCAGTAACGAGACGCGCTATCTTCTCTGGCGGCGTCTCGGCGTCTTCCTTCCTCGCAGCATCCAACGCCGTCGTTTCCTCCTCCTCCTCGTCTCAGATCCTCGGCGAGGCTTGGCCGCCTCTCATTTTTTCCCTCCGGAAAGGAATTCACTCGACTGTTGGTTTCAGTACGGTCAATAGAAGTCCGCTAAGTGTTTGAGCGCTCTGATTCCATTTACCTTATTACACTTTGCAAAGTGGCCGACTGGAATTTGCCAATTTCAAATGCGAGGCGGATCTGATCGATTCTGATTAAATAACGGGGCTCGCCCGATATTATCGTAAATTATGTTCGCTCTCGATTCCTTATTTATTCATTTCCGTTCTAAGTTTAGTTTCCTTCGCTCGAGACAAAGGTCGTGACCCTAACCCGACCGTCCCAGGTATCATTGTACCTGGAATGCCCGAAGGGTCGGACCCCCCTTTTCCGATCATTAAAGCCGCATAGATAAGAAAATAGTGGCACTGCTCCCATGAGTTCAGTGCTTCGTCGACCGTCACCGGGTGTAGTCCTGGAAAGCAGAGCTCCGCCAAATCTGAAAGCGGGGTCAGCATCATCCAATTAAAGGTAGCGAGTGAAGAGAATGGAAGAACCGAACGGGTGACGGCCTGGAGGCCGCGTAGAGTTCTTGGAGGGCGCTATTGTAAAGAGTCGAAAATACTGGGCGAAAAGTGGTCTCCCGGGGAAGTTGGTCGACTAGATATGTAGCTGGGTGTGTGCACGTGTGCACGGGTGTCTCGGTTTCTCGCGTGCCTCGTAGGCATTAGGAGGAGCGCTCACGGCAGCCAGTTCGAATTTCGAAGCGTCCGGGGATAATTCCATCGGCCGGGTGTTCTAATTGGCCTCTCATTACCGATGCTCGGCTTGTTTCAACCCGGCGCGCCGCTGCCGCCGCCGACCGATCCATAGAGGTCCCGGCTGCGGCGAAGCCAACCGGTGGCCCCGGCCACGATTATTGCCAGTTATTATCTACCGCGGGACCGTTCGATTTAATGGTCAATTGTTTCGAACGTCGCGCAGTTAATAGAAATTTACTGGCGCGACTCGATCGAGCGGCAGCCGCCGCCTCTTGGCCTACTCCTCTTAGCGGAATAGTTGGGGATAGGGCGCAATCCTCTCCGAACTCGAAATTCCTCTCTATCGTCATTGCACTCTCGCGCGCAAATCGGCTTCATAGGTTTTATTGCCTCCTGGTAAGTCTGACGATCCTCACCACTTCCTCCCCCAATCTCTACCCCAGCTGTGATCCTATCCCAGGTGTAACAGCAACCTTCCTCGAGTCAATAAAGTAAATCCAATTAACTTCCGAAAACATTTATATATAAGGTCCTCTCCTCTTCTACACCTACGGCATACATATACTCTACACCTCCTTCCATAACCATGGCATATATGAGGCAAGAATTTTATAATTTGTTCTAGATGTTGACATTTCTATTAGACTATCATCCTATCAACAGGAAGTTCTGTCATCACCTCAAACGCCTGCCATCATGCTTCACCGCATCTGCATTCTTGCAAGCTGTTCCGGGATCTACAGCGATAGTCTACGAACTCATGTAAGTAGTAGTAACAAATAATTATTACCCCATTCTCAGAAATCATTCGTTCACTTTTTCCGGTCCTTTCCCAACCTTTCCCAATTATTCCCCATTCTCACTCACAAGCATTTTCCCTCAACTTTTCCCATCTACACTAATCTTCCTTCGTGGAACAAGCGGTAACACCTTTAATAAAGTTCTATGCTTATTTTACAGATACAAGAAGCCTGATGTATTAGCAGATCAACAGAGGAATTTCCATTTGCTGACTTATACTGTCTCATCCCATGTGCAAGACATATCTATACTTCTGATACTACACATGCACAACATTTACACTGTGCGCCACAGTATTACTATACAAATTAATATTATCAGATGAATCGTAACCTTAGATGATAAGTATATTGTTGTAATAACAATCTTTTCAATAAAGAGAAGCCAAGAGAACATTCGCTTTAATGATAACTTCCATCTGCAAATTTGTCCAATTCCCATATCTCACACATTCTTAGAATTTCCACGACATCATCAGTGAATTCAGTGAACATTTTAAGTCCAAATTCGGGAAAATTCCAGGAATTTTTGAAGTCATAACGTGGTCGGAAATTTTTGGGACCCCTCGATTTAAGAATACCTCCTAGCATATCATGTATTCCTATTACAATATCAGATACTCTCCAGACATTTTCGGCCGATTTTGGACTTTGGTGACAGGAATACATGATCCGCAAGGAGGTATCCGTAACCTGTGACGTCAGAAAATTTCCTGGAATTTTCGGGAGAATACCTCCTAGCATATCATGTATTCCTATTACAATATCAGATACTCTCCAGACATTTTCGGCTGATTTTGGACTTTGGTGACAGGAATACATGATCCGCAAGGAGGTATCCGTAACCTGTGACGTCAGAAAAATTCCTGGAATTTTCGGGAGAATACCTCCTAGCATATCATGTATTCCTATTACAATATCAGATACTCTCCAGACATTTTCGGCTGATTTTGGACTTTGGTGACAGGAATACATGATCCGCAAGGAGGTATCCGTAACCTGTGACGTCAGAAAATTTCCTGGAATTTTCGGTAGAATACCTCCTAGCATATCATGTATTCCTATTACAATATCAGATACTCTCCAGACATTTTCGGCCGATTTTGGACTTTGGTGACAGGAATACATGATCCGCAAGGAGGTATCCGTAACCTGTGACGTCAGAAAAATTCCTGGAATTTTCGGGAGAATACCTCCTAGCATATCATGTATTCCTGTTAAAATATCAGATACTCTCCAGACATTTTCGGCCGATTTTGGACTTTGGTAACAGGAACACATGATCCGCAAGGAAGTGTGCTTAACCTGTGACGTCACGCAAATTCCCGGAATTTCTGTGACGCCACGGGAAAAGTTCTCTGTGACAGTCATGTTGAAAATACGCAAATTCTGTGTATCGAACTTAGATATTTTCTTACCGTAAAGACGCGACTGAGAAAATATTTGGGAAGAGTGAAATAACGAAGGCATTGATTGCATTTCATTCGTACATATGTATATGTATTTGGAAAATGATGACTATTGTACATAGTTATTATACAAGCATATAATATTCTTGAAGTTTGCGTGTAGGTCTGCGAGGTTGATAAAAGATGATGTTTCCCGAGCATTGAATTAGTGGTCATCAACTGTAAAAAATTATTATTACATAAAATATTAGACTTCATGTTTTTCAATAAGTTATAGAGTTATATTGTGGCGCAAGTAATAATGCTTAAGATGTCGAGTTACAAAAAGTTGTTCGGAACTCGTCTGAAGGAACTGAAAGCACTTGAGTGGACACACTGTATATGGAGGATCAGGGCAAGTCCTGACGGTGAAGAAGACGTGCGGGCGAATAATGGCGAAGGAGGGTCATGAAGGGTGAAGGGCGAAAGGGGGTAGAGACTGAAAACCGGAACTGCAAGAGACCCACCATACGTGTAAGCCAGAAAACCTACTATAGATTACGGGGCCTGTTATTACGGGGAAGAGCGGAGGTTTTTTCGGGACCAAAAATTGGTTTTTAATGCGGGGTTCGTCGCTTTCTTGTGGCCGGAGGGCCCCCCTGCCGATAATAACTATATTATCGGGCCCTATGACCACGCGCTTCGCCTCTACACGTGCATCGTCTTCCTCGACAGTGATTATGGGACATGCATTTGAACGATCGAGCGGGATCACCTTGCACTTTATGGCGGACGCCTTTGATTACTTATTTTCAACGATACTGATAAACAAACTAACTATTAATAATCACGACAACTCTACCATTCAATGTTATTAGGAAGACGGACGCGAGACTAAGTTAATGCAAAATTGATATTGGATTAACATATAAAATTGTATGACAAATAAAAAGTAATTACCAAGAAATGCAGTTAACCAAGGCATCTTTCTTGCCACGGTGCAATCCATCAGAAAGGAAGAATCTAACATACTCGAAGCACGTTAAAGTATCCCTGCCAACTACAGATGTTTCCTCTACAAGGGACACAAAGCTACTAAGCTGGGCTGAAGTACATCCCTTCTATTATACCCAGACTTTAAGTACGAAAAGCAGTTTCCCGCCCCTCTCATCTGGAAGGGCCGGAGATTTCGTGCTCTCCGCTTCGCAGATCGAGAGTTTGGTTGGCGATAATCGGAAAGGTCTCGCGGCGTACCATTTCACCCTTTCACCCCGAGTCTTAGCGCAGAGAGCGCGCCGCGCCGATTCTGTAATGGGCTTTGTATGTGGAGCGGGCGTCAGTTGTTGGGCGATTTATTATGAGAATTATGAGCGCACGCACACACACACGAGAGTGCACTCGCATTGGTAGGGAGAGGGCCGCCTTTGGAAGTTTGGCGAGTGCTCGAGGAGGTGCTAGTAAGAGGCGGTGCTGCCTCGTAAACCTTAGATTTACTTCTGGCTGGCCGCCATCGAACTGCACAGCCACGAACACTCTCTTCTCTCTCTCTCTCTGGCCCTCTTTCTCTCCGCATAGATCGTACCTCATGGCTCGCAGACCAGTCTCGAGATACTTATCAGCGATATTGCCGCTATGGTGCCGCTCGATTCCCGCGCCCACCATTGTTGACCGTCGTCGAACGGAAAAACAGACTATGACTCTATCCGACTCTCTTCTCCCGAGCATTTCAGCGAATTATGCAATGTTATTTACTGCCGCCGCACTGAGAACCGCCCGAGACTGCGCCCCGGGAATGTCGTGCAACTTCGTTACAACGACTTCCTCGCCGGTGATTTGAGTAAATTATGTGGAGACAAACTTCCAAGAATGAGGGCCACCGCCTCGAATTTGCATGGCTCTCGCTCGCAGGCGAACGTAGGCGAGGGCATCCTTTTCATGCAGCATCCGGCGAGGTAGATGTGCGTGACGATTTCCAGGTGAGATTTGTATCGGCCGGTGTATGCGGTGATGGCAAGACGAGGAGCTTGGAAAAGTGAATTCGATCGGTGGGCCATTGGCCTGTGTGGGTAAACCGGAAATTCGGCAAGCAAGCCGGACGACTTATTCGCTTGACTCGAGAAGTCAAACGTGACTAAACTTTTGCAAAAACTAAAGCTTTCCCTCGCGTGCATTGGGATTGTAGGTTTATCAAAATGACCTGATTTCTCAACGTAGCATGCAATTAACAAATTTAATCGCTCGACGCATATCCGGATGCTGCGTAAAACGAGCAGGTGGAGACTACCTTACATCTCTGCCCGGCGGAACGATCGCCCGAATTCCGGTTTCAAGTGAAAAACAATTTAATTTCTCGAGAGCGCGCTCGCGCACCCGCGCGCGCGGATAAGCAGCGCGTGACTGTCGGCGGAAGATTCGTATCGGGCCGGTGTGCATGGGCGAAAAGCCGATCGGGAATCGATTTCGGCAGAAAAGTGAATCGAACGAGCTTGGCGAGGGCGCCCCTGGGCTCTCCGAGTGCCTCGTATCTCTGGCAGTAAGGCACTCTGTGCACCGAGGAATCAAAATTCTCCAAACTTTGCTCCACTTCTCCTCATTCGTGTAAAGTTAATAAAACTCAAAATACAAATTGCCTTTCGAATTCCCAACACAAACCCATTTTATTTTACCGAACAATCAAACTCGAGTCAATTTATTAAATTCCAGTCAATTATATAACTGGTCCTCGGTGTATATTATTATTAAACACGGGACACAGAACTCGGGGCATCGTCTTAAGAAAAAACCAACGAGAACGAGCACCGCATACTCGCGATAGATTTAACGTGAGTACGAGAGCTTGAGGCTGAAATAGCCGCACACACTCACGACAGCAGCACGAACGCGAAGAACCTCAAGCTTGGCACGGATATCAGGCATCTTGGCGCACACGGGCGGAATAAAATTTGGTAATAAAATTTCTCCCCCCTGGTTAGCTCGAGCTAACCGTTGCCAAAAGCTGCTATTAATTTTTTATCTCCCATCTTCGGTGCCCCCCCTCAGCCCCCCGTCTCCCTCCTTTAGAGCCCGGCCGCACTATCCACGAGAGAAAGATGCTTTTCAATATCTGGAAGCCCTCCTGAAATCGCCGGGGCTCTTGGCTCGCCGACGAAACAAGGGGCCCGTGAATCACCCCAGATTCCCTGGCAATTCCAATCATACGACATGTGCTCACATCATGATACTTTTGACAAGTAAACTAATTCTGTATATTATTCCTTAATAAATATTAAATGTTTTCGCAAGATCTTCGATGAACTATGTTCTTCATTTTCCAAATACAAAGGCAGTTGGTGAAGGAAACCACTTATCTTAAGAATTTCTTTAAACTTGCACATAATAATCTTTGAAGAACTTGAAAGTAGAAAAAAGTAAAAAAAGTAAAAAAGTGTCAAGATTAATATGCGAAAGTTTAAAGAAAAGTTTGAGAAAACTCTTTTTTTCTTTACCAATGACCGTGAAGCAAATGATTATCATCTTTGCAAAATTATTTTAATCGTGAAACGTGTATAAATAAACTATATCACTGATACGTCTGCTATGTGTGTGGATAAATCGACGCCGTTGTATGCATAAAGGGAGGAGTATGTAATGTGGTTCGGGGTATGTAAAGGATTGATGGAACCTGGGTATTAAGTCGTTTCTCGTATGGCGTAACTCGGCCGAGGATCCTTTTTGCTCGCCTGCACGTCGCTTCCACGAAGCACTGACTGAGATGAGCTCTCGCGAGATCGTCCACGGAATCGTTCGATTCCAGCCGACACCTGATAATTCGTGCCTCGCTTTCCAAGAAGCGCTACTGCTGTTTACAAAATGTTGCTAACGAGTTTCGATCAAGGGATCCGGTGCTTTAGGTTTCCGGCACGAACGCCGAGCAATATCAAACCCTTTCACTAAAACTCCGCGTTACTATCCAAGACTTTAGGAAGATTACTGAGGATTCCGTGTAAAGATTAATATGTGAAAGTTTAAAGAAAATTAAGAAAATAAAAAACTTATGTCTTCGTGTCACTTGGACGAAAGTCGATGTTCACCGCTCAACTACCAGACGCCAACTGCGCTGAAACCGAAAACCTAGAAATACCCTCGGGAGGGATTAACTCGCTCGCCCCATGATTGGATTCGGCAGTCTTATCAATATTAGCGCCCAAACTATTATTGGCGAAAGCTGCTAAAATACTTAACACCGGTCTGGGTCCCAGGCCTCCTGCACGGGCGTATAATAAGTGAAGAAAAGAAAAAGGTCGGAGGGGGGGCCAGACATTTAATCTGGTGCGGCGTGGGTGGGGCGGCCGACAGAAGGCCGGAGCGAAAGAAAAAGAGTAGTAAAGGAAAAAGAGAGAAACGGGAGGAAGAGATGCAGGCTGGGCCTTGTCGGAGGAAGATCGGGGCAGAAGATTGCCGATACCTCTGGGAAATATCGGTATCGATAGTCCATCGAGGCTAAATGGTTTATGCGAACGATCGACCTTCGACCCCTTGTAATAACTGGCAAGGAATCTGCCGCCTGATCTATTGGATCGAACTCGATCGACTTACACCTTGCCCGCGAAGATCCCTTCTCCCTCTTTCTCTACCTCGGAGCGAGAGCAGCCTCTATGCCTCAACGCTTGCGGATAGCACGCCCGAGATAACGAGAGTCGGAGAATCGAGACCGTCGAGATATTCGGTGTGGTCGAGCTCACACTCCCTCTGTCTCGTTTCCTCGGGATCGATGATCCTGCGTCTCCAATACACTCCCACCCGCCAATAGCCTGCCCTCCCTCGATCGCTGGCATTAGCCGCGCCGCGGCTATCTAGCCGAGATTGAATTATAACGTCTTGAACTCCGGCTGATATCTGATGATTATCGGCGCTACGAATCGCCCGCGAGCGCCGTTTCAGTCACGAAACTACTTTTACTTCGCCCGACGATTCCGAGACTGTTTCTTTTGTTGCAGGCCAGTGCCTTTGATCCGTTCATCACGTCGGGAACTTGAAAACAACTTGCACAATATTAATTAACTATTATATGTAGTTGAATCGCGAGTGCTAGCTTGTTTAAGATGATTATTTCTGTGACGGACTTTGCCTTTAGAATGTAGACTGGGATCCGGAATTTGGGGAAAGGGTCTGCCCGAAGCACCTTGAGCGCGCGACGGGATTGCAAAGGTTTTGGGTCAGGGTTTCGGGCCCGGCCGATTCCACGCCCGTCAACTGTTATACAAGCGCGTCCCGCGGAAATCAGAGGAGGGGACGGAGGAGAGCCGGGCCCCCGATAGTCGTTAAGGCGTCAGAGAGCTGATGCCGAGGCATATGAGTGTAAATTATTCCCGGATCGCGATTAGAGGCCAGCCAGCCAGCCACCTGCCGGATTCACGCACCGAGACTGCCAGGTATTAATAATCCGAGGATTTATGGCAAGCGCGATCGCCACTTTCCTTCGTTAGGAAGACGCCTTTATTGTCGATCGGCACCGAGATGGGTACTGAGAGGCATCGCTCCCCTTTTCAACTGACCACTATAGCCCCCTCCGATCATCCCAAACCGTCCGCCGCGCTCCTTGTCAGCACGCAGAAGCTCGCAATTAGCGAGCTACAGTTGGGAGATGGAAACAAGGCGCGCGTGGGTTCGACATTTTGCTCAGAATTTCTTATGAACTGGTTTCACCAACTGGGTCTAAATCTAAGAAGATGAGGAGTCTGCGACTGTTTATCAGTACAGAATTATTCACTTGCCTTTGAATCGCCAATGATGGATATGTAATAAATATAGAATATTGAATAATTTTAATATAAACTAGTCTTTACCGTGTCTTTTCCACGTACTGAAGTTTATTTGTAATATCAAATTGTATCAATTATGATAATAATTGTATACTATACTATACTTGACAATGGGTTCTCGAAACTGTTTCGCAGTTTAGAATCTCAAGATCACGCAACTCTCTGCCATACAGAGACCCTGCCTCTCTTTCTCTCTCTTTTAATTCAATGATCTCCAATGCACTTCGCGTGGCTGTTTCCCTCGCACCTAGCAGCTAATTATAATTGTTGCCAGTCGGTCGCGAGATTAGTATCTTTCACTTTGCGGCACCGTGTGGAAGATGCGCTGCTCTCGTAAAAGCCGGATAAAAATCCCGCAAATTCTCATTAGGATTGCACGCGCACTCGAACGAAACCGACAGCAGTGTTGCATCTCCCATCTCCCGAGTGTAATTAAAAATATATATCGCGAGCGAACGGTGAATTAACGCGGCGCGGAACAATGTTGCTTGTCACGCGGATACACAGACGCACATAAACTTTCCGTGGCAGAAATTATGAATGATAACGCGTCGCGATTGCGTCTTAACTGGAGAGGTTGTTATTTTACTGTATCCGACGTTTTTATACGTGCAACACACTACACTCTTTTCATTAACGGAGTTGCATGATTCGCTTGGTGGCTCTGACACGGTGGCAGTAAGTGTGAGCTCCGATGCAATATTGTAGAGCAGAAGGCTTTATCTCGATTACATAAAGCATTGGCGAACTCAAACTTTAGACAGAAGTACAGTCTGCTATGAATTATAAATGCAAATGAATTGTATTATTTAATAAAATAAAAATAAATTCTGCTTCTCTTTAATGGGGCCCGTCTTACCTACTTTAAGAGAACATTAAACTAATTTGAATTGATGATATCCGCGTGGTACAATAATTAACCATAAGCTACCTACATCACCTCCAGCTCTTCACCTGTACCCCCATACACTCGACACAATACCTGTCGCCCCACCATTTCCGCTGCCGCGTAGTCACTAAACTTTCCCAATTATAGAAAGCACTAGGAAATAAAAAAAATATTTATTAACGTTGAAACGAACCGCATCATTCATACCCGCACCGGCTGTCATAAACTTCCTAAGACAACAACGAGTTCCCTGACGCAGCTGCAAGCGCCATTCGCCTTTTATAATGAACTTAAAATTCTGGCCGGTAGAGCAACGCTGGCAGGGCGAGCGCGGCCTGAAATCTCCGGCACTAATGATAGTAAGTCATCGTGCGCACGGAGACGCGTAATCACGCCGCGTGTATGATTTACGGTGGTCTTATTGTACGCGGTCGGACTCCCGTCTTTTCCAAGAGTTCCCCCTGCCGTGTACACTTCCGATGTTCTTTCTTGGCGGCGGAAAAGAAAACTCTCCTTGGAAGACTGTGTGCGCCCGTCAGGCTTGTCCGCGTGAGAATGAGCGGTCTCGCACTCCAAGCACACAGGCCGCAACCATTCGCCCATAAATTAGCGTCGATCAGTGACACGCCGATTCATTGTTCGTACCACCAAGATAATGTATCTCCTTCCTGCCTCTTTCCTGCGCTCCCTTCATCCTCCCATCGCGGCGCCCATCAATGAAACTTGCCGCCGACTCTTCCCTCTTCCTGGCCTCCCTTCTTGATAAAGCCTATCTCGAAGCCATTCATGAAAGCGCAACAAACAACGGCGATTGTAAAATAATTAGCGACGAGCAAACCGAATTCGAGTCGGGCCTCTATTATAGTCGCCGCCAACTCAATGCACAGTTTTAAGGTCGCTTTTCTGATTGGACTCCGAAAATTATAAGACAGGAGGAATAGGAACTTATCCAACTTATATGATTTGGTATGAAATACAATAGAAGTTCGACGACCAAATATTATATCAAATATTAGAAATTGAATGAGTTTGGTACCAAATAATACAAGTTGGATAAGTTGGTACCAATGAATAGAAGTTTCATATATATTGGTACCATAGAAATTAAATGAGTTGGGACCTAAAATACTAGAAGTTGAACGAGTTTCTACCAAATATTATGCTAAAAATTATAACACAGGAGGGGAATAGAAAGAAAAGCAACCTTGAAACCGCCTATGTACATATTCAGTTGGCGGCCAGCGATTCGAGCATTCTTGAACTTTACGGTTTCATGAAGTCGGCAGAAGCCTTAATTGCTCAGATTGTTTACGAGAATTCGAGGGGGAATGTGTCTCGGCTTGTTTATCAATTCGTCGAATCATCGAATTGGCAATTCAATAATACCACTCGTCTTGAAAACAGTGCTTGCGAGTTATCGAGTAATTATTCAATTGCAATATTCACCCCTGCTTGTCCATGGAGAGGAGATACGTTATTAATAAGTGAATCGGAGCGTCGCTTTTCAGACTGCAATAAAGATAGTTCCTTGTTAAGTGTTTGTACTCTCTGCTATGCGCGTTTATCGGCTGTCAGGGACGACTCTTTGATGATCTTTCGCGGGAATTCGTCCGGGAGCAAAGTACAAGAGGAAATGGGGTGAGATATTCGGGTTTAATCTACGAAATAGTGAATCTTTGTTCGATCCCTAAACCAGTACTCTTCACAAAGTTAGTATTGACTTACATTGTAGATGTACTTACCAAAAGCACCCCCCTTCCCCTTATTACACAATTACTCAACCCGATGAAAGTCGCTTCTCTTAGTAGCCTCTGCGCGAACACCCACAAGTGGACGGCGCCAATTGTGCGAGGGCGGCGTCGTAAATCACGGCGGAGTTATGCACCGCGATAAATGGCTAATTAACTGTACATGTCGCGGACCATTAAAATTGTTACACAGAATAACCCGGTCGGAATCCTCGCTCGTGTGATCTCGAGCGATCTCGAGAGACTGCAAGGCGAGTTATATCGTCGACAGGAATAGCAAGTGCCGATGAGTGCTTGGTCCGTTTGAAAGGATGCCGACACGTCAGATAACGAACATAATTCAACTCAACAATTGATTTAGATCCCGATGCTTCTCTTGACCATTCGCGCCGCTCGAAAACAGAAACTTAACAAACACTGCGTGCACAGAAAGTACTCGAGAATTAATAGAAAAAATCGATGACTTGTAATAAAGTGAGAGATTGTAAAGTTATCGAATTAGCACTGTCGAATCTCCAAGTTGTCACCACGACAGCTCTAAGTCTACTGATGTGCTGTCGCTGGATCTTCTTGCCAGACAGCAATTCTGCTTTCCCTCGCCCCATGGCCTGCTCGAATAGGTTCGAAATTCTTGACCTCAAGACAATTAGAAATACAGGATCGGGCTACCTGTGCCCGACTACCACCTATATCGCACCCTCCCTCTGTTCAATATTACCTGACCCTTTTGACGGCTTCTGGTCATCCGGGCACAATGGCTGACGCATGGACAGCACGTGTGCCCTAGGAATATGCGGATTTCTATTACGAATCTCTATTATCCTACTGAGCTATGAAATTTCGGCGCAGCATGCACCTTGATCAGATGGTTTACCGCGAAAAAATAAATTATATGTAGTCTGCTGAGAAGAGTTTAAATACTTTCGTGTATAATTAAAATGACTAAATAATTTATAATTTGTCTATACAGCAAAAAGGTAAACGAACCAAATTTCTCATAACAAGCAGCATTTCGTTTGTCAAATTCTGCAAACGAAACCTGAACTCAGGAGGACCTTGTGACTGAAACTATAATGGTACATAATTACATCAATCGGGAAATTCAGGAGGGGAAAGAATGTGACGATAAAACCACGTCCAGTTATAGTCTTGAGAATAAATTAATATATTTATAATGGAATATACGGTAGATACTGTCTCGCATCCCAGGTTTTATGGCATCTCGTAATCTCCCCACTACCACGGCACTCGAACACACACACTCTCCTCTCGCTCCCTCTCTCTCACTCTCTCCTCCCTTATCTTCCATTCACCATCTCTCCCTCTCTCTCGATGCTCCTAACCACCACCTCCCATCTAACAACCTCCGACTTCGTATGCTGCCTGTTTCCGAGCAGAGCGAAGTCGCAAGTCGAGAGGCATCACTTTGTACCGCGTTTCTCGCTTTCGTTAAAGAGTACGCAGCGTCGCCTTCTGCCTAGATCGATCTCCTTCTATGTCGTATATGTATATGCGCATATACGTGCCAGGCGAAATCTCTATTGCTTTAAATAATAGTCGCGACTCGACGAACACTGGCGGGGGATTCCGGGGTTTTCTGGGGTGGGCGTTGGGAGTGTGGATCGGGGGGGTAGGGGGGACGGGGGGATGGATATCAGCTACGTGAATTAAATAAAATTGGGTTTCTCCAATAAGTCGGAGCTATTTACAATAAATACACGCATCTGTCTCGCTCTCATGCACTCCCTTCTCTTCTTTCTCCTTTCTCCCAGCCTTTCATCGGATCGTTATGTCGCGCGAGCTTCCTCAAATCATTCGAACACGCGTCGCGGCCACTTATTATTGCACATGTCTCCTTGGCGTAGCTTTCTTGCACCCTCTCTCTCTCTCTCTCTCTCTCGCTTTCCCTACCTTTATCTCCACCGGGCGTCGTAATGCAGAATGGGACAAAGGATCGAAAGACAAATACACACGCACACTATGGACAGACTGTCGGTCTCACTCATGCATTCAATGCAGATATGTCGAAACTGATATAAGCCTTTCTGTCCATCCAGCTGGCCAGTCCAATTGCTGGACTCCGGTAACGTGAACGAATCATCATCACTAACATCAGGATAAGACGAAACGTGCGACATTCGCGAATGCGAAATCGTATCCTGAAACGAAGTATTCGTGCGAATTACCGGAGTCGCAACATCGCCATCCGCCACATTAAACCACGCCTATTGATTCTCCGATCAATTCATTGTTGTGTTGGAGACTCGAACGCTTAGGCATCCGAGCTGTTTCTTTGGAATTAATCACATGGAATCGCCTGATCGACACGTGTCCCCGGCGTAATTGCATATGGGCCACGACAAAGTTGCAGGCAATCAACCGCCAGCTGGATACCAGTTCTCTCGCTTCCTCCTACTACGCTCGTCTCTCTGATAATACTAGGGCGACTCTCTACTCTAAAGCATTATCCCTCTCAACCGCTGCTCTCCTGCACCTCTCTGTTAGTCGTTGCAAAAGTTCGTGACTGATTAATCACTTTCGTTGTTGCCCAATGCACTGTGAGCGCGCGCCACCCTCTTCCTTCAGCGAAACTACGTGCGGATAGGTGGTTCCTACGGCATCGGGACGCGCGAGTCCCATTGCAAGTCCTCGGGGCCCGGACCCTCCCGCGGAAAACCGACCGGCTGGCCGGCTCTTCCGGGAGAGCGTCGGACATCAGATCCAAAAGGATTCACGGCGGATCTCGGCCAGTCACTTCACTACGTAGTGGAGGGGGAAGTGGGGAGGGAGATGGGGGACGTGGGGGAGGTTGGACTGGAGGATTCCCTGCCGTTGGAGAATGTCGGCGTGGAGGATCTCGGCTCGGCGTGGAGGATGGCGCCCGGAGTGCTCGTCCTATTGTTGTTGCCTAGGAGACTGTCGATGGAGAACGGGTTCAGTCTCTTCCTCTCCTCCCTGCCCTTCACCGACAAGTCTATGCTACTGCTCTGGACCTCTTCCTCGCTGGTCTGCTGTCTGCTGAGCGTCCGCGGCCCGTTAACGCCGCTGTTCGCCACTTGACGGACCGCGCCGCCGCTCGCCAGCTCCCGTCTTATCTCCAGGAGGCTGAGCCCGCACGGATGAATGCCCGGCTGGTGGTTGAGGTGCTTGAGACTGAGGCAGGAACTCGGACTGGCCAGTTGATTGGCCGCTGGTTGGTTCGCCGGCCTGCGGGGGTCGCTCTGCTCGCTCGAGCTGCTGCTGAATCTCGGGTAGCACTCGCCGTCGACCGAGCCGTCAGCCGCGGAGTCGACCCGCTCGCTACCGCTCTCGCTGCACGAGTCGAGCCCGCCGACCACGTCGATCTCCTCGTTCATGTCGTTCCCGGAACCCGAGATGCTGCTCCCCTCGGTCCCGCCGCCGCCCAGGTGACTGAAGCCCCCGAGACCGCCGTTCAACGAACTCCCGCTCGACGCCGCCGCGCTTCGAGATTCCCACTCCGCGCGAAGGGTTGACAGGTCCACTGTTATCCCCTGCGAACAGACCAATGTGTCCTTCGATACACCTATTACTCTACTAATAGACAGACTTTCTGCTAGAAAGTCCTTAGGAAATTGTTGGCTTTATGAATTTAAAGGAAAGTCGATCGCGGCTATTAGTTGTTTAGGAATTTATGTGGTATGAAGATGTACGGGGTGATTCATTTGCCTTTGAATTGCTAATGATGGGTATGTGATAATTATAAGGTACGTGTTGAGTAATTTTAATAAAACGGAGTCTTTACCGAGTCTTATCCGCCTACTGAAATTTATTTATAATAACCAATTGTACCAATAATGAAAATAATTGGAACTAGAATGTGAAGGGGATGATTAAAAGGCAAGTAACTCATCTTGTGCAAGTGTCAAGAAAGTAGCAACAGACATATTTTAGGAAATGATGGTGTGAGAGACCTGTTTGTATCTCTATACTTACTTTGGCTGCGAGTTTCCTCTGCTGCCGCTCGAGAGCCTTGAGTAGCTTCTTCTGCCGCCTCTCACGCTCTTTCCTCCTTAGCTCCTCCGGCGGTATTGGCTCGCCGGAACAGCTTTGGGGGTGAGCGTTGTGCGCCGGCCTGCCAGGACCCTTCTTCGTGTGCTCCTTCTTCCTCCACTTTGCTCTCCGGTTCTGGAACCATACCTGAAATCCGAGCAAATGGATCCTTGAGCCTCTGCAAATACACACGGCGCCGAATATCAGGAATAACACGTGACGTCGACTACCCGACGTTTTTCGTCTAATATTAAAATATAGAATGTTTGCAATTACGGCGCTTGGGCGAGCCGGACCGCAGTTACCGGCTAGGACGTCCAACTTTAGAAATGACTTCTCTCTACTTCAATTATTCCTAATCACTTTTTCTCCGAAGCTAAGCTTTTCCGCGAGTCGGCCAGCCACCGATCGCGCGTCCATTACACGCCAAAATCACAAAGATCTGTGGTCAAAGGACCAACCCCGTCCAACGAGACCACGCAGCCCTGAGCGGAGGCTCGCGTGAACTGGCGGCGGTGCAAGGTGCGATTTAAAGCTCGCGCTGGCGTGAGTTAATTCTCACGCCAACACACTACGTCGCGCGCGAGGGAGATAGAGCGCGCGGGGGCGCGGCGAGAAGGGTTGAAAGGGTGGTTGAAAAGAATGAAGACATTTGCCATGGGTGTCGGCCGGCGTGCGCCGCTGCTCGCACGCGACTTACAGATCAATACACCCCCTCCTCGCCGCCAGCCGCAATACCTTTTCGATGTCACTGTACCCTCGCGATCTTCGTTCCCTTCTCTGCTAAACTGAGAAACTCTTCCGATTGTTTTCGCCGAGACAAGTTTTGAAATGTTTCTACAGAGAAAATCTTTCGGGGTAAAGTCATTCCCGAGATCCAAGAGGATTGGATTATTCGACCATATTCCTTTCTACGCAATATATTTCTAAGGAATTTAAGCCGCGGGGGTAGTTATACAATATACATCGAGCGATATCTACCGCGGCAGTGGCTTTAACTGGAAAGCAATAACTTACGCGCAGGTAGCAGTTATGCTTGACGCAGTCGTAACTCAAGGAATTTAAAGGCCACAATATTGGATAATAAGTTGCAGCTGCACTGCATTAAACCGACAGACGGGATGTGTTACTCGGACATTACTGCTGCTACTCGTCGGGGCATTATCGGTGACTGATAACGGCTAACAAGTTGTTCCATGGCCGGGCCCATATGTCGGTCATGCCCCTCGCCGAAAGACGAGCAACTCGCTCCTCTTGCGAGGAGCTCTCGACTCGCAACGGGGAAAAAGTGGCCCTCTGTCAAAGGTTGTGGGAAGGGACAAGATCGACAGGACAGGACTTTCTTGAGAGATCCGGTTTAATTGGACAGCGTGTACCCCATTAATATCAGTCCTTTTTGGAGCTGCCCACTTTAGGAAAAAAGGTCCCCGCGCAATTTATAATAATCTGTTTCTCAGTCAATCATTAAAACTACCTGCTAAGTAAGTATTCGGATGGAAAGAAATGGGTGGAGTGAAAGAAAGTATGAGACGATCGGAAGTACGTTTATGAAAGCCAAGTGTGATTTTCCTTATGAGTTTTCGGCGAAGCGGTTTCTTTCCGAGGCTCGAAGCGTGTGTCGCCGGCTTATCTGAGCGTAACAATATTTTTTGAAAGGCTTGTTGCTGCTCGGACGCAGCTCGGCAGGAGGTTATCGTCCCGGAGGATCGGGGGGCTATCTAATCTGAGCTCTTTTCCCATCGGATGAGCGCGGCTCGGATCTTCCTGCCAAAGGGAAGAGGAGAGGGGCGCACCGGTTGGCTGACATCGTGTCACCACGAGAGCACCACCCGGGTTATCTCTCGATCGACCCCTGTCGCCAAGGTCACTCGCGTGACACAACCCCCTCGACTTTGCGAGGGGGCTGCGCACTTCCTTCTGTCTCTCGGCGACATCGACGACACACACCGCACAGAGCCGACGGCCGCGCGCTCCCTCCCAGTCCCATGTCCCGAGTCCAAATGCCAAGCGGATTTACACTTGACACGCTACAAGCCGCTCTCGGCCGCTTAATGCCCGCCACCGACTGCTCCGGTAATGGGATACCAACACCGATCATCTCGGACCGGCTTTCTCTACTCACGGCTCCTTCCCGCCGCCGACGAAATCCGAGATTACCCAGTGATGGACAGCGAAACCGACATTAAACCGATGCTTTTCAACGGGATCAATATTTTTTTCTACTAATTGCTGGGGAACTTTGAAATCGAATTCCTTGGATCACTGTTAATTATCTTTGTCATAATATTTACCTGATTCTATAATTATGTATGTTCGTGCATTCTTTTGCATGCGAAATTGACTAAATAAACGTGTGCCTCGACCCCAATTACTTTCCTGTGTACTTTACTAGAAAGATAATGCAATGTTCATTGTTCCAAACGACAAGGAAACTTTATACTATTTTATTTCTTCTCCTCCGTGACCCTGTTTGCTAAGTAGCCTGTGATGGAGTAACAGGGCGAGTAAATCGTCAAACAGTTACGACCACAGTATTGTATTTTAATTCCGAGATGAGTTTCAGTCGTTGAAACAGCAACAAAGAGGACACGGTCATTCGGACCATAAGAATACTGTAGAGAGTAATGTTCTCCAGTGTAAAACGCCCAAGGCGCTCGAGTGTCCGCCGCCAACTGAATAGACTGTTTCAAAGGTCGCTTTTCTTCATATTCCTCCTCCTATTACCATTTTCGGCATAATATTTGATACCAACTCGTGACCAACTTGGATTATTTTTGGCACCAAACCATACCATTTGGATAAGTTGGTACCAAACATTGTCCAACTTGAATTATTTAGTATTAACTTATCCAATTTCGATTATTTGGTAGGAACTATAGTCCAACTTGTATTATTTCTCGTAGCAAATCATAGAAGTTGAATAAATTCTTATCATTTTCGGAGTAGAATCAGAAAAGCAACCTTGAAACCGATTCAGTTGGCAGTGACTATACCAAAATTGCTGCTGATAAACCGCATACGGGTATTCCGAGAAAAGTGGAGCGCGCCCGACTGCAATTAGCCAGCGGTAGTGGCCATTACGTGTGATTATCATGCCCGGGTAAGAACGCATAAAAGGTGATGACTAACTTCTCGAAAAGCAAGGATAAGGAGCACTTATTGTCAGCGCGAACGGATGTTCACTCGGCGGCGTGTCAGCTAGAAAGAGGCACCTGCTGCCGCACTGCCAAGCTTCACGCGTTTATGATACCAGTACTCTGACGTGGACTATTTACGTACTCCCTAATCGGCGCGATTTCGTTCGCGGGCTGGTCGTGCGTTCGAGGCGCTCGGGAAACTGGCATCAGCTGCGCGCGGGACCACCGGCTCACTCCATAAAGGCAATATGATAATATGCTGTTGGTGCCCGAATCGAAAGAAAAAGTGGGATTCGCAGTGGCGAACAACAGCCCAGGCGTGTCTAAGCGTGCAAATATAAATATCCCGTGGAGGATATATCGAGGACCAGGGGGAGGCCTCAGGCTCGACCAGCCGTGAAATTGAGGGTCCACCCTTCGCAGGGCTCGTCCAGAGGCTCAACACGCTTCCCTTTCGAAGTCGCCTATCGAATTTCCACCGACCGGAAGCTCGCCCAACTATACTCTCGCAGTTACATCGGGAAACTGACCGCCAAACTTCTTCCGAGACTCGACATTCTTCCCAAGTGTTTTTTCTTTAACCCTCTCGGACTTAAATCCCCCAAAAAAATCATAATACTTGAGCTCCAACGAATTTCTTAACTTCTCGGGGGCAGTTTATATCTTGTTCGTGTAAACATAAAGGTAAAAAAACCTTCCAACGAGCGAATAATGGCATGGTTTTTATTATTCCTATGTCCCAGTCTCCTCGAGAATGTTAAGGGTCTATTGAAAAGAAATGTAGTACTTTATTAGGCCAAATTTAGTTAGGTTTATAAATCTATTCACAGAACGCCCTGAAGAAAATTCCCAACTGGGGAAACAGTCTCGGTTTTTTTCATATTCTTTTACTTGAAAAATGATCATTAATATATACACCGCTAGAATAACTTTTAAAACATTTAGTGTGGAATGTTTGGATATTTAGTCGGGGAGTTCCAAATAAATTTATAGAACTGTCTCCTAGTAAAGTACCATATTTGTCCCCAATATATCCCCAAATTGAGGGAACGAGAATTCTAAACGACGGACTAATTTCCGACGAAATCCCGGACAAGTTAAACGCGAACTCTATCGCTACATTTAAGAAGATCAATGCAGGTATATATATCCCTTCAGTGTCATTATTTAAATAGGAAAGATCGAAGGGTCAGTAGACACTGGGATCGAGATAGATCTCCCTCTTTCTCCTCGCTTTAGTACCCTCGAACAGATTTGGCTCGGATGGTCTGGCCCTTCGAAGGTAACCGCACTCTCACAACAGAGCAGATGGACTAACTACCCCCGGGAGAGTACCTCAGGGGTCAAAGATTCGGGGCTCCAGGCAGGAGCGCACCAGCATCCCCCGACGTCTGCCGAGCATCAACCACCACCCCGAAACATGACGCTCCAGTCACTATAAATTCCTGCCTATCGTTCCGGCCAATCTCTAACGTCCTTTGTCAGATAAAACGCTACAAAGTGCGTAATCACTCTTTACCGGCAACCAGAACTCCCGAGAAACACACGCCATAGATATCCTTCGATTAGAAAAATTGCTAAAAATTTCATTCTCGTTCCGTGTAATAATTTCTCGACCAAGCTACACTCGTTGAGCAAAAGGTTGCAATGAAAAACATAATCCCGTGCGATTAATATGCCTCGGATGAAATACGCAGCAATATATTTATTAGCGTGTGTATAAATGAACACGATATCAATTGCTGGTAATTGTCACCTGCATTAAGTCCGCCGAAGCGCAACTATGTAGTATAACGAGAGCCATAAACTGGCCTCCGTGCAACTAAGTTGCCTCATTCAAATCAATTACCCTGCGAAAGCGACTTCCTCTCTCGCGCGGCTCTTTCGCCGCGGCACAAAGTATCCTTTACAATTTGACGAATAACAGCTCATTAGGGAGACAGCGGGGACGATAATAAAGTCCGAGGGCTAACTATTCGGGTTACAAATTACAAGGCGCCGGGCGCGCTCGCCCTGTGTATACGAGGAAAGTCGCGGCGCTGCCGAGTTTTTTGCCGGCCACTGAAATTGCTCCATCGCCGTATATGAGTGATGCTCGGGGGCCCCGATGGAGGAGGTCCCCACGCACGGAGGATCATCCTCAAAAGTTTACGTTTCTACTGGTAATGACGAGGGAAAGGTGAAGGAGACGATAGGGTGGGAGAGGATGCAATACTTACAGCGACGCGGCTCTCTTTCAGCTCGAGCCTGAGCGCGAGGGACTCTCGCACGTAGATGTCGGGATAATGACTGGCCAGAAATGCCCGTTCCAATTCTTCCAATTGCCAGCTATTAAAGTTCGTCCTGCTCCTCCGTCGCTTGCTGCCACCTTCGTCCGACTCGCCGTCGCAGCCTGGAATGAGAAAGACCTTCTGTTTAAACCCCTCTTGCCCCCGTAATCCTTTCCCATGGGGGATGCGCGCCGGGAAGCCCCGCTCATCAGAGCAACATTATCATTGGCAGAATGTTCGCCAAAGTAGGATTTAATGATCCGCGTCATTTCATCGTACAATGGGGATCCGAGCGTTCTCCAAACTATAATCTCGGAAGAAGACTCCGGTAAAACGATGTACTGGATGTAAACCCGCATGTCTCATTAATTCAGAGCAGCGATTCTTCAAAGCAATTCTCTCCACTACAAGTATCGCCGATTTTAATTAATGATACACGACGGTTTACATCCTGCACATGACGGTCTCCGCTGTCGGAATAGATGAATAAATTATCCACTAAATGCATAATTCGAGTATCGATATCTTTCCTTGACACTTGACTTTTTCTACTTATTGGCAGTGCTATCCAATCCCTTTATCATACACACACATACACAATGACGCATCGGAGCATACGCGGGTTGATCGTTCGACATTGAAATTGAACCGGAGCGGCTGATGATTCAGTCGGGAATGCAGAATAGGCTATATCGTGTACCGAGAGGGGAAGCGAGGTAATGCGAGTGCATTGGCGAGCGCAGGAGAGTCCGCGT
Organism: Crossocerus cetratus; assembly: GCA_963675795.1. NCBI lineage: Eukaryota > Metazoa > Arthropoda > Insecta > Hymenoptera > Crabronidae > Crossocerus > Crossocerus cetratus. The sequence goes on along the minus strand of OY776664.1, from coordinate 4,543,161 downwards.
CGGGAGTAAGTCTTTATGTAAGATGGTATCATCGGGAGCCGATTCCAGGATCCCCGAAGCCGAGGCGCGCACCACTAATGCGAAAATCGAAGCTTATCGTCGCTGAATTGCCCGGCGCTCCTATCCTCCGGGGCAGCATCTCATCAGAGATAAGCCTGGCCAACTGAATCCCAGCGATATTGAATAAACATGGAATTTCAGTGATTTTACGAGAACTATCTGGTGCGGCCGCGCGCACGCCGCTCTATCTAAAGTGAGGATCTGCGAGTGGCCGATTCCTTTGGCGGGGCCGGTCCCTCCTCGGCACGCACGTATCTATGCTAATGCCCGACAACTGAATTGAATAAAAGATAGCAAATTATGATTGACTCAGCAATAGCGAGCGCGAGTTATCTCGATGGCCGTAGGAAGCAGTGCGGGAGCTCTAGCCGATTGCCACGCTGGGAAAACAGGTTGCCCGCAATAGGGGAATTTCTCCCGATCTATATATGTATTTCCTCTGGCCCTTATCTTCACTCGCCTTTCAATTCCGGTCAGTTAGAGCGCGCTTCCAAAGGACCTCTCTCCCTCTCGACTCTCTTCCGGGACAATGTTCGCGAGGTCGCAATTATCCGCTTAGGATTTCCAGTTGAAAAGGAATATCAAACGTTCGGAAATAGAATCTGCTGTTCTCGATTCAAAGTCTCAAGGGAGTGTGGTTGATTAGGATGTTGCACTTTTCCAGAATATTTTTGCTTTTGAATAAGTGGAAATTTACTTGAAAAAGCACCGCGCAGGATATTAAATATGAAATTATCTAAGCCGTAGGAAGTTGCCCCAGTGGATCTTGGATCAGCAATTTATTCTTTCGAGCGGCGAAGGTGCGAACAGGTGAAATTAGTTACGAGGTAACACGAATCGGGAGTGCTGCGGCCATAAATATCGCCGACTGTATACCTGGAGAGCAGGTATTCCCGAGCACAAACCCAAAGCAACGTGTGGGGATCTGTTTAATATTTATAGAGACGCATCTTTATTCGAGCATCTTCCTGTAATGCTCTCGGTCCTGTACAATTCCGCGACAAAAAAATAAAAGGAGTTCTTCCATTTGCAATTCCATTTAACATTATTCAGAAAAGCTCGCGCGGGAAAGCATGAATTCTAATTGCGAATTAAGAAATCGGCAGCGCGCACCAATAACAATGTTGCTTTGACTACAGCAACATTTGTAATTTTAATATGTTTGCAGGTCTTCCATTGACAACGTGCTCTCGATTTAGAAAACCTTTATGACATTGTATGCAAAAATCCCTTTCATTTATACTTTCAAATAAAAGATCCCACCAATATAATCTTTCCCATTTCTATTTCCATCGCATTGATTTTGTCGTTTTATGTCAAATTGATGTTCGAGGGAGAAAGAAAGTTAGCAAACGCGAGGACTAGAGCTAACAGAGAGAAGTTTTCCTTAATTGCCTCGTCGAAATAAAATACGGCGAGACACGCTTTCGATCCGGCGGCCGCGAGGGGGCAAAATGATTTCGTGGCCGCAGTCACAGGCCCCGGCGGAGTTAACACGCCGATCTCTTATTGTGGTCGCGGTCGCCGCTGCAAATTATATTCTGGGTGCCAACAGAATTTTAAAGTCAGGATAATATATATCGCTCACGCGCGCGCGCGCGAGCGTGTTTTTGCCTTTGTGTCGGTTTCGGGCTCCGTGACCTCGTGTGATTTATATTGGGGCCGAAAGCCTATCCTTAAACTGGTCATTGTCTCGCGCGTTTCGACCGCTCGATTCCCCCGCACTCGGCTGCGAGCACAAGCCGAGCGCGCACGCTGCTAAATTAATAATAAAAGGACAATGGCTGCTGCGGCTGGCGAGCACCGATGCAAATGGCCGCGCTGACTTTTTCATTCCTTTTGGCCGCGCGTTTCACTTTATATTAAAATCCCCTGATACCTTGGCAGCGAGATCTACCGGCCGAATACGTTTTCCGCATGAATCTTTAACTTTATCGCGCGCCGCCTAGCTTTATGCATTTTTATTAACTTTTATGAAGGCTGCGCGAGCGCGCGCGCGCACATCGTGCGAGTAAACTCGCTTTTTTTAATGGATATTTTGACTTTTATTACGTGATGCACGACGCGCGCGCGCTTGTGTGTTAGCCGAATATAGTTCCGGGTGCAAATAAGTTCTGAATTAATTAAGCCGTTCGACGCTGCGTGACGCGCGCGACGCAGACGCAGTTGGATTCCAAATAGCGAAAAACTGTCTGGTCGCTTCGCGTAATTCTTTGCCAATTGGATTGGCCTCAATTAGATAGCGTGCCCGTTTGTGAATTGGTTCGCGAGCGGCGCGGCGATCGGCGGCAAGGAGGAAGTCCTAGAGGATTAATCAGTTCATTAATCAGCTTAATTAGATGCCGTTTATCTGGCGGCTGTCTCACTCCTCTACGGCCGACTGAGCTCCCGACGGATACACGTATGTACGAATTGATCGGCCCATTATTGATAATCTGCGGCCCCCTAATAAACACCCTGCACGGTGGCAGCTTGAAGGATTATCGTCCTCGATGGCCGGCCGCGGGATAGAAATGTCGAATGAAAAGATCGCCGGAAGACTCGCCCGTCCTTGACTGCCAGCGACTTAATTAGCGTCTTGTAATCCGCGCGTCATGAAGATTACGACTTAAGCTCCGATAATCCATTGAATTCATTGTCTGCTAAACAGAGCGATTACCGACTACATCGAGCAGCAGCCGTTGAAATTGACTAACTAGTTTCTTAAGGCGAGGTAGTTTCGAGAGTCAATCTTCTCTTGACTTTCGCCGACTGTTGTTACTTTCTGACAGAGTCAGTGATCAAGCCCGGCTCTTGATCGAGAGCGCCCGCTCAAAATACTCCCCGACAAACCAATCGGTTTATCTCTCCCGATCGATCAATCGCGATTCCAACTCGCACAATCACTCTGAATAGCGAAAGCCGGCCGATCTAGGCGCTCGAGAGTGCAGTCGGGTCGCGCCCGCTCCAATTGAATTGTCATGCTGCTTCTCGAGAGCATAATCGGTAAGGGGCCGACGTTAACGACCGGGAGGAATTGTGATCGGTCGGACTATGAAAGGTCGAGCAGGGGGCCGGTGCGCGCAATTACTATGGAACCGTTGTATTTGCATAATGAACTTTATGCGCGTTCAAGCTTTCACATTAATAACGTCAAGCCGCCGCGAGCCGAGTGCACAGCCGGGCGACAACAAACACTCGCGTCTCCGCGGGCCGGAGGAGCGAGCGAGCCGGGGAAATTACAACTCGACGCCGATTCGTTCCCGATTCGCCGGCGAGATAACTCTTTTGTTTCGATACGATAATGATAGGTCGGCCCAATGGTCATTATGGTGAAACGCGTGAAGCTACTGCCATAAGGACGCCATGCCAATTTCCCCCCTGTCTTCCCGCTCCCAGTCCCTCGTTATATTCCGAGCGTTTTCACTGCGGTTCGCGGGCGCGCGCGCGCCCGCGCACAACAAATCACCCACGCAACAAATGCCGGGCCGATCTGCGCGTACAACACTTACTGATCCGACGGATACCGTTGGCTAAGATTGGCCGGGAAAATGCGGGCCGGCAACGCCGGCGCAAAGGGAAACCTATGATTTATGCTAAGCTCCCCAACCCTTCAATGGGAACGGTCCCGTTTATTGGGCCGGATCTTATCTTCCATGTGGATAGACGTACTGCAATATAGCTATAATTTGCATAAAGTACTAGTGAGGCGATTCTAAAGCTAAGAACGATGCCGATCTATCAGATATCTCCTATGGAAACAACCATTTCGTCTCGTCTTCGAGTGGGCACGCTCGCGCGCTTCGCTACATTATAATGTTTTTATCAACCTCCATTACGCTCACGTCAGACAATCAAGACTTTTCTACTGAAACAGAATCGAACACTGCGCGCTGTAGAGATATGGGATGTAATGGATAAAAATGGGGCATATTCTCACCGGTAGGGTCATATGCAATTTTGAGATAAATTTTCACGTATTAATTGACTGGGCAAGGCCGTTTCTTCAGGGAAGAAGCCAAGCAGTTTGGTACCAGGTGGAGTAGAGGGTGCGCGGAGCTCGAATCGCGGTTATATTCGAGGGGATTCAAGCCAGCCGACATTTCCATTTTGGCATACATATATGGCCAAGTAAGACATCGGGGCAAAAAGGAGGCAAACGGCAGGGCAAAGTCGCGTGCGTCGTTAGAGGCCGAAAGCGTCGCTCGGAACGTATCATCATGCAATTACCGTCGCGCTAAAAACGCGCCTCTCGTCCTCGCCAATGTGTCCGTGTGTATGTGTGTGTGTATTCCGCTTTTACTTGCTCGCGCCGGCTCACGCGAAAACACCGCTCGCCCTCCCGAGCCCGACGGAATTACGTCTTCTCCTCTCGTGGGGATAATCGATTACGACCCTTAATCGTGGTCCTGCGAGCTCCGCAGGACTCTGTCCCGCGAGATAACATCGGAATGATAGCTTTATATTCTTAGGCTAAGTCGCAAGGCTACGGGCGCCGCCGCGCCGGTTGCCGCAAAGATTGCTAGGCCACTCTCTCCTTCGTGGAAGAATTAATCACCTCGCGTACCACGCTCCCGAGACATGAATACGCCACTCGCTCCCGCCACTCAGCTATACATGTTATACTTAGAGTCGGAAAAATCCCCCCACACTTTCATTTTACTCAATTCAAAGTTTTAAATATAGTTGGGGGGTGTTTTGCCCTGTGCGAAGACTCTACTAGAATAGAGAAACTCTCACGCAACTACGAAACCGATGCTTTTTCCACTCGAAACCTGAATGACGAGTGTCTAATTAGGAACATATACTATACGTATATTATGTTATGTGCTTGTATGTGCAGACGATATAATATTATATGCATACAACGTGGTAGGAAAGAGTTTGCAAATCAAAATTACTAGTTAATTTATAATAATTCTACACGGAGGAGCGCATACCGTCAGTGGCGATTGAAAGGCAAGTGAATCACTTTCTTCACTATCTCACCCCTTACCTTACTGGCGGTGGCAACTTTCCAGCAGTACGTATGCACGGAGGGCAGTGTTGACGCGACGGGAGCTCGAAACTTTCTGGAGGTCAGAGAGTGAATGCAAGTTTTTCGTGCGTAGCCAACGACCGCATTGACCGGGCCGGGCCGAGCCAAGTGCGCAATGGCGTGCTGGCCCAGGGCGTTTAATAAGCCTCGGTCCGCTTTACAGGCCCCAAAAGAACCGGCAATTAAATCCAAATTACACCCCTGCGAGCGTCGCGTTCGTTCCGCGAATATTCGTGCGCATTATGTACATTCATACCTTTCCTGAGACACTGGCTCACTGTCTTCCGTCGCGCACCCGCCAAATGAGATATGTAGCCCTCGCTTATGACAACTGTAGCAGAATATCGCTCGCAATAGAATAAGCAATGAAGAGGATGGACGCGCGTCCCGTGCGAAGTCGCGGGGAGCGCAATGCGCGTAAGTTCGGCTCAAGCTCGTAATGAAAGAGGCCGGGAGAGCGGCAGTGTCCGTTAGGGGCAGCGCGCAACACGCAATTAAATCGTAATTAAGCGATGTGCGCCCGAGTGGTACGCCAACGGAACACGCCTCGGATATTTTCGTGTACCGGCGCGCCTCCTACCCGCTGGCTATGATTGCCTGACACCCTTATAATGACATTAAACTTAATAACAGGCCCCATACATTGTGCGAACTTAATAAGTTATTCCGATCGCTCTTATTGCTGCCGGCCGCCACTGCCGCCTGAACGTGACGATTCTTAATTAAAAATTTTAATTGGACCCTGCGCGCCCGTCACCGTCGCCGCGCAGCCTCTCCGTAACATTTTTCCGCGGGGCAAGTGAGCTCTCTCTTCCTATTTCGCTCGCGCTGCAGATCGCACCATATATCCTCTTTCTCATATACAGTTAAGCTTAGTTTATCTAGTTCCATTTTTACACTAGAAGAAAGTCAGCTTTGTCGGACGACGAATGCAAAGAGAAGTCCGCGCAAAAAATCCATTAAATAATCAAGAAATGTACAAAATACAAAAATCAATTTGAAAACCCACCCCGAAAATAATCCCTCTAGCAGAATAAAATCCAGCTTGGTGGCCAGCCAGAAAAAAGTATGGAGCGCGAAGAAAAGGCAGGACAGTCTGAATTAGAAGCGGGAATGTGTCCGAGGGAGGAGTGTGCGAGAGCGAGTGGTCGCGGATAGTTTAACAGCGTTTACTACGAACGTAATTCAGAGGTGAATTTGAGTTCCGTAATCGCGGTGGCTGCTTTGGCGAGCTCGCAGCGCCGGCAGCCGACTGTTCTCGCAGAACGCTAGCCCCCATTTGGAGGGTAGTCTCTTGTTAAGTGAGAGTCAACGACGTCATTAGCGTTAGGAACGACACTCTGGCACCCGGGAGACCGCCACTTCCGACCTGGGATGCACAACACCAACTTCCAGCTGACCGACCTAAAGCGCCCAACGCGCTCTCACACACACACACACGGAAACCCGGCAAAACTATTGCCAGCCACTGCGGGATTGTTAGAATAAAACTGCCCCCGTCGCCCTGACAATAAGCCGGCAAACTGTTTCTGAGCGGCTTGTTACCGTGAAAGTAATGCGCCAACAATGTGCAGATCTTTGCTACATCATTTTGGCCGACAAGCGGCCGCTTTAATTGATGATGCATGGACGTTTATCGTCTGCATATGCATAGGTGCAAGAAAACGGAGACTTTCTATCGGCGCAGTAATAAACACAGGTGCGATTAGGGTGTTGGTGGTTCGTGCCCGAAGACAATAAACTAGGCTATTGAACTGCCGATTTACATGTGCGCACGCCACCTTGAAAGAGACAGGAAGAGTCCTCGTTACTCGCGTAATACTGTGCAGAGCACACTTGCGGTTTTTCAGCGCCCTGCATCGCAATTTGCACGAGCAATCGCCTCTCAGAGGGCTCTACCGTGAATTCTATGCAAATCGCCCTCCCACCATAAACTACCCCTCGGGCCTGCAATTTTTACCAGCAACGCTTTACACCAAGCGTAAAGGACAACTTAATTTTTATGCTTCCCTTTCGCATGCTCGGGGATTCTCGAGAGTATAATGCAAAAAATAGGATATCGTCAAAATCTAACTTTAAATCTATGAGTCTCGGTGTCAATTCAATATGCGGTTTCAAGGTTGTTTTTCTTTCCATTCCTCTTGCCTGTGTTATCATTTTCGGCATAATATTTTGTAGCAAATCTTCCGATTTCTATTATTTTTTAAGTTGGATAAGTTGGTGCCAAATATTGTCTAACTTGCATTATTTGATGCCAACTTTCCAACGTATATTTACGTCAGTATGATCTTATTCAATTACCAGTATTTGGTACCAACTTATATCCAATATCTATTACTTAGTACCAACTCATCCAATTTCTATTATTTGTGTTACCAAATCATATAAGTTGAATAAAGTCCTACTCCTTCCATCCTCCGTAAAGGGGCCTTGAAACGGCCCATTGAGTTTGCAGCGACTATCAGACCCAAATGCAATTACCACTAATTCTTCCGGTCTCCCCATGTGAACCGATCTTCGATATTTCGATACACGACACACGAGGCCTGGTCGGTTCTGCTACCCGTGGACGGAATGCGTGAGAAGCGGCGATAGAGGAATCGGCGGATTTCATAGCGGAAACTGGGGAAGAAACCAGCAAGTAAAGGGGGGGTGTGGGGTGTGGGGTGCTTAATAAAGTAATTTAGCCGGCGCGAGTGAGCGAGTGATAAAGGACACGGACGGAAGAGAGTGAGAAATTAAAGGCTTGAGGGGGGGCGAGGGGAAGGGTGGCCCGAAGGTAACGACGGGAAGCAGCGGGATGAAGGTGAGAGCGAGCGAGCGAGCGAGTAAGAGAGGCTCGTGTGTAACGCGAACGAGAAAGGAGGAGGGCGAACAAGATTATTAAGCTGTAAGGCGTTAACTGGCATAAGGCGTCGGTAGGTGGATACGTTGCTTGCGTGCCAGACTGACTGCATTTGCATCTAGACGCCATCAATCCTCCTGACGCCCGGTTACCGCACCCCCCACCCCACCCGACCCACCGAACAACCCTTCGGGGCTCGCGCACTCTCCTCTCGTGCCGCTGCTTCTGCTGCCGCTGCTCCTGCTCCTCTCCATCTCCAGGCCTCTCGGCCCCCCGGCCGACTGGCTTCGCCATCTCGAATTAAATATCTCGAATAATAAAAGGGAGAGAGAGAAAGAGTCGGCGGGAAGCGGCTCCTCGCATCCGAATACATATCGTGCGCCACGCCAGGCTATATCCTCGAGAGCCCTCTATCCTCCTCCTTCCATCCTCCACGCACCTCTCTCGCCACGCGATTCCTTCGCCTGTGTCGCTCACCTGCGACCCACGCTTCCATTTTACACTCCCGTTCTAACATCTGTTTCCCTGCGCGCTGCTCTCTCGCGATACTTCTTTTTCCTGCGCCAAACGAGAATGTTTCATCGTCGATACATGCAACTGTGTAATAGTTTAGGCGCAAGCCATCTGAGTTAATAGAAATAATATTAGAGGCATTTTTCTGAAATTTAGTCCGCTTTTGGACGGCTCTTGGAGTAATTTGAAACGGGGCGTAAAGAAGTGTTGGAAGGAATGATAATTGGTATTATAATTGGCAGGTCGCGTTAATCGGAATGTCTCTGCAAGAATCACTATGAAGCGAGGAGACTCGGTACACGGGGCGGCGCGGCGAGTGCGAGCACGTCTGGCAAGTGGAAGGACATAATTAAAAGGAGGATAAAGCGGTTCGCTGGAAACAAGAGCGAAACGAGAGCCTCCCCGCTCGACAGGTGGCGGGCCAGTTGTCTCGGGGGCCCCGTGTCAGGCCCGACTCCAATTTGCAGTAATGAGTACCTTCGATTGACCGTTAAATACCCTTAACATCGATACACAGCCAAGTCCAATAGAGATCGGTCTCCGCTCGCACGCCTCCGTGCCCGAGCGACATGTTAATGGATTAATGCTCGAGAACGATCTGCAAGCCCCGAGTTTAATTAAGTTCTCCGTCGCGTCGGAATCGTTTCAACGACCAACGAGGACCAACGCCTGTATATACGACCGCAGCAGGCTTACGTGAGCGCGCGCGCGCGCGCGTGTCTGTATGCGGCATCGAGAGCGGAGCAGTGCATGGAAATTGCCCCTCGGGCTGCGAATCCGGCGGGACCATTTCAGGCAATAACAGTCCAAGAAATAGCTGAGCGGAGAACGATTGGCCCGGCGATTTCACTTTGCCACTCTCGCTACCGTGCAATTTCGGCCGCGTCTCATGCCAGAATGGCCTAACAACAGACCGCAGACTACTATTAATCGAAGCCAGCGCGCCGGGCCTTCTATCATCCGACTTGAGAACCTGTTTTAGCTATTGAGACGCTTCCAGCTGTGCTCCATGTATTATCGACTATTTATTACTCAATTTTCGACCATTTTCGACGCGACTCCTTTCCAACTTCTTCGGGGGGTAGGGGCCTTCGTAATACTGATAAGATTCTTCTATACTTTTACTGACAGCGACCACAAAGTAGGGTATAACACTCCAAGTTATAATAAACGTCCATCTCCTATCTTCTGTTGTACGGTGTTTAGGAATTACGATTTAATTTTTGGTCGACCGCAGTGAAAAGGTAGGGTAATTACTAAGGCAATTAGACTACTTTCCAAGGGCAGTTGCACCGCCCGTCTGACATATGTTGCTCGCCAATGCTCGGTCAATACTGTTCGATGAGAAAGTGTATTCCATGAAAAGCATTAAATCAGAGTATTAAATATCGTCGACTCTGCGTAGCAGCGCGCAAAAGTTCGAGAAACAGAGAGACGCATTGAGTGGTGGCACGAGGGGACACGCAGGCCAATCGAGCAGATGGTCACACCCGGGGCCCTTAATTACCGCGGGCCGCCGCGATTCCAGTAATTATTCCGCTCAATGTGTTAAAAGGGAAATCGAACAGGCAGTAAGAAACATCAATGCTATCTCGGCGAACGGCTACCGAAAAAGCCTTTCGATGACGCTGAGAACATGTCCCGAGTGATATCGGGGCCCCGGCGGTGATCGGGGCCCCGATGCAGGATGCCCGATATCTCTGGCGTGTAGAGCGTGGAGAGGAGAAAAAAAAGTGCCCGCCCAGCTAAAGCGAGAGGGAAAGACGAAAGTGACGGGGCAGCCGTGCCCTGCTGCCGGTGCCCGGCTGCGAAGCGGCCGATCGCAGGAAGAGGAAGAAAAGACGAAGGAGGAAAATAACGAGAGAAATAAGAGGAGGGCGGGAGGGTGCCGAGGCGGGAGCTCGTCGAACGAGCTACGAGAGAAGCCGGCGTAAAGGCTCCTCGCATAATACGAGTAGCCGCCAAGTATGTATGCATGTGTGGCGAATTCCCCCCCCCCCCTCCCCCTCCCCCTCCTCCTTTCCTGCGATAAGCAGCCACTCCCGATAGCATCTTACAAGCTGCCCGGTTAATTATATATTAATACCTTTGCGTGCAATCCCTGGCTGCGTATGCCCGGCATTAAGCGGCCGAGCAACCCCCGGAGGGGTTGTACCAGCTTCGTAGAAGAGCAACTCTGTTCCTCGCCCGAAAAACAGAGCACCCGCTCATAAGAAATGCGTGTATCGTCGTATGCGTGCTTGAGATTTTCAGGAAGCATTTTTTGAAACGCGTTTTTTTACCCATCGATTCTATCCGCAAACAAGATTACGCGGTCGGGCGAGGTCTGTTGCAACAAGTCCAACTTCTTGTGGATATTGTTGACAAAAGCAGACTTTATTAAAATCGCATTATATTCGCCGGGTGTATTGGTTGCTTATGTAAGCTGTGTGTACGGAAACTGTCGATCAAAGAGTCGTACTCAGAGCATATAATCATTTCTCGGCACTTCCGCTAATTTGTCAGTTATTATATGAGAATAAATGTGCATACCGCGTTAATCAAGTAATATTATTTATGATATGGTAGCGTACGCATTTCTCAAAATTTTCAACAAACATCTACCGAGTGTGTGAATAATTAACTGTTGAATTCACTAGAAGAGACAATCCGATAACGAGGGATATAGCTTTGATCGAAGAGTTAAAGACAAGGTCGGGTCGGTTCGAAAACTGCTGGGGATGAGGTGGCTAATCAAAAGGAATTAAGAAAGTACTATGATTTTCTGGGTGTGGAGGAGAAACGATCGGCACGACCTTTGATCAATCGTTACGAGAGCCTCGTTACAAACGCTAATCCCAGAAGGCAGGATCCATCATTTAGCCGAATAACAGATTAGAGATCCCGTGCCTTTTTCAATTCGGAGTTCTCAATCCGCCGGCAAATTATAGGAACACGAGAGGCGCGATGTATATTACGATAGACAGGCCACTGTCGTAGTTATAGGCGTGTGCGCGCGCGCGCGCCGTACTAATTTCCTCGGGCAGGTAATTACGAATCTTCGGCACATTCTTGCCGCAGCTAGAGCCCGCGTATAGGTTGGCCGGCGTGAAAGAGATTCCGCGAAAGATTGGGCCACGCGCTTACGAGACGATTTTAATTAAACACGCGCCCGGCCCCGCAATAATGGAAACAAAGTTAACGGACTCCCCTGCGGATTCGCGTGTGTGTGGAAGCCGCGCCAGCTTTATCGCTCCTCGCCATCGACCTATTGTGTGTGCACATTCGCCGCCTTCCTCCGCGCTCGGCGCGGCACGTTTCTAGCCGATAAACGACAGGGGGGAGGAGAGGACGAGTGAGATTTAGAACGGAATTATTCTCGGTGTCACGATAAGAGAGTGCGAAGAAAGTGCAACTTTAATTCTCGCCAGTCATACTCGCCGGGATTTCCTCACGGAAACCCCGGCAGTCCGACTCTTTATAGATTTAGTTTTCACGCTTTTCAACATTATCGTGTTATCGCGAGAGATTTTGCACTTTCTCGCCGTGTCGAAAGGACTTCTGAACGAAAAAGGTCTCGTTCCTCACTTTGGAAAATCCGGCTGAATTAATATAGGGAATAATTAACCAGGGGTCTTGGCGACATACTGAGTGAAAGGCATCAGTGCACAAAGGCGAATTAAGTTACGAACAAGAGTTCGAACATTAAGTCATAAAAGAAAAGTGCGCGGCTCGCTGGATAGAGTTATGCAACCAACAATGACTATAATACGCGGGCCAAGGAGGGCAGAATTAATGTTTCGCCTGCAATTTATTAAGATTGTATGACCGAAAATTATACACCATGTCCCCCAAATCACCTGGCATACTCGGGAATATTAAGGGGAGCGCGAGAGCAATTTGCCAAAATGGGCAAGCGGAAGATCAATGTTGCCCTTATCAAAACATAAAAGGAGAACATAAATCAATAAAATGTTGGCTCCCACTTAAGCTATACCCGAGAACGAGAACGCACGTATGCGAGTGCGTGTGATGTATCCCGAAACGCGAAATCCCTCCGGGTTTCCTTGTGTGTGGACAGAGGACTCGGGGCAGCTAATTAAAATATTTTTTTATCGATTCCTATCTGTTTGCCGGGCGACGCTATAACGGCGAACGCCAATTAAATTGCCCGAGCGTGGTTAGAGATCTGCCACGATAGGGCAGGTCTCGTTACTCGAATCCACGGAAAATATGTAATTATTGCCGGCATCAATTAACATCTTCACGCTCCACATTTAAACACTCGGCGCGCGCGTCCCCACTTGTTTCAACTCGGCTCTCGTCGAGTGTCATCTTGATTGACTCTTACTGTATGTATTGGACTCGTCGAGTACGAACCCTTTTTATTGCTCAATAATTTAATAATTTGGAATATTGATAAATTAATAGATGTAAAGCGGGCCCTGAACAAATGCACAGCTCATGCAACCCATGTAACTAATTCTCTGATAAGTGGTATAAAGATGAATTGCAACAAAGTAGCGAACATTAATACTGAAACCCCTATCTACATGGGTGATATCGACGAGGAGCCATTGGGTGGCGATACACGCGCAATTAAGTTGATTCTTCAGGAAACACGAGTGATTGCATAGGGGTTCGCGGTGCAGGCCGATGAATGGCGAGCAAAATGCATTGACTGATGATACCTCACAGTATGGAGTGCCCGTATAAACAATGTAAATTACCGCACCTGTACCAGTGCATCATGATAAGTAACTGCGGGAGTGAGCACGCCGTCGATTATCTACATAGTTATAACCTACTCTCGTGAGTAAATATTGAAAGCAGCCACGCACCTCGCTTGTACATACGTTCGCGTGAGTCTCCCCATCGGTGTCTCATTGGGGAGGATTTTTAAAAGATTTTTCGAAAAGCAAATACTCGATTCTCACACCCAGTTATAAATTCTCATCATTTTAATATGATAAGCCGAATAAGCGGTTTGGAGAAAGACCACACCAGTTCTCCCGAGCATTTAAGTCGATTTTCCACAAAATATGATTCGTGTAAAAAGCAATAAATGTTGACATATGCCTGAGCCTCATCGAGCGAGCCGAGAACACGAGGACGAGGCCAATTTTTGAAGACAATCTCATGAATAATCAGTGTCCCGGCGATCCTAACGAATCTGCGCGAGCGCTGCACCGATCGCGGAGCAACGCCGAGAGCGGACGAATTGAGTCATCAGTTGGCCGGCGCGATGTTTGAAGAGCCATTAGCATAATTAATTTCAGTCACGATGAACCGAGTGTGCCCGTGGACCGCGCGCGCGCTCCGGAAATCCGACGTGTTAATTGCCAACGTGAGCCGCTAGGCGCGCGTATATGTGCTCGCACACTCGAGAGAAATATGGGTATTGGCGGGTATCGCGCGGGACGGCGGGACTCTACAGTAAATTGTCGACTTTAATAGTTAACCGCTAAATTACCGCCGCCGTAATTACGTATGTATGTGCAGAAGCAGACTGTCGAGGGACTTTAGAAAGTCGAGAAATCGACGCGCGGCGGCGGCGACGAGAGCCGATCGACGCTTTTTCTACCCGGCACAAGTCACAGGTCTACGTTTCGTATCATTGCCGCGAGAGCGGCGTCGATTATTTTCACCCTCGAATCGGGTAATTACGGTCTAATTGGCATGTATCATTCAATTAGCCCGCCATAGGAGTTACGCTCCAATTTATCCGCACTTTAAATGTATACTTGCAAAAAGGATGACCGCGTACTCATTCTTTCTCTGACTCCTGACGGTGGGAGATATGTGTTTCAAAAAATAGTTACAGCAATATCTGTCTCGCGAGGACGTATTTTAGACCCAATTAAATTAATAACATACTTTACATCAGTTGATCAAAGTGAAAAGCTGTAACGAAATTAATAAATATCTCCAACCTACTAATGAACCATAAAAGTTACTGACTAAAGACAGAAAAAGAAAGAAGAATGAAAAAGTTTGGTATTACGTGCATAAGAGCGTGTGATATCCACTTAGCATTCCAGCGGGCAAAACCGAGTTTCGGATCAGAAAGGAAGGCTGGCTTTCTTCGGTGCGAGGGTATAATTAATAATAGGTGATTTCAAGTTATCAAGACACGTCTACCTCGGCCGACTAGTGTCGGGGATCGCGAGAAACTTTGGATAAAAGCGAGAGAGAAGTTGCGTGTCGGCGGCGGCGGCGGCGGCGGCGTCGGCGTCGGCGACGGCTTCCAGCGCAGCCTGAGCTCACCCACCCTAATTACTAACCACGGGTTGTTACCCCGTAGCGTGTCATTTGCCGGCCAATATCGTATCGCAGTTTGCGTGCGAGCTTGCTGGGTCAGAGAGCGCTTGCCGATTGTTTTAAAGTACCCGAGCGGATTTAGATCTCGCGCGATCGCCGCCGCCCGCACCCGCTCACCCAAATTACGCCCCGCGAGCTATGCACTTCTTCCCACTCGCTGCTCAACTTGTAAAGCGACCGAGGTTTGACCATGTTCGTTAAGCAGCTTGCGTGGAATGTGCGAGGAGAGCTTGCTGCTTTGCAGATAATTAAGTATATCGCGACTGTTTTACTTTACAAGCTCAAAGTCAAAGTTGATCCACTTTTCTAGGATATTACTATTTCTTGCATTTTGATATACGATTTTGAACTGGTTGATAAAAATCTGTTTGGATTCAATCGGAATGTCATCCGCCGGTGAGTTTTCGAAGAGGCCAACTGGAATGGAGAGCGCGATGATTAATGCAAGTTTGCCGCCGACGAAACTAGGTTTGACTCGAATCGATTCAAAAAGCTCGATAAATCCCGATGTTTATGGGTAGCCCGCGGCTGTCGCTGGGTAAGCGGCCTTTTGCGCGAGGGCCGCGCGCCTCAATTTATTAAGTATCAAGTCGGCAGCCGACGAAATGAATGACAAAATAATGTGGCAAAAGGAAGGCGAGCCGCGCTTAAGGCGGCGAGCAACGGTTCTCGATACCTGATTATCCCACTTATTAAAATACTTTTGCGGATAAAGGCGAGTAATCGCTAAGATATTACTCGAGGCCCCTCCGCCAAATCTTCTTTAACAGTCCCACCTGCGCGTCTACTTAAAACTACCTTGCGCCGAGAAAGTTCGAGGGAAAAAATATCTCCTGTCGCGGATCTCCTGTTAAGCGCGTGCACCGTACACTTCGCTTCGATATCGTGTTCGCCAAGTTATTAAAAAAGTCGTTGATATCGAAAGAGAGTTCCGTTTCCTCCAACGTGAGTCAATCTTCTTCTTCCACACTGGCCTGAATATCGAAGTTCCGTCAGGATGGAATTGTTTGCGCCATTTAATTAATTCGGCATCGAAAGCTCCGCGTGTGCACCCGAACCTCTCCGCGCTTCTCTTCCGAGAGCCGTGCGACTTATCGAAATGTTTTCGTGTACGCGGCGGCGAAAGACTTGCGGCGATATTAGCGAAAACTTTTTTTCGCGACAAGAGGTCAATGTCGAAAGTAAGATATCTCTCGCGTCCAGTGTGTGCATCGTCCTTGCTCTACAATATTACTGGCAAATAAGTGATCCGATCTCGCCTCTTAGTCATTATTCGTCATTATTATAGTCGCTATCACATATTATTGCTAACAAGTCCGCACATCGCTCGGCGATGTTATCGGATTAAGCAGAAACTAAACGTGGAAAATATTAGTAATCGCACCGCCAGGACAACACCGCTTCACGCGACCAAGCCGCCGAGTGTGTTCCCAGAAAAGAAAGGACCGTAATAATTTACACTGGCAACGCGCGACTGTCCGTACATCGTTGTAACCGGGCGCTCGCAACCTGCGCACAAAACGCGCGCATTTCCACCTACAAATTGGGTAGACGATGATCTATGATGGAGACGATTCTCCTGTGTCTACCTACAGGGCTTTTCCTATGGAAAAAGTCGGCCGAAAGAATCAAGGATCTCGCCGCAGTTCCCGAGTAAAATCGCGGCGATCGCCGTTCGCAATCTAATCTGTCCGGAGAGGAACGCGTCAACCGGAATAAACTGACATTTGGAGCGCGGATGCGGGACATTTCATCATCATCGCGGCCAACACGGAAAGAGCAATGACGAGAGAATTTCAGAGGGAAAAACGAGATTCTTGCGCAATATCGATCGTTCCAGTGGTAACGGAAGCTCCGAGAAACCCGCTGGAGAAGCGACGTAAACGCGCATCCTCTTTCAATAAAACGGCAGCGATGATATTTTTATTAGCTCGGACGGTACAATCAAGCCTGGTCGTTTCAAGGCGAGATTAATAGGAGATTTACGACGGGAGCGCGGCTAGAGATTGAGGTCATGATTGCATCGTAAAGTCATGACAATTATCCGGAATGGGCGGGAAACAACTGCACTGATTAGAGACAATCGTAAAAGGATGCCTTGCGATACAAGGACCCTGTGCCTGGATCTCGGGAATTGAGCTGCAAATTGAAACACCTCGCGGGAGAAATCTAGCGCACTACTCATGTAACACCAAAATCATAGATTATCAATCTTATGTTATACTATCCATTTATCTTCAGTATAAGAATATTAATCTGCAGAATACACTGAAAAGAAATGGATAAAAAGAATTGTATATCGCAAGTGACTATTGAACACCACTTTTCTAAAGAATTTCTTTAAACTTGCACATAATAATCATTGCAAGGACTTGAAACTACTGACCAAATTTTATTACATTTGACCACAACAATATTATGTAATATATTCTTTGATACTTTTTTCAATTACTGACAGGTTTTGGCACGCGTATAAAAGTTGTCAATTTCAAAGTCGATTATCGTGGAAACGGTGCGGTGAAATGAATCAATAAATTTTGGTCAGTAATCGCAAGAGCGTGTAAAGATTAATATGCAAAAGTTTAAAGAAAAGAGGTTTTCTTTAGCA
Source organism: Crossocerus cetratus (assembly GCA_963675795.1). Taxonomy (NCBI): domain Eukaryota; kingdom Metazoa; phylum Arthropoda; class Insecta; order Hymenoptera; family Crabronidae; genus Crossocerus; species Crossocerus cetratus. The sequence goes on along the minus strand of OY776664.1, from coordinate 4,525,818 downwards.
ACTGCTTTAATAATTCGGCGGAATAAAAGTGTCTGTTAAGCACAACCTAAATTACGGCCTACCTCGTGGCCGCCAGAAATATATCCCGCGTGTGTCTCGTACCAGCAATTAAGATTTATTGCTTTCCTTCTTCGGCGAGTTCTGCTCGAATAAATCTGTAGATTTCTCGCAAATTACCCGGCAGCCACCTTTCAATCTTATTAATAATAATTACGGTATCCGAGCGCACTCTCTCTCCCCCACCCGCCCAGCCTGCTCCTTCTGAGCTATCGCGCGCGCGCGGTACTGCCTTCTGCCCGGCTCCCTTGACTCGCAACTCGGTTGAAAAGTTTCTCCCGTGCCAGCACGCACTGACAGCAAAATGTATCTCGGAGCTTCGTGTATCAATGGAATTATGGAAGCAGCTCGCAATCCTGGAAGCACTTAAACGCCACTCCGCGCCGCGATTCCCAAGAACTCGCACTTTTACTCGCCAAATTGTCGAACCACCGCGCCACTTGCCAAGCTAGAAACGCCAGCGGCCAACCAGAGGAATCAATCTCCGAAGAATTTGACAAAGTCCGAAGTGCGAGCTTCCACCTTGATCGTTGGAACTTTAATACCAAGATATGGGCGGACGGGGCATTTTTTCGCGACTCCTTTTCCCCGGGACCTTGAACTTTGCGGCGACGGTAGAGAAAGAAGCGGCGAGCAGCGTGTCCGGCGACCGGTTCGATTCGTCGATAAATTTGCGGCCATCAAAATTTAATAAGTAATTACACGTATAGCCGGCGCGCCGAGGGTGGGACACTTCGTCCACTTACAGGCCGATTTGGACGGGCGACTTGATAAACGATTGCCGATTCCAGCTTGCCTAGACTAACACGCGCGCACACTCCTTCCCGAGCTCGTACGTAAGCGCGTCGATATGTGCCGAGGAGAGGCCGTGATAAATGCGCCGCTATTAAATTGCACGCCACCGCCACGCAATTATGCTGCCGCGCGCAAAATTATGATATAAACCCCCGGCCCGAGCAACGCCAACTTCCCCGCCGCTAGGGGGAGAAAAACTCGCAACACTTGTCTCGTTGACACGTATACACCTCCGCGCTCTCCTGCCGCCGCGCCGGCCAAATAAACCACCGCGACACTTCTCTCTAGCTGCGAGGAGACCAACGAATTTCCACGACGCGCCCTTTACAACTGAGCACGCGGCATTCGCTGAGCTTGCTGGCGAGGGTAAACGAAGCTGGAGGAGTAGGCACCGCCCTATAATTCGAAGGGTTTACCTTGCTGGTAAATGGTGGGGATGCTTTTGCTATTTTATATAAACCAACTACATATTCTTAAAACCCCAGACAATAGCTATACTATGCGAATTTTCAATGAATGAAACTATGATGATTCGAAATAAATTCCAATTATATCTCAAACTCCCACTTTTGGGATAATTGCAGTTCTCCACTCTGAAATGTTGCTTGTTGCAATTTTACTAAACGTTTGTGTTTTATCATCCCGAAATTTAAACAAATGTAATTCACACTGGCGTGTCTTTACGAATCATGTAGTACATAAGAGTACTACTGGAGAATGTGTTACGGAGAACAAAGTAATGATTTTTCGAGATAATTGCGATCACTTCGGTTCGATTCCGGGCCGCCAATTGTCGGAGAACCGCCGGTTTCTCCTGAAAGGTATTTCCTCACGCGTGGAGGCTGCTTCTCTCCCCTCCGTTTCTCTCCTTCTCCGTCGGTGCATACGGAGAATAATTTACTGTTATTTCGTACTCGGCTCGCTTTGGGATACTCGTTACACCGGCGGGATTATAGAAAATTAGTGGAAACGCGTAAATTGAGATGTAGGCTTCTGCCTGAAATGGAAAGTCCCGCGAATGTCGATCAAGCGTATTTCAATTGGCGGGTACTGTGCAGCCCTCAAATTACAACTCTCGAATTACCAGATTTTTAAGGGAGTTTCGTGCAGGCAGACACACCGTGTGCGCGAGAGAGCGCTTTTAAGATGTTCACGCACGAAACACCTGCGCGGAGAAAAAATGTCTAGCGACGTCATATTATAGTTCTCGATAAAGTCGTTCGGTTTGAATACTATCAGCCGTGTATCTCAGACGGCGGCGAACGATCTCACGGAACCAGTTTACATGCACTTTGCGACTAATAGTAGCAGCGAAATACATATATCTCGCCTCGAAAATTGACGCCGACGCACCCGCGCAAAAAATCCCACTATACCGTGCGTTGACATTCCGCTCCAAGGCATATTCGCGGTAAGTAATGGTGCTCCGAAAAAAGTGCGCCCCTCAGCTTTAAGGACACTTGGACAACGATTTTTTAACGCGTCGCGCGCTATAAACGCTCGCGCGGTAAACAAGCGGCAACAATTTTACGACGGACTTGTGCAAAATAGCGAGCGCAAACGCGCCTATCAAAGTCCGAGGAATAAAAATAAGAATAACGCCAATAAAAGCAGGAGCAAAGCGGCAATCGCGCTCGCCGAAATAAACTGCTTTACGGCGGAGCGCGTACCGCGGGGCGTCGCAGGTGCGAACCCAGTCACGAAATGTCAGTGTTGATTTTCGATGATTTCGCCAAGAAACCGGTTTCACCGAAAGCCAACAATCCCTTCCGTCGGCCGTGCCGTAGTACGCAGGGAGAGAAACTCCTGATACAGAAGAAGCCGTACGAATGATTCACCGTTTTCACCCAAAATTGCCACTATTTGTCAGTGTTGGATCGATTCCGTCGATCAATCGATCGAATCGATTCCATCGATCGAATTGATTCCATCGATCAATCGATTCATTCGATTCAATCGATTCAATCGTCATAGGATCGATTCAATTTTCCAAAAATCCGACTAATATAATAAAACCGCGGTGTTATATGCATGTATGTATGGAAAGAAAGAGGGAATGGTCGCGCGGAGCAGATGCATTCCGGGCGCAAGAAGATCGTCGATGGACCCGAAAGCTGTGTATGTAGTAGAAGAAGCGGCGCGGCGAGAGGCACAGGCTAGAAGGAAAAGAAGCGAGAGAGAGAGGAGAGGAGGAACGTAGGCCGGGAAGAAAGAAAGGACTTTTGAAAAGGGACTAACGACCGGCAGTTAACGGCGGCTCTGAAATTGCTGGTTGCCCGGCGCATCTTCCACGGCCGGCCTCGCCGAGAATTATTAAACTGTAGTTTAGTTTAAATTAAGTTATTACCCGGAGAGCCCCCCTCTGCCTTCTTTCTCCCTTTTCTACACGACTGTGACCCCACCGATCTCTCCCCCAGCTCTTCCTCTATCCTCAACCTCCCCCCAACACCCTCGTATCCTGGGAGCCTAGCTTTTCTAGCTTCTATCCTGCCCCTGTGATCGAGAGCTCATGCCTCGGCCTCTGCCTCAGCCTCTACTGCTACCGGGCCGCTAAAATCCTCTTCAACTTTTCCTTTCTCTTTAATCATTTGCAGAATTTATGCTTATTTAGATGTATTACAATTTTAAGAAGGAGAATGCAATGTTCTCGCCTCTCTGCTGCACATAAACGGCCAAGTATTCTAAATAAATTGGAACTCTCGTTAGCGTTACGGAAAGGCGGATAATTTTTTAAACGAGTATATCTATCGCTCCTAATTAAATCGGCTTGTTCCTCGATCCTCCGACATCGATAGAGACACTTCGCCCCGTGTACCGCGCCCGATTTTTTCCCTGGGGGGAGCGCAGCTGTTTTTTGGAAGCTTGTCGAGATAGCGTATCCCCCGGGAACGGGGAGAGCCGAGCGGCCCATAAATTTTTAATCCAGAAATATTTAAATTAGCCGGATAATTGGTGGATATCGGGGTTCGCGTATCGAATTTCCAATGGGTTTCCATGGGGCCGCGCGCTCTGAGCGTCGCCGCTCGAGAAAAAAGCGCCGTGGCAGAGGCCGATGCGCCGCGTAGAAAGAGGGATGTATAGAGGCGCATCCAAACGACTTGGAGTTTCTTTGGGAAGAAGAAGGGCGCGCTCTCGCGATATATCCTGGCATCCTGTCATTATTTTACGATTAGACCAAATGACCGGACATTAGGCGCCTTGACAAAAAACATCGGCCGATCCGCCGGTTCCAGCGAGTCCTAGAACTTAATTGGCCGCGTAGCATCGACGAGAGTCTAGTCTTTCGATATCTAAGGGATTCCCTCTAGATTGCTTTCAATGATGGTCAAATGATTCGAAGTTAATAACAAAGCACTGGGTATCCGAGCAACTGTTCGGATAATAAGTGAAAGACTAGCAGAGTCAACTGACCCGCGTGATACGTGGAAGAAGTCGAGTATTAAAAACGAAAAATAAAGAAAAGAAAAGAACTGGCATTCGGAATGGAACTATAAAAAGATAGGATCCAACACGAAAGGCGAGAGGGATCCTTACGCCGCCGACGGCTGCAGGCGAATACCAGCTCGGGCATCGAATGTTATACATTTGACGCTTCGACCGCAACCGAAAAAAAGTTTAACGATCGTGTAAAGAGTGCACGATCGGTAATTATGTTAATGGGGAGTTTGACGCGCGCGATTCACTGTGCACGTACCACTAGCCGACGAATGGCCAAGAGTTACGAGGCCTCTCTATATTTCCACTATTACACTTCTAGCTCTATTACGGCTAATTAGGGGACAGCGCGCACACACAAACTGACAACTACGGGAGTTTACAGTCCTTCGAAGCGCATGTCACGAAGTGAATAAAGATATCGGCGTTCGCAATCGTAAAAGGCGAATTCCACGCGAGGATATAGTCCACCGGTAAGTTAAGACTGTCAGGCTCTATCTAAAATAGAGCAGTAAACGGCCGCCGCAAGACCAAACTACAAAGATCGCGGACAATCGCGGGTTGGCCCGACGAGTAGCTGCGGCTTTAATGAGGCTACCGGATAATTAAATGTGCCAGGAGAGAGAGAGAGTGAGAGATGTGTGAGGCGTGCGTGTGTGAAGAACAGAGGAGATATTTCCGGCGACGGTAAAATGCGCGCGCGTCCCAAGGATAACAAAAATAATTTACGATATTTTGCATGTGTCCTCCTCTCTCTCCCTCTCTCGGTCTCACTCACTCCTCGCATCTGTGTATCCTGCAGACAGGGAGTATTTGCATGAAGGGAATTAAGACTCTCGTCCTTCTCTCTCTGGCGCGCGGCGACCGTATGCTCGCGGCTCTAAAGATAAAAGCGGAAGTGTACGGTTGTTAAGCATACAACCGGCTGACATAAAATTCTTAATTAATAAATAGAATTTAGCCGGGCGCGCGCGCGCGGCGGCCGTTTTATCCTGCAAAGATAATAGATAATAGAGAGGCCGCTTTGAGTAACCGGCGCGTCGGCTAATGTGTCGGGAGTGTGCGGTGTGTGTACGTCGAATTCATTAGCCGGCGAATTAGAATTTACGGGCCGATCGCGTCACTGATACTTGGCGCCGGCAATCAACGCGATTTTCCGAAAATTAGGCGTAAAATCAACCTGCTCACGCTTCGCAGTCATGGTTGAGATCGCCAATCTTGCACCGGGCGTATTAGATATTATTGATGGCCTGAATAAATCAGGATTCGTGAAATCTCCCGGCAAGAGCATTCGTAATTTAGGACTTGTAATGACGCCGCTGTTCTTCGCTACTAAGTTGCTGTATCGAATTTCAATGTAGCAAGGATCAACAAATGGACGAAGACATAATGCTCGCGTCCCATTAAATACTCGAATCGACACAACATCCGGAAATAAACTTATTTCAGACAGTTAGACGCAGAAGGGAACGGAATGTTCCATCAGCAAAAATATTCAGCGTTTGCAATTCCGTACTGGCGGTCGCTCGCAAGCGATTATACACTGACTCTCATGCAACTCGTCGTCTGCTCTTAAAATATTACTGAATTTCGAAACACGCGATATCCCAAATTCTTCGCCGAGAGATTCACGATCCCTTAATTAAAATCTTACTACTAGATTATCAGCGTGTGCAGTAATCAGTGATGATGTCATATGTATATTGCAAACTTGAGAGTAACTTTTCAGTGTCAACTAATAGTTATGATTAGATACAGAGGGGAATGGAATTTCCCTCGGCCATAGTCGTCATTAACTCAATTGGCGGTTTCGAGGTTGCCTTTCTTCCTGCATATTACTCCTGTGTTATCACTTTTGGCGTGGTATTTCGTATCAACTCGTCAAATTTCTATTATTTTTCGTACCAAATCGTCGAAATTCGATAAGTTGGTGCCAAATATTGTTCAACTTATGTTATTTGGTATCAATTTGTCTAATTTCGATTACCTGGTACAAACTTATCCGATTTCTATTATTTAGAGGCGACGGCTATTGAGTTACCGAAGACAAGAGGAGAAATGAAGAATATGCAACTCTGAGCATCCGTCGCATATCGGGCGCGTCTGCTAATCACAATAGCGCGGGATGAAAATGAGCGGGCGCAAGATCGTATTGCGTGAGAGGGCGCGGGAGGCGAGCGCTATTCTCACGTGACTCATCAAGGAGTAGCATTAATTAGAACGATAAAACTCGACTGGCCTCACCCGACCGCGGCTCGCGAGCGCGCGCGCGCGCGTGTAACAATGCGATCGTAAACGATCGACGATTAACAAAGTTAAATTACAGTTCCGCCTAATTAATTGTCTAGCAGAGAGATCCAACGCTCACCCGGCTTCTCTTTGCCTCTTTCTCTCGCGTTGCTCATAATCCGCGTCGATTACGCCCGGCCCTATTAACACTCCGATCGCGCTATGCCATACTTATATTGTGCCGACGAGTCGGACGCGCAGCGGATCGAGCCTCGTCCCAACGCCAAGTCGAGAAACTGTCAGCACAATCATTACCAGGTGATTGCTAAACCTGCTGGACGTCCTCTTCCAATTAATGGAAGACTGGCACTTGCTGTGCGAGGCGAGCTTTGAATGGCGCGGAGTAAGACGTTCCACTAAAATCTCGAGGAAACGACTTTCTTCCGTGGAAGCCGATTAATAAATTACCGACTCTATTTTCAGAAAGAAACTCGGTACTGTTACACAAATGGGTTGCGCGCGGTGCAGTCTCTCTAAAGGCGAGAATACCTCCGCGTACACCTTGTCGGGCGAATTATGGCTCCTTTATCGCCGAGTGCTTTAGCACTGGGCTTTAGAAGGACAAAGCTGGTAATTTCTAGGGGACTTTTCTCGCACGCTCCGGAGCTTCTCCCCGAGAACATCTCAGTTGCAAAACATTTAGTTTAACTGCAGGCTTCACGAGACTTGGCAGAACTCGCTTCTAATGGGAAAGCAGCGCTTTTGATTACTGAACAAGTGAGATTAAACATACGATAATCTGTGTAATTTTCGCGGGTGAATTGATAGACATTAGAGCGCGATTTGTACCTTTTTCCAGTAATGCATGGAGACTCCTCGACTGCCTTTTGAATAAAACATTGGAGCGAGTATGTAGACCGCGCGCGCGGCCGCATTTGCACCCTTTGAAGTGCCGGGCGATTATTGGCCTGATTTTCTTCGATTCCCCCCGGGTGCGGATACACGCATGTAATCGGAAAGTTAAGGGAGAGCCGAATAAAGCGGAGCTCCCCCGGCGGGCGTAAACAAGCGTTAGGGGCATGAATGGGATCACGTAAAAAACAGATTCTCGCCCCGATCTCGTGCAGGAAGCCTGATTTCTGTCCGTCAGCGGTATAAGGAAGGGTGGAAAAAAGGGGAAGGGCGTAGAGCGCGAGTGGGGCCTAGCCCTATAAGCGATCCCAGGGGCTCGTCAACAACGATCTTATGATTGACCGCGTTACCCGGCTCCCCGTAGACCATTTTCCAAAGGTATCCTGAAAATGTGCCTCTCAAGCGCTGCGCCAGCGATATACCAAGACAATCATACCCAGAGTCCTCTAATACATCCGAAATGGAGAGGCTCGCATGCCCGGGTCGGCTCCTCCGGGCTATATCATCTTAGCCACATCTATTACAATGATTTTACGACTCTCGCTTAAGTGGCACTTTTGCGCGGGCATCAGCGTACATCATTAGATCGGTTCAATTGCATATGTGCGGCTTATTTCCGAGGCGGCTCGCTATAAACCCGCAACGCTAATAATAGCATCGCGCGAAATGCATCGCCAGTTTGAGGGAGCTGATTCGCGAGAGGAGCAAGACTTTCTACGAGTGACGCGGGCAGAGTATAAGTGGACGACTGGGTTCGATCGTCCTCCCAGCGGCTTGATAAACTAGCTCGATAACTAATTGCAAGAGCGGCGGAGGCCGAGTGTCTGCCGGGCTGTAATTATATCTAGCTGCCCCGTAGTTGAATATCTCAAGGTGTCCTCCCTCCCTACCCCTCCCCCCCCTCCCCCCTGCCCCTCGCCCTCTCTCTGTCTTTCATTCTCGCTCACCTTTCTTCTCATCATCCTCGTCGGCGTGCTCGATGGAATGATGAAGATGATGGGCCGCCGGATGGTGGCTGGGTATGGCGGGGACGAGGGGGTGATTGCCCAAGGCGGGAAGCGGAGGATGAGGATGATGCTGGCTGAGGAATCTGACGGCGGCGGCGGCCTGATGCTGGGCCTGCATCGTCTGCTGGACCTGGCTCTGGATGTGGCCGAACATCGGGTGATGCGGCGCCCATCCCGGGATATTAAAGGTAAAGCCCGGTGTCGCCCTCTGGAAAAACCTCGCGGGTGTCAGCAGCGAGCCGCCCGAGCCGGCGGAACTGCCACCAGGAGGCAGTGGAAAGGAGAGACCACCTCCTGGCTCCAGGACCATGTTTGGTACCAATGCGATGACTAATCGGCTCTCCTCCGGAGAGACCTCACTTCCTTTGCATTTATCGCACCCACTGCCACCCTCCTCCGCCCGCCTCCTCCACCTCCTCCCTTGCCACTAATCTTCCGGCGACATTAATGCGCGCGCCCGATGAGATCGATTGCCCTTTTCACCGGATTTCAGTCTCTCGGGTCCTCGACTCACTCGATGGGACTAGCGATTCGCTCGGGTTCTCTTCGCTTGCTTCTTCTAGTCACGTTAGCAGGCTGATCTTCTCACATGTTTCGGTGCTCGGCTCGCTCGCCAGTCTCCCACGGCGATTTCGATGCTCATTCGAGGAAGCAGACGACGATGACTCTCATACTGACTTGAGTAGCATGCTGCTGGTCGTGTTGAAAGAGAGGCGAGTGATTCGGACTCACGGCGCGGGCTGGAGTCTCCTGCAGTCCTCGGCCGTCGGAAGGTGCGCTCGATCCTTCCTCACCAATCTCACTGCTCTTCGGCTCTCTAGCGCCTTCCACGTGCCTCTCTCTCTCGTCTGTTACACGTCTACACGAGGGTGCTTTCTTCTGGGATGACTCGACAATCGAACGAGAGCTTTCACTATGATCCACAGTCTCTGACAGTCTTTTAATCAGCCAGGATTCGGACTCGGCTGCGCGATCTTTCACTTTTCACGCAGAGCAGAGGACCGAACTAGAACTTTCCTCTTGGCCTGTCGATCTTCTTCCGCGTCTCAATGTTCATCTCGCGAAGTGTCAATCCCGGGGCTGTGACTTTTCACTCGGCGACGCGATTATGTCCCTGGCGAGTGAGAGCTAGTGCACCGGATCAGAGTGAACGCAGCACACAAAGTCCACTCTCGCGTTGGTCGTGGTGAGAGGAAGCGCCGTGGGCGAGTGAAAACACCGGTCCCTTGACACTGTCGGAGTCACGGCACTGGCAAAACTCTCGAGATCCCTTCGGGATGCTGCGGCGGACACGGGCCAGTCGGGCCAGTCGACGAAAACACTGATCAGCTGAGTGAGGGTCTCTTGTCCTGGGTGGAGAGAGCGGTGGTCTCGCGATGGCAAACGGATTCCAAGGATTCCTTGCTGGTAAGGACCTGTTAGTGTAAGGACCCACTACGGCACGAGTCAACGGCACAGCACTATCTGCCTGGAGAACAGTTAACGGCTCCCCTCTGCTCCACGGGATTCAAACTGGTTTCGGTTTCCACCCAGCGGTGCTCCGATTGGCCGGGCCGCCGGCTCACGCACTGGCGACGTTCTATCGGCGGCCAATCGCCGCCGGCGGATTAGGCGCGCGGCTCCGCCTACCGGCGGTTTTTTTATCCCGGAATTGAATCGGCCAGCCCCCCCCACCACGAGGGCCGCTCGGGCGCCGCTGGTGGGGCGAATCAATTGGTGGCTGGCCTGAAACAGGCCGCAAGATGGCTCCTCCCGAGCCGCAACCCTTAGGAAAGCCACCCCTGCTCTGCTCCGTGGAGCCCGCCACCGCCGACCTTACCCTTTAATTCGATCCGCCAAATGCCCTCCTACCACCCCCCCCCCCCCCCTTCCCACTCGACGACAGTGAATCTCGACTAGCCGACGAAATATTAACCCTCCATCTCCGAAACGAGCGCTTCAACCCAATCCCGCACAAAATAATCCTTGCTTCCTTCCTTTGTCCTCTCGCTCTCTGCCGTCGCGTCGCCAACTCTTTACCGCCTCCCACCTCTCCCTCCTCATCAACTCTTACCATTTTCCCGCTGCCCTTTCTATTAGTGCCTCGAGAGCGCGCGATTGCTTCGAAATTCTTCAACCTGCGCCAGGTTTTCATTTCTATTTAAAATCCACGGCGCTGTAAAAAAACTCTATTTTTTTTTCAATAATACTAAACTTAATGATACTAGTTTGAGTATAAGAGTATGTGCGTCTAATGAGTTGGTAGTTTACTCTCCAAAGAACAATCTCACAATCTGTCTTTTCCAGAAGAACTGTGATATAAAAGGAATTTCCGAGGGAGGTGGACGGTGGTCCCCGGTTAATCCGACACGAGAGATTCCCAGTCAGTTAGAGTGACTTTAAGCATCCAGGAGCGGGAGAGCAGCCAAATAATGTCACGAGGAGAGTTTTATCCTTGGACGCGAGTGCCGGGGGATCCTTTCCCCGGACGGTCGAGGGGGGGGGGGTGGGGGGGGGGGGGGGGGGGGCATTTCCCCCGTCTTGGCGATGGTTCTCGGGCGATTGTCGCGCCGCCAGTGGCTACTATCCTCACCGTGGGCGTAGTTTCGACCCCTCCTCAGGCGGCGGGTACCCGAGGGCGCGATCCTCTTTTAATAAGAGGAGCTCAGAGCTCGGAGGCGTTAAGTAATTACATCTATTCTCTTCTGGGGAGGAAATTACCTGCGCCTCGGGCTGGGAAAAATTAGGAAATTAAAATTAACCCCCACCACCTTCCTATCCCCCACTCTCCTCGCCGCTGGATTTCTCTCCATCCTTTCTCCCCGCGTCCTCTTCTCTCACCATCATTCTCTCTCCCTCTCTCTCTCGCTCGTTGGCCCTCTCGATTTCTCTCTTTTTCCTCCGGGCTCCCCGCGCGCTCTCTCCCCGGTGGCGCTTGTGCACCCGCTTGGAACACTTCGTTCTCGAATTTAGGAGAGAAGCCGGCGGCCATTACCGCTTACATAATCTTTTTACAGTAGCGCCGGCACCTTGTTAGACCTAGTTATTTACCAGTCGCCGCCGAGCGCGCCCGGCCCGCTTACTGTCTCTACCCCTTTTATCTATTCCCCAGGACGCGGCGGGAACGCTTTCCGGATAGTGAGCTCGGTATTAGATTCCCCCGAGTTACCGAGTACCTACTTAACTTCCGTTTAACCTTAACGCTCTTGTTTACGAGGGCGCGAGCGGGAATTGATTGAATTCGCAAAGTTTCGTGGGACGCGCGCTCGCCCCGGATTATTTAGTGCTGCGGCTCTCGCGATTTCTCTCATTAATTCCATCATAAGCGGCGCGCACTCGGCTCGCGCGTCGTTTGACGCCGGACTGCCGCGGTGAGAGCCGATCTCTCCACCCCAGAGAGACATACCCATTTAATTCGAGCGCATAATAATAGCCAGCTTTCTATTACCGGCCGCAAATGCGCGGCGAGCGATGCGCCGGCCATGAGCGGGCATCACCGACGACTGATTGTTTCCCGTGATTGGTTGTTTCGGAAGAAAGACTTGGGGCCAAATGTAAAACTGTACATAGACTCGTGTACACATTGGTCGAGTTAGTCGAACTTAAATCACTTGGAGAAGTACGAGTTTTGCTTGATGATTGAAGGTGCAAGTAGAAAGGTTTGTTCAAAGCTACGTTAATGACAAGTTAATATTGGATGAATGGTTGCTTCGGAGTAACTTGATTCATAACTGCTTGAATTCAACTAAGTTGAATAAGAGCAAGATTAGTCCTCGCCATCATATGTATTTGCTAGCAACTCGTCGAACTTATATTATTTTTGGTACCAAATCATATAAGTTCGATAAGCTCCTCTCGATTCCTCCTCCTTATCATTTTCAGAGTAGAATCAGAAAAATGACCTCGAAACCGTCTATTGAGTTAGCGGCGCCTAGTACAGCAGAAGATCGACGGGGAGTTTCGAAAATGTAGTTGCTGCCTCGACTTGGCACGGACGCCCCCCCCCCCCCCCCCACCCGCGCCAACTCGAGGGAGCAGAGGACACTGCGCCCCCGGGGGAAGAACTTATTCATAAGATTATTTCCCATTTTCGTCATGACGCCCGTGTATCGTTATTTAAGTTTTATATTAAAGCACGGCCCGCACAGCCCGGCGGCCTCTTGATCTATGGCCGGTGCGTGTCTTGCTTCCTTCACCAGACTCGCCTAAACGTGAGATATCGTGGCCGATCAATTTTTCATAACTCCCCGCCGCCAGCCTCTCCCGCACCTCCGACTCATCCCCCGAATTTTTCTTCCTTGGCGAAAATTCGCATTGCTCGCGGCCCGAGAGAGCGGCGCCCGGAATTTCTCTTCGTTAACGCGATCGCGACTCGCGCGCGCGAGCGCTATGGAAGTATTCTTTTTCTCACGGATAATATATTTCGATTCTATATTAAAAGGGTGTGCTACATTAGACAGTGAATCTTTATTTGTAAGGTTGTTTTGAGCTTTGGGTATTCCGGCGCGCGGCGGAACCAAAATAAATGTAGTGGTCGTCCTTTTGTGCGCTTGGCTTGCTTGTTCTGATCTTAAGTGCGACAATTTAGACACATGGTTTTGCCCCGAGATGATGTGTCTTGGATGTCTTTGCGGTTCGTCGTTAAATTGTACGGATAAATCAAGACGGCCAAGTATACAGAAGAGAAAGAGGGTGAATGGGAATCTATGTAACTTAAAGCGTGATTTTTCCTATCTAATACTCCGGCGGAAGCACTTGCGCATTACACAATTTCTCGCGAGCGTCGCCGTAAATCTTGCCTTGCTCCCGTAATACCCTGGCGAATACAGTAAACGTCCTTCCATCCATAATAACCCGCCCAGGATACCACCACTATTTCCTGTTTAAAGTAAAACGTCATTTTACCCCGGCAAAATAACTTAATAAACTAATTTATGAATTTACTGACTTTCCAGCCGGCGACTCGGCGAAATAAACAAGCAGCGCACGTCTCGCAGTCCACAGAATACATTCCAATGTACAATTACGTATCCAGTTTATGCTATTTTTAAACGAATCAAAGGAAATTAATATAAATTTTCATCATAATGAATTTCTTCATCATTAATTGCTTCTCCACACGTATATCCAGTGCACTCCATCTCCGAGATTCATGAAACAAAATGAATTCGCCATACATATTCCGCTCGTTCTGAGGCTACTCCCCACGAAGCCGGTGCTCAAGGAACTAATAATTACTTCTATCAGGAAATTAACTGCTCGCCATAAGTCAGAGTTGGCGGCCGGGGCTTAATCAAAGGGAGATCCTCATTCAGCACGTTCGCCGGGGAAACCTATCAAATACAATCACCGAACGAGTCGGCAGCATCATCCCTTTCTTTTCCCATCTTCGCGAGGGAAGAAAGTCGCGCGTTACTTCTCTTCTTCCCGGGTTCCCGGCGGGCGCGCGAACGCTCGACGGCGGAGGTGTTCTCTCACACCCTCGAGTCGATTCGTTGGCGCGCTGCACGAATTGAATCCTGCGCGAAGGAAGGAAGGAAGGAAGGAGAAGGCGGAAGGAGGCTACTGCCGCCACCGCCGCCGCCGCGAGAGGAAAGATGAAGGAGCGGACGAGAGAAGGTTGCCCTGGCAACGACAGAGGGTTTCTCGAGCCGCGGTTGCCCGGGCAACCCTCTCTGAGCCGCGCGATCCCTAAATATGCGCCAGCATCTCACCCTCCGCGAGGAGAGGAGGGTGAGCCGCCGCACCGCGAGCCTCGTCTCCGAGATGTGTGCGAGAAGGAACGAGCGCCAAGTGTACATCTATAGGCGATCGTGTCCTCCACCACCGCACTGGGGAATACGAGCCACTAGGTGGTGGTGGTGGTGGTGGTGGTGATGGTGGGAGGTGTTCACTGGCGGGTTGGTAACAGTTACCGCGGAAGGTGAGGAGACCCAGTTAATTACTAAAGCGTTTTAATCGTCGGCAAAGTTCCGACGGCACTCTCGAGCCCCGCCGCCACCGCCGCCGACGCCAAAAGCCTTCCCGAGAATGTGCGCGCGGCCCCGCTCTCTGCCTCTGTAAATTAGGAACTCGCCGGTTTCCGCCGCACTTGTCCTTTACCCTCCCGGCCCTACAACTTATCCACAAGTCTACGGCTGCGAACCCTTTCAGGAAAGATTCCGACGCTATTTCTTCGCAGACGAAGATTGGGATATGCTACTAATATTGTTGGAAATTGATGATCCTTTGATATTTGAATGATTGGGGTGTGATCGATTTCAAAGTACAAGATTGATTGATTCACGCAAATATACACGGAATTATACAATTAAGGTAGTTGGTTCACTTTTCTTAAGAATTTCTTTAAAGTCGCGCATAATAATCTTTACAAGAGGTCAAATTTTATTAAACTTGACCACAACATTTTGTCATCATATTTTTCCATACTATATTGAACGACCGGCAGGATTTTGGTTCTAAAACTTGCCAATTTCAAACTTGATTATCTCAAAAACGGTGCGATCAAGACGAATACAATTTTTCCAGTACATAGTTGCAATACCGTGTAAAGATTATTATGTGAAACTTTAAAAACAATCTTATGAAAAGTAGCTTTCTTTAC
Organism: Crossocerus cetratus; assembly: GCA_963675795.1. Classification (NCBI taxonomy): domain Eukaryota; kingdom Metazoa; phylum Arthropoda; class Insecta; order Hymenoptera; family Crabronidae; genus Crossocerus; species Crossocerus cetratus. The sequence goes on along the minus strand of OY776664.1, from coordinate 4,510,800 downwards.
CAATTATACCTTTTAAGCCTGTGAATAATGTACAACAGAGAGAATTGATGTTCGAATAATAACGTACTCCCACGAAGACATCGCTGTTCCGCTGAACAAGCGTTTTCGAGTACAGATAACCGCAGACTACACCGAAGGAGCGGTGCTGACGGAATGACTACCTGAGAGACGAAACTGGGGTCCGTTCGCTTCAACTCCAAGGGTTACTGAGCCCGCCCCACCACGACAAAGGTGGACCCATGGGGGGGATTACCTATTTCGCGCCAATTCGAAATTCTTTCTCAAAAATCTAACCCTGACAAAGCCAATATTGCATTATAGCTGCGGTCTATATGTAGTTGCATAATAATGGAGAGATTGGGGAGGTCGTTTTGCTCCTCGTTGTATTATACTCAGGAAAGAAGAAAGCGGAGTGCGATGGTAGCCAGCGATTGGGAGGTTTATTGCCGCGTGGCAAGAGAGCCACGTTGACTAATTAAGTGCGCGGCGAGTTAATTGAGCCGCGTAGGAGGAGGCGAGCCGAAGATACAAGGGAAACGTTAAACTGTGTAAACATCGGGCTAATTACTTCGAGACTTTATCGTGCCCCGGCGCGGCGGATGCCGCCCGCCGGGCTCCTCGCTTACTTCGTGCTCAGCTGCTGGAAAGATCCTCAACTATATATCGGAGACACTAAACTCCCGAGTTATTTCCTACTTTTCCACCTCCCGAGCGCGCAAACTTCGACGCCGCTGTCTTTTTGGTGCCTTTTGGCCGCGGCGGCGGCGACGGCGGCCTCTTCAATAAATCGGCGCTATCGTATTTTGCGTAACGCCGCCGAGCGAGGGGGCGATAACTCGCGATACAAGTAAATTAATTTATTGATAATTTATCACTTTCGCCCAGACTTTTTTCTCTCGTGCGGCCGACGATCGTCTTTGCCTGCGCGCGTATGTCAGACTCGTCTTGATGCCTGTATCTTGCAATTTGGTGGCTTATGCCTGCAATTAGTCAACATGTTAAACACTTTTTCGCCAACGCGGCTAATCTATTTCCGAGTTTCTAGTAGTTCGCTTGTTGAGCGACTTTGTTAATTCAATTGCTAAAAAGACTTCTGTATACAATATTAATTTATTTCTTTCCTCCCATCCACTGTCATTCGCATGTGGTGCCGGCAATGATTGAATGAATGAATACTGATTCCTCTTGCATTAAATTCTAATACTTCATTTTCAAAGAGACTCAGCAGGATACTTACACGAATAACCCGAGAGATACACGAAATGCCCCGTGGTCGCGATAACAATACGAGATGAGATGAGGATGATTCCAATCTAGGGCAGGAAGGACGCACGGCGCAGTCGAGTCGCACTCGAGAGACCGATTTAATTAGCGCGTTTTGAACCCCGCTCTTAACCCCGGCGCTCATCTAATCTCTACCCCGACCTTTTTTCTCGTGGACGCTGCCGATTCCAAGTCGGCGAGGCGGCGAGGCGGCGAGGCAGCCCCGCCACTTTTCCCAATCGGCCGGCAACGATAATGACGCCAGACGTCATTCGACGGCGAGGGCGGAGGGTCGCGAGCAATGCTGCATTGAGAAATTTCAATTGACCGGCTCGATTGGCCGCCCTGGACCCATTGATCGCCGAGTCATCAACAAGGACTTATCGCGCTTACGCAATATTTTACGATCCAGGACTGACTCGCGCGGCGCCGATAAAGATTTCAATTTTCGACCCGCTCGAGCCGACGCGCTGCTACTCCCGCTATTTCCGCTAATCGTCCTCGCGACTGTGCGTGTCAATATTGCTGGAAAAATAGAGCATGTACTTCCATAAACAGCGCCGTTCCACTCAATATCAAGACAACTTTGATTGTAATACGAAAATAAGAATCGAATAAAATGGAATTGTAAATAACACGAACCTCGAGAATAACGAGTTGAAGATCAATTTTGAAATCGAACAACATAACGAGCATGAAATATTGCAAGATTTCAGATGAAAAGGCTCACAATACGAAAGGAAAGCGATTATTCGAGGCGCGTTGATAATAAGAGAAAGAAGTTGGAAAGGCGCGAGAGGTGGAAAGAGGTCTCGAGAAGAAGAAATGCAAAGATGGCTGCGGCCAAATGGTGTGCCGATGTCTCTCCCCTCGCTCCTTCCTCTCTTTCGCGCGGCCTTTTTGCCACTTGCTGCAGCAGAGCGCAGCCACCTCCTTCTTCTTCTTCCCGATCCAGCTGCCTCCTTTCTGGCCTCTCGCCGCTCTCCTCCATTGTTTCAGGGACTGGGGGATGCTGGTCACGCGCCGGCGGTTAGTTCTGATTAGCGACAAGCCAAATGACGTACCACTGCCAGGCCCTCGTGTCTCGAATACCAAAGCGCGCGCGCGCGCTCGCCCTGTACACAAACTGCGCCAGACATCCTCGCCATCTGCCAGCAGTGTTACTCCTTCGCCGAGAGCAACCAAACCCTCCAAACTCCACTAGCACCTCAATACGAATCACCTCTTTAACCAACCTCACCATCACCTTCCGCCCCACTCCCTTTTCGAGCCAACCATCCAAAGTGCCACAACCTCTGACTATCATCAATGCCAAGTTAATTAGAAAGAAGAAACCGAAAAGCAGAGGCAGAATGGTCTTTAATAGAAATTGCAAGCGTAGGTTGCGTTCTCTCCCCGAGAGTTGATCAAAGATTGCGAAGCTATCCAGCTCTTGCTATCCTGCAAACCCCTGGAAACCCGTGGCAGGATTTAACACGTGCTAGAGGGTTCACGGGTAAGTCAGTAAGTAAGTGGGAAGAGATCGGAAGAGGAGGCATTATGAAGAAAAGAACATAGCAGCATCCCCCTAAATCACCCTCAAGATGGCAAGCCGACTTCCTGCCGCTCTCCTCTTCGTTCCTGGAGCTCGAAGCTCTTCTCCCCTCCAGGGCAGCCCCTCTCGAATTCTCACGAATCGCCGGTGCTTATCATGGTGGCGATCTATGGAGTGCACACCTCATGCCGTAACCATTTTCTTGGGGCTTCGAGCTCTCCCCCTCTCTCCCTCCTTCTCTTTGGCGGGAGAGAAGTGGCCGGACACGCACCAACACACTGACACGGCCGCGGCCTGGATAATGTAGTCCCCTCTTGATTTATGGGTTAATAGTTAACCGGCCGTAAATAATGCTAATCACACTCTTATTATACGTTCGGCCGCGGCGTCGCCGCGAATGTTTTGTCCGGTCGCCGCGGAGCGGTTGGATATATCACAATGACCAACCCAGCTCTCTGCCCCTTCTTCTCCACTATACATTCCCAGAGAGCGAGAGAGAGAGAGAGAGAGAGAGCTCGCCGCCATCTGATTGGACCCCCTAGATCACCAACTCTTTTCTCTTAGTGCCGCTAGTGAGCGGATAATGATCGAACATTGATTACCCTGTCCTCCCAGCCCTCGCTTTTAATGTCTTCCTCCGTCGAGATACTGATTCTATAATCTAGATACATATCTCGCGGTAGAGTTATCGTTTACTCTCGATTTTAGGAGCGAACCTTTGTGCCGAGGTGTATTATAAAGTCCGGTATAGAGAGACTGTGAATGTTGGCGTGTGATTAATTTAAGCAGATTCGGATTAAGATAAATCCAGGTATTCTCGGTGATTGAAGGTCTTGCGGAATGCGCATACAGGCTCGTTACAGTTATAACAAGTCAATTCTGCGCTCTGTGTTTGCGAGTAGTCGCGCGGAATTACAGAGAAGACAATCGCTAGAGAATCGGGCTCTGTAACTTTATAGTTCATCTCTGGGATTCGCGCGATTGAGTTTCGGCGAGGAATCGAGCGTTGGCCGGGAAAGGAGAGAGAGAGAAAGAGATTCGTCTCGTCACCGGATGACAATGACCTGGCTGCTGGCCGAAATACAATCCAATCCAGGGCGAATTTCCCGCAGCGAAAAGAGCTCCTCCAATCGAGAGGAGAACGCGCGCTGCTCTCGGCATTTGCCGCGGCAAGCACCGTCGACGGGCAATGGTGTGTTCTGCTGCGGCTTTTTCGAAAGCGATCACGTGGAGGGTGGCGGCTTTCTCCGGAGGAGGTGGGCACGGGAATACACCGGGGATAGGAAGCACGGAGTCAGCAGAGCGGCGAGAACCATTCGCAGGAACACGTTGGGTGAAATAAAATGTATCGGCTATTTTACTTGCCGTATCCCCATTGGCCAACTTGGCCTTCTCCTCTCTCCTCCTCGACAGCTGACTCCACCATACTCGTATTCTTATCGAAACTCTTTCCATGAGAGAAATATGCCCCTATCTCGCAGACACATGAGTTAACGTGATTCGGATAAATCTCCGACCCTTCCCCCTACGCACTCGCGCCAATTTTTTATATTTAATACTTCGTAATCTTTTACTTCGAATTGGAACCCACCCATCGTAAAGGGAGATTTCTGAGCCGCGCCAACTCTTTTATACAATTAAACCTATCACAACTTTCTACCAATCAGACTAATTTCGAGCTTTATTAGTTCTCTGGAACAAATGGAAATATGAAATTAATTGACTTAAGCGATTTACAGTTAATTGTTGCTCATTACAAACATAAGCAGTAAATAGCCCATTCTTGTAAATCGATAAGGACTTACGAGTTCCTCGCGATCTAAAGACGTTTTTTTATGGAAGCTCATCAAAGGTACAGCTGCCCCGACAACTGGGTGCGTCGCGAGTTGAAGGGAGATATTGATATAAAGAGGAGGCAAGGCAAGAGCAGAGTGTGCTTTATAATCAGGGCCCCATTACCTTGGATGGTGGTCAATCTTGGACGTGTACGGTGGCCCGAGTACCGATACACATTTTTCGTCATCACTCTTGCTCCATCTTTTCCTACCATTCCCGCGGTGGCCCTGACGTCATTTTCGCCGAGCACCTGTCGCTCCACTTATAAAGTGTCAAATTATGTTAATCAGGTCGTCAGCGGAGAGCGATGTTCAATGGATTTCGAGAATCCCTCCCAGCTCGATCCTTTCCGAGGCTCATCGCCAGGCACACTCTACTGATGGCTCAGTCCCTCCTCCAATATCGATCACGTGTATTCTTCTCCCGGCCCCGCCGACTCTCTCATTTTTGCGGCAAAGAAAATCTCCGCAAAAGCAACCTATTAAATTTCATCCCCGATCTACTACTCGAGTGCATGATGCAGACTCGCCCGGCCGTAATTTAAATGTAAATGCAAACGTTCGGAAATACATCGCTCGCGCGGACAACGCACTCTATCTCACGGGACTTAACATAATTTCCTACTTTAGCGCCCAACTCCCGCTAATCCTGAGTGCCACTGTACCGGAGAATATTGCGGCGGACAGCCGGCAAATGAGAATGAATCGTTTATTAAGCAATTTCACTATTCGGCAGAATCCGCGGCTCTCGAAACTCCCCCCCGCCCCTAAGAAATCCGAGTGGCTCCAATGATCTCCGGGGCCGCGGGAGAGGACCGATAGGGACGGAGCTCGCTCGCAGATGCTCCCATTTTGCATTAACAAATTTCAGGCCGACCACCGAGCGAGCTGTCGTAAACACGCGCCTACGATACGGATCACGACATATCGACTGCGATAAACCCTGCCAGTCAAAACCGAGCGAAGAGCGCGCGTCGCTCCAGTAAAGTGGAATTTTATTAACAATCGGCGCCTGTCCCCTGCTAATACGACCGCGCCAGCGAGAATGAGACGAGAAAATAGAGAGAGGGAGAGAGAAGGGGGGATTGGTGGGAGCATAGCCATATCCGTCCATGGGATCACATTAAATTACGTCGAATTTTCAATATGTCCCGTAACCTCGGTGCACGCGATGCCAAGGGAACGAAACATGAGGCCAGGCTATTCCCATCCTCGATAAGGACACTCTTCCCTCCCTCTCCCCCTCTCTCTCTCTGGGCTGCGGCGGAGCCGTTAAAGCGAAATCGTTCGGTATCGCCGGCGATCGTGAAACGCAGCGGAATGGGTGTAACGTCGTGAATACAGGGCCTACGCCAATGGCCGATGATGAAGTTATCCAGCGATAATGGCTCCATTACCGCGCGCCGTCTCCAATGGGGCCCCCCCGTGCATGTAGAGGCGAGGCGGCTCGCGGTGCGTCCCGTGAGAGGAGAGCCCGTAGGAAACGACGCCGGGCGAACGGCCGCGCGCACCGGCCAGGATCGGGCTGAAGGAAGAGGGACTCTCTCTCGATCCCGACTCTCCTTGGTCGAGGGGCTCGATAGACGGAGAGGAGGTCAATTGACGGCCGGGGCTGAGAGCGGGGCCAAAGCATCGGTCGCACCATATACTTACGACGGCGATTGTTTATGTTGGCTGATGGCCACTTATGTTGCACACACATTGCATTACGAGGGCATTCGCCGGGGCTCACGAGCCGTTACTTAGCCCGTGGCCTCGGCGTCGTAGGGTAATGGCGAACACGTTACGGATAAAATGTATACTTACTCCCCCGGCCCGGACCCGACGATCCCTCTGCTATATTCTCCCTTATTCTTGCCCGCAGACTCTAGTTAGATTACGCGTTTCCTTCTCGGCTTCTTCTTCGCTCTCCGCCTACTTCTACTTTCCCCCGGTACGATATAGGTATGTATCTCACTCTCGGCGCGGGTGCCGGGGTTTCTTGGTGAGCTCGTTTCCATCGCGAATTTAAGTGAATCTCTCCGAGAGAGATAGAGAGATGAGTCCGAGAGTTTTTCTCCCGCGAGTTAACGCGACGAATATGTTGATTATTAGCGTTGGAGTTGCAGGGAAGCGATTATTCGGGAAGGGCTCGCCGGCAAAGTCTAAAGCTCCCAGACTGGCGGGATGGTACTCGCATCGATTAGTCGCGGGCGGACAGTCGATTATTGTAAATCGCGCGTTATAAATAGAGGCGGAGGCGCGATTTCCTCGAAGCGAGTTGTAGAGGAGGCTTGCATGGCGTATGGTGGCTCTCTCTCCCCGGGCGCGCGTTATATTCTTATTGGCAGCGATATACATAGAGGCGGGATTCAATAGTTATTCATTAAACTCGAATTCAGTCGAGCAGGATGCTGGGGTCAGTTCCATGCTGACCTTGCGGCTACGCTCAAAGGCCTTATCTCCTGCTGAGGTCCCTCGCTCTCCTCCGTCGAGTTGTCCGCTTCGCTCTTTCCACCTCTTTCCTCTCCTCGACCGACGAGCACTTCTTCTCGCGGCGCACGGCGCTCGCTTCGGCGCTTCGCACTGCTCATTCGTTCGCTCGTCTTAAGTCTTTCTCAAGCTGGATGCCATTAGGTTTTCGGTATTTCTATTGTTGAGTATCACTTTACTGTGTTTGTTTCCCTCAATTGGCAAAATGTTTGTAAGTCTGGATAGATTGATGAATTACTACGTCGGGCGAAACTGGAGCATTATTGCTATTTTCTCCGTCATTTTTAACCATATTTCAACTATGCTTCGATAAATCATTTAGGGCATTGGGACACTCTACTTTGCTATTGAGTATTTTTAATCATTTTGACTGATTGTATTCTCGCCGATGGCCTATGGCAATAAATAGCCAAGAACTTGATAGTCTTCCTCATGGCGCCGTTGATCAGACGCTAAAGTATTTAATAATCATTTCCTTTATGAATGAAGTAAGTACATGTTCCATACTGTTACGAGAATAACAGTTCGATTCTTGAAAGCTTGGATGAGCGAATCAAGACTATCAAGCGACCCCTTTCCGTCGCTCGGTCATCGTTTCCTGTTGAGCCGGCGGCTTCTATTTCAAGTGAGACGGCAACTTTTTCGCAGATTAGACAGCCAGCCATTCAGATTGGAACGCACTTGCTTAGGAGCTAATGACCTCCGCGGGGGGAAACTATCAGACTGTGAATCCGGGCACCTCGATTGATTCGCGGCTTCGTGATGATGTTCTAGGAAGCCGATATTGATTTCGCCATGCACTTTGGGGCACGTGGGAAACGGCGCGGCCCCGTTCCCTATCGTGCAGCTGATTTCTTGGGGGCGCGCAAGATCAGTGCCCTCCAAATCGGTCATCGATACACTCGCATCGAGTACGCAACTTTCTTCAATACTCCCACGAACTGCCGAGTACTTCTTGCTTTTACTTTCACGAATGGACCTAGAACTCTCACTACTAATCAACTCCAAGTTCAATGGGGCTTCCAGAAACATTGGAAAAAGCTAGCGGTTTATTCCCACAACCAACTTCCGCGTACGCAAAGTAAAACGGCTAAAGATGCAATAATTCAGTGAGTCGAGTTATAAGATAACTTTAGGAGCGCGAATCGGAAGTCTGCCGCGAATATTGATGTGAGTTGCGCAGAAGATATACAGTCGAGCGCCGAGCGCCGAGAGCATAGAACAGTTTCCCCGCGGTCTACGGCGAATGCCTTTGGCATACTTCTTTTATTCGAGTGGAAGTCGAAGCTAACGCAAATCGAATGGGGTGTGATCGCAGGTGGGCGGGATACGTGGCGTCCGTACGGAATTCAGTGAGCCGAGTCATGAGAAAGTGCAGGCTGCCGTGGGTGGTTCCCAAATCATTTAGCCATCTCTCGCGAGCCGACCATGCCTAATCGTCGGCACACACGATTAACTATGCCTCGTTTCCGTGTCATGGGAACAGCCGGCCGGCGTGTACGCCGCGCGCGCGCTCCCCCTCCCCAACCGCCCGCCGCTCTAATTCTAATCGCCGTGAAAATTGTTTCAAGACGCCAGTCACCGATCGGACACGCCTAATCTGCCCCCGATATTTATACGCAAGCGACTTAATCGCCTTACCGCCGCCACCGGCCGAGTAAAGTCATGAGAAAAGTTTTTTCCCGCGAGCCGAGCCGCCCGCAAGCCAATCTCGCCCATTATACACACTCGTCTCGGTCCTACCGGTCAACCCTAATCACTTTCTGTGCCCTTAGGTTCGTATACAGCGTGTAATCGTACATGTGACCGTTTGTTAATAATCAAGAGTTCGTAAATGGAGGACAATGCGGCTGCAAAAGATGAAAAGAAAGGGATTTCTATAAAAATGTTGTAAATAAGTATAGTGTATAAAATTAATCAACTCAGGCGGTTTCGAGGTCGCTTTTCTTTCTATTCTTTCTGTGTTATCATTTTCGGCATAATAGTGGTTACAGACTCCCGTCGAACTTGGATTATGTTTGGTACCAAATCATACAAGTTGGATAAGTTGGTACCAAATAATCAAAATTGGACAAATTCGTATCAAATATTATCCAACTTGTATGATTTGGTACCAACTCATCCGATTTCAATTATTTTTGGTACCAAACCATAGAAGTTGGATAAGTTCGACGACTATAACAATCTACATGCGTCCAACGACTGGAAATCGACAAAACTTAGCCGTGGATCGTTAGCCCTGATTTTCATAAAGCCGCGACGAACAAAGGCAGGGTGCAGTGCGGCTGAAAAGCGATCTCACGCAATCAGAGATAATCGGAATTCGAGAGCTAAGAGGAGTAGTAGTAGAGGGGGATGTCGCGCGATAGGATAGGAAGCTAGAGACAGATCAGATAGAGTGGCGGGCGCGCGCGCGCATGTTTGTAGCGGGATCTCTTTCGAAAAGAGCAACAAATCCAGTGGCTTTATCGGGCATCGTCGCCTGTAATCCTATAGGTGCTTAGCGTGAAATCCCATAATCGATAGTTTGCTTAACCTGCGGCCACGTGGCGCCGCGTGCGGATCTCCATTAGAGCAGTAACCCGTAGGATCGCGGGGGCCACAGAGAGAAAGAGCGAGCGAGAGAGAGAGAGAGAGAGGGCTCGAGGGCGGGAGGGTTGTTTTCCAAGGTTGAAGTGTACACTGCGACACTCGGAAGACCGTATCTCTATGTTAATATGGGAATGCGAACTCACGCTGGGCCCATAGGGGAATTTGACACGCTTCCCGCCACCCATCTGGCCAGACACCACCCCTAAAACAAGCCTCCCTTCGCCCCCTGCACCCCAACCCCTCTAACTTCCTGCTCCATTTTCGGCCGGCGCGAATATTGGCAAAAGAGACCCCGATACCAGCGGCCCGGCTAGTAATTATCGAAATTAGATGCCTTCTGATCTATCATTTCGATCTGCGAATCTCCTGACCGCAACTAGAGCGCCGTAGAGATAGGAATAATTGGGCCTGCAAACCTTTCCTTGTTTGCCGAGCGAGGATTAATTGCCTCTAAGGCTATAATCAGGAAATACACCTCCAATATTACTATAAGAACACTAGGAGAATTTTCTACCTAGAGTTCAAGTTCTAGCAAAGTTTCTAGATTGTGTACTGAGAAAATGGATAAATGTGAAGGAATGTTAGAGCACGTTTATCGGAAATTGCAGCTCGTACCATCGACGTAATAAGACCTCTGGCAGCTTCCGACGAGGGATTTCATTCGTGGGGGATGTAGAGCACACGCACTCCGTCAATGAGAGCGCGGTTAGCCAACTGCATCGCGCCCTCTAATAAAAATGGCGAAAACGGACGGAAAGCGAGCAAGTGGGTTAACGAAATATGCAGTGAGAACTAACTCTTCCCGAGCGCGGGAGAACTAGATTTATGGCTGGCGGAGTTGGGGCAATGACAGGACGATCGGCCGAGAGACAATTTCGACAGAGAGGCGCTATCGTCATTTCCAGCGGATGATGACCGCGTTTTCTGAGTCGGCTCGCTCGGCTCCCACAATCTTCGTGAAAAGCACTGTCCCACGCCCGGGCGCCCATTAACGATTCCGGAGGTCGACCTCACTTCCTTTGATAGCGGCGTCTTAAAGTCTGCCATCGCCAAGCCAGCTGCGACTTCTCTCTATCACTGGCTCCCTCCCCTCGCCGTGCCCCGCGGCTGGCATTCGTCCTCTGCGAGAGCCGGAGAGAGTCTCTCCCTCTCTCTCTCTCTCTCTCTCTCTCGCCCCTCGTTCCAATAGTATATCAATTATGTCGCGCGATAATGCCGCCGTTCTAACTCGCCTTGCGAACCTAGCCGAGATTGGCTTCATCAAACAGACTCTAACTCGTAGGCGCGCGTTAACGATGCTACTCTTAGTTTTTAGCTTCTAATAAATAATGGCTTCTTACAAGGCAAGTATATACAGGGTGATCCTCTTGGCTTTGAATTGCTAATGATGGATATAGGCCATTGAAGATGTAATAATCATACAGTGTTCAATTATTTGAATATAGAGGAGTCTCTTCCAAGCACAGAAATTCATTTATAATATCAAACTGTATTAATAATGGAAATAATTGAAAGGCGAGTGTGAAGAGGCTGATTAAAAGGCAAATGACTCACCCTGTACTTGGGAGCGATGTAGTGTACTTCCTTTTTTAGTCTAATGCTAGTTTTCTCCAAGCTACAAATTGCGAGTAGGAGTAAACGCGCTTTGCTTTCTTTCCAATCGAGTGAAATCGAACAAAACTATAACTGAGCAAGAGTGACACTGGCATATTGATGATGCACATCTCGGTGGCGCTCGATTTGGAATTTCGGGCCCGGCTTTGAAAGATGACACTGATATGAGAACGCGGGCCGGCAATGCCGTACAAGGAGGATGAGCTCTGACAGTCGGCGTGTATCACGGCGACTCTTGCACCACTGAGATTCCACGACGCCATGATGTATGTATGAATAGGGGGGACCCACCGAGAGATAATGCAATTTATGAGTGAGTTCTACACCGCTCGTAATGCGTAATCCTTCGGCGCGCACGGTGATTAAGGCGTGTAATGAAGATCGATAAAGCGGCCGAGATAAAAGCCCGAGGAACACACTCGCCGAGATAGCTCGCAGTCGAAATAACTCTGATAAGGAGATCGCTTTGTTGTTCCGACAACAAATTCGATCCACTGTCTATTCTAGTTTCAGTCGGGTTTTTTTAGGGGTACACTTATTAGCACTAATAACCGGCTACTTCTTTGCTGCGCTAATTTTTGGTTACTCAAATCGCAAGATAAATTGGACGACCTGAAGCTCAGCTTGCGATTTCTCAACTCTAAAATTTGTTATAGTGGAATTACGAAGCGTATAATATCGGGTGCATTTATATCACGTTGGTCTCTGATTAAGAGCAATCGAGCAACGTCACGAGAGCAGGCCCCCATTAAACACACTCTAGAGCGAGGTGCTCTAAACACTATTATTTCAAGTCAGTCCGGACTTCGGGACGCAAAAACGCGATATTTCGTGAAATATCGAGTATAAGCCCATTTCCCGAGAGAAATATGTAAAAAGGAAACGGTAACGTACGAGCCTAATAAAACAGCGTCGAATGGAGTGGGCGCCCGTTGCGAAATAGTTGGGAAAAAATGCTCAAACGCTTCGAAAAGCCTCCTGACAGTTTCATGTCGAGAATAAAAACCTGCGGGGCAATTTATTGCTGGCACTCCAGCTACGCACTGAGTATATTATAGTGAATGCAATGCGCCCGATGCGCTACATCGCTGTAACTAACATCACGAGGGCGAGCGCGCGAGCCATCTAAGTGCATTATTTAAACTTTTAACAACAACGTACGAGCCCCCGCGACTCGGCCAATTAGCCGCTTTATTAACTTCAATTACGCGTTTGCTAACTTTTCATTTACGCGTTCCAGTGATTCCAACAACAACCAAAGTTACGAATGCGGATTTTATCGCTGCACGACACGCCCGAGTGTAATACCCGGGAAATACATATAATAACAGCCTGTAATAAGAAAATCCACTCTCGACGAATGTGAGTACCGACGATTTAACTTGTACTGCAAAATCGTGAGTAGAACTTGTTACTGTTGCTAGAGTTTCGACAAACGATTCATTCGACGAATCACGTTGAAGAGTAATTTAAAGAAAATGGTAAACCAATGGCCGAATAGACAAATGATTTACAATTTGAATCGAAACGTCTCTAAGTCACACCCACTTCAAGCATATATCAATTAAATACATTACGGCACTCATGATTCTAATCGAATCATCTAATCAACAAGATGAATGAGCTGCGGCAATTCCAATCCCGTTGGACTGGCAATGGCAGCAAGAGAGCCAAGAGAGAGCGCAGATGCAAATTGGGCTTAAGTCGTGGGCGAGGATTCGAGTGCGCGGCGATTGCACTGGTCCAGCGGCCGGAAGAGGAAGTTGCGTTTTCAGTAAGATGAACGACACCCATTCGCGACCCATTCATCCACATAATTAGCGCTCGTCCCCGACGCGTATTCGCCGCCCGTGCAAATACAAGGCACGCGGGAGCTATAGAATCCTTGGCCGTAATTTATTCGCACACACAGCCGACTACCTCCACCTTATTATTGTATTAAGCCCGGTAGCCAGCCTGCCGGCGAACAGTTAATTATAGGAGCTGTTAACTCCGAGGGATTTCTCCGACTGCCGTTGCGGCTCTTTTTCACTCATTTTCTTTCATTCCACGCTTATGTATCTTATCGAATCTATTTTTTCTATGGTTTTAATTGATCTTAAGGTTAGTAGGTAAAGAGAACCATTTTTCATAAGATATTCTTTAAACTTTCAGATATTAATCTTTACAGAGTTTTGCAACCACCGGCCAAATTTAATAAAATTGAGCCTTTGTAAAGATTATGGGCGAATTTAAAGAAACTCTTAAGAAAACTTACTACTATACATATATACTTTGAAACAATTACTCGCAAGTATGCTAAAGATTGAACTGCAACTGAAAATATTAGCACGTGTGTCTTGTTTGCTTTGAAAAGGAAACAGAATGCTTCTGTCGATTGGAATAATCATTTTACAACATATTATCGATTGATTTCTACTTATTACCATAGCGAATGGCCATTATTAAAGCTAAATTTGCATGGAGGCAGGGCGGCCGAGGTGGGGAATTTAATTCGGGCGAATTGGAGATTGGACCAAAAGAGGAAAGTGGTCTGGGGGGTTGGTAGGAGACAGTTGGGCGGTGGTGGGCGCCGAAATGAGGCTGGTTGGTGCGCCGGTGGCAGTGATTTAAAATGACAAGCAGCCCGAGGCAAAGCGAGCTCGGGCCGGCTTATCCCAGGAGTGCAGTGTCTCACAGCCGGCTGCCAGTGCGGCACGACGGTTTCATGCGCTGCGATTAAAAAACTTGCAACCCTCGGGCGCTGCAGTGCCTCGCGAATTTATTAGCCTCTCACTCCGAGGCACAACGCTTTGCTCCCGTTTCGCGAAAACTAACCCAACCACCGCGCCGCGCCGCTCGCCTAAGCTCTCCTTCCTAGCTAGATAATAACTCAGCGGAATCCTCCGCTACACGTCCTGCCACTTGCAACTAAGTGACCAGTCTCTGATTGTTAACGCATTAACGACCACCCACCCGCTTTTCTCGCGCGGGCGACTTTACCCTTTTTTTATAGTTGCCGCAGAAAAACGAATTTCTATCCCATGGGTTTTCCAAAATCCATTTCGTTTCAGAGGATAACGTTCAACTGGATAAAGCGAAGAAAATATGCCAAAAATTATTATACTTTGCAATGTAATGTAAAAACGGAACCGTGATTTTAGAGAATCTGAACATTCAAACCCAGATTCTTCCTAAAAAGCGCGGTAGGCATCTCTTGTCTCAATCTAATACCGTCAACCATTACCGGGCGATCCGTAAGAGTTCCATAATGACTCTCTCGCGAGGCCGCTCCTAGAGGAGGGAAGTTTCTCCGGGCAACTTTTATTAAAAAGTCAGCCCCTAAATCCATTTCGCGCAAGAGATTCCGGCGCTCCCGGGAGCCCGCTATAGTATGTATACGTGTATACGTGCGTGTGTGTGTGTGTGTGTACGCGAGACTCGCGATGACTGATGATCCTCGGCGGCGAGCGTCGGCCGCGTGCCGATTAGCCGAGCGATTTCCATCTTTCGCGCGAATCCATTTCCCTATTATTTTCAGGACGCCGGGCACGAGATATATGAATTGTTTGATAGCGGACGCGCGCGCCCCTTCTCGATTCTGCAGGACCCACGGTCTGTTAGCGCCTATAGTCGCCACCAACTGAATATCTGTGTTATTATTTTCGACATAATATTTTATAACAACGCGGCCAAACTTCTAGTACTTTTTCGTAGCAAATCATACAAGTTGGATAACTTGGTATCAAATATTGGCCAACTTGAATTATTTGGTATCATCTTATCCAATTTCGATTATTTGGTACCAACTTTCCAACTTCTCTGATTTGATAGGAACTCATTTAATTTCTATTATTTCATATCAACTGATCCAATTTGTATTATTGGTACCAACACTCATGGAATTCACAATATAAGGTAGCAACTCTCGTCGAACTTGTATTATTTTTGGCAGCAAATCATATAAGTTGGATAAGTTGCCATTCTTCCTGTCTTCTCCTTTTCGTAGTAGAGTCAGAAAAGCGACTTTGAAAGCGCCTACATATTGAGTTGGCGGAGACAACAATAAGCCGCGGCGGATAAATTGTCCGAAATATATCGTGTGCACTTACTTATGAGGGTGATCTGTAGTGGTGGAGAAAAAGAGGACGGCGGGGCCGGCGCCGACGAGGACGGGGTGGTTCGAGCTTCTGCTTGTATATCGTGGGCGTGCTGGTCGCGTGCCGAGCATCCATCATCCCTGTACACGAGGCTGCAACGCGACGCCGGCAACTCGTCCGGGAGACAGCGAGGCCCGCACCGCCTGCTAAATGCTGTCAAAACGTTGACGAAGTCACGTGCGACACTAAACGAATAGCCCGGCAGCGATATACCTTCACTCGGATATACGTTCGAGGAGAGGCTTGATCGACGAGAATGCGATGATGAGAACCTTATGAAAATTACCGCCCCGAAACCCATTGTGAGAGGTTCGCCTCCAAAGGGGATACATGAGCCGGCGGCGAGCTACAGTCAATATTTTCCTGTTGATCCTTGGCTTAAGGGATGAATGTCCCGCTCCAATGACGTCCGTGATACGCAAATATGTGCTCGCTAAGGACAACGAGATTCCCATGGCCCTAATGGGACGAATGAACTTGGGAAGTTCCAAGATTTCAAGATCTGCGCGGAAGCTTTTGGACTCGACACATTTGAGGAATCACAGATGTGCGAAGATAGAATGATTGGTGGATAAAATATATATGAAATAAGGAATTTGATATCCGTAATTTTTGCAAGTTTCCATCACCCATTGTAAAACGCACCATCAGGCTTTATGGCTATTGCTATGAATTCTTTCAGCATTCATACTATAATAACTGCACTAAAAGTGCAGTGAAGTACAGTATGTCGGTTGTCGACGATAAGTGCCAACGGAATTGGCCTAATTTCCGACTCTCGAAAGCGATGGTCCATCCAAGGGGAGACAGAGCGGCGCAGCTAGTTGCGGCCGGATGAATAAGCGTCAACCCCAGGCAATTTCGCCGCCATAAAAGTCAAGTTTATTCCGGGGCGATAATGCTTGTAATCCAAATATAATTCTTGTCGGAGGGGTAGAAAGCCCGTCGAGTTAGCGCTGGCTCCGCGGGGGTTGGGGACCACGCACCATCATCCCGAGCCTCGGATCTCTACGTGAACGGGCACACCATTTCCAGCCGCTTCTCTCTCTCTCACTCGCTTGCTCCCCTCGTTCTCTCGCACGCGAGAATCACCCGAGCCATCCACCCTTGCACGCACAACACACACACACACGCAAACACCGCAAGAGACGCGTTTGCTCACCAGCAGCCCTCGAGAAGTTAACGGCAAGTCGAAAACCTTTGGTACTAAGGGATCGGCTGCCGCTTGCCCTTCGCAACGGATCCACCACCATTTTACCAAACTTAGCCCGCCTGATTTATTCAATGCCTCGCGAGAGGCGCGTTAAGCAAAATCGGTGGTTCTCGCGAGAAAAGTTTTCGCATACTTCGCGAATGATGAAATGGTCCGGGAATCGTTTAAAAGCACAGTGGAGAAAATGAAAAGGAATACGATTAAAGTAATATGTGTTTAGGATTAATAGAAATAAATAATCAAAGGAGAAATGAGGAGTTTGACAGCTAGACTGCGCGATATGCTAAACCACGAATACTTGGCAAATTCACTAAGACTCACTCGATCTGATATCACGTTTGTAGTCACTCGCGTCTTGCACGACCCGTCCCGACAACGACTGCGGTAGGTCAAGGAAATATTTCTCAAAATACCCCAACTGAAAACAAGCTCAACCGGGTGTGACCGGGTTACTACCTGAATTTCGGCGCCGGAATTTGCCTACCCTTACCTACCCGCATACCGTAGCAATAAAAGAAGATAATAGATACATATATGCACGATCTCTGAGGAAAGTATAATTTTATCGGATTACTATTGGTAGAGGAAATCAAACTTCTCCATAAAAATATTGATGCGCCTGAATCTAAAAATTCGAATATTATTAAAAAGAAGTGTGTTTTTGTCTAGCGGAATAAATGCGCTTGGTTGAACGTACGCGAACATGATGCGAAGCTATTCGGCACTCGCGTGCATTGCCGAGGGCGAAAGGAACTCGGCCGACTCGGTTCGAGAAATAAGATATGTTGGAGAAAGAGAGAGATGTCGACGCCACTGGCAGGCGTCTGGCGGCGCGGCTGACAGCCAAATAAAGGACAAATAAATTAAGTTAATGCGCTCCGCACTCGCGGCCCACAATCTCCTTGTCAGTGACGAGTATTAACGCTTGTCCCGGCAGAGCGCGGCCCTCCCCTCTCGGCCTATTGTTCGATGGAATTTGTAATTTAGATTGATACGAGGCCGCCTTCCACGCGTTCGTCTTCCTTCGCGCCGACTTTGTACTGGCGGCCTCTCGCATCCTCCACTATTCCTGTCGAAAAACATATCGAGTGATCATCCACTCCGCCGTCTGCGAACGCCTGATTCTCCGAGAAAACCGATTACATCGGCCCGCGGCTTTAAAATTGTCGTTGATTAAGTCGTCTCTGTCAAATGGCTGCGAGAAGGAAATATATTTACCTTCGGGTATACAAAGATTAAGTGTGAGAGAGAGAGAGACGAGAATGAAAATCTGCAAAATGTGTTCTTTGGATATTCGAACCAATATTCTTTTCCATTAACGGTGCAATAATCTCGATGAGCATCTCATAGCACCTGAGAAATGCCATTGATTGACTTGGGCTTATTACCAATGAGTGAACGAACCACGCAGGGACAAATTGTTCTGTTAATTGGGACCGCGCGTATAACAGGGGTGTCTTCCACTCAGGTATATCAGATGGCTGATTTTCCAGTGAGGATAAGAGGACTTAATCAAAGGGAAATTACAATGTACCTCTATACTCGCGACGCGATACAAATCGGCACCGAGCCGCCAAGGGACTCGTCCTATTTCGTCCGAGAGTGATATTCATTAAAGACGAATGAAGCCTATAAATAAGGCGCGTCGATGTACCGATTTCACTGGGGCCAGCGCCATCGGCGACGATAATGATAGGATATTTGTATCAATACGCCCCCGAGAATGCACAAGTGTACGTGCTCCTTCTGGCGAGAGGGGTCGAGGGAAGATTCGTGGTTTACAATAATCAGCCGGCGATATTTTTCACGCGTCGTCGTCAGGCCGTTGGAATAACCGCAATAACACGCACCGCTCCCTGCGGTTTCTTGCGAAATTTATGATGATTAAACGCTCACAGTCCCCCGGACAGGCCGGCCGAAGGTGCGCGACGATGACTTCATTCGTGGGCTTTCACGTATGCATCTCCGCGCGGCGCCGCGCGTTCCCGGCAGCCATTCGACAAATTGGATTACGATTTTACGCCTGCTTCCGCGGAGACGCCGAGAAAAACCGCGACGATTATTATTGCAAGGGCGACCAACTGATAGCGGTGCTGCGGGTGTTAGTGAAATAGTCTGCCGGGAATATTCAACCTTCTGATTTGTTACATCTCAGGATATTGATTTCTTTGGGGAGCGCATGATTATTCAACTAGAAGAACAAAAGAAAGATAGACAAAAGCACCTTAAGGTTTACATTTTACTAGACGGAATTCCGAAATGGTAAGAACTGGTGGAAATGGCGTGATTTCATAAATCTATTCGAAACTCAAGAGAAGATTAGTAGGTTTGTATTCTCTAGGTTCCGCCAACATTTTGTGCATGTCTGAGAAAATAGGTGCGCCATAGAAAGCTCGTATCAAAGGAAAGAGAAATTTCTTTAGGTTTGTATATTTTTCGATAATAAACACGAGAATAATAACTTTTGAAAGATTTAGTGGAATGTCCGGATTCTTAGTCTGGGAGTTCCAAAATCCAAATAGATTTGTAATACTCCCTACCAAATTTCGTTTACTTCTTACCATTTGAAAATTCCCCCCAGTAAAGTACCACATACATACACATATGTATTTGTCTCTAATATACATCCGTAAGTGTTTCTCTAATTCAAAGGAAGGAAAAAACCTGCACTCATTTCAGGATGAGGTTCGGTGTTGTTCTACGCAGTGTTAACAGGCTCTGGAAGCGGCTTCCTGCGGCGAAACCGAGGGGGATTCAAGGAGAAACGGCAGAGACGATCTCCTCGCTCGATAATGATAGCTCTGGGAAGCCGAAAATTAGTCGAGGCGGGCGAGCGGCTTAGAAATGGTAAGAGAGATGGGCAGAGTTAAAAGGGCAGACCCTAGTTAGCCACTACTATCAGTTATACTATTATCCCAAACAGCTACTAGCACAGCATCCGCATTTCTACCTCCCCATCTCGCCTCCATACCATTCCGGCGGCCGCAAAATCCGAATCTCTTTCAATTAACATCCCCGCACGCGGCTGCACGGAGGAGAAAGGGCCGCCGGCCGCTGCATGTGCGGCTGCAAATCCAGCCGCACCTCTGACGAGTTTCGAGTCTCGAACAAAGTCCAGTCGCAATGGTATCGAGCCGATCTCTAATTAGCGCGAGCTCCGTTGCCGGCTCAAAGCAAAACAGGAGTTACGCAAAATGATCAGAAGCTATTTAGTAGAGATCAGAGATACACGCTGGTTGGAGGGTGGGCGGAGAGAGAGAGAGAGGGGGAGAGAGAGGGAGAGAGCGTTCATTTCGAAAGCTCAGTGGAATTATTCCGCGCCACTTCCTTTCTTACGTTGGCCCGGCGCCGGCGCATTCGGAATCTCATCAGTATTTCGCGAAAAGCGTTAATCTCTCCTCAGTAATTAGCGTATTTGCGCCGGCCACATTGCTCTCTGGGCGCGTGCGAGAGAACGAGATAAACCAGATAGAGATAGGCAGAGAGAGAGAGAGAGGGAGAGAAGTTGAAGTGGGATGAGTGCGAGGCCATTTGCCCGGCGCTCGGGGGATGGAGACGGACGGATTCGGATATCTTCCGGATGTAATCGGTACACCCGTTAGGGGAAGAGAGCGAGCGAGAGGGAGCGAGAGAGGAGAGAACGTGCGATGCCATGGCATGCGATGCCATTGCCAGGAAGGGATGAAGGTAATTAATTGCCATGGCAACGCCGAGCGCAGAGGCATCGAACGCCGCCAACCCCCAGGACACCCACTCTCTGCCCGCTTTAACTGAAATATGGCGGCCCCTACGAATTCCTCCCGATGCCACCCGGGCACATGATTTTCCAGCCGGTGCCAACCGCAAACCGGATCACTCCCTCCACCGTCAGCCCACCAACCAAACGGCCCGCCGCACATTGCCTCAAGTGTATCGCCCGCAATTCAATTGTTCCCCAAGATTCGAGAATCATTGAGATCGACCTCCTCCACTGCTCTACTACACGATCTGTGCAAAACTCGAGTTTGCAGAGCTGAGTATTCTTAAACAGCGAAAGGGAAACAAGAGTCGAGTCGAATTTTCCAAGAAGCGTCAACTCTCAATTTCTATCTCGTCTTTTAAGAATTGCATGGTTCGCTTCGATTGACGTACCCGATAATTCTTAATGCGACCGGAGGAATCCGAGTGTCGGTCATAACAAATTATCACAAGGCTGTATTTACACCAGCGTGCATTAGCCTGCCACGGTAGAATCTCCTCTCCGTCTCCGTCTTTCTCGTGGGGGGAGAAGGGACAAAACGCGAGCGCGCGGTGGACAGGTAAAAGAGCCGGTGAGAACGTCGGCTTCCCTCAGATCCTCGCTGTTCATACACACTGCAATCTTTATGAAGGCGAATGCCGAAACGCTTCTTTCCGTCAAGTTTCTTTTCCCGGGGAGAAGAAGCCGCACGCGGTACGAGCGGGCCCTGCAGAGAAATAACAAGGATGCCCGGTGTAATGAAGACCTCAAGGCGCCGCTGCCCGGCGATAATTACAGGGAGCCGAGCTTACAGCCTTCTAAAGGCTTAAATGTTAAACGCTGCACATCTCGGCACCACTCGCGGTCCTGCAGTAGCTTTTGTACTCGGCGGCCGATGCCTTCTCTTTTAACGGTTCTCCCACTTACGGCACCCTCTTCATTCAATCTATTTTCCCTCCAATCCTCCACCAATGATATTGCAGTCGCCGCCAATCCAATAGGCGGTTTCGAGCTCGCTTTTCTTCCGATTCCTACTGCTCCTGTGTTATTATTTTCGACATGATATTTGATACCATCTATTATCCAATTTCTATGATTTGTTACCGACTCATCAAACTTGTATTATCACAGACTAGATATATTATTTAGTTGGTATTATTTAGTACCAACTCATTTAATTTCGATTATCTAATACCAACTCCCCGAACTTTTATTATTGTTGGTAGCAAATCGCCGGAAAAGCGACCTTGAAACCCCCTTTTGAATTGACGGCGACTATAGTAAATTTCTTACGCAGACGAAACGTCGCTCGCATGCAACTTTCGGCTCGAAGTTAGTCGCGCTTCATTAATTCGAATCGTTCTCATTCATATTGACTGGAAAACGGACTGGAACCGGAGAAGAGCCTAATTACGTTTACTAGGAATTCCAAGTTCCATGGCGGGCTAAGTTTGGAAATCTTTCGAAGCGCATATTCTCCAGTGTGAGATAGGGCGAATGAGATTTCCAGGTTCCAGGGTACTCGCTCCTTCGGTTATAATCCTCCGCGACTTTTTAGAAGATACAATTCAATGACTGGAAGCAGCTAAGCATCCAAAGGAAACTTTAAACGTTTCTTCCAGGAGAACAAAAGAGAATCGACTGTTGAAAGAGCGCGGTATAATGGTCGGCGTGCACGCGAAGGACGCGCAGGTGAGACGATCAAATCATTAAGGAGCTCAAAGGGGGGGAAAGGGGTCAGAAATAGGGGAAGAATAAAAGCGGCTTCGGTCGAAGAAAGGCGCGAGTCGGATGGAATTGCGCGCGGCGCAAACGAAATTAAAATAAACGGCGCCGATATAAACGTGCCTTTGTGTTCTCGCGCGCTCTCCTTGATGCATCTCCGCGCTCGACTCTACGGCGATGCTCGCGGCCGGCAGCGGCAGCGAGGGCTCGCTCTTTTTCGCAAATTTTATTGTTGCTTTTAAGGCCGTGGATGACCACTTGCGCGCCGGCGAACGACGATGCCGCTCGCTCTCTCTCTCTCTCTCCCTCTCTGGTTCTCCATAAAGTGGCGGCGCTCGCTGCGCGCCGTCTTCGCCCGGCTCTCGTCCGACACTCTCGGCGAGAGTGTTCTTGCGCGGCCTGTTAAATTGCCGGTAATTCACGCCCGTTGATGAAATACCTTGCCGCTTTATGGCTGCAAATTTCAAGCCCACGTGGCGGCCCATACTTACGCGCTACGGGCTTTAAGAGCGGCGCGCACCCTTCGCCGTATGAAGACATTGTCGTAAAGGCACGCAACGTCTAATTACATTACGATCGCCTTCCCGTGGAAATTGGCGCAACACGGTTCCCTCCACGAAACCCTGTTTTCACCTCCTCGCACTCGAGCCAAGCGGAATAACGAGGGAAGAACTATATGTACTTACATCGGGGAATCGAATGCATTTTAAACTCGATTGACACTCGACAAAACTAAAAAAAAAAAAACTCACTCCTCTTAAGAAGAGTTAGCTCGAGTGAGATCGAGAGTAAGAATTATAAACGTGATGTGCCTCGGGAGGTGGTTAAGGAGCCTGAACAATTCCGGCTGGCGCAGGTGGAAGCAGCTGAGGACGAAGGCGACAGAATCCAGGGGTAATATCAATTCTAGCACGTGATTCACTCGGGATTCGCCGCGTGAGTCTCGGCATCGAGATGAAGATAAAGTCGATTCCCGGTCGGCCGAGATGAAAGCCGAGCGTCCTGGGGCGTCGGACACCTTGTTAGACGAGTTGGAGCAAACGGCACCCCCCGACGAAACGACCATTTGTTATGAGCATCCTTCCATTCTCGAGTGGAGCCCTGGCCACCAGCCCCCGAACTCGCTCCCGCCAAGAAGAGCCCCCTCGCCATCCCTCTGATGGACATCCTCGAAAGAATTGACCGAATTTACAGCTAATCGATCAGCTCGCTCTCGAGCGCGCACCGCCGTCACCTCTAATTGAACGCTCCTCGAGAAGGTCTTGATTCGAGGCCGAAACCTTGCTATCCTCGAGCACCTCATCACCCGACCACTGTCCAATATCTCCGGGAACGCAATGAAAACCCTCTTTTCACGCGAGATCATTATTTGGAATCCTTGGCATCGATCAACATCCCGACACCATCGACGCCTTCCCGTTGCTCCGAGAGTAGTCACGCGCGTCCGATGAATACATGATATTAATGGACAGTAATATCCGTGTCTCTTTAGTCGAGTAATAAATACCTGGTGTAGAAACAGACGCGGCGGCGCGGCGGCGGGGAAGAGAAGGTCACGGGAATTATAGGAACGTGCGTGTACGCCACGGTAAATGGTCCTAATTACAAAGAACGGCCTGATTATACTCATCGAGATCGACTGTGATTTATTTATTTTTTCTCCCCCGTTTCCCACTCCTCCCGTTTTCCTTCGCCTACCTTTTGTTTCACCGTCGAATCTGGAATAGCGCGTTAGAGCTAATCCAGGCTGTCCGGATGGAGAGGCGGAGGAGAGCGGCGAGATGCTTTTAATGAAGACACGCTACGCCCGGAAATATTACAGCGCCGGGAGATTGATAGTCTCCTCATTGGAGCCACCGAGAAATGAAACCTTTTTTCCTCTGATTAAAAAAGCTTATGCTTTGCCGTCCGCCCCCCAGTGTTTTGTAACGCGCACGATTGCCCGAATGCCTGTGCCGCTAATGAAAAGTCATTTTGCCACTTGGTACATAATCCGTCAGGCCCGCTTTAACCGGACGCAAATTGGATCGCTCAATCATCATCAGAACCCAGGAACAACTTGCGATTCTTCTTGTAGCACTATATGAATAGGCGGTTTCAAGGTCACTTTTCTTCCTATTCTTCCTGTGTTATTATTTTCGGCATAATATTTCGTACCAACTTATCGAATTTCTATTAATCAGTACCAAGTCGTTCAATTTCTATTATTTATGGTACCAACTTATTGAATTTCTATTATTTCGTACCAACTCATCCAATTTCTAATACTTCGAACTTGTATTATTTTTCGTACCAAATCATAAAAGTTGGATAGATATGATTTGGTACGAAAGATAGATCCTCCTGTCTTATCATTTTCAGAGTCCAATCAGAAAATCGACCTTAAAACCCATTCAATTGGCGGCGACTATAGTTCCACCCGTGACTCTCCTCCAAATTCCACACCGAGATATTGTAAATAATGAATATCCGAATGGAGGATCGCAGGCGCATTTCACTCGGAAACATCTGGAGTCTGCGTTTACACTGGGGGGCGGCCGACTGGGCCCAGGATCCGCGTATGTATTTGGGAAGGGTGTCGCCGCGACGCAGCGGCGCGGCGGCGTCGGCGGCAGCCCATTCGGACAGGAGCAAGCTCGTAAGTAACTTCGAGTAAATCAGTACCCAAGGTGGCCGTAAATCTGTCCCCCCGGTGCGAGAGAGCCAGTGGGGAATGAGAGATCACGGTGTACAAAGGGGGACGGAGAAAGAGAGAGAGGGGGGAAATTGCTGCATGAAAGTGCGCCAGTACCAACAGGGCGACGTTCCACCCCCTCGTGCACTGGCTGCTGTAAGGGCTCATAACGCGCGGCGGACAAGTGTTATGGTATGGCTTATAAGTGAATGCCACCCTCTAATCGGAAAATACGAGCACGATTGTCGCGAGGGTGGCATTCCACTCTGCACACGCCGCGCACTGCCACCGCGTCTCTTCCTCGCACTCGCCTTCTTCTCATTGACTACCGCGCCAGCCGCGTCGCGTCTCTCTTTCTTCCTCTCTCTCAAGCTCATCGTCTCCCATTTCCGTCCTCGTCTCCTTTACGGGGGACTTTTTTCCGAAGGCTACTATACTCGGAGAGAGAGAGAGGACACGGGCTGCTCTCAGGACATGCTGCTTTTACGGCCGAATTTGTAACTTTAAATTGGCGGCCTCGAGCCCACCACCACCAGAGACCGCCGCTATTGGCGAGCCTCTTCTCTCCGTGGCGCGCTCGTGCACCGTGAAATTTTTCGGCTTTTTTATAGCCTGATTTAACGTACTACGGGACCGCACGCGGGGAGAGGCCTGCCCTTCCGGGAGGGGACCGGCGTATCTTTAAGGGAATACCGCAGTTTTATACGCTTTTCGATAAGAAGCAGAGATAATGTAACTGGCAAGCGACCAGCAGCAATTAATCCTAGTCAGTTTTAATTAAACCAACTGATTCATTCGCATTCGGCAATTTGGAGTGCTGCTACGTTTTGTAATACGCGATCTGTTTAATTACATATTAACATATATTTTTAAACCGGAATATTTGTAATAACGTGGACTGGGAATTGAAGTGGCATCGGCCAGTATGACAGTCACCGAGTTACCAATTCCACTATGATCTTTGCTATCAGTCACGGAGATAAAAGTGCGCCTTCGATTTGTCACATTAGGGCTAAGTGGGAGCGTTGATATGGGAGGATTACCTATAGTAGAATAATGAACGTCAGGGTGCGAGAGTGAAGTAGCTTGCGCCCGAGGTCTTAAGCCGAAATTAATGTCAATAGCGCGGGCACGCGGTAAGGCAGGCAGGCAGGCAGGCTGGCGGGCGACGTGCAAAAGGCACGGCTTAGCACCCCTCGCACCAAGTGGCGGGTAAGCTCGTTGGCAGGCTGATTTGCTAAGCCCGCTAACAAATAGAACGATAGATGGTGGCGTTCGAACCCTGCCGAACGCTCTGCGCGCACATAACGCACCACCAGCCACCGACAGCGAGCCGTGTGCCAACCCTCCGCAGCCTCGGTGACGACGAATTACACGCGGATCAGGCCCTCTTTCAGCTTCGATTCGATACACCGGACGACTAGTGCGCGTACGTCCCCCCCTGCCCTCTCACGAATCTCGACCGCGATTTCTTACGGGCTGACTCGATTTTACTCATTCTACTCAATTCCAACTGGCCCCCTTTCTTGAAACTGGTCATGGAAATGATTAGTGATCGGGGGTAATTAATGGTTGGGGATATACTGAGGATTTGCGGGGAACCTCTTCCAAGAATATCGCCCAATGTCCTCTTAACATTGAGAATAAGTGCATTACCGTGCTAAAGTATCTAATGGCAATGAAATCGAATTACTAACACTCGAACCATTTCTTATCGTTGCACTAAATTCGGAAATAGTTGTACTTTAATAATATTAATATGATTTAATTTGGCGAACGAAGAAAAAAGCACTAAACCAAGCCAAGTGACGCATTATGACCGTTATGGGTTCTAGGTTATAAGATAATTTGAGGTCTCTATTATTTTATATCATAAATATGCAATCATTTGTTTAGAGCTTCGATTCTATATTGGATTTACTTTAAAGAAAATCCCGCCCTCCCCCGCATTAAATAGGAGTCCTTAGTAATTGCCTAATTTGCCTACTGTATGTAAGTACAACTCGTCACTGCTGCAAGCATGTGAACCAGTTACTTACCGGACTACAGCGATTTCTCGAAGAAAAGAAGCTTTCAAGACGATAAGCAGTGGGTTAAGCTGGACGAAAACTTTCCACGAGGCGCGTAATAGGCGACACCAATTAACCATGACACGAGTCGTTCCGCGCGGTAATTAGTGACAAAATTAATTACAGCATTATCTGACTTGTCGCGGGCTGGATCGCGCTTCCTTCGAGATTAGAGCGTAAGATGTTGCGCCGCTCTTACAACTTGTTAGCTTCCCTTCTCGTGGGGAAAGGGAGTCGAGAGCGATAAGCGGCAAGAGAAAATAAATTTTCTCTTATCGTGGCGCCTCCTCACCGCGCAGATAGTGCATAACAACATATACATATATGAACGAGATATATATTTCTTGGGGGAAACGATAATCGGAATATGTAATTCGGGGGAGATCTTTACCGTGTACATAACTGTGGTGGAGCGCACTTTTATACATACTTCAGTCGCTTCGGAGTTTATGTTTTAAATCAACACTGTTCTTGTTGTAATCCCTTTTTACAAATCCGTGGGCGAATCAATTAGTGTCAAAGCGCACGTTCCCTTAATTTAGTTTTGTATTTTACCCAACATGAAATAACCAAATTATTTAAAGAAATAACGGTTTTGTTAACAATTTAACACTTTGCACTTTGGCTTCGATTCCACTTCTATCACGAAACTTATTATTATTTCCGAATTCCGATTTGATGTATATATGTATACATAGTGGAGGGCCGAAAGTGGGAGAATGATTAATAAAGCAATAGAATTCTGGAATTGACGTGTCCGGCCGGTCGGCGATCGGGGGATTGTTTCGACGAGGCGAGCGAGGCTGTTCGGTTTCTGGCGGAGAATCGGGGGGAAAAAGGGAAACACGATTATCGTTAAGTTTTGACACGCCCCGGGCATGCCGAGCAAGCGAATTCAACTTGTGGAAATCCCAACAGATTGCCACGGGGTTTGTCGCGCTGGTGGCACACGGTGGGTCCCTTTTCATGGTGGTTTCCTCATAAATAAAAATAACCATCGCACCCCTCGGGGGATACATATACGCGATATCGCTCCTCCTGTCTCCTCCTCCGCCCGCTACTCGAAATCAGAAAGAATCGTTCCGTTCGCTTTCTCTTTGTCCCGCCCACTCCGCACCCAAAGAGAGAGAGAGCGAGCGCGCGCGACTCTCTCTCTCTCTCCTTCTCTCTTTCTTATTTATGTCAACCGGACATTTTCGCCCGCAGTCTCGCGCCCGATGGAATATCGAGAAATACTATAAACTTAATATCTCTTCGACAGGACCAATAACCTGCAAGCGGCCACTCGATTCTTCCATTTTTGATCGCAGTGCTTCCCCGCGTTCTCAAACCCTTGCTTATCACCCAAGACTTGTCCTCTCCATACACCGTGCTCTACTTAACGAACGTCCTAGGAATTATGGCGTTTCGAGGACGAAGCGCGCGAGGCCACTAATTAGCTGGGGCCGTTTCGAAAAGCAAGGATCGAGAGGCGTCTCTAACGCGTATACACACTTGTCCATATGGTGCCGTAGTTCATACGCGATAACAGAAAGGGAGAGCCGTGATTCTGCTGGCCGAGGCGAGCGAGTGATACGAGGGTGGAGACGCCCTGTTATGGGCCCTCTGGGAATTCGGCCGCGGGCTAGCCAACGATTTCTACCCTCTTC
This sequence comes from Crossocerus cetratus, assembly GCA_963675795.1. NCBI lineage: Eukaryota > Metazoa > Arthropoda > Insecta > Hymenoptera > Crabronidae > Crossocerus > Crossocerus cetratus. The sequence goes on along the minus strand of OY776664.1, from coordinate 4,482,303 downwards.
TATGGCTATGTAGATACACGGATTATGGGACTTTCAGCCTGATTCTCCACGCGGACTTTTGCTTCTCGACCTCTGCCTATTCACTCCCGTCCGCCCCTCGCTGCTTTTTCGTTTACTCCCGTTCGCCTTCTTCAAAGTGTCCTTGGTAATTTTTCCGGACAAAATGCTACACCTTTCATAAAGTGTTCGACAGATAACACACTTGTACTTATTAGAGAATTTAATTATGTAGAATCGAGTAACATTTTTAAGCAGGGAAATGTTAAACTTTGTTTAGAGAGGACGAGTTTTCAACTAGCTTAAAAATTGGCTAGTGCTGAAAAAGAGATTTCGAGTTGAATAGTTTGAAAGAATGACTACATATTGCTCTTTTGATACACTTGGATCTTCCTACCCGAGAACCCTCGAGCCCCAACAATCCAGTTCCCCTTTTAGTTCCCTTTTGGGCTTTTGGCATTCCGTTTGGCACCCTCGTGTCGGGCGTCGGTCCGGCGTTTTTCTGGAACCGCAAGCATTTTGGCTAAGTTGGCTTGCGGGTCGACGTCGCCCGTGTCTGCGTGTCTAGGGTAACACCGCAAGGATAACATCCCCGTGGGACGAGCGGGACTACTAAGGGGTGGTAAGCCGAGTGGTCAGCCGAACGATACCGCACATCAAGAGGCAGGGAATTCGCTAAGCTTGCGAAAATATGTTTGGGATTCTCTTCTCCTCCTCGTGCGCCGTTTTGTCGGCCCCGCTCCTCCGCCAGGGGTGGAAATCCTCCTGGAATCTACTTTACGAGTCCCCCGATTGGATCATTCTACCGCGGCCACGTCACTCCGCACTTCCGACAGGAATCACCGACTCTGATCCTTCCATGCCAACTGCAGAATATCGACGCGCTGCCCCGCACCCGAGTCCCCTTTCAGTATTTCCTTTCCCACCTTAAAGGATCCACTCTGCATTCCAAGCTTATGTTGGGATAGTCGTCAAGTTCCCCTCAATCTTCCCTACTTGTCGTTCCGAGCGAATCGTCGAGTCAGAGGAAAATTGTTCAAGATTAACAATATCCGCGAAAATTGGCGACTTTCGTCTTGTTTAGCTGGAAAATTTTCGAGAAAACGAGAAAGAGGACTTTCGACTCGGCCGGCGATCGCGGTGCGGATGTTTGAGAAGATGAGTGCTGTATGTTTGAGGTGGAGAGGCGTAGGTGTAGGCGAGGCAATTTAAAAGGCTAATTCCCTGACGGAAGCCCGTGGGATCGCAGATCTTTCCAGCGAGGCCGACGTCCTCCCCCTACTTGCCGCTCGGGCAGCCCCTTTTCCCAATCGGCTTCCTTCCTCTCCTGTGCGCTGTGGAAAGCGGACTGCTGGTTGGGGGCCGAGAGGCGGCAGCAGGTCGCGCCGCTCAAAAGTAAACCAATTTCGTGGCTTGTTTAAAGCCCAAGCCGGAGGAGAAATACGTGTGGTGTGCGGGCCGAGGGCGCGGGCGCGCGCGCCCGCTTCCCCCGAGTTATTTCGCGTAGGTAACGCGCCGTGAAATTACGATGATACGCGAATCAATGGACTTCCAGGGCTCCGAGACTTTTCACGCCGGCTTTTTCGTAGGTGCGCGTGAGAACACGCCTCTGCCTCGCCGATCTCCTGATGATCGATCTGCCGGCAGGTTCCCCTCATCCACACACACACACACACACACACTCTCTCTCTCTCTTGGCGCGATTGATCGTTGCCACTTTTTTGCACTCTCCAACCTCGTTTTTGGACGACCGTCCGCCCCCCAACCCCTCTGCGTCCGTCGCCCCAATCGCCGTCCTCGACTTTTATTTTTCGCCGCGGTGCTACCGATCGCGTGGTTCCAACACGGCTAGATTATTAGCCGGCGTCAAAAGAAAGTGTAGTGTGGCGAAATTCATTTTTTAAAGACACAGGCTGCTACCCTGTAACTTGTAGTGTTGCGAAGGGAAACTTTAGTTATTATTGGTAAGCCCGCCGATACCGGTCTGGAGAAAAAGTCATTTTCGGCAAGCTTTCGACTAGATATTATCAAGAAAATGGTAATATTAGCAATACTTAATTTTTAAGGTGGCATATTATGTCTGTTTAAGGTAGTTGGCAAAGGAAACAAACTGGGCAAATTTTATTAGACTTAACCGGAACATTTTTTCATTGTTTTTCGATACGTTTTTGAATAATTAACAGATTTTGACAATGCACATATTAAAGTTTCTAATTGCAAAGTCGATTATCTCGGGAACGATATGGTGAAGTCCAATACAATTTGGCCAGTATTCACAACACCGTGAACACCTTAATATACGAAAGTTTAATGAAAATCTTAAGAAAAGTGGGATTCTTCACCAACTACCTTAATCGAAATAAACTCGAGTTCACAAAGTCTGCATTTGAGTATCATCGGAGATGAGTGCACGTGCCAGTATCATTCATGAATAAAAGAGCTGCGCAAACAGAAGAGATACCTTTCCCAATAGCGGGCTAGGTGTCGAGCTGACACTTCCTATTGCTCTGTCAACAGAGTGGTCTTTTTGGAAGAGGCCGCTTATTAATCCAGCGGGAACCAGTCTCAAATTTGGACGAGTCACGCGGTGGCAATCGTCATTGTGCCACTTCCCTCTTGTTCCCTCTGGTTCTCTCCCTTTCGGCAGGCAGGAAATACAGACGGATCGGTAGCTTTATTTCGCGGACAATGGGCCGGCCTGAAGGGCCACTCGACTTTCCCATTTCCTTGACAAACGAAAAGGACGCCGCGAGAGCGCGCGCGCTCGGGATGAGAGCGGTGGCCTGTCATCGAGAGCCACTTTGACTGGCGCATCCGAACGGAAGTCGCGGCTAATGTGTTTGGCCAAGGCGACCCGGAATCCTTCGGCCTCGTTAGCGGTAACCCGATATCCGTTTAGACACCTCTACCCCCGATTTCTCACGTTCGCCAAAAGGACTTGTCACGCGGGACTCTCCACGCCGGAAACAACTAGGCTCACGATTACTAAAGAAGGTTAATCGACTCCCCAAATGTATAACGTGCGTTGATACTACATACATTGTGTAGCTTTATATAAAATGTATATGTGCACTGACAATTTTCGATACATATATCAATACTAATTGGTTGTTTGTCAATTTAGTACAAAATTTGAAATTGTCCATTTGTCACTTTTTGAATGGAAGAACAATTATAAAAATCAAACGTTTTCTTTAACAGCAGCGTCGTCTGCTGATGAAATTCCCGCTAAAATAAATGACAAGCAAATTCCACAAGAAAGCCGGGCACAAAACCCGACGTGATTTTTCTTCGCGCCGCATAACTTTACGTAGTAGCATCTTTATTACACTCGCGGGATCGCCAAGCAGCTCATAGATCATGGACGCAACGCGCAAAATGCTAGTGGATCCTTCCAGCTGCATGTACTTTGGCTTTTCTTTGGCTTTTTACTTTTTTAAACACGTCGCGTCCCCACGGAAGGCAGGTGTTCCGCTCAAACTTTATCCAAGAAATCTCAATTAATTTCACGCCTTTTCCCGAATTCCCACACTTTCCAACACGATGAGAATATACTTAGTGGAGTAAACAGAGAATCCTTTCACTAATAACAGTCAATAAAATCAATCTTCCACAAAGCGGGCGCTTAATGTCGGGAGCGATTGCCAATAATTGATAAAATACATATTTTCCTAAACATTTTAAGACGTATAATGCTGAATACGAACGAAAAATTGTACCCACTTCTAAGACTATTTCCCAATAAAAGCCTATAAATCGTTATACATATACATCCTTCAATTAATTATATTACTTTCATATACCATCTGCAAATCAGGCAAAACTACAATATGTCAGAGCCGAGCAATGACCAACTTTCGTCTCGTGCACGCCTCCTCAAATCTCCGAGGGGTGGCCGTGGGTAGGCGGCGCGGTTCCCGCAGTATTCTTTTGCGACGGGATCAAGGAAGACGGGAAAAATTAGCTTATCGCGACGATAATCCCGATTCCCGTGGGACAGCGGACGCGGTGGGCGTGCGATCGCGGATTAGGGAACATATTTCGTAATCCGCGCTAGATAGAAGAGCAGCCGACCCCCCCTTGGTTACGCTCTGCTTTATACCCGCTCGGTTGCAACCCCATCCTGAGGGTGACCTCGACAAGCCAACGAATTATTATCGCAAGGATCCTCATGTATCTCAATGACGCATCGCTTCGCACGGGACTTAAGGTTTAATGGACTCCCTCTCTCTCCCGCCCTCGCCTCATCCTACCAAGCTTTTTCGTCCGCATTGTCAATCGCCGCATCTCGAGTTCGCCCACCACGAATTTCCAACTTACCGCCCGCTCTCGATAGATCAGTTAGAGAAATCGATAAACTGACATTGCGATTTTATAGCACAATGTTCGCAGAATAAAAATCGTAGTTGTTAGTGGAACAGATCGGAACTGATTATAAGGTAATGAGAAACGGCTCAGCAAACAAATCATTGCACACGTATCAATGAAACGTTCGCAAATCAGAGTCGAAACCAAAAAGTAGCGAGTCGAGTCAAAGACTATTACGAAGATTGAGAGATGTGAACGCTAGGAGTGGATAGGTAGGAATGAATACCAGAGGCCTACGTTCAAAATCCTCGTGAGATTCCCCACTCCTTAGAAGATCGTTCGACCCACTGAATTCGACCGAACTCGCCTTTCTTTTGCGCCCGACTATACCTGACTACCTGCATCCCCGCCCACCAAATTACGCGCAGGTATCGTAAATTAAAATTTTAGTCGTGATTTGCCGACATAAACAGTGGGACGTTTTATGATTTTCAAATATTAGTTCCGGCTCGCTGATTTACAGGCATTCAATCCTACAAAACTATAAAGTCTCGGCATCGACGCAATTCTTTATTGCGCAACTGAATAGTTGCGCCAACGACGACTTTAATGATCAATAAATGATGAAATCAAGAGCAATCAATAGCTCAATTTTTTTCCAAACTCCGAATAACCCAAAACATAATTACCATTGCCGACTTCCAATCCGCTGTCTTTCCATACCGAGAAAGTCTATACGTCACACACTAGCAATTGAATGAGCGGAAAGTGACGCAACGCCAGGTTAATATAATTAAAAAACGCGATGATAAAAGTAGCCGCGGATCGTTTTGCTAGAACAGGAATATGGAAAAAGATGGTGTCGAGGTTGGCTGGGAAGCGCAGAGTAGTCCTTTAACGAGAACAGTCCGGTATTAATCCGTGCAGGAGAATCAAGGAATTCCGCGTGAGAGGTGGTGGGCCGAGGGCGCGCGGGCGCCTTAATTAACGAGATTTTAAAAATGCCACGGCAATTTCAATCCCAGCGTCTAGGTGGGCGCTCGCCGTCCGAGTTGCTTGAGCGCTGAGGGTAATTCTATTAGGCGGTGGTGTAGCGTCGTAAAGGGTTGAGGCTAAGAGGGAAAGAGAAGGACGGAGGAGGCGCGCGGTACAATCGGCGGGAGAGAGAAGCTGCACCCTGGAGGAAAAGGGACAGCGCGACGCCGGGGGGGAAGAGGGTTGGGGGCAACCGTGGAAGAGAAGAGAGAGGAGGGTGGAAGGGGTGTACTGCCCCCTGGGGCACCCTCACGCTAACTGGCTGCGACTCCGACGCGGACCCCTTTACGATTCAGACTTAATTTATGTATCATCCGAGAGTTAAGTAATTTCTCCTCGCGAATTACCTTCGGCCTGCTGCTGACGCTCGCTCTCCCAACGAATCTCGCCTCCGTCTGTTTCTTCTTTCGCTCTTTCTCCCCGGCGGAGGCTTCTCCCCCCGTTATCACGGCACGCCCCCCTTTTTTCCTTCGGCGGCCAGGGCGACTGGCCGCTAAGTATCCCCCGAGAAATCGCCCGGGCGAACCATCGAGAATTCCTCCGCCGAGGACTCTCGTCGAAGCATCTTCTTAGAAATGCCCGGTATGAGTGGCCGCCGCTTTGATTTATTCGATCAGCATATAATGCGACCTGATTAAGCAGACCGCCGCACCGAATTACGTCGGCGCGCGCCGCGCGTGCAGGCGTAATTAAGCGTAATTGAAAGATAAATTAGAGGAATTAACGGTGGGGGGAGGGGGTGCTACTTTAATTAAATTATAAATAGGAGTGCGAGCGCGAGAGAGCGAGCGGGGGCCTCGTGTAATCATGCCGGTTGCGTATTAACGGAAAATGCTAATTGTATTCGCGGGCGCGAGCTAAATTATAACTAAGTATAAACAGGCATTAATAGTGCGTCTCGCTTGCCGCTCATAATCGCGCGGGCCGCGAATGCCGGCCAGAGAACGGCCAATTCATTAAAGTCTTCATTATAAAGGTGACGGCCATTTCGATAATTAGGATCAGGCAGCGCGCGCGCGCGCGCGCGCGCGCCCTCGCCCGTCGCGCATTTATTGCGCCTGGCCGAGAATCGGGGCGAATTACATTTCTTCTCGTTTCGAGCGATTACCTCCAATTGAAGTACAAATTGCCTAAGCGCAATCGACAAATTGTTAACTGTGCCATGAAGCGCGTTACACCGGCGAATCCAGGCCGGCCACTAAATCGAAGTTGATTGGGGAGAATTATCCTGCCGAGTTCTTTTATGCGTCAGCCTTCAACCCGGGGAGTAATGTAATAATTAGAGCATCGATTCCGATATGTTACACATATAAATCAGAGCGCAGTGTAACCCCCGTCTGATTTCGTCGGCGATTCGGCTGAAAGGGATTGTTTAAAGGGCCGGGGTCTTCGACGCGAGTGAGAGAACTTGTGGCCGGGAGAGGGTACGGTGGTACGACTAATTAAAACGCGAGAAACTTTGGCGGCAGCCCCGAGGAAACGAGTTTAAATCTGTTTCAGACCAGTTTCCAACGAGCGGTGCCTTAGTGACTCCCTCGTGGACCGTTTCCATCGTGACTACACCCCCAGCACTTTATTACGAGAGTCTAATCTATCTCGGCGCGTGAACCTCCGCCACTCGCCGGCAGCCATTCGCCCTCTCTCTCTCTCTCTCTCTCCCCACTCGCTCGATCACGATCTTCCCCTCTCTCTTCCTCTTCGCCTAGCTATTTAACCCCGAAAGCTAATTGCATCCCTTCGAATCTCCGCGGGAACTCGCCAAGAGACGCCCGAAAGTGGCGCCGCGTCGCTTCGTAATAGTTTCCTTTGGGCGCACGAGTATTTCTCGGCGAGACCGAAAAATCTCTTCGTTAGTTCGTTCGCGAGTAAGAGAAGCACATAGCTTCCCTGTGAAGCTTTCGAGAGCGAAAGGCTGAAAGTTTCAATTGCAAATGCAGTGGTGTGCGGTCCAATTTTAATTTGTACCGCAGATTCAAAGAAAAACTTGTATGTACTTTGTATAAAATCTACCTTACGATTTTCTTTTTAAATTTCAAGTTTCAAGAATCTGTTAATTGTAATGCAACTATGTTGTATAGATTAATTGCAACATCATTAATATTTCGGATGTTGGATATAAATCTCCAGGTTATACTCTCGAAACTCTAATCTTTCTGAAAATGAAACAATAAGAAAAATCCATTGTCTCGATAGATATAATGCCGTAACTAAGATTATCTTATTAGCTTAAGCAAAGATTTATCGAAAGGGAACGGGGTGATGAAGTACACCTGGCGAATATTGAGTTATATCATACATAGAAGAGCGTCGAGTGTCTTCGGGATGGGGAGATTTCGAAGAGATTGGGATCAGATCAGAAATTGGCGATCAAACGGCCGCTGCTGCTGCCGGATGATCCATCGTGACATGTGGCCAACGTGGCGCATTGCCTCTCTTCGGCACCCGCGCTCCTCTCATAATTGCCATCTTACGGCAATATGCAACGAATCGCCGGGTTATATATTACTCGAAATTATAGGTGATAACCGGCGAGACATTACGATCGCCACTTCTCGGCCAGATGCACGTTTTCGGTGGCGATTCGCGCCCCGGCATATGGGAGAGCCCCATAAATATCCTGGCTCTCTTCCTGTCCGTCTATGGTCCCGGGACCCTTTTCGCCCCCTCGCCAGAGCCAGACTGGTCAGTTGCCTTGGGCTACTGATTTCTCGATACACTTTTCCTACACGCGCGCTCTCGCCTTAAATCAACCCGTGGCTTTTAGCTCCCCATAAACACCTGCACATCCCGAGGTCCAGTATTTCTATCTTCCAACTTATTGTTATGCTTTCATTCCGCAGCTCTTTTTAATTTCATGTAAATTCGATGTACTTTATGGATTTCAATAGGCAGAACTGTATCGCTTTCATCTGTCATGAACTTGCGAAAAAATGCCGCCTCCCACTTTGTTTGAGTTTCGGTGGCCGTGAGACGCGGAACTATGGAGAGGTCGGATGTTCAGAGGTCCAAAATGGAATCGATTAAAAAGCAATGAAAAACAACATCCCGTCCCGGCGTAATTGAATGATTGTGGCCGTTCGATCTCTTGAATGTATTCATGCAGTTTTGGGAATAGCGACTTTATAACCGGGCGATTATACTAGAAAGCTAATTTCCAACTAGCCGGGGCTCCGAGCACGGTCCACCTTCACCCTCCCGTCGTTCCGCGGCTAACTTCGTTAATGTATAATCCGGGCTGGCTCCCCGGGGCTGCGTTGCCGTGATATAAAATCAGTAAGCTTTAGTAAATTTCGTTTAAACAATCCAGTAAACAATTTTCCGCCGCTCTGCACGGCAAAGTAACGGCACCCTGGTGGCACCTGTGCGCCGGCAACACTTTCTACCCCCTGCCGTTTACCCCCCGTATTCCCGAGCTCGTTCTGTCTCCTACTCCGCGCGCCTCTCACCCTTCCCACCCAGGACTCATCCCCAGCCCTCCAAGAACCTCCTTGGCAACCTCGCCATCCTGGGATTAATCAGCTCGCCCGCTTATAATGATGCACCTCGCACTAACCACCTAACCGCCCGAGCCGCACGCTCGTCATATCATCTCTGATATCATCCCTCAACTTCTTCAGGGACCGTTTTCTTCGCAGCGGATATACATAGACAACGAGATCTCGTCATTTCGGGGTTATTAATTATGATTTTACAGCAATTAAGGTAAAATATGGAGAGATGGATTTTGTTTCTATTGAAAAAATAACAAGAATATGAATGTACGAGTTTGTCGGCATCCCTGAATAGGTTGAGGTCTTAGTTCGAGTTTAAAAGTCGATATTTATACGGAATTTATTGCTTTTTCTAGTACGTTGTTCAAACTTGACGCCATTCTGAGTAAAATAAATAGAATATCTTGGCGCGATCGCAGCCATAAAGGACACTGGGGTTTCCAAGTCTTTTTTTCCGGGCGAGGCGCGCAGGACTCTCTCGCATTAGACGATTTGTCGTCGGCGATAAATCAGGGTTGGCCGCTTTCAGTGAGAGAGGAGCGAGTGGGAGAGAGGACGCGAGCGCGCGCGCATGATAAAACTATCCGGCGTGGGCGGGAAAAAAAATCGTCGCGCAAAGGGGTGCAAATCATTGGCAGGCGCATTCCCCGGGAGATATCGAACGGCCGCCATAAATCGCGAATCAAAACGTGTCAAACGGATCGCGGGCGGCGAAATTAAAAGTGACGGGCGGCCAGCAGGAGCGGCGGCGGCGCGCAGGCCCCGCGTATTGCGGGGCTCGCATATCGGCACCGGGAAAACCGGCAGCGCCTATAATTGTGAGTTACGGGGTGATCACGCGGTCCCCGGCATTTATTTAGTCGGCCAGCCTCTGCAACTCGTTATTTATGACGAAAATGCATCAGCGACTATATCTGCCGCTCCCTTTCCAACGCGCGCCCGGAGCCGAGCGGGGCGACCTGTCCGATATACATACATATATTTCAGCCGGTATCGATGACGCGCCGATATTTTATCGGGATTTTCGAAAATGTACCCGCCGCACGCGATATGCCCGCACTCTTTCTCCGGCTGCCGTGTCATGTTCCCCGGTAAAACCCCGGCTTCCTGCTTTGAGTTATTCCTAGTGGCGGCGAGAGTCACTCCGGCTGGACAGGGTCAAGTAAGTTTGCTCATCGGTCTCAATCCAACTTCGATCTTTCTTTCATCTTCTGTTATTCGACGGGTTTATGCCGAGTTGATTATGAGATAGGCCGATAATCGATGTAATTTGAGTTTATAATTATTGAATTCTGAAGAATGAGATTGCAGTACCTCGAGGGTTGAATCCACAAGGTGAAAGTCTCAGTAAATAAACTTTTCATCTTAAACGTCGTCGCGACGCTACTCGACTTGTCTACGGTGTACATCAGCCCTTAACGTCTTACGAGAGTTTAACCTTCCCGCGGCAAAAGGGCCGGTCGCAACCCTTTAACGAGGAAACTTTCGAGCCCACCGAGTCTTGAGGAGGGCCAGGTTTAAATATTCCCCAGTACAGTTCCCCCGCTCTGCCCCCCTCCCTGCAATTTCTCTCTGATATACCAGCACTCCCTCTCTCCCTCCGAGCGTATCCCCCAATCTATCTCGAAAAACGCCGCTCCAAGAAAAAATCATCGCGCGGCGAGGCTAATTTTTTCGCCGGCGCTGTGCGCCAGCCGATTGCCTTTCGGCTAATTTGAAACTTTGAAATTCGCTTGTTGAGCGGCGCGCGGCCAGTATAATTCGTGTCCGTTGATTTGCTCCTCCCTGCCGCCCCGGCACTTTCGCGTCAACGTCATGATGGTCCTAATTTAACGCTAGCTAACGCCGCTAATGGGGGCGGAGAGGCTCGCCGGGTGCCACCCCACCCTCCGCCCCCTAACACACATTCCGGCTAACAATCCGCCGGCGCGGCGTGTCGCGGAACGGCGAATAAACAAAAAACACCGATTCTCCATCAGCTTGATTGGCAGGCCACCAGACGATTTACGGGCCGGATTTTCCCAAATGGAGCCGACCAGGACCACTTTTTCAATGGCACCGCGGCCATTTTTTAAATTGCGTCGCCGATATAATGCAAATCATCCCAATTATCCGCTCTCCCAAAGGTAAACGCGCGTCATGGAAAAAAGGCAGACGCACCGAAAGAAGAAATAATACTGAGCGATATGAGGTTCGTGAAATTCGTTTGATTCGAGAGCCGATTCGCGCTACTAAATCAGAAAGAGCGCGACAACTCTTACATTATTCGGCTCGCCCGTCCCGTTTATATTCCATTACATCGATTTCGCCGGGAGAGCGCAGTTTACTATTTGCGGTGGAAATAAAATTCGAGTGTCGCATAATGCCGCGCGGCAGGCATTAAGCGATTAAACGAGACGTAGGTTAACGGGCGTCCAGGATATACGAGCGCTCTACATGTACACACCGACGCAGATAGAGAGGGAGCAGCGGAGGGGCAGGGGACATTAACCACTTTTCACGGGCATATTACGCAAGATTCGAAATTCCATTCCGCGCTCGCCGAAGTGGAATGTCCGGCGAGCGGCGGGCAATGTCGAGCGTCCGGCAATAATGAAAATTTTCAAATTTCACGCTCGATTATCCGCCGAGTCGAGTGAGCGCGCGGGCGCGCGCCACTGGCCACCACCATTTGGCACGTTTACAATCGTTAATCCCACGCAATGATCCACCCCCGGGCGTTTCGTCGATCAGCCGGCTCGTATTTCGATTGGAAATACGATCAGGTGAATTCTCTTTCGTTCCAACGAACTTTCCTATTGATTGCCGGCTCTATCGATGGCTAATGTACCAGCAGCCATCGTTCACGCAGAATCAAACGAGGCCGACGGCTCATTTCAATCACTTTCGGAACATCTCTCTGTCTCTCTCCTCCCCTTCCATTCTGAGGGGAGCTTTGTCGAGTTATCATTTAAAGCATTACAATTGAACAATATTTCTAGTCATCGCTAGTCATCGTATCCTTAAGGGCTGATTATGTTGTTGGAGCATTGCCTCCTTAACGAATCTAAGGCGAATTAAATATGGATAAAAAATTTAAAGTAACATGAAGGTATACATATATGCTTCGCCACTAGTTCTAAGTAACAAATGGAAACCATGCCATTCGAATAGAACAATTAGAATGAATTGAATTGAAATTGAACAAAAATGTAATATTTGAAAGTAAAATTGCTTTCATTTGAGGAATTCTTAATTAATTGTTGCTCATTACAAAACTAAGCTGCGACCTGCTCAGATCCCCGCTCTCAACACCATTCTTACCTCCATTGAGAATCCTAGCACAATAGGGCATCGTCAATAAAGAGAGTTTTAACACTGGAGCCACGGGCCATTTGGCCGTCAGCGCGGTGTGTCTCTTGTCTCGACGTGATCAGCCTTCCGCAGATGATCGATCAGCGCCGGTGTGGTGCTGGCAAGATCTCGAGTGTGCCCCGTGGAGCGCAGGGGATGACAATCGTCCTGACACTCGCTCTTTATCGTTATCTGGCGGCGAGGATCGAGCGAGCGCCGGGTTCACGGAGAGAAAGAGGGAGCGAGAGAGAGAGAGAGAGAGAGTCGAGCGAGATACTCGCGTGGACAGATGGTAGCGCTGGGCTAGCAGCGCAGGAGAGAGGAGGAATCGGCAAGGCTGCACTGTGACAGGTTGGTCCTCGGCGGCAGCAGCATTTCGTGGTTCATTTGCGGTACCCAGGGGTGCCATCTATTACAGGGGGTCAGCCCTGGCGCCCCCTCTGCCCCGCCGCGCCCTGCACCCCACGTCCTCGACACAACCCCCGGGCCGAGAGACTCCTACGCGGAATCTATACGCGCGCGCTACGGGGTTGTTTACATGCCGAAGGGCCACGCTCCCTCTTCCCCTCTCTCGCCATATCCATTTAATTCGGTGATGATTTTTTAACGAGTACACTGCCTGCTGCTTGACACTTGGTAGATCGAGTTTGCCGAGTGATTTGTTGGCCGCGATTACCGCTCCTTCGCCGTGCCCGCGCAACCCTGACGTTCGGGGGTGCGACTCTCGACGGGCTTGCCAACTTTCTTCGTGGGGTGCGCTAGCATTAAAATTGCAAATTATTTCGCGAATTCCTCGCTCGAGTTTCTCGCTGGTGGACGAGGCTCGGAGTTAGCCGAGAGATTGAGGCGGAGTTTGCTTAATGGTGTAGGAATTGAGAGGAGGTGTTCCTTATTTTAAAATCAATCTTGCACAATCGAGTAGAGAGAGATTAATTTGTATGTTTCACCCACGTTTTTGTTTATGTTTCATCGAATTAAGCCCAAGTTTTATGGGCGGATGAAGAGCCGTGACTCTGGAAATCGGTGAGCAGTGGAATAGGTGCTAGGATGACTGGTCAAAAGACGTCCGAGTCAGTAAGCCTGGAAGTCAAACGAGCTCAAGAGACTGCACACAAAAGAAGAACGGATTCCAGGGAGTGGCGCGATAATGGCGGCTCTAAGCACACGGGCGCTAATTAAAACTGAGTAAATTAGGCTAAGGAGATCCCGAAAATTAGCGCGGCGGTATAGTAGCGCCGGAGTGCGCGTCGGCCGATGGGTTTCCAGGCTGACTGTGCGCGCTCGCCCGTCCGTTTATGAGAGGCCTCCTTTGCTAGGGCCGCCTTTCGTGCTCGCCGCCGCCCTCGGGCCTTTCATTAATCTCGCGTCTCTCAATTTACGTTTGCGTCTTGTTAGATGCCGGGCCCGTTACGTCTTACTCGCAGGAGGCTGATCAAATGGAAAGAGGACGAGCCGAGAAAGAGAGAGGGTAGAGGCAGGGCCTCGAGAATAACTCGATGCGCGAGCCGCTCTCGCTCCGAGAGATATGTGAGCGCGAAACCACTTGGGGGCAAAAGCACGCGATAGAGAGAGACGTCGACTAATTACTGACGGCCTCGCGATAAATGACTTAGTTCTTTCTGTCGAGATATCGATTCTTCAAACGGAATGTAATAGTTTCTCCAACCAGCAACATTCGAGTTCTATGTATATTAAAAGCGTTCGGATAAATCTAGTACATACAACCTTCTATTTTATCTTGAGCGGTCCCATGCTAAATCATCAATTCTAAATCGGTCGAAAACCGCATTAGAGTAAAGCACACAATATTAATGACCAAGTATCGTTCGTAGATATCGGCGCGCGCCCGCTCCGGCGCGAGATAGAGGGTAAACTTATCAGAATGTGTCAATCAATAGTTTTATCGCCTATCCCGCCTTCAATCACACGTTTTATCCTCGACCGTCCTCTTAAATCATTTCGATGCAACACTCCGCTCCAAACAGAGCCAGGACAAATGCGGCAATGATTTTGAGCCGATAGATTCACGGTGAATTCTATTGGCTCGCCGGTGCCGGCGCAGCAGGGAGTTTTCTCGAGCGGGAGAGACAGAAGCAATGCGATCGGGAAATCGCGTAATTATAACGTCGGATCATCGTGATCATCCGGTAACGCGATGTGGCGACCGATCAAAAAGAGGCACCTTATCCTTACCATCGATCTTTCCGCAGTGGTGATTTGGTGGTGGCGGCGAGAGTCCCAGGGGACCGAAAAGGGACTCCCTTTCTCTCCATCTCTCTCCCTCTCTCTCTCTCGTTCTCAATGGACCAGTCTACGTACCCGCTGACGTGTCCCGATTTGACGAGCCACGACGGGGAGTTGAGTCCCCGCACCTACGAATTGTCAGGCATTGTTCGCCACCCTGTTCCATTCGCATTTATACGTGTTATCCGGCGTAAACATCGTAATGATGGTGCGCGCATCTCGACACAATACTGATGCATCATTCACTCCGGCCACCGCGAGGAAAATAATAATCTCCGTATAAAAAATGCTCCAACAACCAAAATTAAAAGACGCAATTTGTACGCCTTTTTGCTGGAGCATGAATTTATGTTTTACGGATATTGTACCAATCAATAAAAAGTGTCAAGTTATGGAGGGTTTCAAGATTCTATTAACATGTATAATTAAGGAGTCATGTCTGCAATTTTGAACGTCCAGTTATAATTATTTCGTTTCATTGGAATGATGGCCCGAAGTGGTGTGAAACGTGCATTTCGCGTATCGACAGCACATCATTATTTTCATGCCAGATGATTTCGATCGCGGACCACTTTTCCGCACGGAGCAAAGGGGCTAACGAGCCAGTTGCGACAGCGTCCTGTTATTCGATTCCCGGGATATCTCATGGGGTTTCGGCAGATTCGCGGTACACCAGAAACCGATCACTCTTGCGTTGTAGTGACGAAAGATATTTTCGGGTGTGCCATTTGGTGTTTGCGTGCTGGCATGCTCGCAACAGTCGCCGCGCCGGGTTGATTAAACAGCATATATTCTCTCCTTTTAAAACTACTTGCCTTCTTTTATTAAAAAAACTGCGATTATTCTGTTACTACTTTCGAGATGTTCCTCGGTTCTTATTCCTATCAACTTGATGCACTCAGTGTTATAGTCGCCACCAACGAAATAGGCGGTTTTAAGGTCGCTTTTCTGATTGTATTTCGAAAATGATATGACAGGAAGCAACTTATCCAACTTATATGATTTGATACCAAAAATAATAGAAGTTGGACTATTATTTGGTACCAGATATTGGAAATTGGATAAGTTGCTAATAAAGAATACAAGTTGGATAACATTTGATAACAACTTATTCAACTTATATGACTTGGCACGAAAAATAATTGAATTTAGACGAGTTGGTACGAAATACTACGCTGGAGATGATATCACAGGAAGAATAAGAAGAAAAGCGAGCTTGAAACCGGCTATTCAGTTGGCGGCGACTATAAAACGAGTAAATATATATTGATTCCGATTAAAGTATGAGAACGGGATGATGGGAGGAACCATTAGAGCGATGCTGGAAGGCGAATGCATGAGGCAGGGTAGTGCGGGAGGAGTGTTGGGGGATGGATATATTAATTCGCCGTAGGAAGATGGGTCGAAGCCCTATCACGGCGTTCTGGATATTCCATTTCCAACTGGTTGCGCGGTACCGCGGTGATATAAATGCTAATTCGTGACGGGCATCTCCGATCGTGGCTGGAGGAGAGAGAGAGAATCCGTACCTAATTTTCCTGCTGCCAAGGGATTCGCCGCTCGAATCGAGACAGCCATGCCTACGCGCACGGATCGCCCGTGAAATACGCTTCACTTTTCGCTTAAAGTTTGACGCACACACGCCGCACCTGCGATCACTTTAATTGCATCCTCGTCGCTTAGCTCGCAACCTTGGCTCTGTAATTGGCTTCGATTCAGTTCGCGCCATCCCCCGCACACACTCCTGTCCTTTCGCCAGTCCTCTCCGATATAAGTGTACCAGCGCGCGTTTATCAAACGAGTTGCCGAAATCGTTTCGACAGCGCGATCGAGTTGATTCGATGATTCGAGTTGCCAAATTTGTACAAACTTTTCCCAAACACGCTTGACGTTAGAACTACCAATCGAGATAAAAGGACTCGCGGACTTCCATGGTTGGAAATGAGAATACTTTATCTGTTGGTAGGTGATAGTTCGAGTGTTAAAATTGGCGAAAATGAGAGGCGCGACTCTAAACTGTAGTTTTCAGGATGGAAGGGGCCGTCGAGAGAGGGCATGACACTGCGCCGCGTGGCAGTAACGTCGGCGTATGCTTGACACCGCCAATATTGCCCGCTGCCATTTTAATGGGACTGATTGTAAGGGATGGATTCGCCGGTTTTTCCGCGTAAACCAATTACGCGGCATCGTTTGTTCCATTATTGACCACTCGGCCGGCCAATAAATGTCGATATCTGCTTATTGGCACATGCGCGTACTAATCGAGTCGCCTCGCGCGCGTTTCACCTCACTCATTGCCTTCTCCACCAGCAGGCAGGGTCATTGATAATCCGACTGGTTAACGTGCCGAAGGGTCAGAGACTCAGTTTTCCATCACCCAAAAGGGTCAGAGAGTCGTCGGTGTACCAATACCCAATGATCATAGAATCGAAGCTCCAAGAGAATTATTAAATTTTTATGATATAAAATAATACGATTATCTTTAGCCTGGAAGCCCTAATGATCGCACCGCGCCAGTGAAAATGCGTTCAATTTACAGGTGTATTAATTCACAATCATTTATCGGCAAAATTGAACTCGATTCACTCGGATTAGAGGCGCACACGCACTAGTCAATAAGTATGATACTTGGATGTTGGGAAGAATCGTTTTGGAAAGAAGGATCGATGAGGTGAGGTGCGGGAAAAGTAGGAGGACAGGGGGAGGGCGTCGCGCGAAAAGGTAAGGGATGGTGCCGGTGGAGACCTCTGGCGAGAGGAGAAGAACGGCAGGACTTTCGAAAGAGGCGTATCCAAGAGAGGGCGAAGAAGTCACTAGACTTTTGCCCCGCCTACGCGAGCGCGTTCTCCAACGCATCCCCACTATCGGCGAGCTCTCGATTGAGAAAGATAACTAAATTGAGAAAATACGATCGGGAGAGAGAGCCGCCGCGGGAGAGGAGGGGTGCGCTTAACCCCACCGAATGGAGAACTTCGATCACCAGGTTCGTCCGGTCGCGCGCGGGTCGCCATGGTGACCGACGAAAAGCGTCGCCCGGGATTGTTCGAAACAATTATCCGCGACTCAATTCGCCCTCTTTCCCTCACTCCCACATATACACACACAAGCGCGCGCGCACACACTCCTCCCCTTATTCACCTCGCTCGTGAAAACTATTGTCTCGCCGGAGGAAAAACTGCGCCCGTTCAAATTGTTTTCTCAAGCTTTACCCTCGAGCGTCGCTTTCAGTCTGATACTTGGATAACAGTAGGCATAGAGAGGGGGAATGCCAGAGGAATCATTAGGGAAATTGCGACGAAGCAATACCAAGTGTCCAGATGAATAATCACTTAATCGAAGAAGAGATATGAGAAGTCGTGGAAACTTTTCCAAGCTTCAAGTCCTTCGACCTGTGACACGAGTACCACTCGACGGAACTCAAATTGGTCAAAGTACCGATTATATCTATGTGGCAGGGGATAACTCGAAAGGGGAAATAAATGGGAAAAGAGGAAGCGCGCCGGACGCGCAAAGCTTTCCGCCGGCAAATGGCTGACTAGTGAAACGTATTCTACTTGGGTTTTACTTTGGCCAGCGCGAGGGGGATCCGGAATACCCACGCGCGGCGCATATGTGGGAGCGTGCGTGTGGTTAAGGGCACCATGATTCGAGCAAATGTGTTTCACGCTCCGCTAAGCGACGGCTCGATTGGAGATCAGAAAGATGTACGCCATCGCGAGTGCCGTCACGGAATATAAAAGCCCGCGTACATCCCGTATGGAAAATACAGTCGTTTACCCCCTCGAAACCACGGGGGGATCCACCCCTCCGCCCCTTTGATCCATCATCATTCCTCTACATCCCTCACCTCCTCGCTCTACACTTTATCAGAATTCTCAGGAAACATCGAAATCGATATTTAAGCTCAGACTACGCCAAGTCTAAATTCTGTTACTCTAATATTTACGAACTTTTCTCGTTTTTCCATCATTCGAAGAGTACATTATGTATCGTTTGACTAGACCGTACAATTAGAGAGATTTTTTGTCTGATGGTTTATAGAAAAGACGGATGAAATGTAGGTAGAAAGTAGCAACAAATTTTTCGACAATCAGAGCCAAGCGGCTTCTTTCCAGCGGCGGACGGTACATAGCTAGTACAAGGAGAAAGGCGGTGCGCCCACTTTCTGTATGGACTGTATGTCAAGCCTCTGTTATTTTCGCGCACATCCAGATATCGTTTCCGCATCACGTCTCCGCTATTCGCCTCGGTTCACCTGGAAATAAATATGTTCCCCTTATCGCTCTCGGCCGACCGATCAAGGAAGAACGATTCCTGGAAGTTTAAAGGACGCTGCGAAACGCCCGAGCATAAAACCCCCCCTCTGCGCCCTCTGCCGCGCCCGTCCCCTAATTTCCTGGTATAACACTCAGTGAAAACCAGGAGAATTATGTCTTCGAGTGTCCTTTCAGTTTCTACGGCCTCCCGATTATCGCCAATAAGCCGCGCTGATTCTCCCCGCGCGCATGAGTTACTACTTGTCGTTTGTGCAATTAGCAGTCGGAATTAACGGGCAATCAATTACGATGGCTCAAAGGAGCGGAGCCAAATGAAGTCGCCGCGGCGGGATTGCACGGGCAGGTTATTAATTATGTTTGTTCTGGGCTTAGAGCAGATGGTAATTAAGATATGCGCGTGTACGCGCACCGGGTATCAATCTTATCGGCGTGATCGTCGATCTCCGGGTCCTCCCAGCTATCTCTGCCTACAGGTAGATAGATACGCCAGCCTTTGTCCCGAAGATGAACTATTCAAGAAGCGATTATTATCCATTATCTACGGACTCCACCACCTGACGTCTGATACTTGACTGGAGATAGCGCACAATAGGGTGGGGCCCCCGTCGATTCGCACTTCCCAACTTGGCATGAGTGACGGCTATATTGCAGTTTGACTTCGGCATTGTCCAACTACAATAGAATCGTATCGTCATACACGCCGGTGTATCAACACAGGAACCAGTTAAAAAGACAAACTTCAGTATTTCGTAGAAATTGCGAAACCCGTTACGTTACGGAGATTTTCTCTACTATTTTCCAGATGAAATCTATGACAGAAGATACACCGAGCGATGCATTGCTTACTGAAATCAATATTGCTTGTTCGATTGTTCATACAAATCTTAAAAGCGAGTACGCGGCGAGCGGATTCTTCGCGCGGTCGATCACTAATGAGGGAGTGCGCGCCAATTTGGGTCAAGTGGTGAGGGCGATCAATCTTCCTAAGTTGATTAAGACGATAAGAGACGGCTGGTTAATATTCACGCGCGCGCGCGCGAGCGCATGCTCGCCTTTGAGCGCAGCGCGAAGAAAAAAGGAAGGCGAGATTGAATTTTTTCACGGCGGGACGACCCGCCTCATAATTACGAGTGCGTGTCCGCCCGTAAATCAAGCAGGAGTTATTATACATACGTGCGGCTATCGTAAGCGCACGGGGAGGAAAAAAGGAGCGCGCGCCCGCGCGGGCGCACGCGTGCGGCCAGGAGGTTTAACGGTAATTCCGAATATGCGACAGGCTCGCGAGTGATTCAGATGGTCATTGGCATGAAACTACAGTAGCGCGCGGGCATCAATAACGTCTAATCACCCTGACGTAGAACCGATCCTAGCTCCGCTCTCCTGCGCCGCAATTTCCTCCTCTAAGCGTCCGCCACAAATCACACCCCGACGCGATTTGGGAACCCCCGTTCGACATTTAAACTCGCATCGGATTATGGCCCGCAGTCTCCTCGGCGCGTCGGTGTCCGTGTGGGTGGCTGTGCGCCTGTAGGCGGAAGCGCGACCGATAATTAATCGCCTGCGATCCGTTTTACGAGGATCGCCCGGGCCAGCCCGGAACCCGGCTAGCCCGGCAAAAGTGTTTAAAAAGTCCCCAGTACATTTTCCCCCCCGCCCGCCGCCCCCCAGGAGGATCGAGTCCTTTTTCACTAACTCCTCGTTCACTCCGCGGCGAATCGAGAGAGAGAGAGCCCGTAGATTGTTGGTTTTGCATTATTTTTCGTCTCGAACAATCGATACATTCCTGATGCTCCATATTTTTCGAATAATAACTAACATATGCTCTGCGATCGGCGCAATTCAGCTTACGCGAATTATACAAATCAAAAATATTGAACACGAGGTACAGGATGAGTTACTCGCCTTTCAATCATCCCCTTCACACTTGAGTTCCAATTATTTCCATTATTGGTACAATCTGATATTATAAATAAATTTCAGTACGTGGAAAAGACTCCTTTATATTACAATTACTCAACACCCTATAATTATTAAATATCCATCATTAGCGATTCAAAGGCAAGTGAGTCACCCTGTACATACACCAGAAAATATTAAAGATCATCCCAAGGAAAGGCGCACGACCTCCTCAGTTTTTCAACATAGCTTCGCTCTCCGAATTTACAGAGCTATCGCGCATACCCAGAAGCCCCCTTATTTATTATCGCGGACCGGAAGCGCACGTAACGCCAGCCGCTCAATTACCCAAGCGCACAGAGAAAGACAGATAGAGCTAGATAGATAGATAGAGAGAGGGGAGGACACTAGGCATAGAGAGACGGTAGGTCGGCGGCGAGCGGTGGAGAATGGCTAGGCGGAATCGCGGTGCAGATTAATTGTAACTGCATCGCGGCTACCGATTTGCCTAATTAATTCGGTTACTAATGGCCGCCACGGAATCCTCGAGTTGGCGGGATCGAACGTGCGCCGCTCTCGCCGCTCCCGGCCGGCAATACCGCAGCCTCCGATCGAATCGGAGCCAATTCGAGTGGGATGTGTTCCCGGGATACACGCGGCGTGCGTCGCCCCGCCACCATAGAAACTGCCTCTCGAATTAAATCCCCAGAAATGCCGGGCATCCTCGTCCTTGCGCCGCTTCAATTAATTCCTGTTGGGATATTGCCTCTGCTAAACCATATGCCGAGTTTCGATTTGCCGCTCTACTAAACTGCGGATGTTTATACAAAGATAGAGTTATGACGGGGAAAAGTTTCATTCACTCGCAAGACGTATCTACACGCAGACATTGATCGACGCAATCCTGGTACGTTGAACCTATTTCGAGGTTTAAGTATATAAATGTATATCTAGTCTAGGCTCGGAGAACATTACGAACTGTCATACGCATGGGATATACTGACTCGTTAAGAAGCCAAGCGACCTCTTCATTTTGCACAAACTTCCGCAGTCTCCCCGTCCGCTGATCGATCTCTCCATTCCAACGAGCGATCAACGGTACCAGGAAGAAAGAGGCCGAAACTCTCGAGCGGGGCGCTCGGCATGTAACAGCGTTCTCAGCGGTTACATCAATTTGCCGGCAATCTCGCTCGGCCGGGCTAGCCGAGGCAACTCGGACATGCGAGTGGGGCGCGCGGTAATGGATTTTCCACAGCGAGCGCAAAAGTGGCTGCGGCCCCGATAAGGAGCCGCTCGAGCGCAGCAATCCCGACATTGTTTGCCCTGACAAAACCACGAGGACGTGTTGATGGCTGGCGAGAGGCGGGGGGAAGAGGAGGGCGCTCGCGAGTGCTCTGACAAGCGGGAAGTCTCTATCGCCTGGCTTCTCTCCGTCTTCCAGTGGCCGCGCCGGGCGGCTTTCCGTTCGACAGGAAGGTGTGCCCGATCAAAAGATACCTCGGCGACGAACGGCCGAGAGCGCGAAGCTCCTCTCGGTCCTTGGAAGACCGGGAGCCCACGAGAGATTCTCCTCCGGATAAGGCCAGAGACCGTATCATCCCTCGTGCGCTTCCTTTTTTCCCCGTCGCTCATCGAGGAGGCGACGCGCTCTCCGGATTTACCGCGTAAATGGCGGTTCCCGGGAGAGATCGACAGGTCCATTGAAAATCTTGCGGGAGGATCGCGCCGCGGCCGTGAATTGAGTCGTCGGCTCTCAGTGTCCTGTCGGCGCCCCCGTGCCTCCCGGGGGTCGCTAAGGACTCGAGGACTATCTTGCCGCGAAAGCAACGGGGAATTGCAAAAAATTCTTTAATCGCCAGCATCAATCTTGATATTAACTGTATACTTGGCGGCGATTCAATAGGCGATATCAATCTCGCTTTCCCGGTCGTACTCTGGAAAATATAACACGGGAGGAATGCGAACTTGTCCAACTTATATGATTTGGTACCAGCTTATCCAACCTATATGATTTGGGCGGACTAAATTATGCAACTTAAAATAATTAGGCGCCAACTGGTTTCATTTGTATTATTTGGTACCAACTAATTATAGTTATGATATATTTACTCATATTTGCAATTAGCCAAAAACAATTAGGAGTTGATGAGTATCCCGGCACAAAGATGCCAAATAAGATAATAGTGAGGAAGAAAATTAAGAGATACGGCGTCGGCGGTTGGACCACGCGCCGTAATGAGACATCCCACGAAAAAATTAATGTAACGAGTTGATTTATCGCCGAAGTACACTCACGCCCGCCGGATGAAGAAGTTTCGGCCGGTCTGGAAAGAAGGGATTCCCGGCGTCCCTAACAAGGACGGAAAGTTATTAGGCTGGACGCACACTGAAGTGTCTTCTGTCTTCCTCCAACTAAAATAGTCTTTCCATCGGCGGAATCCAATGTGGCTAATTCAACCATAGTCTACTATTGCCCAACTGAAACGTATTGCTTTATGCTCTTTGCAATCACCTCATGCCAATTAATTTTCGTACTTGCAGATTTTATACATATTGAAACAAAAAGGAAGAATACAATTTTTCTTCCGATTGCTGCGCCATTAACCGGTGTCCTATTAAAATTTAGCTAAAAATGACTAAACTCGTTCTAAAAAAGATGCATAAGAATTACTTGATAATTCTCGACGAAAGAATTCTGTTCGGTGTGCGTTCAGCCTTAAACTATGTAGGAAGATGGGAAGGTTGAAGGGAGAGAGGGACAGAGGGAGGAAAGGGCCGCTCTTCTTCTGCGAATAGCTCTCGCTCTCTCCAGCGCGGCGCCGTTCTTTATTCAAAGTTGTAATAACGTTTGGCAGATGTTTCTGATATAGTGGCGAAACTCGGGGGCCGCTTTATTCCGCGAACTTTTATCGAGTCAATTTAAGTTGCGGCCAGGGAGAGCGTAGCGTCCTCTCGGGCTCCGGGCTTCTCGCCCTTTTCTCTTTCCGGCAATGTCTCCCTCGCTCCAACCCCGAGCACTTCTTCTTTCTTTCGCGAACTTTGTATTCAGATTCCCGCGCATGCCGCCGCCTCTTTCGCCGGGGATTTCGCGAGCTTCTTTCTTACCCTCTCAAACAGGAAGAATAAAGGTGGAAGGTTGAGCGGGCGGATAGATTCTCTTAATTTTATGCCCGCGCGCGCCGAGGCAACTTCGGAATTAGTTCGCCGCAATTTGACGGAGCACGCCCGGCATCCATTATCGCCGTTGCCGACGCCTTAATAAAACCCGGGAGTTCGCCTTCCACCTGCGGACCCCGATAACGCGACACCGCACCGCCGCGCCGCCCGGGCGCAAGTTCCTCTCCCGATTCAGCAAAATAAATTTCCCTCCCTCATCAATTGAAACGACCCCATCCGCTTTATTCAATCTAAGACCGCACGGATAAAAGACATTTCTATTGAAATCTCGAGACAATGAAAACTGTCTTATGTTCACTACTTATTCGGTGCAGAAATATTTTTTATACTTTACGCTGCCTTTGACTAGAGTTGACTCATCACCAACGAGTGAACGAAGGCGATAGAAAACCAATGCACAATTGATAAATATGGAGCTAGCTTTTGTTGAAGAATAGAGGAAGGTCGAGCATTGAAGAATATTTCCATTGCTGTAAGAAATAAGGAAAGTTAATTACGCAGCGCAAAGGCTTAGATACCTTTTCCCTAAAATTATAATTATTCGACTTTCCCAGTAGATGTTAGAGAAACATATGGTACTGGGATAGCGAGCCCGATATAAATCTCAATGCGCATGTTGTGCTCAATACATATGATATGGATAGGCTGCCGACGAATATCTGCGCGGCGGCGCGGGCTTACAACCTGCCGAACTAACTTTATTTCAGCTCACGTTCGTATCCGATCCAGGCATGATTTTCCATTTCAAATGGAGCGTATATCAAGGGGCTAGGGTGTCTCATTCATATCAATCGAATAGGTATATCTCACTACCGGGTACTAGTAATAATTCCACATACAAAGAAAGGAAAATTGAGAAAATCAGTACCAGCCCGACGCGGTAAATTAAGGTCATTACATTTCCAATAATTTAATGTTTCACTAATAATTTTTCGATTAATATTATTGAGCCTCGCTTTCCTGGAAGATCTAACACTTTCGGGCCTTGTGCCTTTAATAAGAAACTACGTTTCATAAATATTAGTCACTTTTCTGATTGTATTCCGAATTGATAAGACAGGAGGAATAGGAACTTATCCAACTTATATGATTTCCTACCAAATATAATAGCAGTTGGACGAGTTCCTACCAAATATGATGGCGAAATGGTAACACAGGAAGAATAGGAAGACAGATGACCTTAAAAACTCAACCGCCTATTCAATTAATGGCCGCTATGCATAGTAAAGGAAGGCTAAGTCGAGCCAACACTAAAATTGCTTAGGACGCAAAGGGTTAATGGAATATGCGCTTATCAATCAAAATAATTTCCAGTCTGATGATCCTGAGTGTAATTCGATGTTAATTTTATCGAGCACTTCGAGAGCGAGTGCGCATCGCTTCCACCCAGAATGGTGATTCAATATTTGGAAACTCAAAGATAAAAATTTGATAGCAGAAGCATCCCTTATCGGGAAGGCCTGGAAAGGGGAATAAAATGTCCCTTCGCTCTCTAGTCCGATTAAATCGTGTGAACAAATTAATCCCAGAAGCGGGAGGAATCATTAATCTTCATATCCGAAATATTATTATCCCATATAATCTTTGATCCGAAAACTAGAACGCAAACTCCAATTTTCTGTATATTCATCTCCGCCCAAATATGATCGTAATCAGTTTGATTATTTATTGGCTACGTTATTATCGGATGAGAATATCCAAGAACCTATCTGTACCCAATTGTTGGGCATGGATAAGCCTGCGTCACCTATGAACACAATATACGAAACACCTTTACAAATACGTTGTCTAATTACAAGCGAAACCGGACAAACTTTCTCTTTGAAGTTGTCATTTCTTTCTGACGCGCAGTGTATTCAATTAATTATTCTACCGCGGTTCTAATTTCTTGTTATTAAAAAAGGAAGTTCAAGAATAACTATTCTACCATTTACCGGCTCTATACCGTCATCCGATGGAGTCACCCGCTGTCGATAAAGCATCTACCGCGGTGAAATAGAGCGGACGTGAAAGAACCAGTAGGGTCACTCGGTCGGATGGACATTAGTTATCTGGCTAGCCACCAGGGGCATGACGATCTTGTTTCAGTTGGCCACGGCTCGTAGGCATGGATTGAAAATATATTATGGTAAAAGTCGGGGTCGCGTAACTAGAAAAATTGCATTTCCGCATTAATACTTGAAGGTCAATTCCACTATTGCAAACGGTGCTACTAATTGGCACTGCACGCGCGGTGGTACACTAATTAAATCGCGTGATGTAGAGGAATGAAACGCGTGGGGTTTGCGCGAATATATTTTGAAAAGGTATAATAGAATGCGCCGGTTGCGCCGAACCAACCGCGGGTACCATTCACTGAGTCACATTATCTCTAATTCTTATTCCAATGGAAGAAAAAATTTCGCGATACGTTTCGCGTGACTCTAACAGACCGAGTGGTTCTACTCAGAGGTGCTATCTAATGAAGTACAGAAGCAAAGGCTCACCGAACCAGTTCGAGATTATCTCTTTTCTGAAGAAGCATACCAGATCGAGATAATCCCAGGAAGAAGAGGCGCGCGTAAGACGAGAGGTGAGCAAAACCCAAGACCCCTACCGTCAGCAACCTCTGAGCCCACTTTCATTCACTTCGGTTTATTGGCAAAATTATGAAAAATGTGTTTCTTTATGGGGTGGGCTTGGGGGTAAAAAATTGGTGCACGCACTTGCCGTAACGTGTCTCACGTTGGCGAGCCGCAGACTGTTATGTAGTTCGCTAACTCGACTTTAGATTGACTCTACTTGACATTTTCTCACACTTTAATTCAACTACTAATTAAATCATTTGACTTTGGCAAAAGGCTCTATATTAATAAGTCATTATAATGTTTAAATCAAGACTCGACTTAGTGTGTGTGTATGCAAAATGATTTTAATTAAAAAACTCGACTAAATGTTTCAAATTACTAATTAAAAGAAAAGAGTATTATATAAGTTTCGATGAACTCTAATGCAAAAAGTGACTCGATTGTACTCATATGCAAAGGTGACTCTACTTTCAGATTTAGCAATCTCAGGAAAATCACGTGTCTGGCAGCCCGCCGAGGACCGGACACAGGAACATATGGTTCGTGCCACAGCCCCCCGTTCGCACAATGCGAACGCGTGCAATTACATATATACAATATCGAGCATAGTGACATAATGACTGGCCATCGAGGATGGCCAGCCATGCTTCTTCGACCCTCTTCATGGGCCACTTGGATGCGACGTCTTCGGGCAAGACACCCAGCAGCGCACTAAAATTGCTCGAGACACTTCCTCGCATAAAACGTGAAAACCGAGCGTCGCGACTCTAATTTCCCACCCAATAGCTAGCAATTCGAATGACAATCACCCGGCAAAATGACTGCCATCCAAATCGCACATTTAATGTGTCTCGGCAATTGCATTTGCAACCCACCACCCCCCACTCTATCCCGCAATCAAACAAGCTACTTGTTAAAACCCCCAATTATGCAACTGCGAAAATTGCTGCTATGATAGTGGCTGAGTAAGCCACTATCAATAGCTTGTGCAATTTCTGCAACTGCGCAATAAGAAACAACCATCGATGAGCTTCTTGCTTCCGACTTCTCTCTGTGGAATGAGAGTCATGCTTAAATCTACGTGTCACTAGCATCCCCCTGCACCCGTTCGCAATGAGACACTAGCAACCTGCCTACTTAGTCTAAATCACACCCATACAGAGAAAACACTCCCCCCCTCTCATACTGGAAGACACACGCATTCAAAATAGAAATGATGAATCTGACACAGAAAAATCCTGCAATCAACCGGCAAGCAACAGCAACCATTGCGACAAAGTTCATTCAGACTAGTTTCAACATTCTTAAAGTGACTCTAGTTTAAACTATCAAAGTTTCTCGCGGAATTTCATGATAATCGTCAAAAGATTAAATAATTGTAAAATTCACAAGTATAAGTAAACTATACAATAGTTATATCAATAGAGAAGTTAATATTGTAGAAAAAAGATGTACCAAATCAATTATCTATTATATTGAATTGAAATGAGAAAAACGTGACGATAGCAATTTATCCAAATAGATGACTGTGCCAACTATTTTCATAACTTGCTATTCTTAATCATGAGAAAGTGTGACTCTAGCGACGCACAAATCGCCTAACAATATATTTACATATTCACATTCACACATGCGATAAGTGCGTCGTGCACAATTGCCACCGCTTGCCAGTTGCCACATACATGTACAATAAATGAAATACATATATACCATAAACCATGTCCTAGTCCCAGACTCATTCGAGTCGCACCTGGGCGACTCTAATGAGTGCGGGCATACCACAGACATGGCTAAAATAAAATCCTTCCGACCTTTCTCCCACTCTCAATCTCGTTTCTCTTCAAGTGTGCTGAAAATCCTGACTAGAAAATTGGGTTAGACATATATGTATATCATTTCATAAGCGGATCGCGACTCTACTTTTATTGCAAACGCGACATTGGTCGGAAGGACCAATGTACATATCCATTAAAACGGTAAACATTCATCCTAACACACTTTATTTCCTAACATGGTGTACTATTCTGAAAAGAACTGTACGGGAGGGAAGGAGAGGAGAATCTATAATCTGTGACTCTACTTGTTGCAAGTTCAATCTCAGGCGGCTCTTTCGTCAAAGTTGTATTAATTAGATAAGAAAAAGACTAATTGCAAAACTCTGCTTTTCTACACATACACTCAAAAACTTTGACTCCAGAGTACGCTCCGCCCGGCACAACGCGACGCGAATAGTCTTCTTGCATTTGTAAACTACTATTATTCATTCTAGCAAATCAATCGCAACACTACTTTAATGAAAGCAAGTGAAAAAGTTTCACTTCCAACAAGATTATTTCATTGACCAATGTCAATCATATTAGAACCGTTTGGTTCGAGCAAAGCCGGGTTACTTAAAGCTATTAACTTGGGATTCCATGTTCCCTTAAGTTACTTGAGTGAAATTCTTTAAATTCTATATGTATAAAATGCAAAAATGCAAAAATCGCGAGATGCAAGAGAACTCTATCCTATCTCTAAAATACACAATCAATAATATACGTAATATTAAAACGAGAATAGTGTACTTGCGTTGGCAGTACATTATGCTCGCTGTCACTATGCTCAATGTATATTATTATGAAGGAATAAACAATACAACCAGTCCTCCGTGTCGGTTCGGACCATTCGCCCTACGACATGATGGAGGAGCGGAGGGATAAAAAAGAGTGACTCACCCACTGCTAGTTGCAGCGGCAGAAACACCTCGCTCCAATACCTTAGCTCTCTGCTTCACCGCAGCAATGTTGCTCGATTCGATCTGCAGCCCCAGCGATGTTGCTCCATCTGCTTCCCCACTGGTCACTCAGTCTGACTCTACACACGCGATTCCACTCTCACGACGCGACGGTGCAAAGATTCTAAGTCCGCGGCGAGCAAATACTTTTCTTAATTGTCGCGGCCGGGTTTAAGTCACTTTCCATCGGCCCAACAACACTGATTCTATCGCGTGCGATAGTGCGTGCGTATATGCTGGTATACGCGGATCATAGTTGCTCGAGGAAGCTTGCAGACGTAGCTGAGTTAATATATACATAATTGTTATATTCGCAACACTACCGGAAGCAAAGGGAACTCCACTACTCATAATTTGGCCGGCCAAGGACTAGTACCGATCGTAAAGGCTTTACAGCCAGGTAGGATACAAGTGTTCATTGGGAGAATTGCAATCGAGTGTGCCACCACCGCCCATGGTTGCCCACAGTCGGCAGCTCAGGACGATCTTGCGACCGCCCAGCTCCGTATACATGTATACTCCAGCTCGATCGCGCTAATTCCCCCGAACAACAAGCAGAGCCACCCGGCAAGACCACGAATACAAGGTAAAAGGCCTTGACCAACAATATCACAAGTTGAAGGGCTACTACACTCTCAGATATTAAAACTTGAATAGCACCGCGCACTACACCTGACAAAAAGTGCCGCGAAAGTGATACGTACAAATAGTAAATACTTCTACCGCCTCCAGCAGTAGAGGGTTCGCGATGAATACTCTGTTTTCTCGGCTGCAAGCCCCCTTTCACAACTAAAACTACCGGCTTTACTAGCACGACGCACGATAATCCCCGAGATCGACGCGTTGACAACAAAGCCGTTATGATTTTTCCCACTAAACACTCCCGATTCACTCGTCCCTCAACTCAGTACGATCACTGATGTTCTAATTAAGAAGCCTGTTGTAAATTTGAATGGCGTCACAGTTTAATATCACGAAATTCACACAATATTGCGAACACTTTCGAACCTGCTTTGTGCTTCGCGTCACTCCACCTCGTGTCCGCTACACTGCGCGCTCTGGTGGCAGAGTGGGGCGTAAATTTCAGCAAATTGAATCTGGCGCGCACTGCATGCTTGAGCGATTCAATGCTTCACACGATATACACCGCCTCTGCATATTGGTCATGCTCACTTTTGATGTAGCCGAGGGAACTTGGAACAAGCACATCCTTCCTAATCAGTATTGGGTGGGTGGTAAATGCGCAACACTGCAAAGAGAATATAAATATAATTAATACCAAGTCGCGTGTTCCGAATGTATCTCAAGTATATATCGCCAAAGTATTTATAAAGCGTAAAATATTGTACAATTAAAACGTATTCGCGTATACCGAACCGCTAGCTATCCGAGAAAGTAGTCCAAACTAGCACAACGTCGCGTTGAATGTCTCGAGAAGTTAATTAAACATTGAAAATTGAGGTATAGTACACGATAAATGGAGTAAAAGTCGGGGTGTTAAAGTACCGCGCACGAGACTCTAAAGTAATAGTAGAAACCACGAGAAACTATTTAAACAATTAGCAATTTCGTATTAAAAAGGCGCGTATTGTATCGCGAGGTAATAGACAAAATATAAAGCTCGTAATGTAAAAGAGAGAACCTGAGAGCAACGCGACGTGCGACCGTATCGACTGAGCGCTGAACGCGTTGTGACAAGTTCAGCCTTCAGCCACCGCTCCCGGCAGCCTCGCTGGGCACGCTCTCCCCAGCGCCGCGCCAGCCAATCAGCCGGCTCATAGGACGCTCGCTTCACTGCCGCGACATTCCGACCGACCAACCACGCGTCGCGGCTCATTCCCGACTTCGGTACACCTGTTCCCGCTTGAACGTGCATAAGCACTTTATTTTGAAACTCGTCGGGTTTCCTAGAATTCTCCGCATTCCACTAAATTTTTTCTACATGTATACTTGCAGCCGATGCTTCCTTACTGCTGCGAACTGCTATACAGCAGATGTTAAGAAAATATTCCTTCTCCTTGGTTTATACTGGCTTGTGTTATTATACGCCTGATTATTTATTTAACAACTTTGTTCCTCGTTTCATCTACTATTATATCAAACGTGTACCAATCGATATTCGGAGTTGTATTTTGATATTTTTGATTCATTATACGCAACAATTAGTCACTTTTTTCACATTTTAAACATATATCTCGGAAACGGTGCATCTTACGGCGAATTATATTCTTATATTATTGGTGCATAAGCGTCTGCCCTTAGATTTGAGATTAAAATCAATGCATTCGATTTTATGTGATTAGTGAAATATTTGAGTCTGTGGTTCGAATTTCCTCTGCCTTACCAACCGGCGAGTTGAATGTTTCCGGTGTTCCGAGCGAACACCGCGCGCTCGTTTTTTATCTTGAATGCTTATTGTGCGGTTCGGTTGAGTTCGGTTGACTTTTGATCCCGGCGTCGGCGGTGTGGGGTTCAACAAACACGAACATCGCGGCCAAATAAATGATCCAAAAACAGAATTTAACGAGGATTCGAACCAACCTTTTTCGAGATCCCCACCTTATCTCTCGGTAACCCGCTGGCTTTACCATCTGCGTCACCGCGTTGTTATATTTAAATTGTGCTACGGGAGGGTTCGGGATAAGGATTGTATTATTAGTGATTATTAATTAATTTCAAATCAATCGAGTCTGAGTGGGTTTCCAATTCATGGATATCGGTTTTTATTTGTAGTACGTTGCGCAGTTCATTCCCATAGTGAGCATAAGGTCCAGAGGGAGGCAAAGACCATGCATGCTGTCGCTGCGACGCCAGGTCACGTGACATGCAGTGGCGTAGAAAACCTAAAAAGGAACCCTGCAATAGCGTAGGACGAGATAGCGGCGGCAGGGGAACGGCTTCGCCGGATTTGCGAACTAGTGGTGCCGATATGGCCAAAATGCTTAAGGTACCGATATCGGCAAAATTGTGGGTTACAATGGCGATTCTATACAATCCATATAGAACGGTGAACGTAGAAACGGTAGATGCGGATATTACCGGCACGGCATTACCGAGACTCGGGTATTGACTCGCTAATTTACGAATAATGCAACACAGCTGTCGGTGCTCCATATCGTATCTAATTGGAGTAGATAAATAAACAAACCGATGTTCATTTCGATTAATTTCAACCTATCTTCAAGACGGGCTTAGTAATCAAACGCTGCAATGACGGAAACCGCACAAAATGTCGAAGCTACGTCAAGACTTGCATTCCCAGCTCAGGAGTCAACAACAACCACTGGCAGTGGTCGTTCGACAGGACTCGATAAACGCTGGAAGACCGAGGGGAACATCGAAATTACCAATCAATTGTAAGCCCTGCCTTTATCCATCGACCGGGATGAACCATTAATTAAATAATCAATTAATTAATCATCATATTTGATTAACTTTATTAATTGACTATCAATTAATTCATCGTATTTCTATTATTTGATACCAACTTATGCAATTTCTATTATTTGGTACCAACTAATCCAACTTGAATCATTTGGTACAAACTTATCGAATTTGTCATATTTGGTATCAACTAATTATACTGTTGGTATATTTATTTTGTTATGTGGCCAATTTCCCATGCTGTTTGTATTTACAATTTTGGTATATTTAATTCTATTTTTAATAATAAAAATAAATAAATAAATAATAAAGTAATTCGTTTATCCATTTCAGCGATTTAAACCAAGAGATCCTCAGTGTTACGTACACGGAGACTTTCGACTTCCTGGCAGCAGGATGCACCGATGGCTCGGTGCGACTCTTCAAAATCTCCACCGGCGAAAGTGCCATGGTTCTACGGGACACCGAAATGCTGCAGAATCCGGCGCCGTGTACTGCGCTGATACACAGGCCTGTCCACAAGTCCCATCCGATTTCCCACACGCTTTTGGCTACTTGTTAGTAGTGTGCGCGTCTGGAAAGAAGGTAGCTTCTTTCCAGCGACGCACTTCCTATCCATTTGCATCCGAAACCAAGGGACAGTTTCATGGTTGGCGCTTGAATTCCCCGTAGACGCGAATGGTTGCGTCAAATGCTGGCACTATCCGACTTCCCAATGCGTTTATACCATTCGGGAGAGGAGGCAAGTACTTGGAATCGCTTACCATCACCATCTGCCTAATTTCTTGACGGTGGGGGACGATGCAAACCTTTGCTTGTATGACGAGGAAACTAAGACTCAACTGCGAGTGTTTCATGGAAGGTGAGTTGGACACATAAAGCAAGCGGCTGGAAGGAAAGTGTTCAATTTTTTGTTAGTATGAAAGGCACAGTAGACTTGTATTTGGTATCAACTTTCCCGACTTCTATGATTTGGTACCAACTTGTCAAATTTTCATTATTCGGTACCGACTCGCGAATTCTGAATTCTCAAACGATGTATTTCACCCAATTCAAATCCGGTGAATTAAACTTTGTTATATTCCACTTGTCACAGCGATGCCCACGAGATCATGGATGGACACAGGTCAAGAGTGTTCAGTGCCTGTTTCAATCCAAAGTCGGCTCACGAATTGATCAGCGGAGGATGGGATGATACTGTTCAGTTCTGGGATACGAGACAACCCACTGCCCTAAGACACATATCAGGTGTTCATATGTGCGGCGATGGAATTGACATAAGCAAGAATGGGAAAGAAGTATAATAAATCGTTAAATATGCCATGAAATTTGGGTAATAATGACTTATATGTTTAGATCTTGACTTGCTCCTGGCAAAGGAAGGACCCGATTCAACTCTGGGACTATGGGACTGGGAAACTGATAGTTTCCTTAGAGCCGGACAGTTATTCCTCTTTGCTGTACTGCGGCCAATACATCAGTAACTTGTTCATCGCCTGTGGAGGCACAGACGCAGAACTATTCAGAATAGTTGACTTGCGATCCCATGCTGTAAGAATCGAGTACTAGTTACTACTAATCACTAGGCAGCGGATTTGTATGTAAATTCTAATTGCGTAAAATCTAGGATTTGTTGTAACACCAAGTCGGTTCGGAATGCATAAGTTGGTGTCAAATAATACAAGTTAATACGCAATAATCAAAATTGATATTTCCATGCAAATCCGCACTCTACTAATCTCACGGATTCAATACAATTCCACAATCAATTTCCAGACGATGGCATCAATCAAGAATCTAACCGGTGGAGTCTACAGTCTGCACATAGGCCCACTGCCCCTGAAACTGGCGAAGAAGTCGAGGCTCTCGACTCTCCCACTGCCCCAGCTCGCCTTCTGCGCCGGCAAGAGCGTCTTCGAGGTCAACGCCCAACCAGGCTAATCTTCTCAAGCAATAAACAATGTATTTGATTTAATACAAACTATGGTACAAAATTTATACAGAACAACTCACGGTTTTTCATCACTTCGTGTTTTTTTTCTTTTATATGACAGCAGCTTCTCGTCTCGATTCGACGCACACACTTAAGCATAATCTAGGAAAGTCTGGGGGGGAGAAAGACAGGATCTCTAAGGAGTGGATACAGGGGGAGGGGGAGGGGGGAATACTAAAACTGAGCACATCGATTCGTAATAATATACACTTACGTGACGCGAGCTAATCAATCGATTGACCACTCGGCTTTTTAGAGAGATTGACGAACACGAGAGACTAATACCGACGGGGAGAGAGAAAGAGAGAGAGAGGGAGATGAGAGAGCAGAATCCCCATGGAAAACTCGCGACAGAGTTGCATCTCGCGTTTGTCAAATGGTAAATCTCTATCTGGGGCCCTCTGTCGAGGCGAGGCTTCGAAAGCAGAGGGGGTGGGAAATAGTGAAAGATCCTACACGCAAGACGCGTCCTCCTGTTTTACTTAACGCGTAAGTAGATTATCGGCCGATCCTCTAGCCAGGACTAGTCGGGGGGCAGTGGCTAAAGCACGCCCGATGTCGCTTAGCGTCGGATCTACAGTCAAACTACTTTTTTGGGGGGATAGGGGGTGGGGGGTTGGGGGGTTGGGGGGATGAGCGAGCCTAGTTTCATTCCTCGAGAGGTGTCGTACGGTAATAAAATAGATTTCTACACAGTCGTCGCGGATATCTCTGCCATTCCATTAGGAAATGTCCCACCGTGGGAGTATAAAATTGGTCGTCGATGCGCGCGATTTAAAATACGCTCACGCGCCTCCTTGCATGGGGAGGCGCCTCGCGAAACAAGTGCGACTCTAAACAATCATCAGCGCTCGTGTGTGTGTGTGTGTTCTCGATGATATGTTTCGACAAAAATATGGTTTCACCCTTCTGCGGGCGGCAGGGGCTCGAGGGTGTTTACGATCAACGGAAAGTAATCGATCGATCGACGTGTACGATATAGAATAGTAGGAGTACAAAGAGAGTAGACATAATAACAGTTCTTCAATCACACACGCTCGCGGCT
Organism: Crossocerus cetratus; assembly: GCA_963675795.1. Lineage (NCBI taxonomy): Eukaryota > Metazoa > Arthropoda > Insecta > Hymenoptera > Crabronidae > Crossocerus > Crossocerus cetratus. The sequence goes on along the minus strand of OY776664.1, from coordinate 4,446,783 downwards.
CCCTTGGAACAGTCGAGGAAAGATTCCTCCCGCCTGCTCGGCATTCCGTGCACCGGGGCCCTAATCACAATTATTCCCTATAAATAAACTAATAGCGTACCTCAATTCTACAGTAGCTCGAGGGTCCTCTTCTCTCCTCCGCACTCGTTCCATGCCTCCGTAATCACAATGCCGGCGAGGGGACCCAGGCAGAAAGGAGAGCGGCGCTCAGACGTTACATTCACAGCCTGACTGAGCACTCGCCGCTCGTCGATCGGCGAATTAAGAACCAGCCCTCCTTCTCTCTGCCCTCCAACTCTCCGCTCTCTAGACGTTCGTCGTCTCGCGAGCCGACATAGGAACATCCCAGCTCCGGTTTCGTTCCGCCTCCTAATTGTTGCATTTCAAGCTTAGTCGACTAAGGGAGGAAGCCAAGACCAGTCCTCCGAAAGAAAGGAACAGAAAGTAGCTGGGTCGGGTTTACGAAAGAGTGTAAAAGAGTGGCGCAACATCTCGTCCTAAGTCCTAAGCGCTCCGCTTCCTTCTCTAAAAGGTTCATTGGGACGGGGTCTTGGCTCTCGCGGATTTACAGTATTCAAGCGCGGTCGTCGCTCGCGAAAAGGCCGTCGTCGGCCCGTTGGCATTAAAGAGATCACACAGTTTTCACGTGAGAACGCGACATGCGCCTCAGCTGCATCCTGGCGCTCGAATGCGTGGCAGTAGGCGCAGGCTTGCCAAGCTAAGGATTCGACAGTAGTGAGAGAAAACAACTAGATTCCTTTACATCGTGTTGTATACCGGACTGCTATGCCTAGGCCTGACCTGCAGCCTAGCTAGAGGATGAGTTCTGCCGTGCTGCTGTTGCTTCTTGGTAGCTGCGACTACACCGGCGGAAGGTACCGGCGGCCTACCCGGTGCCTCCGGCCCTTCCGCGAACAGAGTCGAAGAGTGATTGCTTATGATTATCGGGGCGGATCGCCTCGCAAATTCGGGGGCGACTCGCGACTTTGCCGCTGGATGCACTTCCATCGAGTCCCACTCTTTGTCCTTGTGCACTCGCAGTTGGATGTCCGAGGTCTTTCTCGGCTCGGGCTTGGCCACCTCGTACTTGCCGACTAACACTCGCACCGAGCGATCTTCCTTGGGGTCCTGGGTTAAGTCTGGGGGTTCGCCTCGCTTGCCTTTCTTCTCTTTGGTTTCTCCACCGACACTCGACGAGGCTTGAATCTTGGATTCGTTGTGAGGTATCACTGGAGACGAGGGTAGACTGCGGATCTTCACGTCTCGTTTCGGACGAGTGGTAACTGAGGACTCGGTCTCGAAACTGCTCTCGGGACTCTTCTCCAGCTTGGTGGACTTCGCCTCAAATTCCTTCTTGAGATTCTTCACTATGCCGGACGTGCTCCGCGGACACTCGGCCTCCGGGGAGTCGTCGACGGACAGGCAGCGTTTATTGAATACCGGCTTGTTGCTCAAGTTCTCGAGGACCATCTTGTGGTGTTTGACCGAAGGGCACTGGGTAGTGTTGACCACGCAGGGACTCGAGGTTTCGCTCTCCGATCGACAGGATCTCAGGGAGGCCGGTAACTCCGAGTCCGAGGAGAGCGAGGACGGTGCTGGCGCACTAGTCGATAACCGGCCGCCCTGGCGAACTGAGACTGGCGTCGAGATGTCGATTCCTCCGAGAGGACTGGGAGAGTTCCTCGTCGCGTCTGCTTTAAGATTGGAATCCTGGCTCGGCGAGGAGTCCCTTCGCCGGGGCGTCGGCGATGGCGTGTGATGAAGAAGAACAGGATTGTACGTTTCGACCAAGACCTCCTCGGATTCACCGGTTAATCTATCAGACTTTTCATCGCCGTCCGTCGTTTGAGTACAAACTCGCTTTACTCCACTGGTTCCTCTGCCTTCCTCCAGTTTCTGCTTGGTGCGCTTCACCGTCCCAGGATGCCAAGGGATCTCCTCCTTGTCATAGGGAAACAGGCCACTGGAGCCCAGCATGTCCGAGGGTTTCATGTCGTAGGAACCCCAGGAGCTGTTCCTCGAGGGCAGAGTCGCCCAGGAACTGTGCATCGAGTTATTCTCGAGGACGACCGCACTGTCGTAACTGCTCCAGGAACTTTGTCGACTTGGCGAGTCCCGATTGGTCGGCTCGCCGCGTCTCTCCTCGCGGTCGAAGACTCGGTCCAACTGTGCGCTGAAGGGATCACCGTCCTTTCTAGGTCTACGGCCTGGATAGATCGTCGTCGTCGCGGTCGTAGAGATGCTCCGCTCGCTCGAGTCACTTTCCGCCCCGATCTCCCCGTTACGCTTAACGTTACACGAGTTACACGCATCCGTCGATGCGCTCCAGACTAGACTTTCACTACTGGGATCGTCCTCGGGTTTATCACAGACCTTCTCGCCTGGATCCCAGACCTCCTCTTTCTCGGAGACCGGAACCTCTTGAACTTGTTGAACTTGTTGCGTTTCTTCCTGACAATTCCCCTCGAGCTCAATGTGACCGTTCTCGGCGGGTTTGACGTTCTCGGAGGTCGGACTTTGTGGCAATGGCTTGTTGTCCAGATCCGAGCCCGGCGAGGACGGTTTACTACTGACGGCCTCGAACTGATTGGTCAGGTTCAGCACTAAACCTTTCCTCCTGTGTCCCTGCGTCTCCAGTTTGCTCACGCGGTTCTTTACGCTCGGCATGTCCGGAGAGGGAGCAGCGGGAAGGTGGACGATTTGGTTCTGGGAGACACTGTAAGACTGTCCGTTGTCACAAGGCATTAGAACGTTTCGGGCTTCCTGGTCCATGCTGGACTTTTGATTGGAGCTGCGCAGAAGGTCTTCCCTGGTCACTTCAGTGCTGCCTGTCTTGTCAATGCTCTCTAAGGACTGCGACAGTGGAACTGTAACAGAAATAGCCGATTCGTCAAAGACGAGTTCGCTCGCAGCAGAGATGGCCGTAAGTCAATAAAGTTGAGGTATCAATAATTTGATTAGATCCGAGATCGATACTAATCAGTTTTCTTGGGTTCGGAAGTTGACACTAAGAATTTTAGTAGAATTATTAATAACCATTTCGCACCTAAGAAAAGCATTAATACCCCAATTCTATTGGCTAATGCACATCCCCGCTTCACAGGCCTTGAAACTACTAAAAAGTGTACAAACCAGAGGGCAGCATATTATCGGCGACTTTTACGTTTGGCGACCAGCTCTTGGGCCTTTGACTACTCTTCTTTAATTCTGTGCCCGAAACCGCTTGCAAGCCGCTGTCAATATTGTCAGACTTCTCTTCCTTCTTCAATTGATCCTTGGTGGAAGTGGGAGACTTTAAGTTGGTGTCGGACTTGGAGCGCTGGAGCTTTTCTTTGTTCTTCATTGCGTCGAGGATGCCCTGATAGGTCTCCAATTGCAGGACGAAACTACTGTTCGGCTTGATACAATTCCGCTTGTCCTTCACGTGCTTCCAGGCTTGAGAGAAGTCCCAGTTGAAAGCCTTCATGGCGTAAGCTATTACTACCGAGGCTGATCTCGAGACTCCCATTTTACAGTGGACCAGCACCTTCGAACCCTCCTTTTTCGCTTTGGTGATGTACTTGAACGTGTCGTCCCAGTGCTTTAATAAGTCGGTCTTCTCGTCATCGTAGACGCGCACGTTCAAGTATGTGAACATGCCGGGGAAGAAGTTGTCGATCTCTCTGGTCACGTTCAGGATGTGTCTAACACTGAAACAAAGATTCGGTAATTCAGTCTACCAGATCCACTTCTCTTAAGAATTTCTTTACATTTGCGCATAATAGTCTTTACAAAAACTTGAAACTACTAATTTATAAATGTATCCTTTCGAACAAAAAGGAATAATACATATAAAGCTCATTTGATTTGACTGCTGCTAAACTAGAATACCCCTTAAAGTACTGGATGTGATCATAATATTTACCCATTCTTCTGGAGCTCCTCTAAATTACTAGCATTCCACTCGCTCCCGAGATAAACATGGTCGAAGATCTCAGTGGGCGCATCCATCTGGCCCAGAATGGTGAGCATCTCTTGGTCAATAAATGGCTTGAATTCCCCAAGATCCATATCGAGATCCTCCTCGAGGCGGCCTCGGATGTATTTCGACGTTACCTCATCAAGGTCCACCGACATCATGATCTCCTTTAGAGTCGAGCGGATCACGCGTTCGGTCTCCTCCCTTTCTCTCGGCCTGCAAGGGGAAACAATTGTATCAGCCACGCATCGAAACAAAGCTCCGCTCCACTAGTGTCCCCGTACTGTGCCCGCCAGCCGGACACCTCGAACCACCGACACTCTGGCAGAGTACCAAGCTAAATCCGCATCAGCGGGTCAGCTGTAACCTCCGCGAACCGAGTTTAAAACGTCTCGCGAATCGATTCGCCGAGAACTAAGAATATTTCGGTAAGCCGCGGCCTGCTGATTTAGCTGGGGGGCTGACTCGACGGAGATCGGAGTAACTCACTTGGTGCGGACGCTATCGGGCGAAGGCGGTCTTCGTGACTCCAGACTGTCCATAGCATGCCACTCGTTGAGGCACGAGCGATCGCTTTCGATTCGTTGCTCATAGTAGCTGACCCAGTCGTGAGACAGTCCGCCCAGGAAGTAATTCTGCTCGCGCGCCTTGCTCGACACCTTGTGCAACGTCTGCAAGGCCGACCTGCAAAGAGACAAACAAACTGCTAGAAATGCATCCACACTCCCCTGACCAGGGCTTCCTTCAGTTGCCGCACCGGAACTCAACTAATCCAACCCGGAATTGGGAAAAACAACCAAGTTCTGTCCAAATAATATTAAAGTTGGATAGGTTGGTACCAAATATTTGAAACTGGATAAATTGGTACCAAATAATACAAGTTGCATAGGTGGGTACCCAACAATTGAAACTGAATAAGTTGGTACCAAATAATTCAAATTGGATAAGTTGATGTCAAATAATACAAGTCGGACAAGTTAACAAAGCGTTCAATACATTTCTTCCACCCATTAGATTTCAACGCGCAACATAACCACTTCTTCATCAACGGGGCCGAAATTCAACTGATCCAATCCTGACTTTGAAAAGAGGTTGGAGCTCCTGCAAGTTTCGAGGGCAGAGTCTCAATGTTTGCCAAGCTTCTTGGTAAACCTGTTTCTAGTCCTCGACTCCCAGCTGGACTCGCGCAGGGTTTGCTTATCTCTACCACTTCCGCCGGTGGAAAAAGCCGGCTGTTTCTTGATTAGAATTTACTAGTCTCCAACCTTGATCCTACCACCAAACCTACTACAAACTTGACTCTGTGTCTCCATGTTTTACCCGTGAAGCTGGACGCAAGAGTGATGGGACGAGAAAAAGGCAACAAGTACTCTTCTTTCACCTACGAAATCTTCAGTTTATCCAGCGCGGAATTAACGGAATGCCGGAGAGTTAATCATCTAATTCTGTATATTTTTATAGATTTAAATCCAATTAAATTTACTTACTTACTTACTTATTATTTCTTGAAATTGGGGCTTTTATACCTTAGCTATTATGCAAAAGGCCACCAATAAATGTTGAAAGCGCAGTTCTTATCGAATGCTTGATCCGATGACTCAAACTGTTTAAAAGATATATAAAAATGAGCAGATCAAGCGTCTCATATACCCTTAAACCAGGATACGAGCCCGTCAACATCCTACTTCGCCGAGCCACGTGTTCCAATACAAAGCTATTTCTCCGGATTCGCATTTGGCCTCTGGCCAAGTGCGGAGCCAACGTGAGAGGAAAGAGAAAGTCCCCCGGGAAAGTGGAGTTGGAGCAATCGAACAAAGAGGATCCACGTGCTATTCAAATGCGAGTGGGTTCGCCGCGTATAAATCACAGTACCTCGCTGCTCCAACGGGAACTCTGCTCCTGAGGTTCCTCAGGATCCACAGGATACAGAGCAGCAGCACGTAAAGTGAGCCTGGCGTCGGCATATTTCCCCGCTGGCTCGGCCTTGGTTATTCCCGGCAAGGTCATCGGTTCAAGAATTCCTCCACCGACACTAGGATCCCGACACCACCACCCTCGACTTTGTCTCGCGAGACTACTCCGCGTCCGATTCGACGCGAGCGAGCAGAGGAGAGTTGGCCGAGTGACTGAGCGGAGTTGCGAATCGACTGGGATCAGAGAGATGAGAATAGCTCGCGTGGGACGGCGAGGGAAGAAGGGGCAATGACAGACGAGTCAACCCATATTTAGTATTGATGGGCCAACACCTTTTTCCAGGTACACGTGGCCAACTGATTGGGAACCTGTCCTGGGCCAACCGGAAACTGGGCCTGGAACCGGACAAGAAAGTCGTTCTTGACCTGGACAAAGTTTTGTCGGACCTCGGGGGACACAGCTGACTCAGTCCAATCAGCAGACTCATACTACTAGATTTCAGTCAGACGCCCACTTTTCCAGTAGAATAGGCCTGAACTAATTACAAGGTTCGATCAAAGATTGGAAATAGAACCCAGCATGCTAAGTTCTTAATTATCAGCAAGTTTACTTTCTCGATTGCATCTTTTTCCAAAATTAGACCTAATTCAGGCGAGGCAACCTGTTCCACTGACTCTGCTCTCTGCTCCTCGGGATTCAAAATAGTAGCAAAGTTCTCGGCCACTTCCACTGTCTCTTGTCAGCTGTGTCTTCTCTCCTCGGGATTCACAGTAGTAGTGGCAAAGTTCTAGACAGCGTTCATTCGACACCACCTCATTGCAGACTATTGTTTTGCCATCCAACACCGCCGATCAATTGTTTGTCTGCAGGGGGAGCAACCGCAGGCTGCGTTGCGCAATCGAGGCTATACCCTGGAAGCATCTGCGAACTGGATATCGCGAGATCGAGTGTCTGTGGTCTTATCAACGGATGTCACATGCCGCCGATGGGATTCTGGACGGACATCTGGCTCGGGGAGAGAACCGGTTCCCTAGATTCTCCAAAGTTCATTGAATCCACTATTAATCCCAGCTTTTCCTCACTCGACATGTCGCTCGAAAGTTAGGTAGATTCAATGTTTCGGGAAAGCAGGATTTTTCAGAGTTCAACTCTTTCCGGTGAAATCGGCAGCTGGGAGTTAAAGTTCTGGAAATTGTGAATTCCTAAAATGGTTGAAATGTGGAAGTTCTAGTTTATAGGTGGAATTTTAAAGAACGGAATCTGAAACCCTGAATTCTACTGGGGTGGAACTTTTAGTGTTAATAGTGCAGAGCTTCTGATTACTTTGAAATTCTCAAGTTTTGCAGGAGGAATCTAGAAATTATTCTAGTTTATTAAAGTAACTTTAAAGACCTCAATCTAGAACCCTGATTCTTGACTACCTTGCTACTTCCAGTGCGGTTTATCATAATCCAGTGAATTTCTAATTTCTCATAACCCAGCAAAGTTATAGCCAAACAGACCAAAACCCATCTTGCTAATCAAGAGATCTCTGGATACTCCTGAAGATAACACTCGGCTACTGTACCGGAAAGCTGCATTTATTGCACGGCTTCTACCACGCCCAACGACGGTAGTCTGACCTGGAAAGCGAGGCGTCTTTCCCTCAAGGAAGAGCCCGAGTAAAAACTGGTCACTGCTAACCCGACCTAGTCAACTACACCGTGTCCAATCCAATGGCACACGTAATGCTAATTGCAAGTAGAATTAGCATTATGCATAACAGACGTCTATAAAGATGCTAATAAGAAAATCAGTTGAAACTCGCTGCCAGTGATTAATTGGTTTACGTGCATTCATTAAGGCAATGTAGGACAGTTAATCTCGTATATAGTTTGTAAAAAATTTGAGTAATCAGACCAATCACTTAATAAAAAAGTACTCGTACGCATACTCAATATTTTCATTTATTTAGCAACCTCTAAACCTCTTCTTGTTCCTTGAAATTTGGATTCTAACTTGAAACTACTGGGCAGAAGGCCACCAATAAAAGTTAAAATGGCAGTTTTCATCAAGTGATTGCTCTGATTACTGAAATTTGTTTAAAAGTCCTAAGAATTAGGAGATTAACTGTCCTACATGCCGTTAAGAGTCGCGTCGATTAGCACCAGGGGCGGCGGTCTTGAGGAAAAGCTTTTCTGTGTCAAGGCACAGTTGAGAATCAATAACTGTGAATCCCTTTAATTCAGGGTGAAAGATTGAAGATTGAAAGTCTCCTGTCGGGGGTGTTTAATGATGGCTGGCTGGGGGTGAGAAATCGTCAAAGTGACCAGACGTCGCGAGACGCACCCATAAATGGCGCGGACGTTGGCCCATGGACGCGAACAACCCCACCAACACCACCACCACCACGTGGTGCTCGAGAGAGCAACGAGGCTTCTCCAAAAATAGGACGAGGACGACGTCGACGACGCTAGATCCAAGCCGCGACGCACTCTACCAGCTTGTATAAGCTTCAAACCTTTGATTATTAAGACGACGCTTTTTTTATCCGTGTGTTGACTTTAAACCATTAAACCATTGATTTTCAAACGCCGCATTTTTAATCGCTCAAGTATTATTTGTTTCGGTAGCCCATCGTTGGAAAGTAATTCAATCAATTCAGTTTAAACTTCGCACTTTAAAACGGTGAATCATTATTTATTTCAGTATTCCATTGATGGAAGTTTATTTAATTGATTTCAAACCATCGGTTTTAAATCGGTGAATGGTTATTTATTTGAGTATAGTCCATCGATGGAAGCTCATTCAATTGATTTCAAACGCTCGCCTTTTAAATCGATGAATCAATATTTACTTTAGTGGTCCATCGATGGGAGGTCATTTAATTAATTCTAAAGGTTCGCCTTTATATCGCTGGATGATTGGAAGACGTCCTAACCGGAAGAGGCTCGGCATATAAGAAAGTTCTCCAGTGGTGCATACAATTGCGACGGCGACCAATTAAGCCACTGCCCACGCGACACTTTTTCCCTTCTTTCTCCGTCTGGTTTCCTTCGGACCCGTCGAGCCTCCTCAATGACAGAGCTCCTCCCCTCATTCTCCTCTCATTCAAGCTTGTGATTATGCCGATTTGGCATATCAAGGAAAATGACAGCTTCCTCGTGCTCTATGCTGATTGCGAGTAAGTGGAAAGCGATGCTTTCGTTAAGAGCGACTTATCATAAACAAGCCTCCCACCGAAGATAGCCAACCTGTTTGGCAAAAGGAAGCATCCGATTCCCGGACTAACCGGTTCACCGGCCATCAAACTCCCCCCATTCGCGGAATTACGAAAAATCCTAGCTCATTTCCTCAGAGGATGTTGGACAGTTAATCGCCTAATTTTTTTAGGTTTTTTTAATAAAATGACAGCGACTAAACTAGTCATATAATGAAGACTGACATATTCAAAAGGCCACTAATAAAACTTCAAATGGCAGTTTTTGTCAAGTGATAGGTTTGATTACTCAAATTTTTTAACCAAATACATACAAATTACGAGTTTAACTTTCTTACATCCTCTCAAGAGGAACTGGTGGGTGTGGACGCTTCCTAATTAACCGCTTTATTACCCGTACGACAATGACCTTCGTTAGACCCAAGTTAGCCCTCGTATATCTGAAGTCTTGCCAGTCTACGATAAGAGTGGGCTGGTACTAATCGGGATTGGAATAAGTTCGATCAAGTTGGGACTCACCACATGGCCTGGACCGACACCGGCTTGAAGATGTGCTGGCGGCCGCAAACGCTGACGCTGAAGCCTCTGTAACAAAGAAGGAGAGAGATATACATGAGGAAGCGAATGTCGCAGTGGTCTTGGGGGATAAAGACGTGCCGCTGGCCGGCAGCGCGATGAGCTTGGAGGCCGAGCCAAACCTTCCCATCGAACCAGAGAGCTAGTTTATTGCCAGGCTAAATCGACCGACTTCCACGTTCTACCCGGTTCGCTCTATTTTCGGACTCGCCACGCGCACCACCAGCATCTCGCCACTCGATAGCAATCTTTGACCTTTTAATCACCGAATGTCTGATTCGCAGACTGAGGATTTGTGTGCAAGTATCAATTTTTATCATTATATTCATAATTGTATTATTTGGTATCAACTTATTCAAATTCTATGATTTGGTACCAAACTTATCAGTCTTATGATTTGGTACCAACTGATCCAATTTCTATTATGTAATACCAACTTGTCCAACTGGTATTATTTAGTACCAACTGTTGGTGCCAACCTATCCAACTTTTATTCTTTGGTACCAATTTATCAATGGCAAATTCGCTTTCACCGTTAGGTTCAATCTCAGGTAGCTATTACTCCGGCCAGGTCAACAGCCATCGATTTTTCCAATGAACTCTAATGGATTTAACCCGCTTCCTCATAGCCTGCTCCAATTCTCTACGTCACGTTCTACTGGACACTCTCTTTAATACAACGATACCTAAAGCGACTTATCGCTGATCTGGACGACTCCCGAGACGGTTGGATTAATTATCGAGCAATTGCAGATCAGCGCTCTGTTCTAGACGGACGCTAGGAAGAGACTAGCAATAGATCTAATAGAGGAGTGTTTCAGGGGACAAAGATGGTGCGGGGAGAACGGAAGCAGAAGAAGAAATACCAGGGTCGTCGACATCTAAGGAACGCCGACCGCCACCTGGGCTCATTTTCCTCCGAGATTCTTTCTTCTTTTTCTCCAGGCGCATTAAAGATTCCTTTATCGCTCGTTTCTAGCCACACCCGGGCTAAACAGTGGCAAAGTAGGAATGGTACCATTCGTACTTTAGTATCCGGCGAAAATTTTAAAGTAAAATAAATAGAAAGGAAAAGATTATAGTATGTATGTACTACTAGTTACTACTTTGTAATAGAGTAATAATACTTAAATAGTTTAAGTATTAAGTATTACATTCAGTAATATTCGAACAGTTCAAGTATTTCAGGATCTAAGAGTTTCAGAAAAGAAGTTCACTAAATCAAGTTAGTACCGCAGGTCTCTGTATTCTTATCTTAATCCGGCACTAGAAAACCCCAACAACTTCCAACCAGCAATCCAAAGCAGTGGTCAACTTGAATAGGAAATCATAGTCGATCATAGCCAAACTGCTGGACAAGGAAGCAGTGAATTGTAAGAATAAGAGAACTCCGGAGAGCTGGTAGGTGAAAGTGTCGGTAATAAACCGGCGGTTCTCGGCTTCGAAATTCTCGTGGGCATTAGTCACAGCCGAAAAACAAGCAAGCCCGAGGACTACTGGTGCATGTCCGATCGTTTCCCCTGGACAGCATTTTATTGGGCTAATTATCGCTCGGCCAGATTGCATCTAACACGCGCGCCTTTACAATGACTCGCATTCATAGCTCGCATTTGCCTATCGGAAACGGCTAGAAAGCCCCTTGTCAGTAAGCACAAAGAGCGGAGAACAGTCCTCGCGAGAAGGCGGAGGAAGTGCGCAGGAGTCGGAGATTAAGCTGATCCAGGATTAACCGTGGCAATTCGTACCGAGGACATGGGCCATTTGTCCGCTCTCTATGTAGAATCTATCCAGCCCCCCTTGCCAGCCTGGTTCTGAAAGCGCGCGGCTTGCTTACATAACGAATAACTGGCGATACCGCTCTATTCCGGTTGATAGTCTTTTCCTATTTTTCCCTCTTCCTGTCCCAGCCAGTGCTAATCATTGCATCTCCTCAAGGATGAACTTATCGTCTACAGGCCTATTGCTAGACTGCGGATTTGTATGGAAATATAATTCATTCGGATTGCGTGAAATCTATATTTTTTTATGAAACCATGCCAATTCAGCATTCCTAAGTTGGTACCCAATAATTAGAAGTTTGATAAATTGGTACCAAACAATACAAGTAGAATAAGATGATACCAAGTCCTAAAAATGGCATAAATTGATACCAAATAATTTCAATGCGCAATATAATCATGAACCTTGATATCGGCATACAATTCTACAATCTATTTATTACCAAACGCCTGAGTGAAGGCATGGAAGGAAGTATCTAAGTTTCTTATAGTTCAATTGGTAGCTTGATTGATTTCTGCGGCCAGTTTCGCCATTCTCAATCATCGTACTTTCAAGTCAGGCCTACTATCTAGTGGCTGCGAGAGCTGAAAACAATAGGGAAAGATTGGTAGAAAGAAAGGTACTATCCGATCGATCGAGCCTGATGAAATCTGCTCAAGGACGCAGGATAAATCGAGCGGCTCCTAAAGTCCCGGGACAAGGATACTTCAACGACGGACAAAGAAGGCAACACATACCCGTCGCCATCGAGAGTAATAGCAGTGTCGGCGAGGACTCTTAGGACCAGGCCAACGGTCGCTCTCGCGTGACAATCGATCCCAAGAAGGCAGCTCTCCTCGGCGTCCTGTCGTCCTGTACACGACACCACCACCAGGTACCTCGTCCTGCCAGGATGCACCGACTCCAGTTTCACCGCCTGGAATAAAAAATAAACCATTTTTGTTAGGATTCATCTCATCCGCAATCTTCCAATTCGACGTTGTTCAGTAAACTCCTGTCTTGATAAATTGCGAAGCAAATAAGTTGGTACGAAATAACATAGAAATTGGATAAGTTGGTACGAAATGATACAAGTTGGATGATAGAAATAGGATAAATCGGCTGTCTACTCATTAGCCTTTTGCCGCGGTAGTAATTCACTCCGATTACTCATTAATCGAGTAGGAGAAAGCGAATCAGAGATTTCTCGTCCGGATAAATGCTACTCTCGGATCCGAGAGAGTCAGATATTACGGAAGGAATAGATGTCCGGAAGGGTTAGCGGAGCTGGAGGAAGTGAGCGGGGGGTTGCGTAAGAGAGCATTTCCGTTCGGGTGGCGAACCTAACGTACTTCCCGGTTGTATCGATATCGCCCAACAGATGTTTGCCACCAATCAACCCTGCTTCATCCAACTTTCCCTACCTCAAATCCCTTTAGAATAACTCTACACGTTAATCAGTGGACATTAATTTTCAAAAATAATCTCAAATCCGCTTCCGGAATACAAGAAAAAGATCACTAACTGGTAATTGGTACTGGCGTGTTCGACAAATTCAATGATATCCTGCTTAATCCAACTTTCACTATCCCAAGCCCCTCTAAAATCACTACGCGCACATATCAGTGTGAATCAATTAAAATAAAAATATCAAATACACTTCCGGAATACAATAAAAAAAAAACAGGGAATCAGTATTAGCATGCTCGACAAATTTAAATGTATCCCGGAGGCTGCAGTTTCACTAGGAATAATATTGCCATTTCCTTTTACGAGCCGTGCGTTGATCGTACTCGGCTCGATTCCGCCACGCATTATCAGTTCCGCGATTGAAAGTAGCCGATCGTATAACTCCCGGCCGAGTGTCCATCACAGATGCCTGGTTATTCGGTTTCTCGATTGGCCGAGAGGGCGAAAGTATATTCATATTAGTGGCTGATGGTACTCAGACGGATTGTGGAGTTGATTGATGGAAAGATGTTCTTTTTATCCTCGGAATTATTTCTGCACTCTGTAAACGTGATTCGGACGTCATTAGTGTATAGAGTGGCTGGTCGGGTGCCATCGGTCAGTGGGAAAAGTACGAATCTTGCCAGTACCGCCCACCATCCGCCCAATACGCCTTCCTTGATACAACACATTTCAACACTCAAACTCCCCGAAATACGTCGAATCTCTTTAATAATAGTATTGCGACGAGGGAGCAGATTTATAGCCGTTGCAATGACGGACTGTTACGAAAAACTGGGAAGTCCAGTCACTAGAGTGTCGCCAAATTGGTATTAAAATAGTCCATAAGTTGGATAAGTTGGTACCAAACAATAGAAATTGGTATTAAATATTGCCCAACTTGTATTATTTGCTGCCAACCAATCCAACTTCTATAATTCGTTCTGGTACATTTGCAAAGGAACAAGTCTGTCGGGAACGATGACATCAGCGAAATCTGAGCCGAAGAAGAGTAACGAGTGCGGAAGGGTAGTCTCATCCCCTTAAACAGGAGGCTCGTTCAGTGAAGATCAGGCTCCCCTCGGCCAATCTCTCAGTCTCGACGACTTTCGAGAGATCTCCGCCAGCTTAACAGACACACTGGCTATGTGCACTAGGATTCTCTGTTGCGAGGGTTTATCGATCAGAACTGCACAACTCCGCAACCCTTCGTCGGCATCCGTGCGCCACTGCACCAGAGAGATCTGACTACCCTGGTCTTATGCATCCTTTATGGGCTGTGAGTCATAGTTAAATCCTCTCATCTTCCCTCCTTTGCATCCTACAGTTATGGGTTTGCGAGTAGATTCGTGTAAGAAAGCGTGGTTGATTTGAAGATAGTATTAATTCATTAATTAGTTCCAATGGAACACGTTTACTTTACTTTCGTGTTAAAATGTATAATTCTGGCACGAGTGAACAAATTCGCTCGGTTCTTGGCTTATCCGATTCAGGGAACTTGATATAAAAATACGAAATTTGGAGATTGATTCTTTCAACCGTAACTTTGTTGGTAATTAAAGTGAAAGTTTGATGTTGAATGACAGGTTGGTATAGTTTCAGGATTGCAGCTGGTACTAACTACCAAGAGTTTTTTAACTTTTCTGATAAGATGATGAATTTAGCGGGCCAAGTGGACACAAGACAACTCTAAGAAACCAGACCTTCAATACGGTAAGCTGAGAAGTAGAGACTCGACCCACGTTGACCCACTCTCCTTACTCTTTATCCTACCAAACACCCAACACTCCCGGACGAAATACGAGTTCTTATACTCATATGTACTCCTACACCTTGTGTACCAAGCTTTTTCCCTGCATCCACCGGATACACCCGGAAAGCGAGAGTCCGGCAGATTCTTACCAGTGAAAGTCTACACTCCAAACTGGAGATCTCTCTCAAAACTTTTTACGCAACTCTTTCGATATTTTCAGTTTTTTTATTTTAAATGCTAGTACCAAATAATAGAAGTTGGATAAGTTGGTCATTTTTATATATTCGGTTAATTGTATTTTCAGTTCTATTCCTTAAACTAATCTGCAAAAAGGCGACTAATAATATTGCAAATGCCAGTTTTCATCAACTGACTGGCCTGATTACTAAAATTTTGTAAAAAAATATTAAAACTAGGAGATTAATTACCCTACATCTTTACTCCTCTTTGGAACCATTCCCTTCTACTCATTTCACCGATTTTTATGGACTCTTAATTACGCAATGATTGGAGGAATCTGATTAACCCAGGGTCAACAGAAATGCCTGGTGTTATACATCGACAGTGACCTTCGCTCATCAAGAAACTCTCCAGTGTGTAAGTCCGCGAGGTAAGCAAAGTTTGGGGAATCCGAGAAAGTTGACCAATCAAAAGTTACGAAGTGGACTTGGCTTCGGTTTACAAGGTGATTTGAGTTTTACTCACATGACTCAAACTCAAGTTGTGATTCATCAAGTATATATATAATGTTGTTACATCCTCGTCGCGAATCGCACTACTATTCTTTTGCTCTCACAATATAAATTCACCGCCACTTTCCTTTCCCTAGAATACGCCTGCCTTATTTTCGAGTCTTAAACTCGACCTAAGACCGTTTTTCGTCTCCGCTATCTCTCCGACCCCTGACTTCCCTTTAGGTGAGACCAAACACTCACATCCTCGGAGCAAAGGGGTGTTTTTTATATTGAATTTAATAACTCAATATTTGAGTTTTATTTTATTTTTTAATAATTATGTTTAATTTTATAATCATAATTCCAACCCTTTTAATTCTAATGCAAGTCAGTGCAGTCAAAGGGTTATTCTGAACGGATTTTCATCCTATCACTCATCGTGCCACTCTTGCGATTCAAGACTGTTTATTGGACAATGTTGGACACACGTGGACTAATAATTAAAAGGCAAGTTTATCCACCTGCACAAATAGGATTGGCGTCTCCGCCCCAAATGAACATCTCGCCCGTTACCTCTGAACCGTAGGAAGTAGGGCTGAGAGATGTCGACTGGTTCGGTGCTAAGAGCGTAATGGCATTATCGTGGCGAAGCTAAGCGACCTAATTCCAAGTGGGTATCTCCTCGAGATCCGCTAACCACGCGACTTCTTTCGCGGCCTCTGACTTCCCAGGTACACACGCGACACATCTATAACTGTCCTCTCCTGTCACATGCTCTTCACCTCCCTTTCTCCTTTTACTTCTTTCTCTCTCCCTCTCTCTCTCCCTCGCGGAGATCTCTTTCGTTCGTGTCACGTGCGAGGAAAGTGTGTCGTGACCAAATCACAATGCGACGGGACGGAAAGGAGGTGATTCGTTAATGGAATGCTCCGATGCATTTGGAGTAGTGTTGGATGCCGCGTGAGGCCTGGGAAAAAGTTGGTACCAAATAATAAAACTTGGATAAGTTAATGCCATGTAATATCAGTTGGATAAGCTGGTACCAAGTACATACTTAGAAATTGGACAAATTCGTAGCGAATAATTTTGTGGCGAATAATTAGAAGTTGAGCAAGTTGGCACTAAGTAATAGAAGTTGAACAAGTGTGTTGCAAATAAATTGGTATGAAACAATACAAATTGGATAAATTGGTACCAAAAGAATAGAAATTGGATGGGTTGGTAGAAAATGATAGAAATTGGATAGCAAGAAAATCGGCTTGCGTCTCCCTAATGGCGAATCACCCATGCATTACAGCCCCCCCAGCATAAATCTCGCGTGTCTCATCACATTATTTATCCTCTGCTTTTTCTTATAGGCCCAAGGCCTCCGCCCCGACCAGCAGTACAGCACCAGGAGAGACAAAGGCATTGCGCGCGCGCGCGACAAGGCCAAAGCTCTAATTAGCAGGGCGAACGGCGAGAGAGAGGGAGGGAGGGGGGGAGGCAAAATGAATTTTCATGGGAGAGTACTAGTTTCGCGATATGTGCAGAAATAGCGAGAGAGTGCGGCAGCAACCTGGCGAGGAATTGAGAAACCGGAGAAGAGCAGGCCAGAGGAGAATGGGAGAAGGAGAGGAGGAACGAAGGTAGCCGAGCCAGAAGCCGGTCGTAAAACCCGTTTTAGCCGCCGCTCGAGTCCGCCGCGATAGCCCAGTTTCGTTCGTTTGTTCCTTCGGCGAATACGGTACGATTGAAATTAGAGGTATCCTTCCTGGCGCACTCTGGGGTTGGGGAATTGCTCGGTCAAGAGTCTCTTGCATTCGTTCTTTGAATATTCAAGATTCCCAATGATTAATTATATGCCATTTAGTCATTTGATCTGACACAATTAAGGTGCTTGGATTACTGATTCTGTGCTGAATTATAATCTCTAGGTTTAAACTATTGAATTATTAAGGAATTGGTTGAGTTGCTTGGTTCTAGGGCGCAATTTAACCAATTTCAATATTTCTCTTTTCCAAATCAACCAATTTAAGGATATTTCTTTTCCAATTCAACATGTTTCTTTTGCAATTTCGCCCAATGTTCACATATTTCTTTCCCAACTTACGGAAAACCCAACGCAACAACACCAGAAAAGAGAGCTCCTTCAAAATACAGAATGCCAACATTGAACTAAAACATTGAGAAACAGTCCGATTGGGATATTCTCCTTTTGAAACGGATTCTCAAAAAAGGAGAAGGAAGAGAGTGGAAGAGAAAGGGCCGGAAGTGGGTAAGTGAGCGGGTTAAGGTTAATGGTCCGCGGGGTCAGTGACACTTTGGGCATAAAAGGTTCGGGGGGCAAGTTCTGGGTCCTTCGGCGATGCCGGCGTAAAAAGTAACGGGCCCTCCTGATAAGTAGTCGGCCAAACGACCTGTAGCCAATATCCTTTCGTCCCCTTTACCTCCTTGTCCTTCTACGGTTTGCAATTCCTCTCCTTCCGACTTATTCCAATCCCAAAAGCTTCCTCGACCTGCAGCAAAACTAGGTCGCGTTTAGCCCACTTTCCGTTACTTCTGACCACACGCGCCTTTTTCAAAAGCGTCGCATCGCATCGCGACTGGGAATGTGTGAGATCGCGACTCGGGCCAGGTTTGCCCAAGACTGCTTGACGTCAGGTAGCGAATACCTGTGGCTTGTTTACACGCCAGCGAACCTTCTCCGCTCTTCCGTCTTGCAATTACGTGACTGGACTAGGAAAACGCACTTGAAAACGTGTGCCCCGTGTGTGCAGTGGCCAGCGAACCGCGGCTTACGAATTTCCCCGTCGAAACGGCCGACCGTTACGCGCGCGCGCCACGTGACTTCTGTAAATCGGCGAATTAGCCACCTGTGAAGAGGCGAAAGGTCACTTACCACGAAAACATGAATTTAGTACCTACTTATCCAATTTCGATTATCTTGTACCAACTCATCCAACTAATGTTTGTATTTCTAACTTTAAAACTTGCCGTGTGCGTATTTCATTGTCAAGTGAAAGCCTCACCAGCACAACTATATCTCGAATAAAATACACACACGGCCAATTTTCAAGTTAGAGATGCAAGTTAATTAATGGATTAATTAATATGTGTAACTTTGATGGAAAAGTTGGCTTTCTCGTATGATACCTAGTTGGTTCGTGAACAATGTGATTGAAGAAGGTATCGTTTCTGATACCCTCCGAGTCTCCCGATAAGAGGAGAATCCGAGATGAAAAGAGGGAAAGGGCGATTCGAGTGTTTGTAAGGGCGGTGTGCGACTGACTCACCATTTTCAAGGTTTCCTCCGGCCGGAGGAGGTAGAACATGGACTGCAGATGCTGCTGGATGTCGCATCCCGCTGCGGAGACCCTTCGAGAGGGTCTCGCCCTTTCATTCGGAGGCAATACCAGGGCGGCACCCTTCCCCGCGAAGTAACACTCGCTCAGGCTGTAATCAAACCAAGGAACGATCCTCTTTTAATTAACTGGTTTCACATGAAATAAAAATACTTTTCTCAAAGTTCCGTTATCCTTAAACCGTGTCCGGAGCTCGGTGAATCATCCAAAGCTCTTATCTCCACAAGATAACGACAACCTATCTTCCCAATTCCCAATTCCTGATAAAAGCCTAATCTACAACCTTCAAGTTCAGGGCGCATCTTTAATCTATTTTTCTAAATCAAAACGATTAATTATTATATTTTGTTTAGTATTAATAGTCTAATTTATATGTTATCCATTTTATTTCAATTTAAATTTCAAAATAATTTTAAATATATTTCTAATTTTTTTATAGTTCTTTTTTTAAAGTGCAGAACTGCCGTTTCGCACAGTAGTTTAAGCCATAACAATCAACATTTCAAGAAGAAACAATAAGGGACAATAATTCCAGGTTTCGCTTTCCAAGCTTCTCCAGGAATCGCAGCCACCTGATAAATGGGAAAAGGGAAAAGGCAGGTTGCTCAAAGAAACGTGAAAAATCCTGGCAGATGGCAAGGAGCTGCACAGCCTCTCAAAGGAACACGTGTCTCGGGTTTTATCCTAGTGAAAACCAGCTGAAGCGAACCGGTTCCCCGCCATTGCACTTGGACACCTATAACAGGACAGATGTCCTCCGTTGCCAGACCCCCTTTTCTACCTGCTCCAACTTTCCTCTCGGAACCCAGCCCTAATCCTCCCATTTCTACATAGCGTCCTCTCTTTTATTCGCGAACCCTTGGAAACCCGAGGGCTACCTGGGGCCAGGTAGTTGTACCTGCCCAATATTCCCAGTACTTTTTCCAGGCGAAAATCGCTCGCCTCATCCAGGATTCATGTAAACTCTACATTGCCAGAACCACTGGGAAATGTGAAGAAAAAATTGTTAATTGATCTCAAATCGATATTAGATTGTGTGTATTCAATACAGTAACATTGTACTGTCAGGGAATTTGCAAAATTTCGAGCAAAATTGCATTATAGTTACTTATAATTGATATTAATTATTAGGTACAAATTCAAGTATATATATATTAAATTCAAAGAATTTGAATCAACAAAATTAAGAATAAACTCGAGCGATTTGTAATTGACCATTAATTGAAACGAAGATAATGAAATTTTTCTCGAAAATCTGTAATTTTTTGCATTACAATGTTAATTTATAAGTGTATGATTGCGAATTATTAACTATTTTGTGTAATATATAATAAATAAATCCATACATTAAAATTTTTAAAAACTAAAAATTAATAATTGCGTTTTTAAGGATCTTTGCCTTGTGGCCTTGTCAACCATTTTTCCCAGGAACAGCAGTTGCAGCTGCCTGTCCTCGTCTCAGTCAACATTAAACTCCAAGTATTCTCATGCAAATGCCACTTGGCTCTACACCCACATTGTAAGTGCACTATGTACAACATAGAGAGTAAGCACCGAGTACATAGGCCGGGGGGGAGAACAAAGGAATGGACTACCCGTTAGGTTTCAGCCGAAACGAATTCCCGGCCGATGACATATCGATCCTTGCGAGCCGTCCCCGAGCGACCCGCTCGCGACCCCTTGGCGCCGCGCCGGCTCCGCTTCAACCGGCGAATTGTCATGCAGAAATGCTACTTCAAAGTTTCCTATGCTAGAACCGTTGAAAGAACGTGATTCGAGAAAGGGCAAGTAGTTTGGCAAAGATTATTCATTTATTAGTTACGAAATTGGTGATTCTTAAAAGGGAATTTGTTTATTTGTCAGTTACGAAATGTGTTGATATTCAGGGTCCGATTATTCCCTTAATTGGAATATTTGTATACCAATTTTGGACCAAGTGGCTGAATTTTGAACCGATGAAAGCTTTGTCAGTAAAATTCTTTCGCTTCGGTTATAATTCCCTTGCGTTAATTTTCATTGTATTGAAAATCAGTAATTAGATATCCAGAATTTATAATTTGGAAATGTTAATTTTACTCACATTGAATATTAATAAACGAAAGAGTCCAAGGATTATAATTTGGGAACGTTAATTTACTGGCATTGGAAATCAACAATTGGAAAACAAGGAATTACAATTTGCAAGTATTAATTTAACTTGCATTGGAAATCAATAATTACAAGTAATCCGAGGATCATACTTCGGGAATATCCCCGTAAGAAAAAGGCTAGAAAGTGAATCTGGGGAATTATGTCAGAGTTATCGCGTACTCATCTAAACACGAAGTAAACTTCCTCGTTCCGAGTGTTGTGTCTCTCGTTTCCAAGCAACACCGCATTGCTGTACAAGCTACAGTCCTCTCCAAGTTTTCGGTTCCGCTCCTCTTTCCCTGCACACGATTCAAAGCTTTTGTACGGATTTTCAGGCAAGGAACACTTGCAGTGAAAAAGGTTAGAAGAGCGGCGGGGATGGGACTCTGAAGAATTAAATCGAGGGGTCTCAGCCGGCGACGGCACAAAGGAGCCACAGCTGCCAGACACAGCTGACTTTGCCAACCCTCCAAGGTTATTCTGCCTCCAAATAAACCTATTCCATCTCGCTTCCACTCCAGCTTATTTTTAATAGTACAGCGGAGTTGAGTTTTGTGCGGTACAAATTACTTTTAAGGTTAGTGTATGGAAATTGTCCCTTGTCAAGTTCCTAGGTTAAGTTGCATCCAAATAAAATTATATGTACTTCGCTTTGCTTGTTCTCCTGTCTTTGTACCAGCAAAATAAAGTACAAAGTTCGGTTTTAAGGTTAGGACAGAAAACCGCGCTTTGCCAAGTTCCCGGGTTAATTCGTTTCCAAGTAAACCTACTGTTCACTTTCCTTGTTCCGCTTCAATACCATCGAAGTTGAGTCATTTGAATCGTGACAAAGCTCGATTTTAAGGTTAGGACTCAATTGGTGTAAAAACAGCTTCTCCAAAGTGAAAAATCCAACTAAAAGACAATAATACCTAATATACTGGATGTATCCGTGTCTAGCGTCCTCCAGGAGGAACCCTGGGTTCCTCATTCCGATGTTCTCGTATACCATCAAGCTAACAATTCATCAGGCAGAGTAGCACAAAACACAGCCAGCCAATCAGCATAAATAGGTGGATTAATTCCCCTGGACACTCACACTGAAGCGCACGACACTAACACGACTATCCCTCGTCAGGTCCGAGAAGCACGTGCTTCTGGTCCTCTCGCGAGCAAGACTTCATCTTCCAACGCTCCCTGTGAGCAACGCTTTCGACGAGCCTTGCCGACCATTTGCACCCGATTCACTCGATTCCACTGTTCCTCGAAGGCGCACACGAGCCAGCTAGGCTCACCGACTCGCAAGCCGACACCTTCACCGCTTCGGGTTCGCCAGCCAACTGGCAAATGCGCCGCGCCAACGTTCTCATCCATCCCCACCATTGCCGCCAACCCCCTCTCCCTCTCCACAGTCTGACCCAATCCATTTCAGATCAGTGCACTACTCGACCTGCTCCGAGCGCGAACCAGCCTTTACTCGAGAGTTAGCAAAGAATGGGAGGCTTGTATCGCTCGAGATCCAATAATTAACTAGAGAAATGTTGCTTGAAAATTCATTCGAGAAGCTAATGTTATTCAAGTACAACATCTTTGGTAGGATGGAACCTCTGGTTGGACAGGAATTACGAATTTAGCCTCTGTTTAGTTGGTTAATGTTTCACTAGTTCCAGAACCTCTTATTATTTAATTTTGTGATATTATTTGACAGCAATTTATCCAACCTTGATTATTTGGTACCAACTTATCCAATTCGTATTCTTTGGTAGCAATCTATCCAATGTCTATGATTTTCTGAACCAACTTAATACCCAACTTGTATTATTTGGAAATGTGATCATCTGATTGGTTGGTTAATATTTAATTGGCTCCATAACCTCACACTATTCGATGCCAGGGTTATTCCTAATGAATAAGCCTGGAATTAAAAGAGAACTAACAATAAGAAGTGCTCCTCTCAAGAGGATCGACCAGCAGACCATATCCTCCACACCTGTGCACAATGCTCATTGTGAGAAGAAGGACGTCTTGAGTCTTACTCGACGAGCCATCAAGATTCCATCTTCCTTATTCGCGCAAGTACAAAAGCGCCAATTCGCCAAGGCGTGAAACCGAGTGCTTTTTGCGTCGGGGAAAACAGGGGACAGGTTTGCCAAAACTGTTTAACAGCTGGTGAACAGAGACAAAGGGTGAAGAGAGCTGTGTGCACTCGTCGGTCACCTGCGCCGAGTTCTCTCTCACTTTTCTCTCCGTCTAGTGACTCGTTCCTCCTCTTTCTTCCTCCCCTCATTCGGAGAGAAGCGTCAAAATGCTTGGCGCTCGTTTAATGAAGAATTGGAAATAGAAATTGCACTAGAGATTTTGGCAAGTCGGACAAATCGAAATTAGGTTGCTGCAGTTTGATCCTATTGTGGACATTTCCAGAGTCATTTTGGATAACTTAGTTTCCAAGTTTCACTGTTTTCATCTTAATTCACTCACGCCTTTTCCACAATTGGACTTTCGAATTCTAAATTTCCTTGATGTTCCAACAGTCCTACGTTTCTGAATGAATCGATTATAAAAGGAGACCAGAGAGAAGACAGTGTTGTTGTCGGCCGACCGGATTCCTTGAGAATCGATATCGCCGACCAAGGATCAATCGAGCTCCGGCCAGTTTCCACTAATAATCTCAAACACTGAATCCGAGACAGTACACTCGGAGGAAGGTTGCGGTCTCTGAAGGACTGCGACACTAATTCGATCACTAAACCAGGATTCTACTCGCGACAGCCGTGAGTCGTCACTCGCGCAAGAGAATCCGATCACTTTCTACCGACTCCGGCTCGACTTTCTTTTGCACGCTAGTTGGAGATGTGACCGGCACCGACTGGAAAACTGGGCCGAGAGCACCTTGCCCGCCGAGGGGACGCGTTAAGTGCCAGCTAAGCAAGAACAAACAGTTATTGTTCCTTTCCTTTTCGCAGAATGCTAACTCAGAGAAGCCGCCAGGTTGATCAAGCAAACTCCTCAGCCGCCTTTTTCCCATTCTCGCGGTAAGGATGTTTTCTATATAAATTTAGTAGATTTTAATATAAATATAAAATTTTTAAATTCTACTAGAAATTAATAATTTATAGCAGATCAAGTATAAATTCTAGCCAATTATTTATATTAAAATCTGCTGTCTCTATTAATATGCTACAATTTATAATGTTTAATATAATTTAATAAGTATAGTGAATTCAATGAATCTACTTTACATATTTATCTCTTTTATTCCTTGAAAATAATTCAAACATTGGAGTACAAATGAAGAAGAAGAAGAAGCTCGGTCTTTCTAGTTTCACGATGGAGTTGAAAAGGAATCCGGGGCCCATTTCCGATTAATTGAGTCTAGGCTCGGCAACAAAAGGGAGAGCTGAATGGATCATTGAGCGAGAGAGAAAGAGAGAAGCTTCAGACGGGAGGATCAAATATCTCTCTCTCTCTCTCGCAACCTACACGCATCAGAGCCGCCTTAACCCTTTCAGCCTTTTGCCAACCGCGTCAATGAACCCATCCCCGACAATACTAATTGTTCCTAGCCAAACACAAGCCGCCGAAAGCTCCCGCATTAAACCATTAAAGCTCACTGGCTCCGCGAGCGGCTTGCGCAAGCGGCGCGCACTGGTTTCGAATCGCTTTTTACGTAATTAGAGAGCGTTGGAGAGTGCAGCCGCTCTTTCTATCAATCCCTCCGCTCCATTGTTAGCGTAATTACAATTACCTGGTAATCAGTTGCGCAACCCACTGGATATTATATAAGAGTGTGCGCGAAAGGAAAGTAAGGTCTGTTAAAGTCTGGAAACGGCAGCCCGACACTTGCATTGAGGAGGTTGATGCTCTCGCGCGGAATCCAGAGGACGGTAAAAGCAACTTTTGACTAGGGAAATTCTAATCGGAATTGGATCAATTGGTACCAAGTACTAGAAGTTGGATAAGTTGGTACCAAATACTAGAAGTTACATAAGTTTGGCCCAAATACTAGAAGTTGAATAAGTTGGTATGAGACAATTAAAATTGGATAAGTTGGTACCACAGAATAGAAATTGGATAAATTGATATGAAATTGCACAAGTTGGACTGTTGAAGCGATGCAATCCCGAATTAGAGACGTGGGTTCTAGAGGTTGTAGGAATCGGGTATACATACGTGCGTTGCCCTCATAGGAGCTTTCGCGATATTTCCCGGCAGGCTCGGAGCCAGGCTCTCTTCTCATCTACGCGTCGCTCTCCGCGTATTCATTGACGTCTTTTTTCTGTTAGTTCTAACTCTCTTGAGAGAAGAGGGGTCGTTCACCTCGAACGGGACGCTGCCGGAGAGGAAAGACACAGCAGCCACCAGTGGCAGCTGGCTGGTTAGATTCCCCGCATTTTACACTTCTGCCTGCTTTTATCAGCCGCTTGTCAATGAGCCCCAGTGCTAATGAGACGCGAGGAACACTCGGGATTTATTACTTTCCCGACAATCAATCCGATATCAACCCGGACATTTTTCGCGCTCAATGGTGATCGCTGGTATATTAAGGAGGTTGATGCCGAAAAACAATCCAATGAGATCTCTCGGAAATTTATAGTATTTCAATTTTAATTGTTGCAAGTGTTACTTGTATGATTTGGTACCAATCGGTACCATCTTGTCCAACTTCTATTCTTCGCTACTAACTTTTAAATTCCGAATTGACCCGATTTCACCAGAAATTCTGGACCAAAATCAATTACACTTGCATAGAAATCCGCAGTCTATTAATGATTCTAATCTGATGTATTCCAGGTTAAGGCCTCTCTGGAAGAGGGAGAAAAGAGAGGAGCCTGGATACCTGAACTCTGATCCGGTGGGCAGAGCACTCGAAGCGAAAGGTTGCAGAAAAGGCCAAGCGCGAGCCGAGGATGCAAGTCTGCCGAGTGCAGAGAGAACCGTGCCAATCTCCAATCTGAGAGGCGGCATTACGCAAATCCTCGAGAAGAGGGAGAGTACAATGAGACGGAGGCAAAGTGTTACTGTTACTGCTCATTCGCGCTCTTTCACGCGGCTCTCCGAGGTGAGCGGATCTCGTTGCTGCCTCGGACACTTGAGCGGTAGATATATGTTCTCACTCGCGAGAGGATACTCGTCAGAGCTGCCCGAGTCTCTGCTCTTTGCAACATCGCCCAATCCACAGAATAGGACGGTCGTCTTAGACCGTGTTCTCCAATGCAAAGCCACCAAAAATTAATAATCTCATAAGTTGGTATCAAATAATACCAGTTGGACAAATTGGTACCAAATCATCGAAATTGAATACGTTGGTATCAACGCATACATGGTGGATAAGTTGGTCTCAAATATTAAAAGTTGAATAAATTTGCACCAAATAACTGAAATTGGAGAAATTGGTGGCAACTGATAGAAATTGAACATGCCACTTGTTGGAGACTTAGTTTTTACTGGAATTACGAGAAGCGTGGAAAAAGAATGTCTGATTGGTAGATGATTTGGGAGACCGATTTCAGGGTTTGATCCGAGTGTCGCAAGCGAGGTATGAAAGCCGGATTACCATGGCAGACTGGTTGGCGTCTTCGACGCTCAGCATAAATAATTCATGATCCCCTTTCGAAAGGGGTCCGGGTATATCCTTCCACTTCGCCCTATCGATAGGAAGCAGCCTGTCTTTAAATTAGGAGCTTAATCGCCAACATTTTTGCCAGCTGAATCAACTTCGATCAAAGCTACTTGAAATCTTTCATTAATAATTGGAAATTTCTCGCCGAACTTAAATCATAACACTTTACATTCACGACGTTGACTACTCAAGTGCCGCAGAATTTCCGAGTCGTATCGAATAACACGAATAATAATTTCGATTGGAGGACTGGCAGCTTCAAACCATTCCATTTATAAATGATTCTTAGATTAGATGCATGAGCATCAACTGGTCTGTTGCGATCATTGTCGTTAGCGAGGAAAAGACAGAACGTCCGGCTATTATTCTCCGCTCGGCGCACCGGCTCTTTGTTAGTGAAATTTACGAACGACCGAGAATTCCGTTCAAGGTAGACTGGCTCGCCTTGCCTTCCCCGGCAATCCAATCCCCTCGCCTTCCCCGCCATCCCCTCGCCACTCACACCTGGCCTGTCTCTCGGATAGACCGAGTCCTACCTTCGTCTCGACTATGCAAGCACACACTGTTGTGCATAACCACCTATCCACCACTTTCTTCCCTGTTCTGATACCAACGAGTCATTCTCAGGCAGAAGTGTCGACTGTAAACAATCGGCTTTGCAGTCGGAGGTGTCGCTTTCAAGCCTCGCTTTCAAGCTGTGTCGAGCCGGTGGGATGTATGTACCCTTTACGGCGATAAGCTCCTTGATTTATCTTTACAAAATCGTCATTTTAGTTCATAGTTGACATTTCAACCTCGGAATATTCTTACAATATTGAAATTTGATGGGTCAATGCGCAATGTAATGATCAAAATTGATACATGCATAAGAATTTGTAATCAAGATTCCTATAGACCGCCCAGGGTTTAAAGGGTAAAAGTTAAAAGGTCTGTTCTACAAATCATCTTGAGAATAGTACAATTCCTGCTCTCGAATGCAACATCGTCCATGAAACTCTTGAACTCTGCTTTAGTTGATCATTATGAATCTGCACCCTCAGATTTTGAGAAGGCAGGCTCGAGTTGACCTTTAACTCTAGTCAGGATAAAGGTCGCGTATCGGATACGTCTAAAATCCGCTCAGCACCGAAAATAGCCTAGAACTACTCCACCTGGCAGGAACAGTAGTCTACATTCGATTTAGCTCCCAGTTCTTTTTTCTTGCTCAATTCCTATTCCTCGTTTCCTTTAGTGCCGCGCGGAGTTCCGCCTGCAAATTCACGCGGAAAGCAATCGCGCAACGCAGTTACTTCCGCGGGAATTACCGCGGGGGACAAACCCGACTGGTAAGAGTAGAAAGCAGAGGATTCAATGGGTGTTGTTCCTGGAGAAGGCAGAAGGTACCAACCTTTTGCAGCTCTTCGCGGCGTCCTCGTCGTCCGCGGAAGCTCCTGCGCCCGAATCCTGAAACAGACAAGAGTGCCGAGTGTTAGAAACAGGTTCTGGATTCGAGTACTAACTACTCTGCAAACGGCCATCAATAAAAGTTCAAATGGCAGTTTTCATCAAGTGATTGGTCCGATTACTCAAATGATTTGAAAAATAAAAAACAATTACGAGATTAACTGCACCACATCCCCTTAATGATTATCCACCAATGTTTGTCTAAATCAAAGCTCCCCAAGTGTAAGATCATCCAATCAAAAGATAGCTTTGCCCAACTCGAAAGTCTCCAATTAATCCCGGAATGACACTGATCGAAGAGTAAAACGAGTGAGAAACAGTGGGCAGAGATGCGAAGGTGTCTGAAAGGGCAAGGTACGAAGCAGGGAGAAAACGAGCTCTCAAAATCAATAAGCAGGAACCCTGAGAGTGCGGTGGCGAACGGGCGAGTCCCCCGTCGCTAGAAAAATGCAACTACCCTTTCGAGAGGCGGCAAGTGCACTTCGTAGGCTGCTAAGCATTCAGAGCACCAGTGGACAAAAGCGTGTGGTGCGACCCTCGTCCACCCTCCCCTCAAGGGCCTCCCTTTCTTTCCACTGACATTCATACTGCTCCACTTTTCCATACTTTAAGGGGTTACATACAGAGCGAGAAAATGACAGAAATGCATTCGTCTTTTTTTCCCATTTCCCGAACGATTCGATTTTCAAGAATATAGTTTTCTTTAGCGTTACGATTCAAGAATGTAATTAGTTTCGAGCGTCTATGTGTGTTTTTGGTTTATAATATTTTATAATATTTTATATAATATTTTAATAAGAACTGATGATAAAGTGGCAAATGAATGTGCCTTTTCATAGGAATACATTCGGTGTTAATACCGTATATAGTTTAAATCGAACAAAACAAAAGATACAAAATTTCCTTTGCTTTCATTTCTCGATGCGTATCCAACCGTTTAATCAGTGAGCCCTGCTACTTTTAGCTTTAGGATGGATTTCCTCTCAGCTGGTATAAAAAGACCTTAATGTTAATGTCAGCCTACTATTATTACTAAGTCGCTGTTTACAAGAGTCAAAGGGATTACTAATGTCAGAGGACCATCCTATTCCTGGAGCCGATTCCAATGAGCTATCGGCTCGGTCGTCCAATCAACTGTGCTGAATTTCGAGCCAGCCGTTAAAGCCGATAACGTTAAGAGAATCTTGGACAAGACTTGGACCCATCGACTTTGAGAGATTGGGGGATAATTTCCGAGGCCTCGAAATCAGATTACATCAGGTCTGACTTTCTCGCTAAATCGAATTTACAAGCTTGTGTAATCCAGACCGACTCTGCACTCGCGCACGCCTTAGATCCCGCCTGATGACTAATTGCCGATCCAGGTCCGATGTTGGCGCGTATGTAACAATCCGTAACAGTCATGCTTGCAAGTCCATGAAGACTGGCGAGTCGATTAAATAACTGCCAATTGCGATCTCTGAGCAACACGTGTCCCTTCCAGGCTTAATAGTTTCATCCTAATTCGAGCGTGCTTTTCCTGGTTTTAGTTTTCACTGGAATCTAAAATAAACAGGGCAGAGTCCGATGATAGAGGCTCTTTAGGGTGGTAGTTTTCCTGATTTATCTTTGCAAAATCGAAATTTTCATTTACAGTTGAAACTTTTACATAATCGAAACGTTGGTTCTGAAAAATTGTAATCCACGGTTGAAATTTCGAATCTACAAACTGTTGACTTTCAAGCAAACTCTAGTGTGCTTTCCTTACCAGGATCTCACCAGAATCTAAAGTAAGCAGCGGAGAATCAGGTGATAAAGCGAGACAAAGTGAGCTTTCACTGGGATATCTAAAGTCGGGAAAGAGAAGCTTACTTTTCCAGTGACCATCTCGCGCAGCTGCATAACGCGAAATCCTCGTGCGGGCCAATGTCCATGGCCTTCCGCACCCCAGAGAATACTAGTCCAAGGCGAGGGTGGTTTCGGCGCCGCTGCCGGCGGCAAACCGCACAGCACAACACTCTTCTGTTTCAGTAGAATCATTTTCCACATTCAATCGGGCGGGCGAGTTGTAGCGCGGGACATCGGAGATTTCCACAAACTATAACCTTTGTCGATTCGAAAAACTTTCAGTTTTAATTTGGAAAAATTACCACTCGAGGGATTAACTTATGGATTCCGTAGTTTTCTTAATCCTCGGCTCTGTTTTGGAAAAAGTTGCCACTCAAAGGATGAACCCGAGAATTCTGTAATATAGACCGAATCCGATGATCCAAGAAAAATGGTGTTCAGTTGTTCAGGAAATATGAATTTTGTATTCTCGTGTCTATTTTTCGGAATCGAATGGACCAAGAACCAAAAGAATCGGTTCAGTTGTGCCAATGTTACGAATTATGCATATTTTTATTTGAATCCAATGAGCCAACAATCAAGAAACTTCCTCCAGTCCTTCGCAACTTTAAAATTTCGTATTTCATTTGAATCCAACGAGCCAAGAACCAAGCAAACCGCCCCCGCCCTTCGAAAACCCCGAATATCTCTCTAACCGCGAATCAGCCGTGGTTGATAGTGGGGCCGAACCAAGGCTCAAAATCTTCTTTTCACTTTTCCGACTCCTCTCATTCCCGCGCGCTCGCTGGAAGCCGCTAGCTCGACGGATTCGAGAGGTTCACCGCGCGGCATAGTGGGAAGAGTAAGATGGAGCCCGGCAAATAGGCAAAGGTACACCTCTCGGTAGAGACCGATCCGGCGAGCGCCAGCTCGACAACTGATTGCCGAGTCTCTTGCTACATTCTCTCTCGACTAGATCCACGATAGACTCATTCCCCTCTCTCTCTCGCTCCCAGCAAAGTTTCAGCGCGGCTCGACTCGGCGCATCCTCCACCCCAAGATATACCTTCCACTTTCCTTCTCAAGCCGCCAGTCCCACTAAAACTGCGCATTCAAACAGCACCGACCCTCACTCTAGGAAATAGTTTGCGGTGGGCAAGTAAAAAATCGGCGCATAGATTAGATAGAGGGGTAGGTGGTGGGGGGATTGACCCATTGCCAGACTACCGAAACATCAAAACAAGCCTTTGTTTACGGCGGCCGAGGGAGCTGTGGGGCTTTAGATTTGGAATGAAAAGGAGCCTCCAACAGAGACGATCCATTGTTCGATTGGCTTTCTCAGGGCCAAATAAGGAAAGGTCGAGCTCCTCTCCTCCCTCGTCCCTTATTAATTCGCACCGGCTGGGATTCGTCTAAGTAAACCTGGAAGGAGCCTAGCTTTTCCTAGAATTGATTGATGAGTGGGGAAACTCACCGAACTCTGCGGGGAACTGGAGACACTGGGGGAACGCTGAACGGTGACTAATGCCATGTTAAAGGGCCTCCGCCGCCGGTAGTGCCGGAGGACGACACTCACTCTCACTCTAAGGGCGCGCGATCAACCTGCCGTCAGAGCCGCCGAGGCATCATTTTCCACGCACTCCGAATGGCATCACGCGAGCCGCCGCCATCTTCCACTCGGCACAGTACGACACACTCCGGCCTTAGCTCACGTTCGCTCCGTCGCCTTTGGTGTCGCACGGAAAATGGCCGATTCCACTTCGCCGCGCCGCCGCAAGATGGCGCCGACTGCTACCGGCAGATGGCGCGAGGGTTTATTCTGGCGGCTGATTCGAAAGTTGCAGTTGAATTGCGAGTTGATTAAAAACATTCATCTGGCGTTGTGCTTGTTCGATTAATCAAGAAGGATGAAAATTCGTTTCTGTTTTTCAGGAACCTACGATTTCTCCATTGTATTGGGAATCCAATGAAACAATTCCAAAGAATCCAAAGAACCAAGATAATTGATTCAGTCGGGTTGGAATTATGAATGTTTGTATTTTCGTATTTTTTAGAACCAAATTGCTTGTATAATAATAAAGAAGTATCGAGGCAAAGGTATGAGATCTTTTCTCTCGTGTATGTGGTGATAAATGAATATAAGTTATTGTTATAATAAAAAAGAACCATTTAATACTTGGGAATACCCCCTTTAATAAAAGCTATTAAAAGGAAGGATGGCTGGGTATTGCGCGTGTCCGTCTGACGCAAAGTAGGCAGATTTGTCGAATTGAAACGCGCAGGTTTCAAGCCATGTGAAGCTACGTGAACCTATGGAAGATGGAGGAGAGAGAACGTGCGCGATTGCTGCTATTCGGCGCATTTAACCTGGAGGGAATCAACTGTCGGCGGAACTTGCCAGCTCGCTAGGAACTGAAAGGATCTCATCTCGCAAGTATGGAATTGGTGCGGAGTGTGTGGAGGAGGACTCTCTTCATTTATAAGCCCACGGTGCAGAATGCCTTGCGACACAGGTGAGGCCTCCTTTTAACATAACCAAGAATTACTTAACCAACCTGATACAATTCTCCGTGAATATCGATTTTAGCTCGTTCAAGGGAAGGAAAGACGATGTTATTTTCACGATAATTAGGTGGCGGAAGGCAGTAATTCACTGTGTTTGTGGGAAATAACTGTGTTTAAAGTCGCTTGCATTAACCTCAATCCGGATGTCATTGGGCGGCGATAGTGAGTGAAACAAATTTCTTCTTGGTGAAATATTTCCCTAAAATTTCATCAATTATGTGAACACAATTTTACGCTTGCCAGATCTCCGTGATCAGGGTATATGCTCTCTTCACCCTAAACTCTACCAAATATCCCACAAAATCATTTTGTTCTTCCGCCCGCATCTACTATGAAATACAAACATCAATTTACCAGAAATAGTTGAATTAAACTTTGATTAAAATTGGCATTTGATACTTTTCCCTTGTATTACGATTTTGGATTTTCAACATTAACATTGCAGTAACAACACAACGTCTAATGCAGCAGAAGTAGCTGCATTCTCAAGGGACGGGGATTCTGGTTTAACAATAACAGATGCGGGTGACACCAAGCCCAAGGATGACATGGTCTTCAATGCCCTTGGCGCGACCGATGAACTCTCATCTTACATAGGCTTGGCCAGAGAGTTTGCCTGTGACAGTAAAGTGGAGCATCCGTACGTGGACAAATTGAAACGAGTCCAGATGATCCTCTTTGACCTGAGCCACGCTATATCAAAATCAACCACAGGAAAAACTAAGCCGTTTGAAATGAAGCACACAAAGGACCTCGAAGAGTGGATCTTGGAGTACTCAAATCAATTACCACCTGCTGAAGACTACATCATTCCGGTAAAGTTCTCAGGCGTTAAAGGGGTATTCTGATCTGGATTGTAAAATTGTCCATCCAAACATTTTATTCTAATTTGGCAATTTGAATCCACACTTTTCAACTGATTTTAAAATCTAAAGCTGAATATGCCCTTAAAACAATATTATTTAAACTATAATCATTAACACGTTTTTTTCAGGGAGGTGGAAAAGCCTGCGCTTCCTTACACGTCGCCCGAACAATTTGCAGAAGAGCGGAGCGAAACATAACGTCCCTCGTGCGCGAGGGCTCTCTGGACAAGGAGGCGCAAACGTACTTAAACCGGCTGTCGGACTTCCTCCTAACGATATCTCGTATCGCCGCCAAGTGCGACCAGCGCACGGAGAACATCTATATTCCAAGAGCAGAGGTCACCGAGGAGAAGTAATACCGGAGTGCGAGGAGCGTAATAGTTTGTTTTATATGGAGAGTTAAGGATGTTGTTAATTCGAGCTGTCCAAGTTACAATGGAACGAGAAAGTAGCCTCGGAAGGTTGCGAAAGCCTTGAAGACTTTTTTTTATACTAGACTGTTGCGCCGTTATATTCTTGTAAACATTGTTAGTCTCGTTGCGAAGAGCCACTTAGAAACCTGGAGAAATTAGGTTGGAAGTAGTCTACCAAGTATTACTGTATCATATTAACGTGTTATTGGCTAATCGTCTAATTCCACTCTACGACGGATTCTATCGTAGGCCTCTTGTTCTCATACGAAATCTGTACATAGTCTGTTGCATCGAAGCTGTTGGAATGATTTGTGTGTACGATCTGTTGTATTTATTAAATATCAAAGCTTATCCAAATCATCAACTTATCCAACTTCTATTCTTTGGTACCAATTGGTTCAACTTATAATATTTGAAACCAACTTATCCAATTTCTAGTATTTTGGTACGAAATAATAGAAGCTCTGGGAATGATTTCTGTGTGTACAATCTGTTGTATTTATTAAATATCAAAGCTTGCACAGGCATACCAAATTACATTAAAATAGAATTGCCATTTTTGTGCGTCGGTAATGTGCGGCGGTTCATTCAAGAATCTCGTCGCCTTCGGCGATCTCCTTGAGATCGCACAAGTCTATGTGACCCGCGCCTCTTGTCTCGGATCTAACAAGCTCGTCTATCTCGCGATACCTTCCCGGATCAATCACGCAGAACATGTAAAGTGTGTCACCTTCCCAATTCTCTGCTTCCATTCTTGTAACCAATTTGGTAATATGAACTCGCAGTTTCTTCGCTTCCTTCCCAGATAGAACGACCTTTATTTTCATCTGCGCTCTTTCCAATGGCATGACTGCCTTCAGCTGTGGAATAATCTCAAGAGCCTGTTGCTTCACGCTCTTGTTCAGGTTCACTGAAAAGTGGATATCCTTCATAGCCTTCTCAATCATTGTGACCGTGTAGGGTCTCTTGGTCTCTGGATTGACACATTTGTCTGCGATGGTTGTCGCAATATCCTTCAACATAGAATCTAGGGCTAAGTGCCGCTCTTTATCGGTGACTTGGAGCTCGCCCTTTTGTAGGATCTCCTTGCAAATCGCGGTGTGGTTGTCTGTGTCAAATGCTGCTTGCAAGTCCTCCTTCTTAGCCACTTGGCCCTTGGAGACATGTGTGAAAACCGTGTGGGTCTGAAGCACCTCGTCGATATCTTTTTCCCTGGAATCACAGATTATAGGAATCGGTATTCCAAGAGCCAAAGGTCATAAAATGAAAGCTCTAAGTAAATGATTCAATTTTTAAGGTCCAAAAAAAGGGTCCCAAGTTATCTTCTGCCCAGAACCCCTAATGGTGGTCCCCCTAATTCTAGAGTACTAAACTAGAATTGTAATTAATTATAGGATTCACTAAAGTGTCTGCAGTGTTTGGCAATTACGAACTGCTGCTGTGGAAATTGAATTGTTTCATTCGCTTACAGCTTGTTTCTCCATGCCGTCACTTTATTCGGATAACAAGCGATCTCGAAACGTTTTCCTTTCGCCTTCACTCGCACTATTGCCACGTTCGTCAATCGAATTTGGTTAGTTGGAGTGAAGAGGTGTGTCATGATGCTGTTTTGAAGTCTCGGTACTCTGAATTGGCCAAGATTGCGTTATTGAAAGTGACAATTTCTTATTCGCTCGTGTATTTCTCGCAGGATTGTTTACGTCGTAGGAGCTCGTCATCGGCGACCTAGCTCAACCAAACCGCGTCGTATTTATATCATTCATTTCCAATCTTATCCTTGATTTTTTCTGTCAACAAATCCAAATCCAAACCAATTTCATCTTTATTCTTATGTTATGTGTTGCGCGGGAACAATTTCCTAGAGTAAACATTTAAGGGCCAGGACATATAGAAAGGGAACTTTTATCGTATAAGAAATAGATTCTTATTGCCTTATTTCTCCTGACTTTCGAGTTATTTGTTAATCCCAGCTTAAATAATTAAAAATAAAGAAATAGATTAAGTTAAAGATAGAGATATTGAAATCCTCTTATTCGATCTAATAACAACAATAAACGACAAAAGGATGTTTGTCCAATGGAATAACGTGAAGTTGGCTGCGATGGATTGACCAAGCCAACTTCACTCTAGACTTGGCACACGTGCTGTCGGATTCGAATGGCTATTGACAAGTTAGGCTTGCTTTCAAAGTGTCGGCTGTCCCTGAAGAAAACCAGGAGAAGGGCTCGCCCGGCTAATGGTGTTAATGATGGACAAGATGGTTATGAGACATAGATTCACGTAATCTAAGTGATTAGAGCCATTAAACAACCAATAATTTCTATGAAGCCGGCGCAAAATGTCGTCGAGTGGAATCATCGCTCCCGGCACAAGGTGAGACGCAATTTTAATTAATCAGTCGACTGCGAATGTCTTTGCAAATTAAGCGGACTTTAGTTCATTTGACAAACACAACGAATTCCGAATTCGTGTCTACTTCTGTTTCGAGTTAACAATGTATTCAATATTCTTGTTACAAGAAAAATTGATACTTGCATTGAAATCTGTAATTTATTAATTGGTATGTAATATCCTTGTTATAGAAAACCATATTTAATCTAACAAATATATAATAGTACAACAAATAATGGTACTTGTATAGAAATGCAGTTCATCAATTAGTATTTGGTAATTAGTTAATAGAAACTCTTGTTTTAATTGAACAGCTTTTTATGTACTCCGAATGCCCTGACTTAATACATTTTAGTACAACCGTTGATGACTTGTGGAAACTGATAAGTAGCCCTTTGACCCACACCTTCTCGAACTCACAAAATGCTGCTGCTAAACAGACACTTTCCACGATTCTGGAGTCTCTTATTAAGAGATCGACCACCCTAAACACAGTGTTGCTTCCACCATACGCCAATGGAGTTGAGGATGGAGCTGTCCGAAGGAGATACGCAGGCAAGTAAATGATTAGTTCTAATTCCTAGCCTTCAATTTCAATTATTTGCTACCAACATAGGAATTCTGAATTGGGCTGGTTTTACAAAAAGTTCTACATTTTAAATGATATTTTTCTTCTAGTATTTGCTACCTGGTTGTCAGGAGTGATGTGCAAGATAGTTGGAGAGCCCTGGTCAGATGAAATCCACACCAAAACCATTAATATCCAATCCTGTATGCTTCGAATTCTATACAGGCACCATGCACCTGTGTTTCGGACTATCAGTCGCGCTTACATGAATATCATGCAAGGTAATTCATTGAAAAATTGGAATAGTCTTTCAACAGCATGTCTTCCCTTGCAGGATTTGTTAACAGTTAACTTTCTTATGATTTTTTCAGCGCTAACAGACAGTTGGTTATCAGTCAACAAGGAGGCTGAAATGACTTTCACTGAGTTCCGCACGGTGCCGAGTGCCGCGGAAAATTTGGAACTTGTTTGGTTTCCGGTCGTGATCAAGTGTAGTCGAATACCGGCTGTTCAGATATCGATACTTAATGTGAGGATCCAATTTCGTTTATTTGGAACCAATTTATCGAATTTTGATTATTTTTGTTTCTACATCCAAACAGATTATTATGGACACGAGTGCCTGCGCCTGGGACAAAAAGCAAATAGTAGCGACCATGCAAAATGTAATAAGGAAATCAATTCCATCCGTTAAATTTCTCGCACTAACTGTTTGCACGGAGCTGCTGAAATCTGATTTAATCAATGATAAGGTAGGATTTAAGGCAATACGGGACTAGGATCAGTCAAATAACAATAAATTATTCTCAGGAGACAAATATCCTGGTTCTACTTGTGACAGAGATGGTGAAGAATTTTCATACTTGGACCTCCGAATGCTCACAAACGGAAGTTCGTTGGAGTTTGGAGAGTTTTGCCGAATTCATTAAAGCCTGTCCTAGTTCTGCTTCGGTTATCGAATTGTGTTACGAGGCATTGGGTTGCTTACCAAGTGAACTAGCAGGTAAGTAATTGGTAGGGTGCTTTTTATGTGGACAGTAACAATGAAATATTTTACAGATTTTAATAAAGAAGCTATTACTCTGATCGCTGAAGCCACTTGCCAGAAAATGGACCTTTACTTTGGGATTAATTTACGGTCAGGCTTTGAATCCGAGATGCAAGTTTTGTTGGCTTATTTCGATTACTGTCCGGTACAGCTTGATTAATACTTTGAACTGAAATAAACAAATTTATAAAATTGAAATTTTAATTCACGATTACAATTTCTGGTTTAGAAAGTTTTTCTAAATGAGAAATTCTAATGAGGAATGTAAATTTCTGGTTTAGAAAATAGGAAAGATCTGCTACGGTTTTAGTTGCACTTTTTCTCGAACTCGAGCAATCTTCGCTTTCCAGGATTTCATGAAAGTGCTCGCGCGATTCGTCGTCATCGAAGTCCAGAAAATCGATGCAAAGGGTCAGGAGATCAACGCTTGGGAAGTGAGCAGCACCTGGAAGACATTGCTCCTGAAGTTAATCGAATACATTCGAACAGGGCAATACAAACTCGCACTCTACACAATGAAAATCGCGTGGATTCTGCAAATCTGGCTGTCGGATCTCAATTTACATGTAAAACTGTTCGACAGCGAGCTCGACGACGCCCTGGAGCTGCTCCTCACGAAAATCGAGGGCGATTCTGAGGAGAAGCTCATTTTCGAGTGTCTGATTACCATGGCAAGGCTTAACGAAGCGAATCGATCGGTTCTCTTAAGAATTATCGCATTGCCGTTCACGGAGACCAACGAGCCGATGTTTTCCGCCGATTTAAGAAACATTACCATGAATCTCGACGCGGAGTCGAGGATGGAATGTCTGGAAGTCTTGTGCGAGTGCGGAAGTGGTTCGGAAGTATTGAAGTTGTTGACCAAGTGCGTCTCGGGCGGAGATACGAATTTAACTACGAGAGCTATCCTGTGAGTATACGTTCATTATTTGCTTTACTAATAAGAAACTTCTGCTTTCGAACGGTGCAAATCTCGTTGGTAGTTTTAGTGCCAAGTCGGAGCAAGCAAAACATACAGAAAGCCTCTACGGATTTACATGTGCAGCGATATGAACTTCTACTTTTTGGTCTTTCTCCCCTTTATTTAAAAAATCCTGGATTAATTTTGGCTTTTCCATTTCAGGAACAGCGTTTTAATCTTGAAGGACAGACTCGTCAGCTTTCAAAAGCTCTCCAAGTATCTCTTGCTACCCGCGTTGTACTCAAAGAATAAAGAAGTTCTCAGTGCAGTTGCCCAGTGTTTGGGAAGACTGGTCTGTTACTTGTCTGGTAACGGAAGGATTGTTCGGTAATGACAGTTTTTCTTTTCCTATTTCCCATTTGGATGATTTAACAATGAATTCTTTTATAGATCGCCGGAGGACCTGACTTGGAGAATAAAATGTGACTACTGCGACAAAGGTTCGCCCCAAGAAGGAAATAATCGTCCAACGACTCTTTCAAAGGAACACGAAAATACCCTGAGGCCATATCTGACCCTGATCTCTTCCGACTTCGCCTCAGTGCGATTACAAGTTTCAGAAAACGTCCTGCGGCTCTCGAATCACATGGAGACCTTCAATAACAACGAGACCGCGAAGACCTGGCTCTCCTACATCCAGGACGAGAACCAATTTGTCCGCAAGAACCTGGCGAACGCGATTGGCCGGGTTTTCACTAACAAACTTCGCACTGACAAAAGCATCGCATCTTGCGATCTTTACGAGCTTCCACCTGCCGTAAAGGAATTCGTTGATCTGATCATGCAAACTTTGGTGAACGCACAAGAGATCGCCTTGGCAGAGCCGAATCATTCGCTCCACGAAACTTTACTTCTAACAGCGAGGAATTGTGGCTGCGTTGATTGCTGGCCGATGGAACGCAAGTGCGCAAGTATCTTCCTTGTTGCGATCCTGCACCCAGCGTCCTCGCAAGTGGCGGTGGCCCTGGCGACCAACGCTTACCAGGAACTGGCGAAGTTCCTTAATCTCACGCCGAAAGGACTCTACGTCCGCTACAAGACGGTCTTCTTAGAGCTTATTATGCACGAAACGGTGGAGAACTACCTGTTGAATGCGTACAACATCGCGACTTCATTGCACAGAGTCGCCAAGTGCTTCGGCTACGATGGGTCGCGACATTTATTAACGAAGGACGCGAAGTACGCGGTTTATTTCCTCCTGCGTTTCATGATCAATGAACGTAACACGACGAAGCTCTTAAGAGATCTGGCGGAGTTGATCGGCTTGGATGAGAAGCAGATGCTCGTCGAGTACTTTCCCTACATCTGCAGCCAAGCTTTCCTCAATCCCTCGATGGAGATACAGTTGCAATGCCCGGAACTTGTAGCAAAGATCACGCAGGTACCCTTGGGAAACTTGCTCAGACAATCGTTCATGGGGATATTCGAGGAGCTTATGATCTATTTTCACGAGGACAAATGCATTGGATTGTTGAAAATCATTTCAAAGTTTGACGCGCCCTGGAGAGGGAACATGAATTCCCGGCTGGAAGTTGCTTCGTACCTGAACACCCGACTTCACGGGATTCTTGTTAATTATGACATCAAACTTGGCCCAATCACGGATGAATTCACTAAACAGAGAATTCTGGCCTCTCTCGCCGCCTTGATCAAATACATGGGCGCGGCTTACATTACTCCTTTGAGGTTTAAAATCCTGGCGACTCTAAGGACTTCGATGGGATTCACCAGGCCAGGCTTCGGCCCTCTGATATGCGATGCTTGGCACGCATTCATCCACAACATATCCACGGAGGACTTGGGTCCTCTTCTACCCACGATCTGCGCCTCCCTCGTGCCACTCATGAAATCCTACCCCGAGAAGACTAATTCGATGGTCAAGTATCTGATACTCGACTGTCCCATGGAGAACTTCGGCCACGTCGCCGAACTCTTCTTCATCGACGACCTCGAGGTCCCCGAGCAGCTTAAGAGCATAGTGAAAGCGCGGATTTTGCAGGCCAGGCCCGAGAGTTTCAAGGCGAACTTGCAGCAGTGGCTGAAGAGGATCACACACGAGACGGATGAGGTGCGAGCTCGAGCTTTGAGTTACCTGAAAAGATTCCTCGCCGAGCATCGGAGTGAGTTGAACGCGATGATCTTAAGCGAGACAGGAATTCACCCTTTGATCGTCGAGGTCCTCGACACCCTTTTAATGGGCTTCAAAGACAAGGAAGAGTCCGTCCGCTTATTATATGGCGAGTGTCTCGGCGAGCTCGGAGCTATCGAGCCCAGTCTTCTTCCCCGCAGGATCATCTCTCGCGAGGACAGTGTCTTCATCCCCGACATGAACACCGACTTCGCCTGTGCAATGTTGGTCGAACTCGCGCGCGCTTTTCAGATGGAGAAGAGCAGCAAGAGCATGGACTCCTTCGCGCTCGCGATCCAAGAATTACTCAAAGCTTACGGGATCTTTCCAAAGGGGCCGAGCTCCGCGGTCTGGAAGGATTTGCCAGTCAACATCCAACAGATCATCACACCCTTCGTCACATCCCACTACAAGATCGTAGCGATCATCAATGAAACCGAGTTCTCACATCCGATTTACGGTTCGGAGGTCGGGAAAAGCGTGGAGGACTGGTCGTACAATTGGCTGTGCAGTATTTTCTCCTACATCGGCGACGAGAAAGTCAGGCGGGTCTTACACACCTGTAAATTCGCTCTGAAACGCGACTTGAGGATTCTCACCTTCTGCCTTCCTTATATCGTCACGTTCATCATCACAGGAGGCGTTCAAGAGCACCAAAAGAAGATCCGCGAGGAGATGCTCGCGGTGATGAGCCGAAAGGCCATGGAATCTCTAGAAGCGCAAACTCCAAGGGGACAGGAGAGCAAAGCGAAAGTGGAGGAGCGTTGCGCTCAGATCGTCTTCTCGATCCTCGACCACCTGCAGCGCTGGCTCTGGGAGCAAAGATTGAAGCAGGACAACAAGTACGACAGTATTAAATCCTTCCTAGGTCAGTTAGACAATCTTATCCTGGCCGAAAGCTGTTACCGGTCACGCGAGTACCATCGAGCGCTGATGTACTTGGAGCAGCACATGGAGGCTTCCAATTCAGGTCTATCGAATCCCAGAGAAACTGACTTACTTGCAACAATTTACGCACAGTTAGATGAGCCTGATGGGGTATCGGGGGTCCTCGACACCCAGGCGGATCCGCCGACTCTCCAGCAATCCGTCCTTGCACATAAGATCAGCGGGAGGCTCCAAGATGCGGTTACTTGTTACGAGCGACTCGCCCAGAAGCAGAAGCTCAAACATAGTTGTTTGAAGGATATGATCAGCTGTTATCTTAGCCTGGACCACCACTTGACTGCAAAACACTTTTGCGAAGGGATCGTTAGCGACACCCCCGAGTTGGAATTATTGGTAATGGATGACGAGCCTTTCTGGAGCCTGGCACACTTTACCAGACTCGATGACACCGAACAGAGGAACGTTAAGCATGATTTACTTGACGATCTTAAAAAAGCGGTGAAACCCGACTTGTCTCACCTCATAATGAACATTGTCTCCCATTTGGAAGACGCGGCGAGACCAGGGGCCTACCAACAGAGTTACAATTACATCATGAAGCTCCACGTGGTAAACGAGTTCGAAAAAGCGGTCGAGACCATTCTCTCAAACAGCAAGAATTTCTCTTTGATGCTCGACGAATGGGAAAAGCGCGGCCAATTGATCCGAGCGGCTCGCGGCGGTGAATTCGTTCTTAGCATGCGACGAGCCACTTTGGAGTTGGCGGCTCAATTGCAAGAGGAGGTCAGCACAAACGATTCTGTGCTGAGGCAGGAAATTGGGAAGATTTGGTTAAAAAGCGCGAAAATAGCGAGGAAGAGCGGACTCCACCAACAGGCTTACATGTCGATTCTATCGGCGACGGATTCCTGTCCGCCCCAACAATTGTATATCGAGCAGGCGCAGCTCTACTGGCAAAAGGGTTGTCAGGAAGACGCGTTTACTACTCTTCGTCGATGCTTCGCCGAGTGCTTCAAGCCTTCCACGTATTATAAGCAGCTGCCAGTGGACGAGTGCGTGGAGGAAAGGCGACAGTGTGCGAAGGCGAAGCTTCTCTTCGCCAAGTACAACGACGAGACCCTAAACGTCGACACCAGCGGCAACATTAATAATTACAAGGAAGCAATTGAAGTCTGGCGCGGCTGGGAGAAGAGTTTACTAGCCTGCGCCGAGTACTACGAGTCCATCGTCAACCGGATGTCCGACGAGGACCGGGACCTTAACGGCAGAGAGTTGCAGATGCACATGTTGCACTACTACGGGAAATCCCTCCAATATGGTTGCAAGTACATTCACCAGTCGATGCCGAAGATGCTGACGATCTGGCTGGACTTCGCCTCGAGGAACCTTAATAGACCCGCGAGCTACACCTTCCAGGATCGAGAGAAGCTCCAGCAGGCTCTTGAGAAGATGACGCAGTTCATCGAAATCTACCAGGAGAGACTACCCACTTTTATGTGGCTGACTGCGTTCAGTCAACTTGTTTCCAGAATCTGCCATCCTTCGCTGGATGTTCAGCGAGTCTTGGCGAAGATCCTGGTCAAGTTGATCCAAGCGTATCCCCAGCATTGCCTCTGGATGATGGCATCTGTCTTTAACTCGTCTTACCCCGCCCGACAACGCCGATGCCAGGAGATTCTTAATGACCCTCGACTCAGGACGCCCGAGACCTCCAAACTCATCCGGGACTTTAACAAACTTTGGGAGAAGCTCATTGAGTTGTCCAACAAGCCTATTCCATCCGGGACGACTACCACCACCGTCAATCAATTATCCAAGAACCTCCCGCGACTGTTGAGTCACTCGGAGTTCA
Source organism: Crossocerus cetratus (assembly GCA_963675795.1). Classification (NCBI taxonomy): domain Eukaryota; kingdom Metazoa; phylum Arthropoda; class Insecta; order Hymenoptera; family Crabronidae; genus Crossocerus; species Crossocerus cetratus. The sequence continues at coordinate 4,403,500 of OY776664.1, read as the reverse complement.
GTCGGATCATGATACCAACGACTACGTTCCGACAGATGCACTTACCGTCCAAGGGTGTCACCGTCGAGAATTATAATCCGTTCTCGCGGAATTGGGTCCACATTGCGGGGGTTCGAGAGTCTGTTGCTGTTATGCCGTCACTGCAACGACCGAGGCGGATTTGCTTGGTCGGATCCGATGGGAAGGAGTACTTGTTCATGTGCAAGCCCAAGGATGATTTGAGGAAGGACTTTAGACTGATGGAGTTCAATGATATTGTTAATAAGTACCTGCAAAGCGTTCCGGAGTCGCGTCAAAGGCGATTGTACATCCGCACTTATGTGAGCATGAAACTTACATTTACTTTCCATAGATAAGTTGAAATGGATTACACATCTAAGTAGGTTGGTGTCGAAAGTGAATCAAATGCAAATTCAATTTTTGACTTGATTGCAAATGGAATCCCTGTACTGAAAATTGCTTTTATTGTAGTCTGAAAAAGCCCTAGAATCCTGTATCAGTGCTCAGATGTCCCCTCTTACCCCCGCACCAAAAGACGCCGCGAACCTCCTTAATTAGATGTATTAAACCAATATTAATCTTTGGGAAACAGAGTGTTGTTCCGCTGAATGAAGAATGCGGCCTGATCGAGTGGGTGCCGAATCTGGTGGGACTGAGGCCGGTGATACTCGGCTTGCACAAGGAAAGAGGGCTTGCAATAACGAACAGGGAAATGAAAACGATGCTCTGCGGTAATTTCGTTTATAAATTATAAATCATATTATAATTCAGATATAATAGTTTAGACAATAAATTATAAATCGAGAAATGTATCGTCCTGGTTTATTAAACTTGGCACGTACTCCTTATAGATTTAAAGGATCCTCTGGCAAAGAAGAAGAAAGTCTTCCTGGAGAAGCTACTACCCAGGAATCCATCGGTTCTTGGTGATTGGTTCCGTATGACTTTCCCGGACCCTTATGGATGGTTAGTATCAATAGATCAATAATATTCCGGCACTATGGTTATTAGATTATTATTAATTAGAATTGTTATGTCACGCATTTAATTACAATGGTCCAAAGAAAAATATTGTTACCTCGCTCACTAAAAATACAAAATATTCAATATTTTGTTAATTCAGAACACATAGTAGACTCGGATTGTGAATGAATTCGGTTTCAGATATAGATCCTTCTTAGTCTACTGATAATCCATTTATAATGCAATGATTCCAGGTACGAAGCTCGAACAGCGTTTATCCGAACAACAGCAGTGATGTCGATGGTCGGATACATCCTGGGACTCGGTGACCGCCACGGCGAGAACATCCTCATCGACTCCAAGTGCGGGGACTGCGTCCACGTCGACTTCAATTGCCTCTTTAATCGAGTACGTAAATATTAAAAGAGGACTCCAGGATATGAGTAGGTTTCTTTAAACGGGTAATCCACAGGGTGAACTCCTGGACTGGCCGGAACGAGTTCCTTTCCGATTGACGCACAACATGGTCGACGCGATGGGTCCTTTGAAAACGGAAGGTCCTTTCCGACGCGCTTGCGAGATTACTATGAGGATTCTCAGGCAACAGAGTAGTACTCTGATCAGTGTGCTTACTCCGTTTGCCTATGATCCGTTGGTCAGCTGGAATAAGAACCAACTTGGCGGCACTGGGGAGAAGACCAATGAGAAAGTAAGTCTTTTAGTAATTTTCTACTTTGATCCTTTTATTCGTTAATCGACTTCGAAAAAGGAAGAGGTTCTAGTTCCCTAATAATTCTCCGTTCTGCGTCTTCTAATAATTGCTGATAATTCGGCGGATTCCAGGCAGTGGAGAACATTAAAAACATTGAACAGAGATTGAAAGGGCAGGTACGATCGCACGGGAAAAAGCTGGACAGTATTGCTCTCAATCTGAGTGTCGAGGGCCAGACGAAACAATTGATACTTGAAGCGACCAGTATCGATAATCTGTGCCAAATGTACCTTGGTTGGGGAGCTTACATGTGATTAATACTGTTAGTAATTCTAATTTTTCGACTTCTCTATTTTTATACCAAAGAACAATGTGCTATTTTGCTATATTTTTATAATAAAGATGAGAAACTGATGAATATAAGCCTGGTTTATTAATAACCAAAATTGCAAGATTCCAGTGCATGCGAATTGGTTTTACATTCATGGCCATCCTTCATTACCATCACTCCATCTTTAAGATTTGGTGTTGTACTTCATTGCCAGTCATTGTTGTCTTCAATGAAATACACCAGGTTTTAACAGTAAAGATGCAAAGTTAAGGAGGCTTTGCAAAGATTATTCTGTGCAAATTCAAAGAAACTCTTCTAAAAAATGGTTTTCTTTACCAACTCCATTCAATATCACTAGAACCGCGAAAGACTCTAGAATGTCCAAACTTCTAGTTAGATAGCAGCAGCTGGCAGCATTTTCCTCGACCGGAAGTGACGTCGAGCGCACGCGTACTAATCTCGACGAAGCGAGCGTGGGGAAAATCCGGCATGTTGGACTGGGGGGTCCTTTTCCGTTCAACGCTTCGTTGAGTGCAGGTCGAATCGAAAGATTCGTCCCTTTTTCTAATCGCCGGTTTCTCGTGAACGAACGAGAATGACTGAAACGCTACAGTTGAGGGGCACCCTGCGCGGGCACAATGGATGGGTCACGCAAATCGCCACCAACCCGAAATACCCGGATATGATCCTATCCTCGTCGCGTGGTGAGTCTGCGAGCTTGGCTTCTCTACTACTCTTCTTTTTATCCTTAGCCTCGAGCTTTGCAGGTTTCTTACATTCGTACATTTCCCCAATTTCGTTTCTCCCATGGAAATTCGCTTGCACGGATTTTAGCTTATTTTTCAAGTCCCAATGTGTTGGACTCTGACAACCTCGACACGTGGCCTACTCTTGATGGAACCGGAATTGTAATTCCGCGTTAATATAATTAATGCAATCGATAGAATTAAAGTAATATAATAAGGTCAATTTGTAAAATATAAATATTACTCGTATTAATCCGAACCTTGGATTAATCTATCTCTAGGTAAATATATATATACGAATACTGGAGCTCCAGTATTAGGAAGTAGGAAGTAAAATCAGTCGAATTAATCATATTATGATTTATACCACTCAGAGAACCTATTTCTGATACACCCATCTCTGCTCTCCCTTTCCTTGCGAAGCAATTCCCCAGTTTTCTACTTTGTCGAATTAAGTGGCTTTAAATAGCCCCAACCATCAATACTCACATTCCCCACTTTTCGCAGACAAGACTCTGATCGTTTGGAAGCTGACACGCGATGAGGCCAACTACGGCATCCCCCAGAAGCGCTTGTACGGCCACTCACACTTCATCAGTGACGTGGTACTCTCTTCAGATGGGAATTACGCTCTGTCTGGCTCCTGGGACAAGACCCTTCGTCTCTGGGACTTGGCCGCGGGCCGCACCACTAGGAGGTTTGAAGACCACACTAAGGTGACTGAAATCCTTGCGCGCATTAACTCATAAGTGACCTGAAACCTGTTAACATGACTTTTTGTTTTGAATCTTATGAAATGCAACTCGCATCTTGTTCCTCTCTTCTCTGTACATGCATTGTACAAATAATTAGAAACAGGGTGATGCAGATTCCTTGGAATCAACTTTTTCTCATGGAATTATATAGTTTAATGAATTTTACCCATAGATCAGGAATAATCTGTTGTTGAGGCTAAACTTGACAGCCTATCGATTAATTGACAAGTGGACAATTTGCAAATGATATATTTATTGTAGGATACTGTAGAGATGTGGCGCATATTTGAGAAAATTGAGTATCCATGCACACAGATGAAACTATACAGCCAAAGGAGCAAAAGACCATGCGATTATTTGTGATTTAAAATCGCCTTTAAAATCGATATAATTCGATGATAAAAAGCTGGTCCCGACTAATCCGCATCACCGAGCGATTTCCGAACTCAAAATGATATAAGATAAATTGCTTGGTCACTAATGTGTTAATCAACACCGGAGGGGAGCGAAAGGTTTCCCTCCGACGACACAACTTTAGAGCGGCGTACTCAAAACTTGTACGAAACAGGCACCTACTGAAGCATTTTTTTTATATATTTTTTTTTATTCATGTGTATTGAAGATGTGGACATGAATTGGCACAGTCGTAAGTATCGGTGAGAGAGGGAGAGAGTACGCTCGGACAGTCCGCTCGCGCGGCTGGAAGCAACGATTAACTGGTTTCAACTTCTGTTAATAGGACGTTTTGAGTGTCGCCTTCTCTGTAGATAACCGCCAGATCGTCTCAGGCTCGCGAGACAAGACCATCAAGCTCTGGAACACCCTCGCCGAGTGCAAATACACCATTCAGGATGAGGGTCACAGCGATTGGGTGAGCTGCGTGCGATTCTCCCCGAATCATTCCAATCCCATCATCGTCTCGGCTGGCTGGGACAAAGTTGTCAAGGTAAATTCATTGCGAGCGAGCAATAAAACTGGTAAACCAATTTCTATATGGAAATGATGCAGAATTTTTATTGACATGAAATGTCTGTGAGTGTCAGCGGATATGGGACTGATTGTTACACGAAAAGACAAAGTATTGTCTTTCCTATTGTATGAATATTGACTCGAGGAAATCAATAGGTATGGAATCTGGCTAACTGCAAGCTGAAGATCAACCACAATGGACACACCGGTTACCTCAACACAGTTACTGTCTCGCCCGATGGTTCCCTGTGCGCTTCCGGTGGCAAGGTACATTTAGTTCCAATCTAAATCAAATTAAACTGATTGAAGAAAGAAATCAAGCTGATATCCAATTGTACTTTTCAGGACTGCAAAGCAATGCTTTGGGACTTAAACGACGGCAAGCACCTGCACACCTTGGACCACAACGACATCATCACCGCCCTCTGCTTCAGTCCTAACCGCTACTGGCTCTGTGCCGCCTTCGGGCCATGGATCAAGATCTGGGATCTCGAGAGCAAAGAGATGGTGGAGGAACTCAAGCCGGAAGTTGTCTCCGCGACGAGCAAGACTGAGCCACCGCACTGCTTGTCTCTTGCCTGGTCCACCGACGGGCAAACCTTGTTCGCCGGATACTCCGACAACACCATTCGCGTCTGGCAGGTTTCGGTCTCCAGTCGCTAAACTTGTAGAAACGGAATAAAACAGGAGTAAAAGCCAAAGTCGGCTTAGACGTTTATTTCTTACACTACTGTACACGTGTTTTAGGATAATTTACAAGTACATCGAAGGTATTTTCACTTGTTCTCCGGGGTCGATGCTTTCTCGATTTTCTCGTTGAACTTCTCGAACTCCTTTTTCGCGATGTCGTCCACTTCGTCCTGCACTTGGATTACCCCGAGGACCTCGGGGATGTAGAACTGCATCATGTTCTGCACACCGTTCCGCAATGTCACTACAGAACTAGGGCAACTTGTGCAGGAACCTTGCATTTTCAGTTTCACGATTCCCTCCTCGAAGCCCTGAATCCATTTATTCAATTTGTATTATTTAGTACCAACTTATTCAATTGATGTTAATTAATATCAACTTATTCAATTTCTATCGTTTGCCAGAAACTATAGATTTTATGCAATTCAAGTCCACCTTATTGGCACGCTACTCCGTCGTCTAATAATTACTGTTCACTTACGACGAACTGAATGTCTCCGCCGTCTTCTTGGACTGTCGGGCGAATCCTCGTGTCCAATAGTTCCTTTATCATTTGTACTATTTCATCTTCATCCTCACTGACCTCTGCAAAGTACCAATTCGTAAAAGCTGATCCAATGGAGATCGAAGAAAGTAAAAAGAAAACTATGTACGCGAGTCTGGCGCCTGTTCTTCGTTCACCACAGGTAATCCTGTAGCGAAGAAGTCCATAACGACAGCGAAGACTTCTGGTTTCAAAGTAGACCAGTCAACATCCTCGTCCGCCTTGGTTATGGTGATAAAATCAGGCCCGAAGAAGACACCCCGCACGCCTTCCACTCGGAACAATAATTTAGCGAGCGGAGAACACTGTGCTTGGCTGATGTTGGCGAAGTCCTTCGTCTGGCCTGGCTCGAGCACCTTCACGCCTGGTAGAAACTTCAAACTGTTTGGATTCGGCGTATCCTGCGTTTGAATGAACATGTTTCGCCTCTGCACATAATTGATGCCTCTCGTTGTTGGCTGAATGAAACCTCTTTGCGATACTCTTGTCGAGTACGATTTCGCTGTACAACAGTTCTCAGTTCTGGAACCGGTAAAAACAGTTATTGGAAACATGAGTAAATGTTGTTAGAGGTTAGGAAATGTTTAGTTTGGAAAATCGGAGTTTGTTAAGATGAAACTGACCTTGGACACTGATAACTGTTGAAAGAGCGAAGGGACAGACAACAGCACATTCGCGAGGTTCTCATCAACACTTTTTCCATTGTTTATTAATTGTTGCGACTTATTGCGCAAAACACATAATAAACTTGTCACGAGCAACGCGCGCTCTACGTCAGTCGGGAACAAAACCGGTCCCAGTCGTTCAAATTTCCCGCCACCATCGAGTGGGTATTGCAGGGTTCTTTTTCAAGTTTTCTACGCAGGTTTTTTACGCCTCTGCACCAATAAAATAAGAATATAATTCGCCATAAGATGCGAAAATGTGGGAATAAGTGACTAATTGTTGCGTATAACGAATCAAAAAATATCAGAATACAACTCTCCGCGAATATCGATTGGTACACGTTTGATATAATAGTAGATGAAACGAGCAACAAAGTTGTTAAATAAATGATCAGGCGTATAATAATACACATAATACCATTATAAACCGCAAGGAGATCGCATATTTCCTTAGCATCTGCTGTATAACAGTTCGCAGCAGTTGAGAAGCATCGGCTGCATGTACTCATGTAGAAAAGGTTCGGTGGACCCCGAGCAAATTCCGGGAAACGGCGAGTTTCAAAATAAAGTTTTTATGCACGCAGGGACAGGGACAGCAGGTACCGAAGCCGGGAGTGCGTTGTGTCGCGGTGCGTGGTTGATCGGTCGAAACGGCGCGGCAGTGAGCCGAGGCGGCTGATTGGCTGGAGCGGCGGAGAGGGGAGCGCGCCGAGCACCCAGCGAGGCCGCCGGGAGCGGCTGAACTTGTCACAACGCGTTCAGCGCTCGGTCGGTACGGTTGCACGTCGCGTCGCTCCCGGGTTCTCTCTATTACGTTACGAGCAGCTTTATATTTCGGCGCTATCACCTCGCGATACAATACGCCTCTTTTCTAACACGACATTGCTCATTATTTAAACGGTTTATCCTGCTTTGTACTGTTATTTTAGAGTCTCGCGCGTACGGTTTACACTGATTAAACGCGACTTTTACTCATCGTTTATCGTGTACTACCTAAACGAATTATTTCAACAATTTCATTATTTTATTTGCCGACTTTTTCTTCAATTTTCAATGTTTAATCCACCTCTCAGGACATATTTGACGCAACTTTGTCCTAGTTTCGACTACTTTCTCGGATAGCTAGTGCGGTTCGGTGTGCGCGAATACCTTTTTAATCAGTACAATATGTTTTACGCTTTACAAATACTTTGGCGCTTTACTTGGGATACATTCGGAACACGCGACTTGCTATTAATTATATTTATCTTTTCTTTGCAGTGTTGCGCATTTACCACCCATCCAATACTAATTAGAGATGATACGTGCTTGTTCCAAGTTCTCTCAGCAACACCAAAAGTGAGGACAAGCCGACGAGGCGTGCACTACCACCACCTACCCAGCTATAGACATTGCCTGACGGTATCTTTGAATTACTCGGAGGTTGTAAGTAGTACTACCCTCACCTGTGTACTCGCAGTTTTATTCTTGTCTTGAATTTTTTGAGTCAACCTTATACTTGATGTGTTTTAATGAACAATTGATCAAGTTTGGCGGTACTAAATTAGTTTGATTTGCTTGCTCGTGTGTTGCGTTAAAGTGAGAGAAGGTCGTACGCCACGACATATTTTCATCTATCATCTATCATACACACACTCCCCAAACCCAAAGCCCATATTTATTTCTGTGTATAAATCAGCTTCTTTCCAGCAGTGTTTTCTTAATTGAATTGCGCACCGAGCGCATTAGAGTTGCGAAATGTTACCGCGGCCCGTCTCGGAAAGGCCTGGGCGGATTCACACGTGTGAGTCCCATTACGTTGCCGCGAATTTAGCTTCAGTGTCAAAATTTGTGCCGAGATTGAAGCGACAGTGGGCCCCGCGTGGCCGAGCTGTCGCACGCGATAGAATCAGTGTTGTTGCGCCGATGAAAAGTGACTTAAACCCGGCCGCGACAATTAAGAAAAGTATTTGCTCGCCGCGGATTTAGAGTCTTTGCACCGTCGCACAGTGGGCCAAATGCCAATTCTAGCGAATAATAATTCGAAATTTTTGTATCTTTAAAATGATATATTTTGGTGTGAGATAAGTGTCAAGTTGCTAATTACTGTGTAACTATCGCCAAATAGCGCCATAGTGCAAGGGTTTTCCATAAAATTCATTATAAACCTGAGAAAAGTGGTCACTATTTGACCAATATCAATGGTAATCATAGCCTGAAACTCAAAACGTTCCGCAATTCAAGGATTTGACCGGATTTGCTTTGGTTTAATTTTTTTCTAACTTTCTAGTTCCCCCCACATTTTTCTAGACTAAATTCAACTGCCTAAGTCTGCCTAAAAAAAATATACTGCTCCACAAAATTAGCGGATCACTTTATTTCGTCCAAAAATGGCCAATGTTTGAGCAGCTGTAAGTTCGTGGAAAAAAATCGTACAATAGCGTGCATATGCTCATTGTGAAGCGCCAAGCTTCTACTTTAATAGCTTCAGATCACAATTTTTCCAACGATAATTTTTCTTCTATATAATCGCAAAAGTTTGATGCTCCCTTTTGCCTTTCGAAATTTCATAACTTCAAAAAACTCTATGGAGCTTCTAGATTTTTCTCTCAGATTTCCATTAACAGGCCCTTGTAGAGCGAAGCTTCCTCTTTACAAAGAGCTACGAAAAGTTGTTTTACGATTTTTTAAACCATTTTATTGCAACCTGAATCAAAAGTGTGCAGTTACACAAGAGAGCACACTTTTGATTCAGGTTGCAATAAAATGGTTTAAAAAATCGTAAAACAACTTTTCGTAGCTCTTTGTAAAGAGGAAGCTTCGCTCTACAAGGGCCTGTTAATGGAAATCTGAGAGAAAAATCTAGAAGCTCCATAGAGTTTTTTGAAGTTATGAAATTTCGAAAGGCAAAAGGGAGCATCAAACTTTTGCGATTATATAGAAGAAAAATTATCGTTGGAAAAATTGTGATCTGAAGCTATTAAAGTGGAAGCTTGGCGCTTCTAGACGACAGTTTCCAGAACTCTGATAACAATTAGGATGTATGATTTTTTTTTAATTTCAATTTTTTTTTTAAATTATTTATTTTTGGTATTGTTGCAATTGTAAATACCTGTTTATATGTTTTTCGTGATAAATACTAGTTCCAGAAAAATTTTCCTGCTCAATTTGATTTTTTATTCGCTAGAATTGGCATTTGGCCCACTGTGCGTCGCGTCGTAAGAGTGGAGTCGCGTGTGTGGGGAAGCAGATGGAGCACCATCGCTGGGGATGCAGATCGAGTCGAGCAACATTGCTGCGGGGAAGCAGAGAGCTAAGGTATTGGAGCGAGGTGTTACTGCCGCTGCAACTAGCAGTGGGTGAGTCACTCTTTTTTATCCCTCCGCTCCTCCATCATGTCGTAGGGCGAATGGTCCGAACCGACACGGAGGACTGGTTGTATTGTTTATTCCTTCATAATAATATACATTGAGCATAGTGACAGCGAGCATAATGTACTGCCAACGCGAGTACACTATTCTCGTTTTAATATTACGTACTTTATTCATTATGTATTTATGAGATAGGATAGAGTTCTCTTGCATCTCGCGATTTTTGCATTTTTGCATTTTATACATATAGAATTTAAAGAATTTCATTCAAGTCATTTAAGGGAACATGGAATCCCAAGTTAATATCTTTAAGTAACCCGGCTTTGCTCGAACCAAACGGTTCTAATATAATTGACATTGGTCAATGAAATAATCTTGTTGGAAGTGAAACTTTTTCACTTACTTTTATTAAAGTAGTGTTGCGATTGATTTGCTAGTATGAATAATAGTAGTTTACAAATGCAAGAAGACTATTCGCGTCGCGTTGTGCCGGGCGGCACGCATTCTGGAGTCAAAGTTTTTGAGTGTATGTGTAGAAAAGTAGAGTTTTGCAATTAGTCTTTTTCTTATTATCTAATTAATACAACTTTGACGAAAGAACCGCCTGAGATTGAACTTGCAACAAGTAGAGCCACAGATTATAGATTCTCCTCTCCTTCCCTCCCGTACAGTTCTTTTCAGAATAGTACACCATGTTAGGAAATAAAGTGTGTTAGGGCGAATATTTTTCGTTTTAATGGATACATTGGTCCTTCCGACCAATATCGCGTTTGCAATAAAAGTAGAGTCGCGATCCGCTTATGAAATGATATACATATATGTTTAACCCAATTTTCTAGTCAGGATTTTCAGCACACTTGAAGAGAAACGAGATTGAGAGTGGGAGAAAGGTCGGAAGGATTTTATTTTAGCCATGTCTGTGGTATGCCCGCACTCATTAGAGTCGCCCAGGTGCGACTCGAATGAGTCCGGGACTAGGACATGGTTTATGGTATATATGTATTTCATTTATTGTACATGTATGTGGCAACTGGCAAGCGGTGGCAATTGTGCACGACGCACTTATCGCATGTGTGAATGTGAATATGTAAATATATTGTTAGGCGATTTGTGCGTCGCTAGAGTCACACTTTCTCATGATTAAGAATAGCAAGTTATGAAAATAGTTGGCACAGTCATCTATTTGGATAAATTGCTATCATCACGTTTTTCTCATTTCAATTCAATATAATAGATAATTGATTTGGTACATCTTTTTTCTACAATATTAACTTCTCTATTGATATAACTATTGGATAGTTTACTCATACTTGTGAATTTTACAATTATTTAATTTTTTGACGATTATTATGAAATTCCGCGAGAAACTTTGATAGTTTAAACTAGAGTCACTTTAAGAATGTTGAAACTAGTCTGAATGAACTTTCTCGCAATGGTTGCTGTTGCTTGCCGGTTGATTTCAGGATTTTTCTGTTTCAGATTCATCATTTCTATTTTGAATGCGTGTGTCTTCCAGTATGAGAGAGGGCGAGCGTTTTCTCTGTATGGGTGTGATTTAGACTAAGTAGGCAGGTTGCTAGTGTCTCATTGCGAACGGGCGCAGAGGGATGCTAGTGACACGTAGATTTAAGCATGACTCTCATTGCACAGAGAGAAGTCGGAAGCAAGAAGCTCGTCGATGGTTGTTTCTTATTGTGCAGTTGTAGAAATTGCGCAAGCTATCGATAGTGACTTACTCAGCCACTATCATAGCAGCAATTTTCGCAGTTGCATAATTGGGGGTTTTAACAAGTAGCTTGTTTGATTGGGGGATAGAGTGGGGGGTGGTGGGTTGCAAATGCAATTGCCGAGACACATTAAATGTGCGATTTGGATGGCAGTCATTTTGCCGGGTGATTGTCATTCGAATTGCTAGCTATTGGGTGGGAAATTAGAGTCGCGACGCGCGGTTTTCACGTTTTATGCGAGGAAGTGTCTCGAGCAATTTTAGTGCGCTGCTGGGTGTCTTGCCCGAAGACGTCGCATCCAAGTGGCCCATGAAGAGGGTCGAAGAACCATGGCTGGCCATCCTTGATGGCCAGTCATTATGTCACTATGCTCGATATTGTATATATGTAATTGCACGCGTTCGCATTGTGCGAACGGGGGGCTGTGGCACGAACCATATGTTCCTGTGTCCGGTCCTAGGCGGGCTGGCAGACACGCGATTTTCCTGAGATTGCCAAATCTGAAAGTAGATTCACCTTTGCATATGAGTACAGTCGAGTCACTTTTTGCATTAGAGTTCATCCAAACTTATATAGTACTCTTTTCTTTTAATTAGTAATTTGAAACATTGAGTCGAGTCTTTGAATTAGAATGATTTTGCACACAGACACACACACACCGAGTCGAGTCTTGATTTAAACATTATAATGATTTATTAATATAGAGCCATTTGCCAAAGTCGAATGATTTAATTAGTACTTGAATTAAAGTGTGAGAAAATGCCAAGTAGAGTTAATCTAAAGTCGAGTCAGCGAACTAAGAGTCTGCGGCTCGCCAACGTGAGACACGTTACGGCAAGTGCGTGCGCCAATTTTTACACCCAAGCCCACCCCATAAAGAAACACATTTTTCATAATTTTGCCAATAAACCGAAATGAATGAAAGTGGGCTCAGAGGTTGCTGACGGTAGGGGTCTTGGATTTTGCTCACCTCTCGTCTTACGCGCGCCCCTTCTTCCTGGGATTATCTCGATCTGATATTCTTCTTCAGAAAAGAGTTAATCTCAAACTGGTTCGGTGAGCCTTTGCTTCTGTGCTGCATTAGCTAGCACCTCTGAGTAGAACCACTCGGTCTGTTAGAGTCACACGAAACGTATCGCGAGATTTGTTCTTGCATTGCAATAACAATTAGAGGTAATGTGACTCAGTGAGTGGTACCCGCGGTAGGTTCGGCGCAACCGGCGCACCACGTCGCGACGCGAACTTGTTATTAGGGATTTTGTCGGATCTTCGACCTTTTGTAGGGCTGCTGCAGCTTAGCTAAACCACCATTCACTGAGTACACCGCGATTTGCCATCATTTTTTCATATACATAGGTATATATAATACTAAAAATAGTGTTCGTGCCTTGCTAAAAGTAGAGTAAAGTCACCCGCCCGAGAAATCATTCATAATATAAAGTCAATGGTTATTTTGTATTACTCAAAATAACTCATTAAATGAAAATATGTCTGGCGTACGATCTCAAGTCTGTGGTTGCAGTCTTTTGTACAACTGACCGCTTTGCTCTTATTTGCGATTTAGAGTCAATGTGAGAGAGGCTGGTGCACTGATTGCACGAATCTCTGGAAAGTTAGGGCCTTGATAAGTGGCTATGTCACTTATCGCTTCCGACCTTAAACTGCGAGTACACGGGATTTTGACGCGGTTTAACTTGATTGAGCTTGCTTGCAAGTCGAGAAGAATGTCTTGACTATGCATTTAGCTGAAATGTGCACGTCTCCAGGCTTGTCCGATCTCGAGAAATAGTTGGGGCAACAAGGTGCAAGTAAACGCGTATTTCACAGCACGTTTATCATATTTATGTGCTATAACTTTTTCGTTTATTTTATTCAATGTATTGTAATTATTCTATTATATCTTTTCAGAATATGTTCGCGCAAACCCCACGCGTTTTCAATTATTACGGTAATAACTTTATCAAGTAGAGTCATGTAATTAGTACCGCGATGCTATCTGAGAAAGTGTGTCCCACACAGAATGCAATTCTATCTAGATATTAAAGTTCAATTAATTTTATTCCTTACACCGCAGTTTAATTAGTGTACCTCCGTGCAATGCCAATGACAATTGTTTGCAATGGCGCGGATACCAGTGGAATTGACCTGCCAAGTATTAATACGGAATTGCAATTTTTCATTTTACACGACCGCGACTTTTGCCATAATATATTTTCAATCTCCCTCTAAGAATATCGTGAGAACCCGGGAGGCTAATGTTTTTGTCTGTTGCAGTTGCAGTTGGTGATGCAGATTTAATGATAAGTTTGCGTTTAGTATAAGTTTAGGGTATTATTGCGTTAATTATTCAACTGTTTAGTTATAAGTAGGCTTCAATATGTATCATCGATCAAGAATGAAGACGCCGCAACTATATATAGTTATAAGTTAAATTGCGTACGTTGCGTGGGCGCCCATTAGATTATAAGTAATTAAGATTATGGATTATGCTAATTAGTTTACTTTAAGTAGTGGTGGTAGATGCGTTTTTTTCAATTTTTCTGCCTAATTTACCTTATTTTTGCTTGAATGGGGTGCATGGGGTGCATGGGGTGCATGGGGGGTCTCCAAGTGCAGCAACCTCCTCGTGGTGAGACCTGGGTCGGAAATACTTGTTGGCCAATACATATAGACTTTTAATCATAGATATATCATTTGCATATTGTCGCAAAATAATAATACCAAGTGCATTGTCACAAGTATTTCCGGGCGAATGGCTGCGCATTGAATGTTGACTATTGGTTAAATTAGTAATGACAATTAAGATCCATAGGACTTGAAAGAGAGACTGGTGGCCAAGGGCTTTAATTCAACCCCACTGACCATCAATAGTTTGATTTGAATTGATTTCGTATTGCAGTCGTCAGGGCTCGCCTTGCCCAGCCGTCTAAGTAGAAGTTTTCCGATTTTTCGACATTTTTCCAGCTCGCCCGATTTCGATATTTTTCAATAATTTAAACCTAAAACTAAGACTTGACACAGAATTAGTGAATCAGAGTCCCTAATTGTTTCGTACGAGGGATATTTCGCCAATTTTTGGGTGAAAATTGTCGAAATCTCATCCGTTTGGCACAGTTATTGCCTCCGATCAACTAATATCGTGCGGAATCTTAGAATCTAGAATCTAGAAATCGAAACTAAAGCCAATTCACTGGAGTATCTTCAAACTAGAAGTTTATTCACATATCCAAGCCTATGTACAATACAGTTCAACGTCAGCGGTCTTATTCTGTCAATAAATTGTCTGACACCGAACAGAAAAAAAATACAGTCCAACGTCGCTTTAGACCTCACCTAGGAGGCTCACATGTAACAACGGAATACAAAAATTGTCGTCGATTCAAATTGAGGGTGAGCAGTGTAACATGAGATTATAAAAACTACATTTAAAAAAAATCTACATTCCTCTTATTAGATAATTAGAAAACTTTCTCAGCCTGACTGAGGATGTGAACAAGGAATGTGATTACTGCGACACCTTCGGTTTCAATTCGTCGTAACATGGTCGTAGGAATATCGAATTCTTCTTGGCAGGGTTCGCGTACTCGTGGCCCTGAAAACGGTCTCAATAAATCTCCAATTTCTTCCTAATTGTCAGAACTGAAAGTTCCCGGATGAGACTAAATACCTTGGACCAATCGTAGGAAACTGGGTATGCGAATATTTGACCATTGTGATTGAAACAGCAGCGTGTGATTGGTTGCTCCATGGCATCGGACGACTTCAATTTCGTCCTGGCGTCTTTGTCCCAGAAGCCAAAAGTTCCATCGGCTCCAACTGTTGCTACTGTTCCATGAACCGGATGGAATGCTATATCGTTTACCTGAGTCGTGCAAATATTATATCAAACTCCGATTTATAAACACAGTTCAGTATTTTCTCTATTCAAATATTAGTGTTTTTAGTATTTTCAATATCTCACAGCGTAAATGTCTTGATAGCCATTGGGTGTGCCGTTCGTCCTGTGACACTTGAAAGTGAAGTTCTCCTTCGTACTAAGATTCAAATGATGAATCGCCACTCGGCCTTCCGTGCTGCCAATGGCAAAGCCAGCAGGCACTTTCTTTTTGTCACGGAATATTGCTACGCAGCGATACTGGTACTTCAGGCTTAGCTCCACCGTCTTGAATTCACGAGGGCTGCCTTCTAACTGGTAGACGATCAAACCGCGGCCTGCTGTTCCGACCACTGCCATTGGATAGTCCTGGAATAATACCAATGAACATTTAAACCATGTTCAACAATTTCGATCATCGGGAGATTTATGTACTCACAACATCTGCGCAATAACATCTTTCAGGCAGGTTCATTGTCATTGCTGGGTTTGGACTTCTGATATCCCAAAACTGGAAAGTCCAAAAGTTAAACAAAGATTCATTCATTATTAGAGTACTTCAAACTCCAGCTGTTTAAAATCCAATTCAAATTGGATTTGAATTCTTTAAAACCCAACTCATCTATGCATTGCTCATTGAACTATCACGACTGGCCCAAAACTATTGCATAGTATCGCGCAATAACAAAAACATAAAACGGTAATTCCGATTTCAATATATCCCAATGAATATTCTCAATTTAATATAATTCAAAGCACTTTATTTTCTATAGAAATCTGCAGTTTATTCATTATTAACAGCTTACCCTTAAAGTTTTGTCCCAAGAGCCGGTCATAAGGCACGAATAATTTGGTGCTTTAATCCAATGGCAAGTCCTAATCGGTGCGTCATGTGCTGCTACCTGAATAGACTGATTTGACGCTAAATCCCAACACTTGGCGGTTTTGTCACAACCGGCCATAAATACTTTTGTTCCATCCTAAAATCAACCAGTCGATATTACAATGTTTGATTGCATCAGTACTGTCTGAGCGCTGCCTTTCGGACCTAAATCCTCCGATCAAGAGAATGAAACATATGATTTCAAGGGTTTAAATTGAAATGTGCTCACATCGCTCCAGCATACGTCCAAAACTGGTGCGGCCATCGACTGCATGGACTTGGGCACAGTCTTGCCGGACTGCTCAACTTCCCAGCAGCGGACATTGCAATCCCAGGATCCAGCGACTAAGAAGTTCTGTGGTATTGAAGCAGGACTGAATGCCAGGCTGGACACGGAATCATCAGGTGGGGAAACTACTTCAAAGTCCTGCATTGGATTGGATGTGGATGTCGTTCCTGTTCGCAATCCACCGGCTTGGTTGAACATGATTCGACTGGTTTCAACGATTTTTTGAAGTTGAGTCTAAAAACCAGTATGAAGTTTGGATTAAAGGTTAAGTTGGTTCGTACATGCTTGACAACGACTTTTCCCTTCATTTAATGGCAGATTAATTCTTAAAGTTAACAACTTTACCAAAAGACGTGATTAAAACAGTTCGGGAAGTCCTGTAATTGAGCTTAGTCCATGGGAAAACGGCTCACGTTGTTTGTTGCCGGCTATTTACACTCACTTGCGTCCCAGAATTCAAGTCTATTATTCGATGTATTTAGAAACTCCTGATCATCCCTCATTGGCCAATTCCTTAGGCAGCTCTAGATTACCGACGTTGTCGGCATTCAGTTCAATTCGGGCTCCCGGGTGTCGGTAGTTGGCCAGATATTGTCCAACTTCAATTATTTGGTACTCATTACATATACTAATTGAATGCCTTTACAAACACCTATTCGTCTGGCCTTGGCCGCAATTATTCGTCCAATTATCTATGGTCCAAGGGGATTCAAAGTGTGTCCATTCGATGTCTTTTGGAAACACCTAATCGCGTCTCGTCTTCGGCGAAGCAGCTAAGACGCTCTACATTAACAACCGAGCAACAACTTACTTCGACTGGATGCCGCCGGGTGTCGCTAGTTGGCGCTGATAGCGTGTCGGGCGTTGGGAGTTAGTGCGGCAGTCTCGGCACGGCGTTCACCGTTGCACATTGGCCAGACGCATCTAGCATCGCCCGTTGTCCCAGGGCCGCTTGCTTCTCTATCTCCCCCGGGCTCTCCCACGGAATCCCCGGCGACAGCGTTGCGCTGGCACAGCCTCGCTCGTCCCGCAGCGTCCGGCGACGTCCTACGTGTAAGCCGATTTCCCCGAGGAAGAGCCGCCGCGGAGGAAGTGCGCCGCGCGCAGTAACGATCGAGACCGCCGCGGATATAATATCGGCCGGACGAGTCTCCTCGCGACCGAGAGGAGGAAGAAAGTCGAGTGCTAAGTGTACACGCGCGGCGGCCGCCTCCTGGACCATGTGCCGCGGCTTCTAACGGGGTGCGAAGCGTGCAAACTGTCCAGTCGGCACATCGCCCACCTATTACTCTCTGTCCAAGACCACAGCTCCACACGTATGTATTCGAGGTGTAGATTCAGCTTGCGCGGTCTGTCCGCCGCGGTCTGATTCGGCGGTGCAGGTTGGGAATTAAGGAAGTAGGCCACTGTCACGGCTCGGTCAATCTGCCAATTTCTCTCGCTCCATTCATCCTCTCCCTCCTACCAACCACCTTTTAACCATCTTCACAGCCCGAATAGAAGGCTCCCCCGATTCTGTTTATCCTCTCTCGGCAAACAGAGCCTGGAGATCGCCGATTGAACGAACCTGTACAGGTCGTCGTCTCCGTTAAAGCTCTGTTCACAGTGCCGGTCGACAAACGCTCGGCAAGTAGACCCGTGCACGGAATAATTGCGGATTACAGCTTGTAATTTAATTACACGCGCACATGCGATGTGTCGTGTACAGGTCGACTCAAACCTAATGTCTACTGCCGCTCTTGATATTAACAGAAAAACTAGAGAAAAGTTGTGAGGATAACGGGGAGGAAAATAGTTTTAAACATATATATGTCAATCTTTTCGAAACTCACTTTTTCCTCTTAGCCGAACCGCGTCGAGGGGGATCGAATCCTCGCTTTTAGCGTTGGAATTGTTTATTCTAACCCACTAGGAGTTGGTTGGTTTTTCATGTTTTCCATTCATTTATTTATATACATCACTTTGGACTACTCGTGAACATTGTTGTGTTTATACTAATCCGTGAAGTGGTGGTGGTATAATACAGATTTAACTCATTCGTTGTTGGTAAAGCGAGGGCCTGGCATTTTTAAAACATTTGTTTCCTAAACCTCGCAACTTTTTCCTATAAGAACACTATTCGAATGGCGGCGTCCCAGAAAATCGTAGTATGTATACCGATTGACCCGGACCAGGAAACATTTTTTTACAGTCGAAGGGAGTCGGTTCCTAATATTAACACAGGTGACGATAATTAATCAAATGACTCTAATTGTTGCGACCTGTTCGTTAGTCGCACTCGGCGAGTGCTTCCGGCCTACTCTTGCCCCTGACTAATTGCTCCTTTCGTTATCAGACAATGTCAATACCGCGACGATAACCGCGCACACTCATGACTTATGATATTATCAGGTTCCTCTAACAATGAGATTTCGGAAGACCGCGGCGGTGAAAGCTGATTCCCAGGTTTCCAAACTTTCGCTTCCTAGCCGACTAATTCGGGATTAATTAATCGCCGAGTGAAATTGAGTGTGTCGGCGTGGAATCTTGTTTCAGTCAACTTTTCAATTAGATATACTTCTTTCTAATATTTAACTTAATTTATCGAGATTTCTAATGTTTAAGTAAATTTTACATATTTCTAACAGTTGAAAAACATATCGAATATACTTAAATATGTATTTAAGCAAACTTATACTTACTTAAACAATTCAAGCAAATATACTGTGTTTGGTTTATTTGCCTTATTGGGCACGTTCGAAATACATACATTATTATCAGAGCAAGCAGTATGTATGTATGTATTTAGTCAGTTTCTTCCGTAACCCGACCGCACCAATCACTGGCACAGTTTTCCCAGTGCGAGCTGGACTGACGCAAGGTGGGCTCTGTCGCATAAGACACGCGGCCAGTCAGTGCGTCTTCGGCGAGGCGAGCACACACACGTGTCGATTGCCGAATGATTCGAGTAACGCGCGACGCATCGCAATCGCGCGCCCGCCTTTCACTCCGCCTTGTGAATCATTGACGAGTTATGCTGCTTTATCAGTCAAGGAAAAACGAGTCGTTTAGCTGTCCAAGCTGTTAGTGGAATGTCCGCTGTAATAGAGGTTAATCGAATAATTAAAGGGGTATTCTGGTCTAGATTGTAAAATTAGTAAAAAAATTGATGGGGTTTCATTGGTAAATTAGAATAACATTATTGGGTGGCAATGTTTTCTCTAGATTTGTATACATCTGTCAACGATAAGTAGACACTTTTGCGCAACTGAGAAACATACACCAAAGACGGGACAAAGAGTGGAGAAAAGAAAGCAGTCGCATGGCTGACATGACTCCGGGTGCATGGCTCATTTGAAAAAAAGCAAATGAGCTGGCATTTCAATTTGTGAAGATGTGATTCCGATTGGAGCTGCCGTCAACGTAAACAATTGAACAATAAGTAAACTGGCACAATTCGTATATTGTTTATTGACTTTTTCACAGTTTTCGCATATATTTTCGAATTAATAAAAATATAGGGGAAATATAGTATGAAAGATACCTCCTTGCAGCGGCAATCACATCTCCGGAGATTTAAGTGGAAGCTTATTTGATTTTATTTACATGAATCATGCATCCGGAATCATATCAGCCTGCAGTTTTTCTTTGGAGTACGTTTCTCAATTGTTCAAAAATGTGTACCTATCGTTGAGGGATGCATATAAATGTAGAAAAAAGATTGCCACCCAATCGCGTTGTTATAATTTATCAATTAAATGGGAAAGATGATGAACGATTTTATAATCTAGACCAAAGTAGCCCTCTTGATGGAGGCAGGAAGGTCTCACGTTGAAGGTTTGAAGCGTAGGACTTGAAGGGTGCGTTTAGTTCTTAGTAGAGTCTGCTCCGCTCGGTGACGACGTCAGAGGTGGCTCTTTTAAAGGAATGCGGCACACCTGCTCGTCTTTTACTTATTCCAAGGCCTCCGCGCGTCCCGGAGCCATTCCCGTTACCACTCGATTCCTCGCATCCCAAGCAATCGCAAAACAATCCACCGCTACGCGCTGCTCCGGGCAATCGCGAACGGTCACAACAATTGCGATCTACTCCCACCTCACGTACCGACTTGTACAGGTTCTTTCAAAAATGGAATATTCCTGCTTTTCATAAAAAATGGTCGAGTTGGTTTTATAAAAAAGTGTTCACGTAGTCCTCCAGTCCTCCAAAGTGAACTTACTTGGGGTAAAAAATGGGGTTAAAAAATCTTACATGTACATGATGATTCATAATAAGTGTGAATCGACCGAATAAAATTGGAAACACATATATCCAAACTCCTATTATTTACAATTCGTCTAAAAAATAGCACATATTAATACAGGCTGAGCTAAAACAAGTATGAGAATCAATCGACAAAAATTGCAATACAAACGTTTGTAAACAGTTAACATTTTCAATTTTACACCAAGAATGATATAAACTTCGGACTCACTTATTTTGAATCACCCTGTACACCGTCTGCAGAATGATGCACTGCCCTCAATTGCATCCCAGGTAGACTCAACCACCGAAATCCGAAAGATCACAAGTGCGCGAGAGGAGAATTCTCAATGACTCATTGAAGATGACTCGAGTGCTCATCAATGAATCCCCGCGGATCAAAGATCGCCGGCGACGGGAACTCGAGAGGTTCGACCTTATCGGAGTGACTCGCCTCGAGTCTGCCGAAATTACCTTCTCAAGGGCTGCCTGGGAAGGTTTTCTCTCCTCCCAGGAAAAAAGGGCTCCCGTTTTAATTACCGCGCGCCGCCGACGCCGCCGCTAATGGAAGTTGGGAATTTAAACATTCCTGCGGGGGGAAATGAGTCGAGTTGGCGGGATTTTATGCCGAGCCCTTTCCAGCCCGCTAATAACTCGACCAAGTCTGAATCTGACGGGCAAAAAACTCTTCGCAGTCCAATTGACTTTCTTGACATTCTAATTAATTGCTTCATTAATGCCGGCACCAATAAACATTTTGAACGAGCGCCTTTGTGAAAAAATAGTATGTATATTCTTAAAGAGAAGAGGTTTACTCTGACATTTAAGCAGCTCAATCTTATTAGCAGCCCACGGCAAGTCTAGTCGTCTCGATGGCTAATGGCACGTAGAAAGAAGCAGGGAAACGCGACACCCGATGCGTCATTCCTCCTCGTCGGGGCAATAGGATTCCCTCGGCGGTGTATTACGTTCGGTAAAATCAGCGGGATTTTCCACCGCTGCATTCTACACACTCGCTTGGTAGACGCGAGACATTCGCTGGCTCTGCAGAACATAAGGGTCCGTTCTTCCTTCCAATCCGTTTCAATATTTAATATTGAATTCAATATTGAATACAAATTTAAATTGAATAAATTGAATATCAATTAATAATATTACATTAAATATTGTATATTCAAAATCGCGATCTGCCTGTCAAAATTATTGTTCAGAAAAAGAAACAATGAAATACAAAATTCATAAATAAATCCGCGGAGCTGTAAGTTTTTCAGAAATCGAGGTGAAAGTTTAGTATCGATCGAAAACCGCTATATTTCGAGATAATATAGCCTTGACTGCCGCCCGCCGTGCTGTATATGTACTACTATGTAATACTTGGCGCGAAACTCTATTGAGTCTCGTGCCTCGCATAAAAATCGCATTCCAATCGATGATATTAAATTCCAATTAATGTAAATTAAACCAATCAACAAACAAATCAGCAAATATCAGACAATAAAAAAATCAATTAACTCAATCAAAGGAAAAATTGTTACTTACAAGACATTGAACTTGTCCGATAATTGCCGAATAGCTAACCAGAAGAGAATTTGATTTCCAGGTCGCTCGAGGGCAGCAGTCATGTGAGTCGCAGGTCGAGGCCCAAGGATCACCGGCTGGCGAGTCGAGCGCGCCACCCCAAGAACTCATCGTCAGGTGATGATCCCAGGATCCGCCGGCCGAGAAAATGTTCCGTTCGAAGATTCGCATCCACACCTGCCAAGTGATCCTGCTGACCTCGCTGGTCTGGTTCTTGGTGGACGTGATGGTGTTGATGCTCTACTCGGACTGCATCGGAGGCTCGGGCTGGGGCTGCACAGAAAGCACGAGCAAGCAGCAGCTCATCACCGAGGAGAATCTGCCACATGCCAAAGCACAGAAGGACGAGGACATAGGGGAAGAGGCAAAAGCGGCGCCTTACAGTCTGCGACAATACCGACGGACAGAGTTGCACCTTTGGAGGCCGGCGAGGGTCGTCCGGGAGAACAAGGGTGGCCATGGAGAGTTGGGCGCCGCTGTTCACATCTCCCTTGAACACCAGGCCAAGCAGCAGGACTTGTTCAAGCTCAATCAGTTCAATTTGATGGCCAGCGACATGATCGCTCTCAATCGATCTCTAAAAGACATCAGACTCGAAGGGTGCAAGAGCAAGAAGCATAACAAATACCTGCCGGACACCAGTATTGTGATTGTCTTTCACAACGAGGCTTGGAGCACGCTGCTTAGGACGGTTTGGTCTGTCATTAATCGCTCGCCCAAGTCCCTCTTGAAAGAGATCATTCTTGTCGATGATATGAGCGAGCAAGGTGGGTCCTTAAGATAAGAACCAGGGTGGGACCTCAACACGCCCTACTCGATTAGATCCAATTTCCAATTCCCTTTCACGCTTGTTCTGATAACAGCGCTTATCAGGTCATTAAAGCCCTCTTTCGAGTATCAAATACTTCAGATTGCCGGTTTATTAAATATATTCAATCCTGGCGTGTTATCCTACCTGGAATATTTACTTTTATTTTAATTGAAACCTATTGGAGTGCAAGTTGCCGCAAATAACTGCTAACATTCGTGTCTAGATCATTTGAAGCAAGACCTGGAGGACTACGTGAAGACCCTGCCAGTTCCAACGTACGTCTACCGCACGGAGAAACGATCGGGTTTGATAAGAGCGAGGCTACTGGGCGCGAAACACGTCAAGGGCCAAGTGATCACATTCCTAGACGCCCACTGCGAATGCACCGAGGGCTGGTTGGAGCCGCTGCTCTCTAGAATTGCCGACGACCGCACCACTGTGGTTTGCCCGATCATAGACGTTATAAGCGACGACACCTTCGAGTACATCCCCGCGAGCGACATGACCTGGGGCGGCTTCAATTGGAAACTCAACTTCAGATGGTGGGTTAATCGAGTCCTGCTTTCACGCTTTTTTCACTGTGCCATATTATGTAGTTCCTTTTTTAAAGGAGTTTTCCTTACGAGAAATCTCCCCTAAAAACATTGTTTGAAATTCGAAAAATTACCAAACTTGCATGTGTTTAATGGAACGCATATCTGTGCCAACTAATCTAACTTCTAACTATTGTAAAGGATTTACCAAATATTAAGAGAAAGTCCTGTATTATGTGGCGGATTATAGGAAGTGGGATTCTGTTTACCAGGTACAGGGTGGCCACAAGGGAGATGGACAGAAGGAATGGGGATAGAACCGCTCCACTTAGGACGCCGACAATGGCCGGTGGACTGTTTTCCATTGACAAGGACTATTTTTACGAACTCGGCGCTTACGACGAGGGCATGGACATCTGGGGCGGCGAGAACCTCGAGATGAGCTTCAGGGTGAGTGACTAGTTAATCATCTCGGACTCTATCAGCGTCAACAAGTGACCGGGTTATTAAATTAGCGAGAGTTAATGCGTCCAATGAGCGGTGGTTAAGGATGTATTGGAGATGAATCTGGTAGTTCGGTATGTAAATTCTTGTCAGGGTTTGCCTTAGATTTATAAAGCTCCCCACGAAATTTTGACCAATTCTTACCACGTTTGTCTCTAATCTTTAACACATTGCTAGACTGCGGATCTGTGTGCAAATAAGGCGGATTTGAATTGCGTGAAATCTATAAGTTTCGGTCAAACCAGGCGTATTCAGAATTTATGTCTGCCGCTGTTAGTTCAATACTTTTCCTCCAGTCATTAAACCCGCATGCGGAGCAATATAACAGTACATAATTGATGCTTGCATATAAATCCGCAGCCCACATATTACGGTCGGCGCGCACATATTTGTGCATTTCACTAAATTTGAGGCAAAGGGCCAAAATTACCGGGGAAGTTTTAGGGAAAACCCGACCTGTAATGTGTTGATTCTTGGTTTCTCGTTTAATCATTTACCTTTTTCATGTCTTCGTCCCTTTAATGAGTTCTCTCTCCCCACGCATTAATCACGCAACTCAAACATGTGAAGTAACAAGTGACTTGTAGGTGTGGCAGTGCGGCGGAACATTAGAGATCAGTCCGTGCTCGCACGTGGGGCACGTGTTCCGGGATAAGAGCCCGTACACGTTCCCCGGTGGTGTCAGCAAGATAGTCCTGCACAATGCTGCCCGTGTCGCCGAGGTCTGGATGGATGAGTGGCGAGATTTTTACTATGCCATGAACCCAGGTTAGCGCAAACACTGCCAATGGTTTAATCTCACCTTTCCTTACACGAGACGAGGCTCTCGGCCTCTGCGACAGCAGCATGGTTGGCCTGCGACAGCAGCATCGACAGGAATTGACGCTTTTTCCGCTCGAGTTTTGTTTTATTAATACGTTTCTCTTACTAACACTCTTCGGGGCCTCGTTCTCCCCATTGGGCCCGGGATTCCTTCTTTATTCAAGTAGTATCCGACGGGTATCTGATACTGGTTTTAGAACCAGACTTCTTTCCCGTCTCTTCGAGTCGTAGATAGTTTCATTGGGCCACTCATTGAAGGAGGATTAATTCGTCTCTGCACTTAGAGAGCTCGGGTTAAGTAGCCGCACTGTGTCTTAGCTACGAGTTTTTCATTACTACAACTTAGTACAGTGCTGTCCAATCAAATGAATGGAGTGATTGGACAGCACTGACTTAGAACATGGGTGGGATCGATGCAGCCATCTTGTGAAATGGGACGGAGAAGTTCCACTTGGAGACTTTGAGCCTTCATAACTTCGATTCTACTGCTCGAATCGAATTCAAAGTTAATTTAATATAAACTAGGGGTCTGAAGAAACAATCTGTCCCAATTACAAGATGATCCCAGTCATCCAAGTGATTTTTTCCATGCAATCCTAGAAATAAACCATAGACAGCGGGGCCTGGGGACAGGAGCCACCGACGAAGTAGAGTTTAATGAAACTGGTAACAAGGAATTCAAGTAGGAGATTCTAGTCTTAACCACTCATCCATCCAGCCGACTAACACCGGAAAGTAATTCCGCTTGCTCATGAATTGACCATTGACCGTTCTGAAGCCGCATTATAGGTGTCCGAGGAAAAGCCGACTGAACGAGAAAGAATCATTGATCATCCTCTTTAAGCCCCCAAAACCTTGTTTTCTCTGCGTTTGATTCGAACCCCCGTAATTCCCCACTGGCTAACAAGTACTAACAGCAGCTGAGTTGGTTAGATATGGATGTGTGGTGGGACGTTGGAGATAGCGACGTGCTCGCACGTTGGCCACGTATTCCGTAAGTCGACACCCTATACCTTCCCCGGCGGTACCAGCAAGATCGTCAACCACAACAATGCGCGATTGGCCGAGGTCTGGCTGGACCAATGGAAGTACTTCTATTACAACATTAATCCAGGTAGCACTAACCGTGAGAGACCCATTCTTGTTCTCTCCTTAACGCTTGCTTTGGTTGTGTCCGAAATCAACTGAACTCGAGAGACCAATTAGAGTCCGATTCTCGTTTGCATCTATCGAGAAGGCAAAAAGCAGAGGAGAATTTGTTATTTTTTGTTGTTGCTTATCACGAGTTACCTATAAGCAACCTTATAAGGCTTCAGCTTTGTTCAATCAGCTGGTGAATTTCGCGTGCCAAGTGTTAGGGAGAACGAGAATCGGACCCCAATTAAGCCAATCCTGTTGTTGGAAAGAACATCGTCCAATGAAAAGAATGCAGGCAGCACTGGCTTAAACCAATAGCGTTGAACGAGAAGGAGAGTCGGGTCCCAAATAACACAGAAAAGTCTATGTCACGTCCCCTGCCTGGCATGTTTTATTCTCTTTCTGTCTGCTCTGCGCATGTTTCGCTTGTTTGCTTGTTTGCTTGTTTGCTTGTTTGCTTGGGGGAAATTGGGAGCGTCGAAGTGTCAGATACCCGTTACAGGTGGCAGGTTTGATAGAAGAGTTGCGATTGTCTATCAAGAAGGCCTGGAAGGAAAATGTCAGATTAATTGAGTACAGGATGATTCAGAATAAGTGCAATCTTCCCTCGAATTCCTCGACCCGAGTCACCGCCGTTTGAATCAGCCTGTAACTTAATGCGATTCGTACACGTAAAGGCTACAGCACACGGCATTAACACGACACAGCGATTCCTCAAACCAAGCACATCCACACCTTCCACACACATGAAAGCACATCCTTGAGAGGCTTGTCCGCAGACTTAATTTGACAAGGACAATACTTTCCAGGCGCAAGAAACGTGGCGGTGGGCGACGTGTCAGAGAGAAAGAAGCTGCGGGAGAAGCTCAAGTGCAAAAGCTTCCGGTGGTACCTGGAAAACATTTATCCGGAATCGCCAATGCCCCTGGATTATTACTACCTCGGCGACGTGAAGAACGTCGACACACAGACATGCCTGGACACGATGGGCCGCAGGACCTCGGAGAACGTCGGAATCAGCTACTGTCACGGGCTAGGCGGGAACCAGGTAGAGAAATAGAAAGCCTGAGTTGGTACCAAGTATTGTCCAACTTGTATTATTTGGCACCAACTTATCCAATTTCTATGATTTGGTGTCAACTAATCCAATTATGAATCTTTGGTCGCACTTGTCGAACTTCCAGTATTTTTGGTAACCAATCGTATAAGTTGGATAAGTCCCTATTCCCTCTGTCTCATCATTTTCGTAATACAATCATGAAAGCAATCAGAAAATCGTCTATTGAGTTGGCGGGGATTACATGTATAAAACTTTCATACCGAGAAACCACTATTATGGAGTACATAAAAATGCTGGCCTTCTAAATGTTAACTGGTCCGAAATACTTTTGCAGGTCTTTGCGTATACAAAGCGGCAGCAGATCATGTCGGACGACATGTGCCTTGACGCAGCTGGTCCCCAGGGACCCGTGAAGATCGTCCGGTGCCATGGCATGGCGGGGAATCAAGCCTGGGTCTATGACGAAGAGGTGCTCAACTTACTCCGATCAGTCCTGAACTTGTTCCAATTCAGTAATTTTCATTGTGTAATTCAACGCATTTTCCTTTACAGACTAAAATGATCAAGCACACCAACACCGGGCACTGCCTGTCGAAGCCTCGCTCGGGCGACCCGAACCAACCAGTTCTGGCGTCCTGCGACAGCCACAGCAGCGGCCAGAAGTGGATAATGCGCAGCAAGTTCAAGTGGCAGGCCAGCTAATACCTGTCGACTCTCCACGGTTGTTAATACTTTAAGGGTAGCTCAGTGCGCGATGGACAGAGAGCGAACATATCCGCTTTCCTTTCCCGGATGGACTCGGCTCGCGGTGAAAGTGACTCGGCAGAGGGGAAAGCATATCAGACGATTGTTATAGCTAATTGTTAAATGCAGAGAGACATATTTGATAGTTTGGGACGAGTGCAATTGTCGGGTGGGTGCTGGCTCGCGAGTGCTTCAATGGACACTTGATCCTAGAAACTAGACGCAGTGCTGTCCAGCTCCTCCTCGCGGGAGCCACGTCGTTCGCATGATTCCCCTCGAGAGCGACTACTTGGATAGCACTAGATTAGAGGACTCCTACTCAAGGGTGGGCATTAACCAATAAAGTTTGAGGTATCAATCATTTAATTAGGTCTCGAAATCTACACCATTTTATTCGGTTCAAAGTTAACACTAATAATTTGATTAGGTCCGAAATCGATGTTGGGCATTTTGTTACGTGCGGAATTCACTTCTCAAGAAAATCATTAGTATCTGTTTTCTGGCCTAATAACATAATGATTGTCGATGTCGGACCCAATCAAACTATTAATACCCCGAATCTATTGGCTAATGCCCATCCTTGCTCCTACTGTACAATCTACTTAGCAATTAGGGAAGAGCACTGAATCGTTTTTTATACCAATACCTATTCCCATAAGACAGTTCCTTCGCATCTCTACTCGCTTGTTCAGGACTTGTACTTACGTTGCTGGAGCGGTGTTCTTAATAGGCGATTGGACACTGCCGTCTGTTATTTGTCTTCCGCATTGGTCCGATGTGTCGTCCGTGCTGGCTGCGCACTCTCTTTTACTCTTTTACCGCTAAGTTAGAAATAATCCTTGCGTGCAATAGAGATTCTTCCCCGGGAGCGTATGCTCGCGAGATTCGGGCCCACTTCTCCCTTCAATGTTCAACAAGGAAAGTGGTTGATGATTAGTCCACTTAATCGCAGTCGTAGTTAAAAGCGAAACCAACTTCTTCAAGTAGTTGGGAATTCTCCTATTAAACGGACACGCTTCTAATTTTTACTTGTATACACAGACACACACACACGTATATATATATATATATACACTCATATATATATATATAAATCTATATTATATATAGAAGATTAATCCTTTGATTTCTAGCAGGAGGAATGTTACGGTGACGGTGCAACAGATTTCTATCGCAGTTCTCATTAAGGTAGTCCGTGGCTTTACACGCGGTTGAAACTACTGGCCAATTTATATTAGATTTGACGGTATACCCTTTCCGAGATAATCGATTTTTAAATTGGCAATATGCGCGACATTGCCAAAACCTTTCAGTCATTCAAAAATCTAAGAAAAAAAGGTAAGAACATGTGGCCAGCATTTAGAAGCACTTCTTTGGTCAAAATTCTTAAAAGTGCATTTCTGCCACCAACTACCTTAACGGCCCTTGGCGGTGTATTTATTTTTCTACACAGCTTCATTTCGACTCACATCCCTAAATCGCGCGCGCGCGCGACACACACACAGACACACACATTACACTTGTAGATAAATCATCTGTCCAGTAATTCTGTAAGCTCGCGCGACGATGGCTCAACTCGATTTCTCCTGCGGAGAGCGAATCTTCGACGAAAGTAAAATCCTCACTGCACGCGAGATGCGTGGAATTAATTCAATTCTCGAGTTTTCAATTGGTTCGTTTGGGAAATTGTCCGAGCGCGTTCTTTGTAAATTGGTGAGCGAGAGAGAGAGAGAGAGAGAGAGTTAGAAGTGGATGGTTTGTTTAAGGAAACTGGATAGATCGGAGGAAGATGTGGGGGTGGGACGAGTGGACGCACTCTCGAAGACAATAAAGCGACCGATATGTTCCGATTAAGTTACGCGACACTGCCCTGTTCAGGTGTGACAGACGCGACTAGCAATTGAGCGTGCAAAAGCGAACGCCTGCTCGCGTGTACGTGACTCTTTGTCAGATTATAAATAATCTAGGATTTTAAACTGCAGATCTGTGCTATTACTTCTTCACCTCTCTTTCAATAGTCTAAGGATAGTTATTGATGAATACCAAAAAGGGCCAGAGATTTCTGGTTTTCTCACATTTTCTTGATAGATGTAATCCCTCAAAGGATATACGAATTAAATATGATAAATCCACAATTGGAAAAGCTTGTGGGAAGGTTTCTTCTGGGAATTGGAGCATTTTTGATGTCGGGTGTTTGTAAATGAGAATCAATCCCAGGTGTTTTTATCGGAAAGAATTTATTAGAGATACTTATTGTTCTTTAACTTCGCGCAATCGTCGTACAGCCGATCTTACGGAGGCGGCCGCGGTCGTGGAGTACACCCAGGCACCGCCGGCAACTGTCCTCTTGCATCGCTTGCAGGCCCAGATGCCAACGACACTACGCTTCATCGCGTCCTGAAAACAAGATAACAGTCGAATGCTTTGTTCATAGAAAGTAAACTTGAGATGAGCTTTCATCCGCGATTCATTCATTTGTTCGATTCAACGCAGCATTTGCATTTAAAAAAGAGAACAAGCCTAGATTTCACTAGGTTCGAAGGAACAGAACTCACCTTGCCGCAGAATGTGCAAGTGTACTTGCTGTGCTGGGTGATTTCCATCTTCTTGACCATCTTCCTGAGGGAGGCACCATATCGGGTGCCATACTTCCCGGTGATTCCAACCTTCTTCGTACGTTTTGCCTAAATCCAACAATTACTCGATAAGTTCACAAACCAAAATCCTTACTGCGACTGGCGAAATCCGACGAGTTCAAGATGGGACAAACTAAAACAGCAACAACTTGGAAGTACTAAATCCAAATTGGTTTTCAATTTCGAAAGTGATTTCAAGATTGTGCAAAAGGAATTGGGTCCTGCACATTGAACCTGGTGCAAAAGGCAATATTTATAAACTCAGGTTGGCCCGCGTCGAACATAACCAAAGTCCACACTAGTTTCACATATTAATTATCGACTGGAAGCACCAGAAACTTGTTAATAAGCAATGCAACGCGTCGGCAATTAACGTTTCTCTCACTGGCCGACACTTTTTGAGGTGATTTCGCTTGGATTCGTCAAATTCCGCCGGATTACGAATCTTACCATTTTGTACGAATGTGAATCACTCCGTAAAAGAACCGGAAAAAGGTGAGGGAAGCTTAGCTCACGATTCTCATCGCGGCTGTGGGCCACCGGATGTCGAGGCGGCACTGCAGTCGCGGCGGGAGACTGGCCCGATTTCAAATCGTCGATTCCCGCGCGCGAAGGACAATCGATTTCTCTCGACTATTACTGAACCGATTGTTCAATAAATAACAGGCACTGCGATCCACATCAATGACAAATAACAAATCTAAATTGAAACGAGATTGATTTCGAACTTCAACGGTCTAATTACACTTTAATATCAATCTTTTCAAAATGTAAATTAGTTTAGATAGATAAATTAGACAACTCCGTGCAATCGAGAGCTCCCGATCGACTAATCGACCTTGCGCTCTCGTCACGTGATAAAGTCAGCTGGTAAGTTTGCGCTCTGGGCAAATAGCCGAGCGACTCCCACGTAAGATTGGCGACTGGTCTTGTGATCGAACGGTTGCGACGAGTCTCTACCGACTAACGAACTAAAGGAGGCGGCCACCAATTTCTCTCCCCGTGAATTGTTTGAACCCCCCCGGGAAAATGGTGGATCGGGCGAATATCAAGGAGATGATCCCCGCATTGCCGGAGGAGAAAATCGGTGAGTTTCCAGGCCCTTGGTAGGGTTGTTTGACAGTGCCCCTCCCAGTTAAAATTCACTGTTATTCCTCCCTGCGATTTCGTACTCATTTTTTTACTAGTGTTTATTTATTACTTTACTTACTCCTTTTCGATGTGCAACATTGCATTCTATGTCGTACAATATTTCTAACTTGCAAAGCAATACCTGGTTTATTAAGAGTTGTGAGAGTTGACATTGTCGCTGAACTTAATTGCAACTTACAGATATGCTCGCTGCAACAAGTGTTCTCCAGCAGCAGGCTGCTGATATTAGGGTTCAGCGGATCAACTGGCATTCGTACATGCAGTAAGTCCCTTGTTAAACCTTAATTTTTACTTTGCCCAATTGTGATTTCTCTTGTCAGAAGCTAAGACGATTGTCCTTGCCTAAAATAACAATAATTTAAACGACAATGGCTATAACCCAAACTACTGTGTCTAAAATTGAGATGACCCGAACTACTTCATATGAAAACAGGTCTCAAATGGTGTCGAAGGAAGATTATGACTTCATACTCGCCTTTGACATGGCTGATGCTAGTGGACGCGAAGCTATTCTCAAAGAAGCACCACAGCAAGCAGCAAAGACTTTCCTCAGTCTACTGGGTCATGTATCCAAAGACCAGACCATTCAGTATATCCTGATTATGATCGACGATATGCTTCAGGTTTGCTAGATTCGTTTGCCAACACATGTATAGCTTGAACCTGTATATGAAAAGGTATCTTCAAGCCGGTAATTGGAACTTGCAGGAGGACCGGAACCGAGTGGAGATATTTAGGGAACATGTGAATCGCAAGCGAGAGTCCATGTGGAGTCCTTTCCTGAACTTGCTGAACAGGCAGGATGGTTTCATTATGAACATGACCTCGAGAATTATCGCCAAGCTCGCCTGCTGGAGTCACGATTTAATGGAGAAGACCGACCTTCAGTTTTATCTTACTTGGTTGAAGGATCAGTTGAAGCTCAGTGTAAGTTCCCAAGATCGATTTTAACAATTATACTGAATGAATTTTGGATTGGCCGATTCATTACTTAATTATTGGTCGATTTATGCTTGGCTTTCAGCTCTATTTATGTGTGTGCACATCAAGTCCGGTGTTGGTTCACTTAATCTTAACTTTTTCCTAACATTCTGTAACACGTAGAATCAACGACTAACGATGCTTCGTCCCAGTTAGCTCCAAGAATAATAGAACTTGGATAACTTGGTACCAAATCTCATCCAACTTTTATTATTTGGTACCAATTTACCCCATTTTTGTCAGTAACTCCCCAGCTATTCAACCGACCCAAAAGTAGCATTAACTTAGACTAAGCTCAAGCATCGAACTAAAATAATGTCGGTCCGACACGCAACTAATAACGCCGAGACAATCGACTCTCGAAAGTTACTAACAACGCAATTGATAAAGAGACTAGATGAAACAACTAAGTCGGGATTTTAGTTCGAGGCCCTTCAGGACGCAAGCTTGCATGAGGGTGTTGCACGGGAAACAGTTTGCGACGAGGGCAAGGATGCCACCGAGCTGCACGAATTGCTCAACCCGGTTGGTTCTCTCACTAATTCTCGCATCGATTAATTCTGTGCATGCGCGAGATTATGCGAGCGTAATCTGCATGTTCCATTCGGATAAGTACTCTTTCCATCTTAAATATTAAGCCGACACCAACTTTCCCCTCTTTCCGATCTTCACCTTTGGAGAGGAAGGACTAGTACAAGCTGATGTGCACACAGATCATTTCAACTTGGATCGTGTATCAATTTTTCCGAGTCATTTTACAATATTATTTGATAATATTGAGTTGACCAAAGTCCACGTCCAAGTGTCATTGAAGAGAAATATGTTTAAAGTCACCAGTTTCGGGACGAAGTCATTGGAAATTGAATTATATCAAGTACTCGTGAATTATATTTAGTAACTGGAGCTGATGCTAATTGAACACCGTTTTTGATAGAACAACGAGTACATTCAATCAGTGGCGAGGTGTCTGCAAATGATGTTGCGAGTCGACGAGTACCGATTCGCTTTCGTTTCCGTCGATGGGATCTCGACACTTTTGAGCGTCCTCTCCGGCAGAGTGAACTTCCAGGTTCAATACCAGCTGATCTTCTGCCTGTGGGTGTTGACATTCAACCCGCTGCTCGCTGAAAAGATGAACAAGTACGCCAACCGAATATTTCATCCTTTTCTCCAATACTTGAAATTGAATACTTGAAATGCCTATTGTTACCGCTTGTGAATCAGATTCAACGTGATTCCGATCCTCGCCGATATCCTCAGCGACTCTGTCAAGGAGAAAGTGACGCGTATAATCCTGGCTGTGTTCCGAGTATGTGTTTCAATCAAGCAAAAGCTTCGTTTAATTTATTTAATCAATTTAATATTAATTTCTTATTTTATTTATTTCAATTAAATCAATTTTAAATAATTTAAAATAAGAGGACAAGTTAAAAGGAGTTTATTACCTGCAGAACTTGATCGAGAAAGTGGAAGACGGCCAAGTAGCAAAAGAACACTGCATCGCAATGGTCCAATGCAAGGTCCTGAAGCAACTCTCGATCCTCGGCCAGAGAAAGTTCGACGATGAGGATATCACCGGCGACATTGAGTTCCTCAACGACAAACTCCAAGCCTCCGTCCAGGATCTGAGCTCCTTCGACGAATACTCGACGGAAGTCAAGTCGGGCAGACTCGAGTGGTCGCCGGTGCACAAGTCGGGCAAGTTCTGGCGCGAGAACGCCAGTCGGCTCAATGAGAAGAACTACGAGCTCCTGCGGATCCTGGTTCATCTGCTCGAAACTAGCAAGGACCCTGTTGTTCTCAGTGTGGCGAGTTTCGATATTGGAGAATACGTCCGACACTATCCGCGAGGCAAACAGTACGTTCGAGTAGAAATCAATTCGGTTTTAGGAAATTTTTCGCCTTTTTTAAGGGATTTCGAAGAGAAGCTTCCCAATTCATTCCAATTACTAGATTAACCATTAGCAATTTTTTCCAGTATAATCGAGCAACTCGGCGGCAAGCAACGAGTCATGCAACTCCTCAGTCATGAAGATCCGAACGTGAGATACGAAGCGCTGTTGGCTGTTCAGAAACTTATGGTTCACAATTGGTAAAGTTCTTTTCGATTCTAGTTTAACAGAATCGAATTCTTCAAACTCTAACACTTTAAAGTCCTTTCCATTCTATTTAACACTTATCTTATTTAATTCCGAGATATTTGTGTGGCTTATAAAAAATGCTTTACAGGGAATACCTCGGAAAGCAGCTAGAAAAGGAGCAAACGGGAGCCGGCGGACCTGGCACGCAGGTCTCAGCGAAGGCCTAAGCCTTAATATTGTTATGTCGAAACTTGTTGAATTACTGTAATTATAATTATATATCGATTCCAATCTTTACCCGTCGCGAGATCCGGCCTCCTCGCCAAACCGTGCAATGATATTCGGCCCCCCTACTCCCAAAACGAAAGCAAACATTCCGTTGATTCTGCGCAGAGTCCAAGTGCTGAGACTCGGCTAATCTTCCCAAAAGGCTCGTCTCGGGATATCCGCCTTTGTACATAAGAATGTAGAAGATCAGTGTCGCGCGTCAAGCGCAGTAGGTAAAGCGTGTTACGGAATTTTAAGAGAATAAAGATGTAACTAGCAAAGTAGATCGCGATTTATTTCTCCACGAAGGACAGTTTGACGTTGATGTTGCAAGAGGTCAGTTGGGTCACGAGGTATCTGAAGATATATGGGATATCGACTTCCTTGATGAACTCGTCTTCCTCGCAGAGCTTGCAGCGGGATTTCTTCTCTCCGAAACCGGCAGCGTCCAACGTCAGCTCAGTTATTGGACCAAGTAGTGTTCCGCACTTCTGGCAAACCAGGGCCTGCAATGTCCACAAATAATCAAAACCACATTCCAATGCATTGCTTCCAGAGAAGAGAAAAACAACTACCAAAAATAATAAAAGTTGGAAAAGCTCGTAGCAAATAATCGAAATTCGATAAATTGGTACGAGACAATAGAAGTTGGACAAGTAAATAACAAGAGGGAAATTGGTATATTTACAGTAATTTTATCGGAGCAGTGGAACAGTCTGTCTTGAAGAAGAAAGGAACAACCGTGCGATATCAGGGAGTCACGTTCCATCTCGCCGAAACGGACTCCTCCGCCTCTCCGGCGTCCTTTAATCGGCTGCCTCGTTAGAATATCAATCGGACCTGTGCTTCGAACCTAAAAACAATCTCGTATCAAGTCTCAGATCAGATCAAGTTCGAAGGAATTTAGAAAGGAGCGAACTACAAACCTGCCACTTGTCCGAGACCATGTGCCTAAGTCGTTGATAGTGGACGACACCGAAGAAGATGTCTGCCGACATCTCGCGCCCGTTGATCCCCGAGTACATTCTCTCTGTTCCATAATAATTATAGCCACCACGTTCGAGTAACTTGCCGAAGTATTCCACTGCGGTCTCGTCCTCGTTAAACCGGAAGGACGTCGCGTCGTGTACCAATCCGTGGACGGCCGCGGACTTACCGGCCATCACTTCGATCATCATAGCTTCAAATCAAAAGCATCGATCAATTCCGGTCTCGAACGACAACTTTATAGTTTCTATCAATATAATTCAGCAAGACTTACCAATTGTCATTCTACTGGGGAAACCGTGGGGATTGAAGACAATGTCGGGGATCAAACCTGTCTCTGTAAATGGCAAATCTTCCGCCGGCCACTTTTGCGAGCAGATACCTTTTTGTCCTGCTCTTGAGGCAAACTTGTCGCCTACACTCGGATTACGCTGTAAGAACATTTCATATTACTGCGGATTTCTCGGGAAATATTCAATTGAATTGCGTAAATTGCCTACAATTTTTAGTAAAGCCGTTCGAATTCAATTTATAAGTTGGTACCAAATCATACAATTTGGATAACTTGATACTTTGACTGTACTCACCGGAATGCGAAACGTGATGCAAGCTCTTTTCGGAATATTCGAGTGCAACGTGCCGCACAACCTGACATTGTCGACGTAGGCTTCCTCTTTTCCGTGAAACTTGCCGGTAACGTAATTTGATTGATCAGCGTCGTAGTAACTGTAAGAAATGAGTATTAAATAGGAAGGGGAACAATGTAGCAGATATCCTTGCAGTGTTTGCAAGTTACCAGTAATACACGTCGCCTTCTTTGATTATAGTCCCTGGCATTGGAAGTCCGTCAACATCCAACTTCTCGGAGAGCTCGGCTTTGTCAGGGTTGCGCGCAAAGTAGCTTCTCTGATCTTTCAAATCTACGAATTCGGACTTATAGATCATCCCATGGGCGAAACCTCGATCATAGGCCGCTTTGTTGATGATCATTGCATCCTCCATGTCGTATCCCTGCCCAGGAATCAGTAAAGTGAGTCTCCAATTGCTTTTTCACAGTAATATCATAACTTCCGAACCGGTTCGTTGGATGCCTGGCATCGGGTTCTGAAGACTTCAGATTCAAATACAAAACCCATAAATCAATCCTTGGTGATGTAACTCCGCCAGAATCGAGGCCGAAAGATTTTGATCGATTGCTTATGGAATCGCCTGCTTACCGTGTAAGAAATGACGGCGACAATTGCGTTGGTTCCCATGGCAAAGTCGTCGAGATTGATCTTGTCGTGATGAACAGGCCTGAAGAGTGGAGTTGCCGGTGTCTGCAACCTGTAAAGTTTCGTTTCCGACTGCAGCTGCCAGGTGTGGCAGGGCGTGCCCATTGTTTGCTTCCCCATCTGAAAAGAAATATATTAATCATACGATAATTACCAAAAATCTAGTAAAACTATTAGTCGTTGGAAAGTACCTGACACTGATACATATTCCTGGGACTCTGATTGCAATCCGGCATTGGAATCAGGTTCGCCAGATTACTCAGGAATGTCGTCTTCGATAGTTCCTGATGCGTTGTTAGCTACAGGAACAGAAAACGAACTGATATTGACATTTTGTTGATGTAGTTTGATTAGTTTTATATTTCTTATTATACTGGGTTGAGTTTGATTATATTATTTATATAGAATACTATTAGAATAATATTTTAGAACTCAAAACGTACCCCGTCGTAAGCTTCCTCGGGAACAATGCAAATATTCAAGTAGACTTGCTCAAATGTTCCAATCAACTCAACTTTCTTCACCGCCAAATTCATAACCGGCCGCATCATACGCGCGGCACTTGTGAACAGGTAGAATCCGGGATACTGCGAGGGCACCTTCTTCTTCGGCACCAAAACGATTTCCATGGTACTTGGGACCTGAAAGGGTTTCCTCGTGAAGTACCTCGTGAATCAATTGAAATGGGGTCTAGACGGAATGGCATTACTTTCTCTTTGATTTTGAGCAGCCTCAACTTATTCGCCACTTTCTCGATTATGTCGTCTTCGATCAAGCCGATCAGTCTCCCATCGAGCACGACTGTGTAGGAGTCTTTCCAATTATCGGCGATCGACAGGGGAATCATGCCGAGGTCGAGGAGGACCGTTGGGATATTTGCTAGTAGCTTCTTGTCGGGATGTTGTGTTACAATGCAGTTCATTGTCAAGTGATTAAGGAGGCCGCAGGGTGCGCCGTCCGGTGTGTGCACGGGACAAATAAATCCTGAAAGGATTCAAGGATCCAAGTTGTCCAAAATGAAAAATTGTCTGTTATCGACATCAGAAAGGTCCCATAAGATTGTAATTCCTACCCCAAGCATCCGGTAACAATTGCCTGGCTTCGGTGGTCCTCATTTCTTGGAAGAAAGATCCTCGATGAATCGCGCGGAAATGGCTCATGTAACGCATCCGGTTGATGTTCTCCACGACAATTGATAAGCCTGAGCTCTGCATTAGTCCCAAGCCAGTGGAAGACTTGACATTGCCCGTAGAGACGAAGTTCTCCATTTGAGACTCCAGCGAGCTCCCATGCTTTATTACGTTCAGCATCTCCTCTGAGATTGGAGGAATTCAAATTATGGAGGTTTGGATTAATACGTATTAATTTATATTTACTATTTGATGATTTGATACCAAATAGGAATTTCATTAATAGGAACAATAATACTTGTCGCCAATTCCTCTGTGATTCATATAAATATAATAATTGCTCAAGGATTAATTTCGGAATTAAGAAACACCAGTGGATTTACTTACGAACATTTAACGAGTATCTGGAACCCATGCTCTTCGCGCGTTTCAGGATTCCGTATCTGACGCCCGTGAGCCAAGTGTACAGTTTCTCCTTTAACACCTGGAGGTACAGGTGGCCGCCGAGTAGACACTCCTGCATCATCACTGCATCCGCACCCTCGATGGCACATTTGTTGTTCACCAAAGTAAATAGTTTCTTGGTCATGAAGACGAGCAGGTTGAACTTGTCTTGAGGGTCGTCGAGATGAATTGCGATGCAGTTCCTTCAATTATCAATTTTTCACTTTTAATTACTCATTTAATTCAATAATAGTAATTAATATGTGACTCACTCGATTATCAAATTGCGCACGTCTATCGCTCAATATTTCACTAATAGTAACGAATACTGGACTCACTGGATGATAAAGTTGCATACGTCGACATCTGAGACGTGCCCAGGCAGTTCCATGAACTTGACCCGAAACATTCGACCGATATAAGCTTTGCACTGTTCGTGGGAGTGCAAGCCTTCCTCGTGCACTGCTCTCAACATATTCAGGATGCAACCTTTGTAGTAAAGGTCATCCTCGCAACCGGCGATTAGCGATTTGAAGATGCAGATGTCGGAGACGTCCGACAGACACTTTAGCATCAGAATCACCGGCACGTAGTAGAGGACTTTCCTGTGGGCGAACATCAACTTCGCCGAGCCATTCAGGACGTAGTGCAACGTGTTGTTCTGGAATGCGATTATTGGATGAAAGCGTGAGAAGACTCGGATTCGAGAAGAGTTGACTTTACCGTCGCTGTGTTGTCGTCTTTGACACATCTAATTAGAAGGCCGATGTCACTGAACTGTACACCTCGGCCTTTCCATCCCGATCTTTTAAGTGCGATCGGGTAATTCCTCCTGGTCATCAGCAACATTCTCACGAGCCTTTCCAACCCTTTTATTACAAAGTAGCCGCCCCATTCCTGCTCGTGTTCTCCGTGGGCCACTAATTCCGCCGGCTTCATCTTACTCAGGTGACACCGGTTGGACTAGAATTTCGGATTAGAACAACTTCCGATTAACGGGTTACATACATCGAGAAACCAAAAAAGCATATGAAAATTTGTTATTGTTTTAAACTTTAAACACTGCTATAAATTTGTATTAAAATATAGTGCTGAAGAAAAGAGATATCCATGCTGATTTAAAGTATGGTTTTTATAAATGGAATTCTCAAAAGGAAAGGTCCCTTCGTAATAATAGAATAATTATGTAATAATTACTTTGACCATAATTGGTATTTCCCCCAATTCCCTTTCAATGCTGTCTTGGTCATTGCCATTGATAGACCAGCCCAATTTGACTATCAACTTTCCCCTGTAAGTGGCTCCTCTCTGCCGGCACTCAGATGGAAAGATTTTGTAGTTCTTCACACCAATGGTGCCTGGCGGAACAGTCGGATAATTGATTGTTGCATCCTCTATCCATAGTTTTATCCTGTCTTCATTGGGCAGGTCCACGTACACTGGGATATTGTTTCTGACACCATCCAAGAGGCCAGTGTTGAGCATATAGTCGAAAGAGTCAATGTGGGGTGCTCCTAATGTTTGGAGTAACTGAAAGAAACCAGTGTTAAGGTCTTTCTACATGATGCGAGTAAAGCACTCACAGCGAGTAGTTTCCTTATCGTAAATACCGCGCACACCATGAAATTAGTGGGAAGATGCAAAGACATACAACTGGAATTCTGCTCACATAAACGTCGATCCAATTCAATTGGCAAGGCTAGTTTCAGTGGTAAAAATTCTCCTCTGTCTGTTGCTAGTGGACCATTTGTTCGTAGAAATAATAATTGGCGAGGAAATTGAATTGAAGAAGTACTTGGCTCACTTGTTAGGTTAACAGCGACTTGATACTCACAGGGTTTTGTTCCTCCGGCGGATCCCCGTAGTTCGGGGCGGTATTGGTCAGTTTCGGCTCGGGCGTCATTTTGCACTTTGCTTCCTTCAATATCAAACAACACTTCACACCATTTCTTCCTGTATAAACAACACAGGCGAGTACGCCATGTGACTTTGCGCTCCCAGTGTTTGTCCCTTTAAAACGGCGCTGCGATTCTCGACCTCTCGATTATATCGAAGTTTGATATAATATCGAATTGGCTCCGACGCGCGTTCGGAGCCCTCGCCATTTTCGCTTGGCGCAACAATGACGCGCTCTACGGGAGTCTCTAGGAGCGTGCGTGGACACGCTGGTGCATTTGTCATTTAAAGTTTCAGCGGTTTCAGCGCGAGCGATGCTGATGTCTCCCTCCGTGCGAGTATCTAGAGCGAGCGTATCTATCGTATTTACACTGGCTGATAAAATTACCAGTGCGACGTAAATATCAAAAGAAGTGTGGCCCGCGGCGAGACTTGCTGGCCGAGTTAGATCGGGCGGAGGCGCGAGTAGATTGTGTGGGATAGCGTGCTCGCGTAGACATTTACACGGCGGCAGAGCCAGGGAGGCCCAGGAGAGCAACGATCGCGCCAGAGGAGCGAGAATCCACTGGTCATATTCAGGATTAAAATTGGCCGACGTCGAGTGGTTTGCGCGGCCGAGAACGGAGATCGACCGATGGGAATCCACCGTTAACTCGGATAATAATCGCGCGCGTTATTAATCGTGGGGAATAGGCGGGTTGTCGGAGCCGCGGAATTACGGCAGCCGATGCGCCTTCGGTATCTGATTTGAATACAATTGTGGAAATTGGTTAATATGGCAGAAGATTCGTGTCTCTAGTGTTGTTTAAGTTGGTGCGAGATAGCCGAAGAAGTGTGAGAGGAACAGTGCTCTAATCGCGAGGGTTAGCCTCTAATGTGCGGGAAAGAGTGACTAGCCGTGGGAACGCGGCCGCCGGACTCGTTTTTACGTGGTGAAGTGCTCGCTCGCTTGCTCGAGGGAGTGAGATCCCCCTCGCGAACCTTATCGCGCTCGTCCCAGCTCAACAGCGCGACGTTACTCTCGCTCTCTCTGTGGCTGTGCTCTGTGTCTCTGTGTGGTGTGTGTGTTTTTTGCGCCCCGCCGCCCCCCTCCCCTGACCACCTTTGTTTATTATGAATTCGGGGGAGTTTTTCGGGCAGTAATTCACAGACGGCGCCAATAATCATAGGTAATGGAAGTGTGCGAGAGTGGCCAGGAAAGCGAGCGATCGCAGTCTGGCGGCAAACTATAACCTTCGCTTCTCTTTGTGCTTGTCATCGATACCTATCTTAACAGTGTCAAAATCACCAAACCACCGCTTTTCCGTCTCTTCTCTTCTTTATGACTGAATGGTCGCGAGGCCCGCGCTACTCGCGCGACGATTCTCTCTGGTGCTTCACCGCGTCCCTCACACGTGGATTATTCTCCTCTCGCATTAACTCCTTCTCTCGCTCTGTCGTTTGATTTGCAACTTTTGGCCATCAGTCCTGATTACTCTGTCAGCTGCTGTCTCCGCTATGCCCCCTCTTGCGCGGATCACTGCTCTGTCTATCGAGTAATCCCTAGCCGCCAAGTTTGCCTGGTCCGACGCTCTATTGTGATGCCTCCAGATGATCTATGTAAACAATGGAGTTTGCTCCACTGGTCCGGACTACGGAGCAATGCTCTGTAGCCTGTTAGCTGGACACGTACTCTGATGTTTCCAAACGCGAGAGGAACTGTACTGAACTCGCGGACGGATGCTTATTTTGTTACGGTATTCATTGATTATCGAGTATTATTTTATGGGTGCTTGTATAGTTGCCGCTGATTACTTTCCTTTCGTTTGTACATCTACTGTGATAAGGATACTGTTATGATAGAGAGAAATTCAGTAGAGTCGTGGAGATCTCGAGTATGTAGAGGATATGAGGTGTGACTTTGGTTTATGCTGTTTTCCAGCTGTTATTATGTTTCTGTGATGTTTGCCTAGTCCTTACAGGTGTAACTACTAGGAGTTATGATGGACCTTCATCCATTCCATATAATTGAACAGTTGACGAGTGACAAACTAGAGGACAAGTGGTTTCGAGTTTAATAAAGAACAGTGTGTTGGTGTGCCCCAGCAGGTCCTTTGTAGTGGAGCCACCAGGCTATGGCAAATCTGAATTTCGAGCAGCCTCCACGCAGTATTGCGAACGCAAGCCTTACTTCGCGCGCGGGTGGTGGGGCGGGCTTAAATTCGTCGACCCTCGTGGGTCATGTCACGCCCACCTCGGGCATGTTCTCAGGCTCCTCTGCAAGCACCTCAAGTTCGGCGAACTCCGCAGTAGTAGTTACTAACGTTTATCCTGGAGCATCGGGATCAGCAGGCGGACAGAACAGTCATCAGCCTCAACAGCAACAGCTCTCTCCTATGGGCAGCAGAGCACTGTTTGGCCAAAGAGCTTTCACCGATAGACGTACAATGCCTGCTCTTGGGTTAGTTTAGTCATTAGTTTCTGCATCCTCAAGCAAGCTACCCCCCCTATATCAGTCTTTTAG
Organism: Crossocerus cetratus; assembly: GCA_963675795.1. Lineage (NCBI taxonomy): Eukaryota > Metazoa > Arthropoda > Insecta > Hymenoptera > Crabronidae > Crossocerus > Crossocerus cetratus. Next base: position 4,360,241 of record OY776664.1, on the reverse strand, counting down.
CCTTGGATCGGAGTACTGTCTACCCATTGCTTCCCAGTTTTCAGGAGAACAATATGATTGAAGCATGGTCTTAGTAACTGCTTTATACAGTCGAGTAGATGCTACGCACATGATGAATAAAATCTTATTGGATTTTCCAGAACCTCGAATCCAATGGGTAGCATGGGAAGTTTTGGAATACCCCAAAGTCGTAATTACGGAACGCAAGGTCAAATTAACAATTTCCACTCTGTGTTTGGGAGTGGGGGTGGTGGAGATACAAGCACTCCACCATTGTTGGATCTCTCGGAATTTCCATCTCTAACAAATAGGGGACAGGGTGATTCTATGCCACAACCTAGTCCCATGCCAGGGAAACAACCTTATGGTCAGTTTCAAAACATATTCATGCTTATTCGTATAGTTACTGTCGCGTACATGCCGCACGAGTACAAGACTGTTTTGTACAGAATATATATCTGGTTGTTCATTGCTGGTATTCCCCGTTTTTGTTGTTCGTTACGTAAGATAGAATAACACTGTTATCGGGCGATATTAATGTGCCTATACATCGCCGTTTTGTTTGCCTCATAGTTGGAATGGTGAAGCAACCGACCTCGGAATCAAGTGAATTTACCATGAGTTCGGAAGACTTCCCTGCGCTACCAGGAACACAAAACAGAGAAGGCCCTTCGCCTGGCGGAAGCGTGTCTGGTGATAAAAATCTTCCTGTTAGTCTCGGCCCCGAAATCGGTCAGGATGTCCTACAATCGAGTAGGGCGCCCGGATCGGAAAAGTCCCAATTATCGAAAAGGGGCATTCAAACTTCTCCCGATGGTATGCGAATCGGTTCGTTTCATTCGACGTTCATTCCATTACAAGTTGCGCTCTATTCGTCCTTCCACTCTCATCCAGGCAAGGTGACAAATATACCAGCGAGTATGGTAAAGGACCAGTTTGGAATGGTCGGCCTCTTAACATTTATCCGAGCGGCAGAAACCGATCCAAATTTAGTCTCCTTGGCATTAGGGCAAGATCTAACAGCATTAGGATTAAATCTTAATTCGCCGGAAAATCTTTATCAGAATTTTGGTGGACCCTGGGCGGAAACACCGTGTCGACCTCAAGATATTGACTTCCACGTACCACCAGAGTATCTCATTAACGCAGCGATCAGGTATTATTGCATGTCCGAGGATACCTACGCTATATCGATCTACTATGTGTTTTTTTTCTCTTCCACTCATCCGGAGATCTTTCAGGGATAAGCTAGCACCTGTTAAATTAAATCGATATAAGGATGATCTACTGTTTTATATGTTTTATACGAATGTTGGGGATGTATTGCAGTTGGCTGCGGCCGCAGAATTGTATGTATTCGCGCGAGGAGAGGCGACCGCTTGAAATAGCGAATACTAGGGTATGATGCCGTTCTGTTGAAATAGGTACAGTAGAGAGTGGCGATATCATATGGAGGAAAAAGTGTGGATAACTCAGGCACCAGGATTAGGACTTGTAGAAAAAACATCCACGTATGAACGCGGTACTTATTATTATTTTGATGCGCAAAGCTGGCGGAAAGTAGCAAAGGAATTCCACTTGGATTATACGAAACTAGAAAGTAGACCTCATCTTCCTACGAACTTTCACCAAACCCAGCCTTGACTACAGGTGTGTATTACACTCGTGTAATAATAATTTTCAAAATAATAGCAACTGCGAGAAAACTCAAATTAAAAAACCTCCTTCTTGCTTTTCCAGATCTGCCTGCAGACTATTGTGCTGTCTTTAAGCTGGAACAAAACAGCTATTGTATAAATGAACAAATTTAATAATCTTTAATAAAAACATAAAATTTGAAGAGTAACATAAATTACTTTTTAATAACAGCTGCCCCCTTCCCATTAACCACTTGGAAAATTAGTAGAAAATCGCCCTCGACTCTTATACCAAACTCATTTTTCCACAAGCTCTTGTACGCTTTCACTGGCATTTACATAGTGTGATTCTATATAATTGTGGCTATTTGTTTCGCAGTCTTTTAAGTAGTACCTGAAACAGAGAACCTCCAGTTACTTGTGAACCTCACTCAAACCGCAAGAAGTCGTACCTGTAATTCACCATAATCCCAAAGGATGACTCGACATGTCGCGGGGATGTATGTGCCATCCAATTGATTCTCCACAAGACCGCCCCGTTCGAGAGATGAAAATGAGCTACCGTAGAAGCCATGCATATGTGTTAATCACTTTTCTAGGACGTTCCTGAAACTTATTATCTGTACTCACCAACTTTGTCTAATGTACTATCACCCTTCTTCTCTTTATACAAATAGCGAGCGCTTTCCCGGAGCAATGGAGCTCTCAGGATGCTACATATTTCTTCATTTCTTGTCCACAATGTATTTAAAAATAATTTGTTCAATCCAGCCACTATATCTTGTGTTTGCAAGACTTTTTGTAGCAATTGACATTCCTCCTTGGTAAATATGGAATTTACGTCTAGAAAATATGTGGATTATCGAAGTATCGTCAGAGTCTCGCGTTAGTCTACCCCCACTTTGCCAAAAACTTGCATGGAGGGGGAACTCAGGTAGCCAATGGCTGACGCTTTGAGCAGAAATAACAAGTGTGAGAAGTTTATACCTTTCTTTAGCTTTTTCATCATCCACTTCTTAAACTGAGGCACTGGCGACAGTGTGGAAAACTGTGATATGCTTGGGAACTCCTTAGTAACTTGATGTACCACTTCCTTAATCAGATAATAGCCAAGCTGGATACCCTATCGATGATTCGATGTTGCATTAATACTTGGCTTTTTCTATCTAACTAATTATCAGGATAAAATCTTTCATCATACTGCTAAACCCTTTTGAGTGGCTCCTATGGAATAAAAGACTGCAGCATCGATTTTCGAACTATCCTCTTTCGCGAACGGCAGACACGTTGCTGTCTTTTGGGAGCTAATGAAGTCATCTATTTCTTGTAGCTTTTCTATAAAGATTAACAAGTTGAAATAACATATTTCCAGTTTGCCAATCAAAGTGCAGTGCTACAACAATTTAGACCTGGGATTTGACTGCATAAGGCTGTATGTAACACAATGAGAGGCTCCCCTGGCATAGCTGGATGTGTGAACATATAACATCTTCTATATATGCCCAGTCTGTGCTTCAAGTCCAGCCAATTTTTCATGGGATGTATTGCCTCGTATTTTGAGACCTTGGAATTTCACAAGATGAAATGTGTAAATCTACTTTCTAATGTAAATTAATAGGATCATACTTTCTCAATTAGATCACACGGACTATTCCAAGTTATTCTCTCCAAGTGTAGAAAGCCTACAGAGAACCAGAGCAACAGGAGGTCTTGTAATACGAAATTCAGCTGCTGTACTGCGGATCTTACATCACTTGAAGCAGGTTCTCCTAGGATTTCCTAATATAAATAATATCTGTAAAAATTGTCAACTGTTTCATCTGCATTTCTTCCCCTGGGAAACTTGCTTTATCTCACTCACAAGAACATCTGTTCGGAAATCAACAAGGAACTTTACTCCATTCTCCAGTCTTCCAATTATGGTGAACAACCAATAATAAGGAGGCAAGAGGGACTTCTTTAATCGATTCTGGTATTCCATTTTCTGTTTATCCTCTTTGGCCTGTAAATGCATATCAAGTTTGGTAAAAGGATGCAAATGAATGTACACCTGACTTGGTAAACGTATGAGTAAATAAATACACCCAACAACTCCTCTGCAGCAGCAATTATCCTTTCCTGATTACTATGTTTCATGGCCAAACATTTCACAAATTCGTGCCTCTCTTCTTTTGGAATTTCCAAGTACTTACCACACAATTCTCGAGCTTTGTTCTAAGAAATCAAACATGAGGATTAGACGCTTGTGACTAATGGAAACGATTGATAAAAGGCAAATGATGAATTGTATGAACCTCAATGCTCCAATTGCTAGTATCGGAGCTCCTCAAATTCAATACTTCTATTAATTGTTGTTCAAGGCGTGGCTTTGGCAAATGAGCCGAGGTAGAGAGACGTGAAAAATTCTGACTCGCACAAGTTAACATTTCACTCTTCCCTTTAAACAATTTGTTGCCTTGGACTAACGACCGACAATTGTACAAAGTGTTCGACACTCGTAAACAATACACGCGCGACATCATTGTTTATGTAATCGCGAAGATCGCAAGGTATCGAAAGAATGCTGGGCCCAGCTTTCATTTATCGCGGAACAATGTGATAAGGATTTATAATCGATGACTGTCAGAAATTCTGCTTGAATCGACTGATAGCATGCATGCTTTCCCGGGCGCTACAAAATACACAGATTCATCTACTCCGACTTCAGCTAGGTTTCGTACAAAACTGTGTATGCAGAAAAAGTATTGAAAAAATCCAATATAACAATCGCAGAGCAAACCAACTTCCCAATTTCTCGTAAGACTCGTATAAATTCGGGCAAACACGCGCAAAAGCTTACGCTGGCAAAACTCGCATGAAGTTCGCCGGTGTAGTGGAATTTGAAAAGTATCTATACATGTGAAACGGCGTGGAGCTTAGGGACTTTAGGTGTCAGTGGGACGAAATTTATCCGTGAAAAATGACACATAGCGGCTGATTGAATCATCCGCACTAGCTCTCCGCGCACCTTAGCGAGGCTCGAACTTTGTGCGATCGCTTGTGCAAGCAACAATCACGGATACGGTGTAACAAAAAGCGTGCCAGAAAGGATTTCACGCATAGATATATCTACACTGCGTAAAGTATTATTTATGCAGTTGGCAAGCAGGACAACTACAATGGCGTGCACCGAGTTATCGTAGTAGAATAGGTGTTTCCTCGGAGATTTGGTTAAAAGCGAGGAAGCGTGGCATCGCGAAGCTCCTTCGAGATACATGCGACGCTCCACTGGTGAACAGAATGCAGTGGGTGCATCATCGCGCGATCTTCTTCTGCTTGACTCTGTGTCTCTCGCAAGGTGAAAGATTTGCTTGCACGCTGGAGCTCGTTGACTATTTTTACAGTGTCACTTTTACTGCGCCGTAAGCAAGCGATTTGTCATCACATTTGGAGGAGTAGTAACAATTCGTGCATTCTATCTTTTCAGCGAGGGCCGGCTATTACTACCTCACATTGTCGCACGATGGCCCCGTCATGCTCGGAGGGACCATCACATTTCGTGCCGATTTGTATAAAGACGGTGAGAGGCCTTCGGATACTTTTAAATACAAGTGGAGGGACAATGCGCTAACGCCACACGAATACGAGGTAAGGTAACACTTCACTAGGTAATACTTCACGCGGTAGTCCTTCATTTTGAAGCAATAATAATGTTCAATCTGGTTTGCTTCCAGTCACCGGAAACAGGCAATGTAACAACATACTACAGTACCAACTACAACCGTGTGAATACTAGTGTTGGTGTATATGAAATGGAGGTGGTTGTCAGCAAGAAGAATTTAATATTTTTTTGGGATGAAATCACTAGTCTCAGAACTAAATTTGTTATCACAGGTACGTACACTAAATGATTTTGTATACCAAACGGGCATGGTAATTTTTCTCATGGAAAATTCTTACAGCTTTCGTGAATGGCAATCTTACAATATCCCAAGCGAACAAGACCTTAGAGAACACGTATGTGTCATCCAACAATGAAGCTAACATGACAGTGGGCATCCGAGAAGGGGACTATGATTATTTGGCAAAGAAAGCAACAGCCATAACAACCTACTGGTTCATAGATTGCAAATACTTTGGAGAAAGCAGTGACTTATCCTTCCAATACAACTTCACAAGCCCTGATGCTTCACATACCATTGATACACTAGTGGTGGCATCTTACGACCCTCCAACAACCGTTCCACCTCCTACTACCACCACATTGCCACCATCAACCACATCTGCACCTACAGATGTTACAACATCGAATGCAACTAGTTCTAATACAACAGAAACGACTAGTGCATTGCCTGTTACTACCACTGTTCCTTCAACAACACCAGTCTCGACCACGACAATGTCGGATGACGATATCACTGGCACGACAGTCGGAAACATTCCTTTACCGTACATTTGCTCAAATTCCTCTATAATACCGATGGACCCGAAAAAGTCTTACGGCCATTTTACTAAGAAGATCGATGTTCGTGGTAGGTTCGGAGAATGACGAATCTGATGGTATCACGGAGGATAAGATTCCTATCCAATCAAAACAATCATGTTTCAGCCCCGATAGGAAACATATCGGTGGGAGGCACGAATTGGATCCAACCATGGGAGATGTTGTCCTTGAATGTAACGTGCAAGGGATCCGGTCCTTTTAACCAGTGCCTTCAATTCCACCGTGGAAAGTACAATGTAACCGGCAATGAAACCTGCGACGAGATGAATCAATTTCATTCCTGTAACTTTTCTATAATCCATTACTTTTTGGAGCCGAGTGTGTATACGATATTAATCATATTAAACAATGATGTCAGTAATGAAGTCTACCCACTGACAGTAAACATTTACAAAGGTGAGCATTCACTATATTCTACAATACACGAAACATCCGGGAGGAGTAAAGATAACTGTATTCTTTTTCAGTCACAAAGAAGCCGCAGCTTTCGGTGATAGTCGTGCCTGTTTCTTGCACTTTGGCCGCAGTGATACCGATTGTTTTCGGAGTGGCATATTACATCCAAAGTAGGGCGAAGTTCACGGTGGAGGTGGCGGATTTCGATTTCGGCCAGAACAATCCGGAAATGGAATACAAGACTTTCCGGGAGCGGCTGCGCGACTCCTTTAATAACGCCATTAATCCGGGGAATAAACGGATAAGTGTACGGCCGCCCTATTATGGAAGCATGAATCACTAAGATCGACGACTGTCCGCAAAGAACAGAACTCCACCTCCCGCAAATGCATGCCTATTTCTCCCAGTTGTGGATCGAAGTTTTGAGTTCTGTTACAGTTGTCTACAACTTTCTCTTCCGTTGAATGTAATGTAGTGTCCGCTCCCACTGCTTTCTCGCTTCGCCGAGTGTCTGTCTTTGTCGCTGTAACCCAGCCCGCCGAAACATCTAATGGTCCTTTCTTTGCAGGGCTACGAACCTCTTAGTAATCCGCAAACACTTCAATGATGAGCCGAAAGCCAAAACGAATGATACGGGTTTATCACGTAAAGTTCAGCGCGAATAATGAGAGCGCTAGCGCCAACAACTGAACTCTCTAGCAAGAAACATTTGCGTGCGAAAGCTCAACGGGTTTCGATGAGGAGGTACGTTGAAACGGCGCGCTGCAGTATTCTCTAGGGATTAAGGCGAATTCGATTGAGGAGAAAATTGGCGTGGTGCACGCGCCTCGGTCCAGACCGATCATTCCGGGTTAATGAGCCAGATCAACGTTGTAAATAGATCAATATATAATTGTATATATATGTACTATATAGGCTGTGAACATAGTGCGCAACAAAGTGGTGTTACTGTCGTCCCTGGCATTTGGTACACATGAGGATTTGATATTTTTTTAATCTCCATCAATTCTCTCGAAGCCTCCGCAGTACACACTCGCCCTATGATTTTACCATTTCGTAGTTTCTTTCCCGCCACGCAATTACCTGGAACTTAGCTGCGTCACGTAGGAAAGAGACGAATCCGCTATAAAATCAGAAGAGAGAAACCCGCGACTCTAAACATGGAATGCGTTTACTTATACTAGCGGCGTATGCGTTTTAGCAAGATATCCATACGAGTAACGATTGTAGCCGTAAATCAAGATTAGTCCACCTGTTTTTTTAAATGTAACAATCCTAATAAGTTGATAAAAGCGGGGACACTTCTCCGAGGAACCCGAGTAGAGCTCAAGTCTGCGTACTCCGGCGACAACGGATGGAAAGTGCGCCGACTACTGAACGATATTTAATAAATAAAATTGGCTTTACGATACTCCCGAGCGATCTCGATTTCCCACCCCAGACGGAATCCCTCGGCAGACGAGCCAACCTTGCAGGTAGTGCGATAATGCGCGAAAGGAGATGAGGCTCTCGAGAAATATTCGGAGGATAAGGCGCGGAGTTTAGACCAGCGTCATCTGGTCAGCGCAGCGGTGGGACGATCGTGCGACGCCGGAGGGGCCGATCGCCGGGCGCCCATTGGTAACTCCATTAGAAATGTGACATGGCGGCGGACCAAGTAAACTTATGAAATTGTGCTGCGCTCGAGGGGAATAGGTTCGTGCGTCTCGCGCTCGCGGAGAGAGCAATAGCGTGGCCCCGGGCGTATTAATGCCCGCCTGACGTTAGACTGGCTGCGACGGCGAACGGAGCGTGTCGGCCGCGACGAGCGTGTCAAGGGAAGTGCGTGAGCGACGGGCGAACGATGTCAGTGATCGCCTCGAAGCCATGCCACGAGGAAGAGAACGCCAGGCCGACGGAGGAGGACGATTGGAGGATGCCGATCGCATTCTCGAAGCCGCGGCACGTAGCCGCGATCGAAGGTGCCAATTGCATCCCGCAGACCTGGCGGATGAAGGAGCGGGTGCGTCTTTTCTCCCCGGGAGGCTCTCTCCGGCTCTCCTCAAACCTTTGCCCTCTTCTCCAAATCGATACCCGCAAGGGGCATACTGCAAATGTATGTTTTTCAGATGAAAACCGTGAGCGTGGCTCTGGTCCTCTGCCTGAACGTCGGCGTCGATCCACCGGATATCGTGAAGACGCAGCCCTGCGCGCGTCTTGAATGCTGGATCGGTATTTATTCCGGCTTTATTTACATCCCCCCACGAGAGCGCCCGCCTGCCATACCCATTATGTAATGCGCCTTTAAGGTTATGCATGTGCATGACAGCAACCTCCACCTAAACACTGGTTGCCCACTCGCATTGTCAGAGGGCGCAAGTCCATTCCTCTTCCTCGCTGCCTCTCAAACTTCCCATTTATCGTTTCCATATTTCTTCTCTACGCTTTTGGAGCTATCAGTCCACTGACAGGGGTTGTGCGTTCTTGCTATTCGCAGATCCGTTGTCCGTCAGTCCTCAGAAGGCATTGGAGACCATTGGCTCCAATTTGCAAAAACAGTACGAACGATGGCAGCCACGCGCCAGATACAAACAGAGCTTAGATCCCACAGTAGAGGAAGTGAAGAAACTGTGTACTTCATTGCGAAGGAATGCAAAGGAGGAGAGAGTCCTCTTTCATTACAATGGTCATGGAGTGCCCAAGCCTACTAGCAATGGAGAGATTTGGGTTTTTAATAGGGTGGGTGCTGGCAGACTTTGGAACTTCCTCTTTCGCTTGCTTAGGACACGTACTGATGATCTGACATCTTTTTAGACTTACACCCAGTACATTCCTTTGTCTGTGTACGACTTACAGACATGGATGGGTGCACCCAGTATTTATGTTTACGATTGCTCCAACGCTGGTATCATAGTAGAGTCCTTTCAACAATTCGCTGAGCAGCACGAGAAAGAGTACGAGATGGAAAAGGTGGCTGTTCAACAGAATCGGGCGGCTGGGGTGGCGGGGACGTCGGCACCTTCTTATAAGAATTGCATTCAATTAGCGGCGTGCGCCGCTAATCAGATCCTGCCTATGAATCCGGACCTGCCCGCGGATATATTTACATCCTGCCTTACGACTCCTATTAAGATCGCGTTACGCTGGTAAGACACCCGAGAATTATATCGAACTTTGCAATTTTAGCCAAAGAATCCCATGTTTTGTGCAGGTTTGTGATGCAAAACACATCCAAGTTAGTCCCCAAGATATCATTGGACTTAATTGACAAGTAGGAGACTTTCATATGTTGCTTGAAATAATTGTTTTAGAAGATCAAACCCTTTGAATGCAATACTGAATCAATTTGCAGAATCCCAGGACAGCTTACTGATAGGAGGACAATGCTGGGAGAGCTGAACTGGATATTCACAGCTATTACAGATACAATTGCTTGGAACACCTTGCCAAGAGGTAATTATTATCCTGCAAGTCTCAGCCCTGTCTAGGAATCAGACTTAATAGAAAATCTTGCTTTAGATTTATTTCAGAGATTATTCAGGCAAGATCTCTTAGTCGCTAGTTTATTTCGAAACTTCCTCTTGGCCGAAAGGATTTTGCGATCTTACGACTGCACTCCCGTGTCTTGCCCCAAACTGCCGCCGACGTTTCAGGTGATTACCCGAACTACTTAATATTCTAATACAATTCATATTTAACATCTGAATTCTATTGACTTTACTTAGCACCCAATGTGGCAAGCATGGGACTTGGCACTAGATCTCTGCCTAGCGCAATTGCCATCGATCCTCGAAAACGAGGATCAATTCGTCTATTCTCCATTCTTCGAGGAACAATTAACAGCCTTTCAAGTCTGGCTGACACTGGGCTCGAAGAATCGCAATCCTCCGGAACAGCTACCCATAGTCTTACAAGTATTGCTAAGCCAAGTTCACAGACTACGGGCCCTGGAGTTACTCGGTCGTTTCCTCGATCTAGGCCCATGGGCAGTGAATTTAGCTCTAAGTGTAGGCATATTCCCCTACGTCCTTAAACTGCTACAGAGCAACGCGAGGGAACTGCGACCATTGCTCGTGTTTATCTGGGCAAAGATTCTTGCAGTCGACAGTGTAAGTATTCCTCCAACAAAAAATCTAAGTCTCACAATCTGATACTGTTATTTAGTATGACATTTTTCTCTTGGCACACACAGACTTGCCAAGCTGATCTCGTGCGAGATAGTGGACATAAATATTTCTTATCGGTGCTACAAGATACTTCTATGCCGGTAGAGTATTCATTCTTACCCAGAGCTTAATTATACTCTTCGGTATTGGCTTCTAAACCCTTCATTGCCCAATAGAGCGAGCATCGGACATTAGCTGGATTCGTATTAGCCAGTATTGTAAATGACTACCGGCCAGGACAGATCGCCGCGAATCACGGTAGCCTCGTGTCGATATGTTTGGAGCAACTTGGCGACGCGAACGCTTTGTTACGCCAGTGGCTGTGCTTGTGTCTTGCTCGGCTCTGGCATAATTATGACAAAGCGCGATGGTGCGGCGTGAGAGACATCGCCCATGAGAAACTATTTACTTTACTGCAGGATCCTGTTCCCGAGGTGTCTATCCCCGATCAATATTAATGGCGCCGATCGATTTATTAACACGATCTCTAATCACCAAATCTTGCAGGTCAGAGCAGCCAGCGTTTACGCCCTCGGCACATTTATAAATAGTGTGACCACTCGAAGCGAACATGCGAATAATATCGATCAAATAATCGCTATGACACTAATTAATACCGTCTCACACGATATGTGCCCTTTAGTCAGAAAAGTATGTAAGTCCGCCATAAGAAATGCCACTATACTACACGATTCAATAAGCTAAGCAAATGATATTTTGAACAGGAGTTGGTAGTTGCTCTCCAATGGATGGTGCTACACTTCGAGAACTCCTTCGTGACTCTAGCTGTGGCTGAGGAAAACAGCAGGAAGGACCTTGTTGTGGAAACTCTCTCACCTTTCAGTGGGATGAGACGAATCGGCTCCAGGGACAGACTGAAAATGCTTTCTCCGAGTAATACGTACACGGTCGACACGACCGATGGGTTCGGTCAAGATCGGATCAAGAGAGTGTCGTCTTCTTCCTCAATCAGTAGCTTAGGTAATTCGTTCGACTGATTCCCTGTTAGAAGTAATGTTTTAACAGTAGGTTCGCGCTTTTCTAACACGCTCTGGATAACGATTATATCTGTTGTTTCCCATTCGCGTGCCAGGAAATAATTGGGAGTTCGTGAGGAAACCTTGCGAGTCACTTGGTAATAATGATTGGAAATTCCGATGCATGTTCGTACATAGTTTATCCTTCGTTCGTAGACTTACTGTTCGCTATTATAGTTATTCAAGAATGAGCACTTTCCAACTGCACTCGATAAAAGCACATAAAGTAGAATTGTTTGTTGAAGTCAGAAATTCCATGTTGTCTGACAAGCTTTTCTCTCCTAAACAGGTCACAGTTCTCTGGGCAACTTGCCCAGTCTTTCTTATGGTAGTGTATATATGAAGTTGTGGCATGGATTGTGTAACCTTGACAATGATCCCCACCCGGCGGTTGCAACGATGTCACAGAAAGTGACGAATCACATTAGGAATCAGGTACATTTAACTTACAAACCAACACTTTCGTTACTGGCAGAATTTGTCTAATTGTGGAATAATTTTAGGTGAAGGAATCGTCTGCGCCTAAAGAAGTAATCGAAGCAAAGATTTCTTCTTCGTTATCCTTGCCCCCCTCGCCGTCGAATCGAACTACATACTTGAGGTTGGTTAAAATTAACTTGAAACAACACTTTTGCAGGACACTGATAGACTTTCGTAATGGATTCAATTTTTATAGTAACAGCAAAGGGGAATCGCCGCCTACAGTGAGCTCCGGGACAGACCTCTTGCGATCGTCGAGAACAGCTCCCCATGTGAACCGTGCACGGAAACCCATGCCCAATACAGTAATTATAACTATTTCTCACTTTCCACTAAAGATTAAGATCCAGATGAGTAGAATCGTCCAACTCGACAGATATCCGAAGAAGCCGACGAAGATCCTGGAGTAAAAACGCCACTAACAACATCGCAGTTTGTCGAGTGGAGCTGCGCACAGTTCGCTCAACCTGTCAGCCTCGAGTCTGAAACTGAATCGATGAATGATATGGAAAGCCGCGTACACTACGAGCGAGAGTGGCGGTAAGACGCCGCTCATTCATTCAAACTGTTCATTTCGACAATTCTACAATCTTCCAAAAACGATTTAGATACTTGAGGAACAAAAGGGTGAGGCGCGAGACGAAGGAAGAGCAACAGCGCGCAGCGCAAACTAGGCTCGAGTCGCAAGTGTTTCATGCGAGATGTCCTCATTCTCCGGACGCTCTGATGTTCCACCCGTTCGAATCACATCTTGCCGTTGCGCTGAAGGACTGTTTCGGGTAAGGAAATCTAAAACTGTTCTTGTTCTAAAGAACTGTTTTTGTTACTAAACGAATTTGCTTGTACAGTGTTTGGGACTTCCAAAGTGGTGCGAAACTAACGTACTGTGCTAGTCGCGGCAATAAAGTGTCGCGCGTTACATCACTGCAATTTATCAATGCTCAAGACGTGACTTTATTGATGGCTGGGTCGGACGATGGCTCTGTCAGAGTCTGGAAGAACTATAGCAGCACAATGAATCGTGACCCGATATTACTCACCGCTTGGCAGGCGCTGGCTGACATGCAGCCTTCCACTAAAGCGTCAGCAGGTATGTATCTACATAAACGATTAGTTTGAATGTCTATCTTCCTTGGTGATTGACGTCATTTGTAGCTGCAGGTTTAGTTACCAAATGGGAGCAACAATCTATGACATTGGCCGTCACCGGTGACGTTCGCATTGTGAGGCTTTGGGACGCCGAGACGGAACTGAAGAAACAAGACATACCGACAGGTGCTGATTGTTGCGCGACGAGCATCGATGTCGACGGAACAGGTCAGTAATTCGCCGTAAAAATATATGTATACATTTTATAAAGTTATTAATAACAATAATAATCTCTAAATACGCAGGAGCCATGATGGCAGTGGGATGTGGCGATGGTTCCGTTCGATTATTCGACCGAAGACTACCTCCTCTGGAATCGAGAGTCATGATCTGGCGGGAACATTCTGCTTGGGTACTCGGGACGTATTTACGAAAAACTAACAAGTCTACACATCAATTGTTCACGGGGTCGTCGTCGGGGGATATCAGGATCTTCGATCTCAGGAGGAATTCCTCTATCAATACAGTGCAGATCTCGCAGGGGATAACCGCATGGACCGTGCATGAAGCGGCAGATATATTTGCATGGTGGGTTACCGAATTATGTCGAATACTTGCTAGATATCAAAAGACTTTTAAAACGAGTGCGATCCTATTTCTTTTCCAGCGGATCAACGAATCATTCTATAAGTGTATATAATACAAAGGGGAATCACCTGAACACGATAAAGTTTCACGAGGGCTTCATGGGGACACGGCTCAGTCCCGTGAGTTGTTTGAGCTTCCACCCGTATCGCGTGCTCTTAGCAGCGGGCAGTGTTGACAGTACTATCACGGCGTACGCATCGGAGCATCGCAGATGACTAACAGAGGTGGACATCTTATAAGGTCCGCTACTTCGAATACTTACGAACTCCTAGTACTCCGGTGCGTTCTCGCATATCTAACAGTCACAAGAAGAGGGTGCTGAGGGAGTTAGGCTGCGATTACTTTCCAGGCGAAACTGGCCAATTAATGCACTGCGTCTTACGGTTCATCCTCTTTCCACTCTCCTTTTCGAACAATGATTCCTAGTACACTGCTCTGCGTGCCTTCGCGCGTAGCAAAGACGGCCGACCGCCGGCAAGGTGGCCCCAGCGATTTCAGAACGAAGCTACCAAAGTCTCGCGGCGACCAAATGCATCCTGACAGGTCAATGCATCCTGACAGGTCTGGTCGGGAAATTGCGATTGTCGAGTCCACGATCAACAGAGATTTTTGGACGCACCTCGGGACTACACACAACCGATGAATACGTGATGGATGTGCGTGAGAAACGAAAGAAACTGAAACTTGATCGTGTGAGTGTTTAATACGTAAGTGTATAGCTTGAGACTTGCATAAGTAAGCGACCTTTGTTACTGTGCCATACGGGAAATTGGCTCGAAGCTGATGCTGCGAATTTCGGTATAACGCGCACGAATGCTTTTTCGTGCTGGTGTAGGCATATTCCTCGCTGATCGGTAGAAAGCAGCCCCGATTCGTTCTCCATTGCTTGTGGGGAGGCTTTCCCGAGTCGGTTCGGAATCGAGTACGGGTTCTCTACATCACCCTCGAGGGTTTTGTAAACCAATTCTCGTTTCGAATGGGTCGTGTTATTTTTAGTTTATGACTTAGTGCAATACAGTCCTATTAAACGTTTAAACGATACTAGCACTTGCAGGTAAAATGTCACTGTGCGGCGCAAGCGGCGACGAGTATGAAATAAAGCAGACACAGACTTCTAATTCCCACTAATATACTATCTAGTTTACTGGGAAATCTCTATGTAAAAAGCTACAAGTTACGAGCTAACATCCTATTCGATTGTAGACGCCACGCGACGCTTCTAACCGCGGAAGGAGCCGCCGCCGCCGCCTTTCCACTCGTCGAGCACACAGCGAAAGAGAGAGAGAAAGGAGCTCGGCCAGATTTCTGCACTCGGATCGACGGGGCAGAAGTCGCGCTGAGAATGCGGTGGGCAATGGGACTTGGGAAGGGATGGGGGAATCGCGCAAAGAATCGGAGCCACCGGACTCCGAAATGATGTAAATACGTGTAGGAAGATACGAGTGCGCCGAGCTCAATGCAACGTTAAGCGAACAACCATAATGTGCAGATAAATCTATCTCCCTATATTATACAATAGTTTTGTTATTGACGCTGACGTCGAGGGACGCGATAAATCGACGGGGATTGATGCGGCGGGGTTCGCACTCGGGCGCGAGCACTCGATATGTCGACGAGGAGAGCCGCGCGAGGTCCGAATTCCACCTGGGGCAGCGGCATACCAGACAGGAAGAGTGCGAAGATCGACACTGCTCGTTGACAGGTAAAGACGCGTGCGCAGGGTGCAACTCGGCTAGAAACGATTCCCGCCCGCGTGTATCCTCTATACGATCCAGCGTCGTCGCCGCATTAGCAACAGTCGGGAGCGCCGGACGTTGGTAATCAAGCTCGAGCGAAAGGCGAGTCTAATGTATTGTTTTGCACTGTACCCACCATTGTACATAATTGCCGGCTAATAAACATGCTATGATCACATTATTCCAGTTGTCGCCGCACCGAGGGAGAAAGAATCCGTATCCCCTATCAACCCGGGGCTAATCGCGGTGGTTGTACTCCAATCAACGGCACCCCGGGTGTGCGATTCGCCCCGACGGGGACTAATTGTCGCGGTGGGGTTTGCTCCGGGCAACAATGCCGAGATAATCGCGCGTATTAATAATCTCGCTGGAAATGTGTCACGTACGTTGAACCGATCGGTCCTACGTGTATCAGTCGCGCAATAAAGATACTAGATTCTGGTGCAACGGGACACACTAACGAGGAAATGCCGTCAATCAACGGACTCATCGCTTGATTTATGAATTAAACGTGCCCGGCTGAACGAGACTCGCAGAGTCGTAGTACAAATTCAGTTGTCACATTCTATGTCCTTACGTAACGGGTGTGCGCTACCCATGAATAAGAATCGTATTATATCGGTCTATTACCCGAGCAAATGGAACACTCGATTCTAAGGCGCAACGAGTTCAACGAGGTGTACTTGATAGGTTGCATTGTATGCGTTCCAGGCTCTGCCGATCGTACGATTAGAGGTCAGGTGTTCCGGGGCTAGTTTTCTAAGTAGGCATTATTGCTCCCCGCAATTTGCAACGTGCAATGAAAAGCAAATTGCATATCGCGCTCGCGGCCTGCCTGCTAATGTACAGCGCCTCCGAGGGAATACGCAGAGAAACTAGTGGGGAAGGCGGGGAGGAGTCGGGGCGAGTGTGATGAATGCCACACCTGCTTCCTTATTGGAATCCAAATCACCGATATAGCTAGATTTCACTGGGGCTCACCCCTCCGGTGATTCACACGGGGAGATTTAACTAGTGAATCAGAAAGCACGCCTCCTCACCACTCCTCTATATACACGGCCTACTCGAATCTCTCCAGATAGAGCGCGCACACATATATCCCATCAATTCCACTTGACGCAATCCGCTCAAGTTTGCAGAAGCTTCGTGTACGAATGCGAGCGAGAGAGCATTGGGCGCGTAGTCGCGTTGACGAGAGGCACATGCGTGTAGAATGCGAGCGCAGCACCCCACGCTTATTCTTTCTTTCAAGGAGTAGCGGAAGGTCATGAATGAATCTCTTCCCCCGATAGCGCCGACACACGACCTACTTTTTTCTGGCTCCCGACCACGCAATCGTCCTCCTCTGTCTTTCGGGGGAGCAGGTAAACATTTCTACACACAGGTATAATGTAACGCGTGTCCCTCGGAAAATATTTACCCTTGTACGTCGGGCTTTTCCATAATCTTATCGGGGGCTTTTCACCGAGAATGTCCCCAGTGTTCCTACTGCGACCTGTTACGCATATTAGCAACCAGTGTCGTCAGATAAGAATGGCTCGGGGTAATGACCTTATTTGAAGACACCCGGGCAACGAGTCCCGGCCTACTTATTTTTCACCAGCGACACACTTAACCTTTAACGATCCGGCGACATGATCCGCCCGCTGTTCTTCGTACGACTTTTTACGACTCCTTTAATAGTTGCCGGTTGCATATGCGCCTGGTAAAAGATGTGCGATAACTGCGGAGAACAGGAGAAATTTCCGTTAGATGTTTTAGAGTCCAAGTGTTTTCCTGCGGCTCGGATATGTAGCACGTGTGATTTCTAGTACTGACCGGACTAATTATAGCTAGTTCCTTTCGCGATTGATCCCTTATCGCTCTCGCTCTATGTGGAGCACTCGTAACATATATTCAGATTACAGCCGGCGGCGAGCATCGACACCGAATACTCGTATCTCGCGGCTCCGAAACTCGCGAGCTTCATATTCAATCCTCGGTGTTTCCTGCAATCGAATAAATAATACTTTCACTGGAACTGTTCTCTTGCGAGTGTTGATATGAAAAGACTTCAGGTTACTGGCACCGGCGACTCGCATCTCGCAACTCCGAAACGTGCGAGTTTAATATTCAATCCTGAGTAATTCCAGCACTCGAATAAATAATACTTTCACCGAAACAGTTGTCCTGTGAGAGTTTCTTACAAAAAGCAAACGCAGCTCCGCGACTCGCGAGCTTAAAATATTCAATCCTGAGTAATCCCTGCAATCTTTCCAAGTGCATAAATGTTAGAATTGTTGGCTCGTGACTGATCGCTATAAAAACAGATGCAACTACTGATATCTGCGTTGGTTTACCTGGGATGTCGCGTTCATTGTATTTAGCCGGCGCTGGGGGGCGGGGGGAGCGAGAGGGGGGGCACGTGCGGCGATCGTCGCGGTCCTGGCTCTACTGCGGCGGCGGTGGCGACGCCGAGCGGGGATGCGCGGAGTGCACGCAGCCGCAGTCTGCGCGAGGAGCTCGCTCGAGGCAGTCGCGCGTATCGTCCGTCGCAGAGCTCGCACCGTTTCGACAGGCAGCGTCCTGCACACACAGTGCTCGCACTTCCTTCCGAACTGGCGCACGTTCGGGAGATGCCGCAACACTCATCGAACACTTGCTGATCAGACTACTCTCGGTCACCGACGAATCAATCGAGCGACTGGGCCTGATCCCGAGCTACAGGAGAGAGAGCGAGAGAGAGAGAGAGAGAGAGAGAGAGAGAGAGAGAGAGAGAGAGGGGACAATAGAAACAACCCAACAACCAGGACTTCTAATCCAATAGCAGCTATGGATCGATCGTCGAGGCTCGCGCTGCGGAGAATCATCGTGGACTTCTTCTGCTTATTTATCGGTGAGTGCACTTTTCCCTTACCCTCGCCACGCACACTCGCTGCAATTGTCCGAAGGTTCTATCTCTGTGCTCTCTCGGCGCACTCTCTGGTACTAGTCGCTGGGATCGCGACTGGCAGACTAGAGAGGAGCCAGCGGCGAGCACGAGGGATGTATGTATATGTGCCAGCGGGAGTGTTACGCTGACCAGCGCCGCTGTCAGATTGACAGTGCGGGCGCCCGCGGCGCCTTTGATCTCCGAGTGGACTTGACCCCCTCGAATTGGCAGGTGCCTCGCGCTCTCTCTCCAGTCGACCATGCAAATGCCATTAGGCCGCTCGCCTCGCTACTGTCTTCCGCTTCTCCTTTTTCGGCGGAGGAAGCCCGGCTCGTCTCTCGGCGCGGTAATTAGCTACGCCCCGCTCGATGAAAGCGTGTCGGCTTTTTCTCGTCGCGCGAAAGCCCGAGATCGCGAGAAGAGAGACCCCCGGTTAGTTTCCGGGACGCGCGAGGATCTCTGAATTCGGCAAAGTCTCTCGGTCACCGGCTATACTTAGCGGCGAGACAAATAGCCACCGCTTGGAATGTATTTGCATACAATGCCGTTAAAGCGGTCCAGTTTCCCCCAGGTTACCTAGGGCAGAGCTCTAGAGACACGCGCGCGCGCTTTCCCAATGGGCTCGAGGAATCCTATTTTCGAGCCGCGACGTCAGTCAGCTGTTGATCGATGAGAGAAGCGTTTCTGCGAGCGTCACTCGGAATGACTTCACAGCTGACTCGGGCGCCGATTACCCGGGCGAGGAGGCTCATTTTTCATCGATCTCTCCCCGGGACGAGCCATGTACACATGAATCATCTTCGATGCGATGGTGTACGTGGTCGATTATGCGCGAAGGTATTCCATCGCCTGGCGGCACGCGTACTCCTCGCATTAACGCGATAAAGGGCGAGGACTGTAAATACGCCGAGATAGCTGCGCCCTTTTTCAGCTCGATCGATTTAATCCGAGCGGGCGCTGACACAGTTTTGTTTAACGCGCTAATCCACCTCGTGTTTCGTCGTACCCGAGGGCTTTCGGCGCAAGTATAAAAGTCGACCGGTCGCATTAAATCGCCAAGGCTCAAGTGTTTAGTGGGCAATTACTCGGAATCATTGGACATCGAGATTTCTTGGCAATGATTTTCCGCTGGTGAGACACTTGTTCCGGGAATTTTTTGGAAAGTATTGTTTCGCCGAAGGTAATCTTTTGCGGAAGCTTGGGGGGATTTGCCGGCGGGAACGCATTAGCGCGGAGGCGATGATTAGATCGGGTGGAAATTGATAGGTATTCGATGCCTGTTGTCGGCACTTGAAACGTGAAAACACTATTGGCTAGTTTCAAGGTGATGGAAAGTCGTTTTAAAAGTGGTTAGAGACGATAAACGACTCCCGTATATGCAAGACTCATTCTGAAACTGATAAGAACATAATTATTCAAGTTCAGGACTGTTTAAAGGAATTGCTATCTTTTAGAAATGTAGGTCGCCGCAGTTTGCCTGAAAAATCCACTCGCAGGTCTCTGCTAATGCATTTTTTCATTTTTCTTCCATCCGATTTTCTGCGAACCGTTTCGGATTCTCCCTCCGATATCGATCACCCAATTCGGTTTTATCAGCGGCGGAGTTGGTCCGCGTTGATAACGGGAGTGGCGAGTAAAGTGCGATAGCTCACCGGCGTTATCGTCGTCTCCCCATTTGCTCGGGCGAGACCGGGCGATTTTTCGACAAAGTCCGTGTAATTGCCCGCTCGAAAATTAGCGGGGTCACTCCGCCGATTTCAGATTAACAGCTTCCAATCGGATTACTGCTATCGAGAAGGCACCGACTCACGCGTGATAACCAATCTCGAATGTAATACGTCGTGTACGCTTATAGCTTTGAGAATCGTTTAGACTTCAATCTACAAGAATTACACTCGACTTTCGCAGATTGAATACAAATTTGAGGACACGAATTTATAGTATGCTTTAAATCACGTCTGTAACTCGAAAGTGGTTTTGGCACGGGTTCGAGTTTGTGGAAAATACGGAAAAGACATCCGAATTTACATTCGATCTTATTATAAAAAGAATTCGGTTTCGAGGAAAATGTCCGCAGGCGAATTTCATAAGATTTCAGCTCGAAGTTTACACGTGTAACTAGAAAGTGTTATTGGCAACGTTACAACTATACCCAAAACACGAACCAGATACCCGAATTGACATTCGACCTTCCCTATAAAAACGCTTCGATTTCGAGTAAATGTCAGCCGCCAAATCTCGCAAGATTTCCGCTCGAAGCCAGGATTACACGTGTAACTCGAAAGTGTTGTTGGCAGCGTTACAAGAGCGCGTGCGGGTATGTTGGTCACGCCCATGAGGAGTCTGCACTATTGTCTCGCTCCAAACAGACTTCCCTATTGCCGTCGCTCCGAACATCAACAAGAACGGGTGAAGATTTATGTGGGCCTGTCTCGCGCAATGCCTGCGTGTCCCGAGGGAAGACATTGGAAAAAACGAGCCGAGCCGAGCCTATGCATCTCCGCATACTTTCTCTCCATTATATGTAAAGAGGAAATTGGCTGGTGCTGTCTACGCCCATGATACGTCGTGCAATCTCGCGCTTTATAAAGTTTACGCAGAAATCAATCGGCCGGCGAGATAAGGCTACACGTGTAAATGCCAAGCGAAAAGCCAGTGTGTCGTGGCCAGAGTAACACGCACGATTACACACGCTCGCGCGCGCACGTCGGAGAGAGGAGAGCGCGTCGAAGGAGGAGAAACTGCGGCTGCTTTCCGTTTGTTTGAATACTCTCCGCCCCGAGATATACATAGATTGACACGTCCTCCCTGCGCCTCTTGTGTTTCCCAGATTGATTAGCTCGCGACACAGATTGATTCACACTCGGCGGATTCCAGTGCTCGGCCTCGACTTGGAGTCGAACGTCTCCTGGAAGTTTGTTAAATTAGTCAAATTGATGTTAAATTGGAAATTGAAAAATGTTTGCCTTTGCACCTTGAATTTGGCTCGTCGATTAGGATTTCAGTAGTACTTGTCCGCGTTAAAATCGAACGCGCCAGGGAAACTGATTAAGTCACTAATTTTGAATTGGAAATTGAAAAATATCCATATTTAGTTGATCGATTAGGATTCCAGTACTATACGAGATTGAAATGTGTCCTGGAACGCGTTTCACCCTAAACCCAATGAAACCAGTCAAACTAATTGTAACTTGTAAAAAGTGCACATATTCTTCATTTGGTCTAGGAAATAATGAGATGTGGAATGTAGCGCATCGATCATGGTCCCACCAAGAGAGGAGGAGAGGAAAGCGTGGTCGGCCGGTGGGAGGTGTTGATTACCAGTGCCAGCTCGCTGCATTCATTCAAAGGAGTCGGATTAACGAGCGTTTTCACAAGTGCGTCGGCCTTTGATTGACTGTTCACTTGTGCGCGCGGCGATGCGC
This sequence comes from Crossocerus cetratus, assembly GCA_963675795.1. NCBI lineage: Eukaryota > Metazoa > Arthropoda > Insecta > Hymenoptera > Crabronidae > Crossocerus > Crossocerus cetratus. The sequence goes on along the minus strand of OY776664.1, from coordinate 4,338,254 downwards.
CGCTATTGTGCCCTGTGAATGAGAGTTATGAAAGGGTGTCGGGCGAGAGCGGCCTTTGGTCATTCCGGTTAATAACTCGACCCTTTTCAGACTTCGTTAACCTCCCAGCGGACACTTCCACTTTTCCCATAACGCGCTTTCTGCCCTCGGAGAATATCTTCAACTTCGATCCCGCTCTTCCCAGTTGACTCTCCTTTAAAAGCCAGCTCAGTTCTACCCAGACCTGCGGGCAAAACGGGTATTTCCAATACGAAATAGACAAGAATATACTAGATTTTAAGAAATAGAATACTAAGTCTTTTGATTCTCTCACGCACACTCAAATATTATTTTCATGCACAATTTTCAGTGATTTTCATTGAGAGTGTACTTACTTTTCTGACAAACAAATCAAAGGCTATTGGAAATATTTGTTTGAAATATAATTCGGCGGACATCAGGCATCAGTCTCTTCGAGTAATTATTTGAAACTACATTTTATCAGACCCAAAACAACGCAGCACACAAAATACTATTTTGAATATACTTCGCAATTTATATTATATTTCGCAATTTCGATTGTAAAGCACTATTTTGTACGGATTTCTATTTAAAGAGTTCTCAACTGCAGATTCTACCGACTTTGTCAGGGCTCGTGACACCTGTGGAGCTCGGGCGAGCTGCGCACGCGCGACATTGAGCCCCGTTCTTTATTTATGAGTCTAGCGGTCCTAGTGGCGGAGCCACGAAAGGGCTGCTGTGATACGTGAATCTCCGTGCAAGTGCGAATTAAACCAATGAACGGGTCCTCGAAGCCCTCGCGAATTAATTGGCCGATCCTCTCCCGGATAACCGTTGATTATCGAATCGCTTTTGTAAACTCATGTTTAAAGATGCGCCGATCTACATATTGAGGATTCGTGCACGAGTCGCGCACTCCTGTAATCTCGGCGGCATCGAGTTCCACAGGCTCTCCTTCCACTTATTGAATCACTCGCGGGTAAGTCCTCCTCCTCTCTCCAACTCCCTTGGTTTCGTTGGGTAAATAATGTATTGGCTCTCTTGTTCAGGGAATAACTTTCTACCTCGGGCCGGTTCTCGCTGCGAGCCTCTTCCGTAAAGACGAGAATTATGCTCCATAATTCACACCTGGGGTATATTCGCCGAGAGAGAGAGAGTATGCGAGGGAAGTGGTGGTCGTATGTGGGTAGGTGTATAAACACCCTCTAAAATCGAGAGACAGGAAGATAAGTGTCGGTACTTAGGCGAGCGGACTCGAGGAAACGAGCGTCCGGCATCGTCCGATGCATGAGATATGAAAGCAAAAAGCACCTCCGACTCCAGTGCATACCTTGGCACCTCTCGGCCAATAAGATTGCGAAGGTGGCCAGTCATCGGCACCGTCGGCCAATATCACATTCGGCTAAAGAGTCTCCTGTCGCGTATCGTCCTCCGATCTCCCATGTATCCGCAGCCAGCCGTTTATTTATCCGCGAGGTTTCTTTCAATCATGCTTCTACCGGATAGACGTCGCCCGGTAACTCAACAATGTATTTATACCGCGGCAATAAGAGAATCGAGGAATTTGCGGCGGAGCCTCGCCGAGGAGAGGAAGCTGGCCGACCGAGGGGCAAAGGAAGCCGGTGAACCGGGAAAACCACTCGTCCGGATTTTTGCGTATTCCTGTCCTGCCCGTCCGAGAAATTGTAGAGGATATATCCTTTTACGGTCAAGTCCGCCCCGCAGACTTCTACGGAGGGAGACTCGGTGGAGTCCCGCGTCGACTGGTAGGATATAAATATAGGTACACTTCCCGAAGTACAGTGGTTTTCGAGGGATTTCTCAAAAAGTTACAGCTCTAAGGATTGATGTATGAATTTTTTATTTTATCGTTTTGTTTTCTGTGTCCAATGAGCCGGGAGTTGAGCGAATCGGTTTAGTCGTTTAGGAGATACACGATTGAGACTTACATGAAAATCAACTGCCGACGTTCAACGACAAGGGAATCCATTATTTAAAATAAAAATGTAACATACAGAAAAATAGTATATCAGAGGAATACACGTAAATGGTAAGCCTGAGGTCAGAAGCCATAAGGTTGCTGTGTCGGATTGGAGTGGGTTGCAGAGTTGGCGTGTAGTGGAGCGAGGACTTGATGCATACGGAAAAGCGGATGTTGGCGAGGCTAATTAGGCGAAAGCTATAGAGGCGAGGTGGCAATGCTAAAGTCAAACTGTTAAGTGCCGGGGCAAGCGTAGTAACGAGCTCCGGTCAATGGGAAGGCTTAGTCATCAGAGGCTCTCGTAGAAATTCGCGTCGATGACGAAAGACACGTACAGGTATGCCACGTCTACACCTAGTGCCCCCCCCCCGGGTGACGTCGGAATGGATGTCAAGGCGCGTGTCTCTAAATCGGTCTCCTCCACGTGTCCCCGTGCGATCCTCCTGTTTCCCCTCTTTATCTCGTGCGAGAGCTGTCCTCCCAATTTCCGTCGGACCAATTCGGCTAACGACCTCCGGCTCACCGATTCCCTGTAGAATCCACGTTTTGGAGTTGAGAGTGTTGGGGTATGCTGGATTGGGGACGACTGGGAAAGACTGGGAAATGGAAAATTTGTCTGTTTTTCGAAGGTCTCTGGACTCCTGCGAATTCATGGTTTCCCGGTTTTATAAGATTCAAAATTAATATTCAGCACGAAAGTAGTTGGTCAGATGCCCTAATTTAATCTTCCGGAGGATATTTCACCGATTTTGGGTCTAAAATCGTCGATATCCCATCGATGCGACACAGTGAGGGCCTCTGGCCCGTCAATTTTCTGCAGAATCTTAGTTTCTAAGCTCCAACTAAAGAAACATCTTCCTATGTTTTCCTTTTTCGAAAGATTCCCCAACTGGCCCGATTTCAACATATTCCAACACTTTTAACCCCAACCCACCTATTGCGCAAGAAATGATCGATCTAGAAACCACAGTGGCACAGGACTAGTCAGGAAGAGCTGAACTTTCGCTCGAACGCAGCGGTTTGATCTGCAATCGCGCCCAGTGCATTCACCGGTCGCTATGCACTTGCGTAAGTTTGCAGCTGGCTCGTTTGGATGCCGCAACGATTACGCGCCCGGAATGACAGAGTAGGTGCACCGTCCGCACACGGAGAGCAGCGGGGGACACAATTGTTATCTGGCGCGCATTGATTACAGTCGGCCGGAGAGCAAGTGGACGCTTGTTTCGCCGCTGGCTTTACATCTACATCCTCGATAAATATGCACCCGCTCGTCCTCCCCACCGGGGAACAGGCCGCCGAGGCTCTCGCGTATCGCCGCGACACACTAGAACACTTTATGTAACCATTGTTTAATAAGTAGTGGCCACCAGGATCACATGTCTCATCCACGTAGATATCGTCGGTACGCACATTCCCAAGAAAAAGTCTTTGGTAAATAGTCGGAAGTGTTGGTCATGTGAGCATGAGGGAAACTGGCCTATGTATTTTATGATGGAAATGCACTGGCATCCAAGAGACTTATTCTATAAGACTATTATTCTATGAGACTTATATTATAAGCCTGTCAATAGCATTTCGAATCATACATCATTTTCAACTTTCATGTGGTTCGTATGGGCGTTCCTCAGGGGGTTTATGGTCCTCCTATGGTGAATAAATCTCGTTCATAATAGGAAATGTATTTTCATTAACGAAAACACTTCATTTTCGCGTGACTCACACTTCGGAATATTTACCAAAGTCTCATCCAAAGTGCGTCGTATCACCAGATTGCAACATAAGACTGTGTTCCCTGGCGGAATCCAGTTTAATCTCATTTACGATCTTTCAATCAACCGCGAGCCGAGATATATCTAGATTGAGCAGGCAACTAATTGCAACTGTTTTCGCCGAGATAACTCGATTACTTGTCGGACCCGCCGCGACAATCACTCACGCTGACACACATGCGTCAATAAATATGATTGCCAATCTATTTGCGAGATCGATCGGCGATTTCATTGGAGGTCGATGGTAGATCGGCGAACAATGTTTTCCTATTAACTTTGGATTCGACGAGGAAAAAAAGGGTGGCAAACAGTTCTATTTGCTCGAAGGCCTCTTTATTGACAAGACTCGGAGTTGCAGCGCGGAGACTTTGATCGGCGCAGCGATGCGCGCCCGAGGAAAGGATAAGGCGGAATTACCCTGGAAGTGCAACCAGTCGGCAAAACATATACTCGGGCGGCTCTCGCGATGGCGAATAATGAGCACGTGCGATCGCGGGCCGCTTGCTTCGAAAGTGGAAGCGCAATTATCTTAATAGCGAAGGGGAGAGAGCCGAGAGCGGACTCCCAGGTAGCGGGAGAGCTTTTCATAAATAAAGCCGCGTTACTTACTCATGCGAGCGAGAGATTCGAGGGTGCGCGCACACTGAGCGCGCTGCTGCGCCTCCAGGCCAAACGGCGGGAACAGGTCTCTCAATCCTTTCTTTCAACACCACGGAATCCATTTGACCCGGCGCGCCCGAGAGTGGACAAACTCGTCGGCTCCTTTTCTTTTTAAAAGGCGAGCGCGAGCGGCACCGCCAATTTTCATACATTATCCTCCACACTTTCCGCCCTTCGATAAATAAGAAACGTCTATCGGTAATCGCCGGCTGCCCGGCGCGGGCAATTATCGAAATTTATCGAGAGCGCAGCTGCGACGAGTTCCTCCACGAAATATTGCCAATTGCCGGCCTTATCGCGACCACTCGCCGCTTACCGCTTATTAACAGCCAATAACGATGAAAAGCTACTGATCTAATCGACTACCGTGCATGCTCGAAAAATTCTCGCCACATTTCCACGAGTAAAGCGAGGGATCATTGATACAAAACTATTTCTCGTTTGGTGCTAGATTTTAGTTTAAAGGGCGCAAACCAATTCCATAATTATTAAAAGTTTTGTTTATCGTGCGGTTGCTCAAGAATAACCTATACTTTCCTTATATAAGAAAATTTCGAGCTTTTCGTACCTGGAAGAATATTCATGAATGGATAAGATACATTTTAAGATTTTAATTTTTAATTTCTTTAAAATATTTAAGATTTTTTGGAATAACGCGCCCCCATGACGCTAGTTGATATTAATTATTGAATGAAATGTGCCTGGAGTTAATAGAGGCCCGTTTTATCTCGCCACCTGGCAACTGGAGTGTCCACTTTCCCAGATCTCGCCGTCTAATTAAACGGCCTGTGCCACTGGGCGACAGTGCGATTAGTCCTGGTCGATACTCGGCTCCAGTGGAGCGCGTCCGAAAATCGACGAGCTAATCGGAAACACGCGATGCCCCGGCCTTCGCAGATATCTCAAACTGCGCCGCATGACAAATGGCCGGGTAATCAGGCCGATCTTAATGCGAGCTAATTAGCTGTGCCGCGAGTTTTACGTCGCCTTAGGTATGCGCCCATTTCGTATCCTCCGCCGCGGCTTTTCTTCCGAGCGGCCGGTCGAACGGCAGTTTGTTTCTCTAGTGTTAGAGAGTCTATTTCGGAGTACTCGTTAGTTTGAGAATGACTGATGAGAGCAGTGCCGAGGCAGTTAGCCGCACGGTCAACGGTCATTGGAAAGCGCCACCCCCTTTAATGAACGTAACACCAGCTGCTCGCCCAGTAGTTCCGTTTCACTGGGAGAGCACTGTGCCAGAAGGTTACAGCCGGTTTAAATGCCCACTTGTCCCGGCGAGCGAGCCAATAAAATCACCGCGAGGATTCGGACAGGTATACACAATCGTTGAAACAGTACACCGCGTGCGCGTGGGTCGCGGGAGATCCTTTGTGGAACTGGCAACTTGACGAATTTCATTGAGAAAATCGTCGGAGAGTGCAAGACAAATTTCTATGTTTAGAATTGGGATTAATTGGTTGATTTATTTCTGTTTCAGTGGCGATGTGCGTCCTGATGTTCTTCCTATTCGGCAAACCGTACAAGCGCGGCTTCTTCTGCAACGACGAGTCCCTGGCCCATCCGTACCACCCATCGACGGTGACGAGTCCCATGCTCTACGCCACAGGACTGGTCCTGCCGATCTTAACGGTGAGTCCTCCAAAGAGAACATTCGTCAAGCGAGATTCCATCGGATCTCGCCCTTTCCACCGGCGATCCTCGGCTATTAACTCACTCGCGACAGCGATCAAGGTTCTGAAGCAACAATGTTGATGTTGCAAAATTGCCGCGCTGTCACGTAATAACTCGAATGCCATCAACAACCAGCAATCGCAACACTCGTCTCAGCAGACTTGCGTAAGAGAAATGTGGGATGAATTTCAAAATGCTTAGAAGTTGTTGAAATTTCCCGGAAAAGTTACAAATCTATTGAATTACAAATATTCCTTACTTTGTTTTAATATTTTTCGATAATCTTTATTCTAGTTCTGCGTATGTTATTCAAATTTTTAACAAACACTGCGGAAAATAGATTTCCAAGCCTCTCCTCGATAGTTGCAGCGATTTCTTAGCATTATGAAATTTCCCCTTCATTTCCCTCGACTTTCGATGCAAGTAAAGTACTCGCAGCGAGTATTTCCCTCATACCAAATTCCACACACACCATGAAATTGGCGTGAAAATACCCACACACCCAACTACTTTACTCGCATCGTGTAAAGCCCCCTTTAGAACGCGAGAGAATTGCGCGAGACATGGTGAAACTGCTCGGTTTCCTCGATATCGTACCGAGAGATAGACGACTGTAAATGTGGCAGAGATGCTGGGAGAGATGCCGAAGTATGTCAGAGAGCCTGGAATCCCGATAGAGGAAAGAGGAGGAGGCGAGTTGTGCCAGGGACATTGGGCCGCATCTCTCTCTCTCTCTCTCTCTCTCTCTCTCTCTCGGGAGCCTCTCTCACATATGGGTCGCAAGCCACAAACGGCGGAAGAGAGGAGAGCCTGCGAGTGTAGGTGGCTCATCGGTGAAGGGCCCGAGCGCGCGCGCCCTCGTGGGAATCGATTTACGGTATCTGGAAGTGGTGCACACGTGCACACGCACACGCCGATGTATTTTTGCCGGCTCGGGACCAGAAGAGACTGCATCCTCTATTTGCATCCTCGGAAAGTGCGCGGGCAAGGGGTCGTTACCCACCCAAAGGAGAGGGAACACATGTATATGCGCGCACGGACGAGCGAGAGGCTGTGTGGAGCGCGGAGTTTGTGGAATCCTCGTGGATACTTCCAGGACACTCAGAGGAAGGGCGACTTGGATTTCTCCGGGGGTTGCTCTGCCCCTCTGGTTCCAGCTTGGATCATACGATACGGGCCTTCCCGTCGAGGAAATAGTTGTGACTGTTGAGAAACGAGGGGTAGGGTGTCGCGGGCCCCGGGGGAAGATGGTCATTAGGACTCATTTAGTATAATGATTCCTCGGGAGATTCTAACTCGGCTTCTGTCGAGATATGTCCATTAAGCGAAACGACTGCGGCGTCGAGAGCTCATTGGAGGATTGAGCCCGCCAGATTTCCATATCAGCCTCTCCCTCGCACCACCAGTGGCCCCACGTGTTCCTGTATCGCAGCCTCTCGCCGCTACAAGATCCTTCGGATTCCTCGGATGGCTCGCCGATATTTATAGAGCGCGCGATCTACGCTTTCGGTAGATATATCCTGGCGAGCGTAGACCTCTCGCGCGCGCTGGAGAGCATACCGGCATGCGAAACACGTACTAGCACACACTGGCGCGGACGTGCGTGTGCCCGGCTAATTACCGGCCGAAAGCAAATAGGCGCGAGAGGGCCTGGAGGCTTTTGTTTGCCGAGGGCAAAGAAGCCGTCGGGCGCCGATCCTTCGCATTTCTCACGGGGCCGCGCAGATTACTTTGCGTGCTGACACGAGATTTTTCTTATCTCGCATCGATAGCTGTCCAAACATTAACAACCCCGAGAATTTCGTCTCGGGGGGAGAAGGTCTCCCCTTTCTCTCTGGCCGTGCAAAAATGTCACGATTCTTCTTGGCCACGGTTCTCTTGGAATATCGGGTTCCTTGATCTCCGGGAGTGATTCCTACGGTGTGGTCGAGGCGCGGTTTCTCTTCTTGCTCGGATTTCTCCATGAATATTGCATGGCAAGTAGTCGGGACGATCGTTTTCGGAGGAAGGCGCCTCATTCGTCAAGCGTTAAATGCCTGGGAGGAGAGGAGGCTCGGTTGCCAGTCAGGGATGCGGAGATCATTATGGGGGCCAGTTGCGTGAGTGATGCTCGGAGGATGTGTGCTCTCGCAGGCCGAGTCCAGTGCCTCGTGTTGGCCCGAGCCTCTCCTCTTCAAACGTCAGAGCCCATTTCTCCCTCGAGTCCGCCTCGCGAACGCTCTTGGAATTAACCCTGTCACCGCGGCGAGAGCGAGAGAGAGAGAGAGAGAGAGAAAGAGAGAGAGAGAGAGGACACCACTCTTTTCACCCTGTTCCCTTTTGCACAGCTGGTGGAAATCCGCCTCGGATGAAATTGCACGCCCGCCTGCCCAGGGTGTGGACGCTTGATGAAGCAAAGGAGCCCTCCGGCACTCTCGCTCCCGCTCGCTGATGTCGACGAGACAGCCGCGACAAAGAGGGGCCTCTCTCGACTATTATAACACGACAGGAGATCAAGCTCGAAATGCACGTGTACTGACTTCACTCGGCGCGCACACGGGCCAAAAAGAGAAATCCCCTGGAATCGTGTCAGGAAGGTCCTCTTACATACTCTCGACCTGCTCCCGATTAACCCTTTGAAATACGGGATTTCGCGGGGAAAAATCACTTGTTGTTTAATGTCAACTTCTGTGTTCCTAATCGTTTGCCCGTTTAACGGTGGATTATTAATAATATCTCAGTAAGTTGAAATATTAAAAAAGTGGGAACTTTTTCTTCTTCTCACAAAATTTAATATACACTTCTGTTTCCGTAATAATTTGGCCATTTAAAGGTGGATCATTAATAGCATCCCACTTCGTTGAAGAATCTAAAGTGGGAAGTCGTTTCTACCATTTATTAATAATATCCCAGTCCGTTACAGAATGAAAAAAGTGGGAAATTTTTGTCCGGCCCACGGTGTCCCGGAAGAGTTTGAGCCGAGTCTCGATTGTATCCTCCTCAGCGGAGGCGTGGATTTGCATCGGATCCACGGAGTTCGGTTCATTAGCCTGGCGTAGCGCCGGCTCGTTAAGGGCGGCTTACCCGGCGTGTCGTGGGCAGAGAGAGAGAGAGAAAGAGAGAGAACGGCGAGGCGGCTCTGATTGAACGCACGCTCCTCTAATCCACTTGACGCTCGGCGCAAAACTGACAAATGGCCAGCTCATCCCTCGCGCGATGACGCTCCGGAACGAGATTAAAGTGGTCCTCCTGTTACGCACGGGGGGGCCAGCGCAGCCTCCTCCATTTGCAGAATGGACCTTCGCCGCCGCTGCTCTCCGCGATATTTTCTCCTTGTTTCCGCGATACAGCTACCTTCTGTCGGGGCCGCATTGTTAATTGGGTAATCAATCCTCCTCCTTTGAGATTGATCACCGCCGGTGCGCGCTTTCCCTCGGTGAAAGGAATCGAGGCCTCGTGGTGTGCCCTCGCGGAGGCGAGGGTATTCGCGAGGCTAAAAGTGTCTTCCGTCACACTAGACGAAACTAATAAATATTCCGCGCACTATGCCGCGGTTCGATCTCTGCCTATTTCGGTCACGAACCTCCCTGGAAAGCGTGACTGCAACGGAACCAGCTGTCTCTCGGACGCTTCGAACCTTGGCCTCTCGCCATTCGAAGTCAGTCACTTTATGCTTGAATTCGATTCTTTGCTGGTAATAATTAAGAATTCATTTAATTCGAGTAGAAATGTATCCTGGAAATATTCGGAAGTGAAATCATGTGAAATAGAAAAAAAAATGTATAGGACGAATTGGGAACCTGCTCCTTTTTCGATTATGTTATATTTTATGATGGAAATGCTTCAAAGTCTCGGTTAGGATCCGAATATTGACATATTCGAAGTATTAATCAAAATGATTTGATCAATATTTTTCACTCATGGAGTTCTTATGATATTTTACATTTCTCCCCACCGTGAATAAATCTCTTTCACGATACCCACTGCACCCCCATCAACGAAAACAGAAAATCACTTCCTTTTCCCACAAGCAGCACTTGGGAGTATTTCTCTATCCTAGAACTCCTGGAATTCTTTCTCTTCTGGAAAGTCATGGAAAGGAGGCTACCCTGGGACGCGTGGAGAATGGCTTGAATTTCTTCGGGTAACGATCCCTGCCCCGTGAAATCGCGGGCGTCAATGGGAGTCATTGCCAGCTATTCCAAGCGAGCATCGTATCTCAAGGTTCAATCAGCGACTGGCGAAACTGCTTGCGCGTGCCGTCACCGGGCCGAGAGGCTCATATTTTCATCAGGCGCAATTCGCCCGGCGGCACTTAATTCGCTTCCGCCATCCATTACATTGACTCTCGGTTGAAAATCCCTCTGGTTACAGAGGCTGGCCCCGGGTGAAATCGGGAGAGGCGCAAGTGATTTAGGGGCTCGCGACCTCGCCGAAGAGGAGGCTTTCATGAGCGGCTAATAACAATGGGAGGACAGTAGCCTCGCAAATCTTGGCCGATTTCCGCCGAGCAATTCCGCCCTCGGTTTCATTGTCGCCTGATCATCGATTGTTGTCCCGGCGATTCCCCACGATGTTATTACCTGCCTGTGCGCTTTTCTGCGTCGTCCTCAGCTCCCCAGATCGGAAGAGCTGAGATTTAGTAAGGTGCTTCGTTCCCGTGGACATAGAGGGTGATTCACTTGGCTTTGAATTGCTCATGATAGATGTATGTAGACTATTGAAAATTTAATAATTATACAGTGTTCAGTATTTTGAATATAAAGGAGTCTTTACCGAGTCTTTTCCATGCACTGAAATTCATTTATAATATCAAATTATACCAATAATGGAAATAATCGGAACTCGAGAGTTAAGGGGATGATTAAAAGGCAAGTGACTCGCAGTTAAATTATTGATAACAATTTAGTTAACATTTGCAATAAAAGGTCTGAGGTTCATCAATACACAAGCCATAATGAAAGCCTCTCGACGAATAAACCCTTATCCCCCGTTTGATTTTGAGAAATTGGAGAAGAATCCAAGACTAAAAGAGAGAACATAAATAATTCTTGCTGTAAAATTCATTTGGAGCCGAGCTTGAAGGCGTATCTGCCACTCGGAGTAATAAGTAGCCTCTCGTTAGCGGCGATCTTTCTCCCCGGGATCGGAGAAGCATCTTTCTCCCCGGCCATCCGAGGTATACGATTACGGAGAGCTTCGCACCTTTCTCAACGTCGAAGAGCTGCCCGACCCTCTCCCTCTTTCCTTATACCTGTAGCTTCTCGGGGAATCCGAGAAGGGCCGGCTCGTACCCCGGGGCGTGTGGAAGCCGCGCGGCGACGAGGATGAACGGGCTCCATCTATGCTCCTTAGCTCGCTTTATTGGCCGAGTTAGTCGCCCCGTGGGAGTAAATGTCAATGATGTTCCGGTAGCCGGGCAAGTGGATCACCAGTAGATTACGAGTTTATGCTCCGCTCTTTCTATTCTAATGCAATTCCGAGTCAATATAGTAAAGCCTTGGATTGCCATAAATCCTACCGGCAAAACACTCGTATATTAAAGCGAACTTTCCCGTAACAAGTCGTGGGAATTCAGGAGATTCGTTCCGCAAGCCATAAATATTCATATAAAACTTGTTATTACAACGTGTATTAATCAACAGTTTCCCACTGCATATTCCTATTACAAAATATCCTTAGTTTATCAAGTTAAAATTGATTCCAATTTTTTCCTCGTCCCGCACAACACTCGTAGACCAATTGGCAATTCCATCGACGAGCTCCCAAGCTCCACCTTTCCCGAGACTTTGTCAACTCGGTAAGCATTGAATTCCTACATCACTCTCATCCGACCGAATGTAGATGCAGAAGCTGTGCGTCTTCTTTCCACTGCCTTTAAATTCCAGCCTGCTCCACGGGGAACCCGCAGGTACTGCGAGGTCCAAAGGGGGAAAGGTTCGGACGCACAGGTAAAATACAAAAGGGCGCGAAGACTTCCTTTGGGGTTGTGTATCACCTGGCGAGCTTTATTCCGATCCCACCCGGTTAACCCACTTTTCGTCGGCAACATGATGAATCTCCGGTCGGGGCCGGGCTTACGAGAGATCTCTAGGAGTTGTCCAGTGTGCTGTTGTCAGGGGTTCCCGGACGGATTACGCTCGGCCTTGCCGGCCGGCCTCCGATTAATTCCTCCTTGGCGAGAGAAGCGAAACAGCCTGTCTATGCCATCATACACGCGCGCGCGCTCCGACGACACACACTCGCCCCGACTTATGATTCCCTCGGCCCTCTCTTGATTTAGAGGCTTCCACGGCTTCCAAGAAGCCGCGTTCTCCCTGTAAATGGAGAATATGAATCTTGGAAATTAATGGGTTCCCAGTGTGGGGAGGTTTATGGACTCGGACATTGGGAACTTAAGGCGCGTGATAGAAAACTAATACGACTAATACGAGCACATTTGTTCTATTTGTTAGAGTTATGGTAATTATGGGGAAATGCATTAATTATTGGGAACTTGTACATTTATAGCAGCATTGTGTTAATAACTCTGAGGAAAATCATCGAAAGCAAGTAGTTTTGACACACTTCGCTAGTTTTGGTATGAACTGAAGATCGCAAATCAAAAAGTCAACTTTAGAACCTTGATTCTGGCCAAGTGTGCTTTTACGCGGCGAGATGGCCGCGCCGGTGGAAAATTGCCCTCTTAACTCTCAGAGAGGCAGTCAACCCCGCGCCTATAAGTCTCGCACACGTGTGCGCGCTGCAACATGAAGGATAATTGCGAACTCGTGTTCTCCCTTTCCAGATGGTGGCCTGTGAGTATCTGCACTTGCGCCAGTGCAACGGGGACTCATCGAGAGTGCTCTTCGGCTACAACATACCCGCCTGGGTCTGGGGCGCTTACGAGAAGGTACGTAGACTCGTGGTCCGTAGAACTCTGCCTCCTAAAAAAGCAGATTATCAAGCCTTTCCTTCCTCCCAGCCTCCCCTCTATTCTTACATGCCAGCTAGAAGCTTCTAACTGGGCCGGATGAGCTCCTAAGAAAACATTGCGCAACTATGTCCCACCGCACCCGGGGGAAAAAAGGAAGGACTTGTGACTCCGTCAAACAGACGCGAGCCGCGTTTTCACACCTTTTTTCTTCCTACGAGGCGAAAAGCCGCCACTTCAAATATTTGAGTTACACTTTTTACCCGGCGGGTCGGGAACGATGACAATGGGGAAGCTACGAGGGAAACCGTGAAATCGGAGCAGTGCTAAGTGGCTAAAGGCTCAATTCACACTTTAGTTGGAGTCAGCCTCGGAAACATCTCATTTCTACTCTAAACGACTTACTTTCATTCAGATCGATTTCTTACTTTACCTAACGAGAGTAAATATATGTGAGTCTGTTTACTTAATGCGATTAACTTTTTCGAACTTTGGAGTAATCAGTCGAGTATACAGAATACAGTGCACGACAGAAACGTTGAACTTGATTTCTGAAAAAGTTCAAGCTCCAAGGATTAATTTTGGAATTTTTTATTTTTCGGAATCATGTGAGTCAAGAATCAAGCGAGTAGGTTGTGTCGAGATACGATTTTCCCCGTCATTCAGAGTCTCGTGGGTAAAAGCACGTCGTTTGAAGAGTGAGAATTGTCTCTAGTTACTACACTGTGAGTTGAACTGAAGCCGCGCGCGCCGCGTGAATGGGAAAGTGAATGGGACACTGGCGCATTGTCGCATTAGTCAAAGGGTTTCGCTCGGCTTTTCGCGCTCGCGCGTCAGTTAATTATTGGGCAAAGAGAGTGTGCGCCGGGTGTGTATTAGTGGCGCTCTGCGTCATTGGAGCGAGGCGAAGGGATCGTGTCAGAGATCAGTTTCGCATTTAAGTGCACTCGACTGCGTTACATCTCACTGGCGAGCCGGGAGACTTACACAGAGAAGGCCTGTGCTGTTGGCTGCATGAGTGAGTGACGAGGGTGGATGGATGGATGCCACTATACTTGTGCGGACTCGGTTTTCGCATTGCGGCTAAGATTAACCCGCTCTATTTTCGGAGCCGCTGTGTTATTACGCTCGATTCACGGTCGAGAATCCCTCGAGAGGTCGCCGTTAAGGGGTTACATCCACGTCGAGAAACCAATAAAGCTGACCGGCCCGAAACTACATACGATATTCATGCCGATTTTATTACTCTGAAAAGCTACATTTGCCGCTTTGCCAGAATAAATTCTTAGTCAAATTTATTGTTGGCCAAAAGTGATATATCCATGCTGATTTCAAGTACGGCTTTTTAAAAATGTACTCGACTTTTTGCAACTCTAAATAATTAAGACTGAAATTAGACAAAGTTGCTTTGAAGAAGATCTGCAATTCGATCGATCATTCTTCGACCAATTCTGTCCATCGGTCTTATAAAAACGCAATTCAAGTTCAACTATCCATCAATTGCAATCTAACTAACTTGTATAAATGAAGTGGAACTGGACTGTCTGACATTGTCTGGGTGTACGGAGCGCCCCTTAGCTCTCCCACGCGCGGCGAGTTCGATGGATGCTTAAAGCGGTATTTATGCGTCTGTTTCTTTGCATTTGCAGATTGGTATATTTGGCTTCGGAGCAGCCACCACCGTCCTCGTCACCGATGTTGCCAAGTACACCGTCGGCAGACTGAGGCCACACTTTCTCACGCTCTGCGTGCCCGATGTGGATTGCTCGCTGCCGCACTTCCAACACACTTACGTCATGAACTTCACCTGCACGGGCAACCACATCACGCCGAAGTTGCTCAAGGAGATGAGGTAGGACTCGTCGACTTGGAGAGGACGAGCAACAAGTATTCGTATACATTAAGGAGGATTCCTCGCAATTATAGAGAGGTACTGCTCGTGTGAAAATGAAGGAGACTCTTGTGTCTTATGATGGAATGCAAGAGACTTATTAACGGTGGGCAGCAACATATAATCTCATCCAAACACCATAGAATTTTTTTATAAAGTCTGGCATAATCGGAGTATGTTTTGGTCTATATTTATCGCTCATGGGATTCTTATGGGGGTTTATACTCCCCATCACCGCGAATGAGGGTTACTGCATTTCCATTAATAAAATAAAAAGATCTCTTCATTGTCATACGAGTAGCACTTTGGAATAATTATCAGACTTTTATTGTACGAATACTCGAGTTCGAGTGTATTATTCGTTGGGTACTCGATGCGAAGGTATACTGCAAGCGATTGCATCGAGCAACGAGCAACAGGAGTTTACCGGCGTCGACAATGTGTTAACGAGTATGTAGTACACGCGTTCTCATGCGCGGGGAGGTAGAAGAACTCTCGATGGGATTTTAATTGGACGGGCGGGGGGAAGGGGCAAGTAGATGTCGGGGGGGACTTAAGGATAAGTCTTAAGCAAGTCGAGGTATTATGGCTAGCTGCGGTTCCCTCCGAGTATTAATAGCATGTGTCCCAGCTTATTGAGGAAGAAGAATCTGCTTGCTCCATTCGAGCCGTGAGGCACGCGACCGCCCGAGATATCCACCCAATTATCCCTAATTGATAGACGATCCCACCTTACCCCCTCGCCCATTAAATTACACAGGGGGGAGGGGGAGGGGGGGCGAGCATTACCCGTTTCATTTATACGAGCTCGATTGGTAATCAGCCGCAATCAAAGTCTAAGCACTCCCAATTAACCCACTCTCGCCGCCGCTACTTACTCATCCTCTCATCGCACACACTTTTTCCAGCTTTTAATCATTCGGCAACGCACACACGCGCGCCCGCGCGTACTCTTAGTCGTCCGTGCCCCCTCGGAATTCAGGAATGCGCTGCGCCAAGTGTTTGGATTGGAAATGAAGGATCGAGGCCAATCAGCGGAGCTCGCGTGACGGTAACAATTGCGCGCGGGGCCCGCACAATTGTCGAGGGGGGGCGGGGAGGGGGAATTAATGCCGATGAGGACTGGCGATCGTCCTCGGTAATTACGCGATGAGCGGCGGCACGCGATCCTCACCCGGATGCGCTTGATGTTTCGTCAGTTTTGGTCTAGAAATTAATATTCTGTACAGAGTACCGGGTCAGCCAATAGGACGGAGGATATTTTACCGATTTTGGGACCGGAATAGCCTCAATGCCATGCTAAACGCTAGTTTCTATGCTCAAATTAACGAAATGTCAAGCATTCGCATATGTTCAGGTCGGAACCCTAAAAAAATCGATAATTATTTAAATGGGCGATTTCTCAGTTTCTAAACCGAGATTGTCAGTACTACATTCAGGACCTTCCAGATCCAGCGAATAACTGAATTAATCCAATCTCCAAGGCGATCATCCACGTTCCATTCCAGGTTCGCCTCCGATCCCCCACCGGCGCGGCGAGTCTCTCTCGATTTCACACCCCGTTATTTTCCAGCCAATAAATCCGCACTCGCCTTTCACTGGGGCAGTAAGCTCCAGTAATCATTCTCCTGAAAGGCCTATTGCCACACATCACTTCACGCCGCGACGCAAACTTTTGTCGCTTTCTCTTATTGTCCTTTCTCTCGCGGTCCGATTGTAAAAACGCGGGGAAAAATGCGTGCGTGGCGGGATCGGAGGCGGTGATGGCAGTAGGACATTGTAAATAATCCTCGACAATAGGCAGGGAGTGGAGCGAGAGCCAGTGGGCACCGGGCGTCGTTTCACGCGTCCTTTCCGCCGGGGGATTCCGATCGAATTCGCTTCATTGCGAATCGCCTCTATCCATTGTATGCACCCCGGAGACTGCACCCAACTGCGCGCCGTCGCCGGTTCCTGCGGTTCCCAACTCTTCCCAGTTGCGTGCATAGGACGCGCCGCCGTCGGTTGGAAGTTGGAACCGGCTCGCAGAAATACGTGACAACAAAAAGGCGAGCGAGCGAGCCGCCCGACAAAGGACAAGGGAGCGTATAATAGCGTTCAGTCCACCATGAATCCCTTTTGCACCCTCCGTCCCTCTGTGTCTCGCTAATCCAATGAACTCGCCGGCAAAACAAGCGTCCTTCATCCCCGATTCCACATCGGCACACGATTCATTCCGCTCATTAAATAAATAGACTGAGTAGAATAAGCCTCTTCGCTTTCAGCTCCCGAGTGCCGAGACTCGCCGGGCCCGACGCCGCTACTTTTTAATTGACCATCTCGAATGTCAGTTATACTCACACAAAGTTCGTCATTCGGCTCTTAACGAGCCAATAAAAAGGGGGGCCCGCCGCTGGCATTTCGGATTACTCGGGGTAGTCCGTCGCGGAGGAATGTAGGCTTTAACGAGCGGGGTGTCCTGCCAGGAAAAAAGGAAGGACTCTCGGACCAAGACGATATTATACACCGAGGAGAGGATATCTCTCGAAAGAGAGAACTGACCCCTCGTGTAAACTCGCGCGGAGAAGCGAGCCTCGTTAATAAGGCATAAAGAAATAGGCAAATAAACCCGGCGCGGGAGGAACGCGAGAGCAGGCCCCACCGCATCGCACCGCGCGCTTCCACTATTTATTTCTCCGCGCGGGAACCGGGTAAATATAGTGTTTGTAATTAAAGGGTGTCAGTGAACTTAACTTCCCTTAGGAGGGCAGCCGGTGACGATGCCCAATTCCTACTAGGAAATGAGCGGGGTTATGGGCGGGGGGGATTTTATAGGTTCTCGGTATCGAGAGTTGAGAATTATTATATTTACTGACAGTTTTACATCTTAAACTAATATGTAGTCGGGCAGTCAGTCAATAATACCGACAAGAAATTTCGGGGTTTGAGATGAAAATCGAGCAAATCTCATCGATGCTGTACAATTACGAGCTCTGACCCACAATCGTCGTAATTTCTAAGCTCAGACCAAACAAATATCAAGTATGTATCCGGGCAAGTTCACAAACCTTCGAAAAATCGAAAAAAGAGGAAGGGAATTTTGTGCTTTTTCCAACTTCCCCCAACTCCTCCCAAATGGACATTTCCACCCAACAATTATCTCGAGCCTGATGAAAGCGAGTATTCCAATGAACCGTGTATACCTGATGCCTCGAAAATGCATCGAAATCTTGTTGGGCCAGATGGGCAAGCTATCATTATCGAAATCCCGCGGTCCGAGGGGAAACCTCGGGATCTCGATGCACGAGGGGCCATAAGTCAGGAGCATAAATCATCCCTGCCGGTACTCGGTAGGGATTCGCCACGCATGTTTTCCCCCGGCACAAAAGCCGATCTGTCGGGGAATCAGTTGATCTCGGTTAGGGTCGTGGCCTCGGGAGCGCCGGCCAATGAATTATCGTGTATACCCGGAAGATCGCGCGCGCGGTCTCCAGTCGATCTAATGGGACACATGCCCTCTGATATTCGCGCGATCCCGATGACAGACAAGGTGCGCCGGGCGCGGACGGAGTCATGGATCACTCGTCATCAAAATGCCAGGACCTTCGGTCGGTCGCAGTCGACTGGCATTTCAGCCGGCGAAGGTGTCCCCCGGCTTGGTTCTCGCACGAAAGGAACACAGCTTACTTATTAAGCCGACACGCTCCATCGGCTGCCAGTCGATCGTAAAAGAGGCCGGTGCCTTTTCTCGGCGGCATCGAATGCTTCTTAGACCCTTGTCTCCAATTTCAAGTATGTAGTACATATTACCACCACTTCTGAACTTGCAAGTTAAACAGAGGATTACAAGGACTTGATATACCCGTCAACTAAATAATTAATCTTTTAACACTAGAACTACCAAGCAGTCTTGTTACATTCATCAGATTATAAATATTAATTACAAAAATGTCAGTAATTGATTTTTTCAAATGAATTAATTAAAACATGGAAAGAAAATGAATATAATAAACTCAGTCAAAAGTAGTGCTCCGATAAAGATTTATAGTCAAATTGTTTATATTTTAAAGGGAAAAAATCGCAAAGCCATCATTTTGGCAGACTTGGCAGTTGCACTGTAAAAAAGGGTTCGCCGAGAGACAAGTATGTAGAATATAAGAGCGAAGCTTAGGGCGCACCCTTCGCTACACGTACTCTCGGCGGGGCTAGAGGCCCGGTCTTCCGGCGGCGAAGGAAGCGCCGAGAAAAAGGCTAGCAGGAAGCAGTGGAAGGAGTTGGAGGATCGCTTATTTTTTCTCGGCCCCCGCCACGCCCGTTGATCGTCGTAAGTGGCAAAAAGAAGTCTGAGCCGCCGGGGAAGAGGTGGAGGAAGCTACTGCAGAGGCTCCTTCGGTAGCCGGTACTCATGCGTATCGTGGGTCATCCGGTCTTCCACGGAGGAAGGGAGCGACAGTTTTCTACGGTAGCCCCGGAGATTTGAGGAATCGGCGATAAACGCTCACAGTGCACTCATTCATCTGTCCCTGCCCCACTTGTCCACGCGAACTGCAGGGCTGACCTCACCTCGTCTAACAGACCTTCCCTATTTCTCCGATCGCCGTTTGCCAAGTGGAACACTTCAATCTCATGGAACTCTCTTCCATTCGTTCTTATGAATTGGAACCAATCTATACATCCAATACTAGAACTGTCAGATTATATTAAATGGAATTGGCAAAATTGGCAAGTAGAATACGTCCATTTCGTGGATCTCTCCGCCTTTCGTTCTTATAAATTAGAATCAATCTTTGAATTTAATACTGAACCTGGTCAGATGATGAAAAATGGAAAGAGATGAATTGCTATAATCTTCAAGAGACAGCTCTGAAACATGTTATTTTCGCGTGCTTGGCGCAGTTCTAGTGTTAATCCGAGATCGCGGATAAGAAAGTTACAAGTCCACATGCGTCCGGTTGCCGCTTGTGTCCTGCGCTCGCCCTGGGATTCTGTCTGAGCGGGCGTGCTGCTCCTTTTTTCGAGGCGCACCTCGCGAGATCTTCTTCATCCAGGACACCGCGGGCTATCGGTAATCGCGCGGGACACGCCCTGAAATTAATCGAGATTAAACTAATGGCTTCCCATTAGGGGACGCGTGTACTACACGGCGAGAATGTTGCGCGCGCGCTCCCACTGGAAATCAGATTTACTTGACAAGTTACGATCGATCGTTCCAGGTTGTCTTTCCCGTCCGGGCACTCGTCCTTCTCGGCGTACACGATGATCTACCTTGCGGTAAGTCTTCCTCTCACCTTCTTTCCAGATGGTTTTATTGCACCCGCCACCGTCGCCGCTCGAGTCCGATCGCCCCGCGCAGTGTAGGTGATAATTCGCGTTAATTGATGTCGAGTTCGACGCTTGGATATACCGCTCGCTTTGATTGACACCGGCGGACACGCGTGTTAAGTAACCGCTGAGATATCGAGGCTGTTATTGCTTCACTGCGTTTAAGTAGAATCGTTCATGCGAGAATTATCATGGTTTTTATGTCATAATTAAAGATAACTTTCTAATTTACCATTAGCTGTTTGCCTGTCCGCGTTGTGAACTCGAACCTTAAGAAAACTTGACAGAAGAATCGCGAAGAATGACAGAAATGTCCACGGTTTTTATTTCATAATTCAAAAAAGTTGTCGAATTTACTATTTGCTGTTTGCCTGTTTGAGCTTCAAAGCTCGAGCTTTAAAGAAACTTGACAGAAGAATCGCGCAGAATGACGTGCACTAATCCTCCCCAGTTTCTGTCACTCCCCCCGGCCTAAGAAAGATCCGAGAGATGTATCAGACTCGACGGGTGCTCCAAGAGCTTATCCCCCAAGTGTCATTCTGACCCGACCTCCTCTATTCCAGATGTACCTGCAACTAAGAGTGACGTGGAAGGGTAGTCGTCTCCTGAGGCACGTGCTGCAACTGATCTGCCTCCTGATGGCCTGGTTCACAGCAATGTCGCGGATCTCCGACTACAAGCATCACTGGAGCGACGTCCTGGCCGGCTCGAGTCTCGGGACGACAGTGGCACTGGTCATGGTGGGTAGCGATGATATTAATCGATTAAAGGTCAATTAGTAAAAAATTGTCGATCTTTCTTCTACATTGATATACATCTTTCAACGATAATTAAAAATTTTCGTGGAACTGGACGTGATACATTTTTAAAAAATCAAGGGCTGCACCATTTGAATTTCTCAAAGCCGCAAGAAATTTCTAATTATCATTGAAAGAGCATATGACTATAAAGAAAAGATTGCCACCCAGTTGTTCCAATGTAGCAATTAAATCCCAAAAATGCAGAATGCTTTTACAATACAGGCCAGAAACCCCCCTGCAATTCCGCAACCACTCGCATCCCAAGGACCCTTTGCCCCCCCCCCCCCCTCGTTAATGAATTCCCGTGGCGAGCGAGGTAATAGCAAGCCCGGGCGGAAAATTGGCGGCTGCCGTGTGCGGGCGTGGGTTGTAATTACACGTTCCCGAGTCCGCCGTAAGAAGGAAAAAATGTTCTCGCGGTGCGGCGAGGCATGCGCTGCCCCCCGGAGATCGTGCCATTAAAGCCACGTAAATCACGCGGGCCTGGAGAGATTTTTGCCGACTGGACGTGACCGTGGAGCGAAGCCGGCGGGGTAAAGGGGAAGTCGCATTAGAAAGAGATTGAGACGAGAGTGACCTGGGCAATAAATGCTCGGGGGTCCTATTAGTCGGCAGTGTAGCTTGCTCGTAAACGGACGTCGCCGGACGACGCTTTGTAACTCTGACACATAGTTTATTACATAACCGAGCGTGCGACGCTTCAAAGTATAGGTAGCCAGGAATGATTGCACCTGGAGCGCTAACTATCCTAATGAGAGTCACACCCCCTCGGCGGGTCCACGCCGTTTACTATCCGGTAATGAACACCTCCTCTCGCATTTAATAAGCGCGACCGGCGGGACGCGTGGTCGTCGTCGTCGCGCGCGCTTATTAAAACGTGTGCCTGACATATTAATTCATTAGAGTCGCGTGTTGCGTAACCCGTTATGATTTATTGGCCTAGCTCCCGCCGGGCGGAGGTAGGCTGGCGCGCGCGCGCGCGCCCGTACGCTTATACTACTGGTCTCTTTCGCCACCAGGTTGCGGCGGGAAAAGAAAACGGGGCTATACGGGCGCCTTTCGAAGCGAGGAATTCCACGGGGCGTCCAACTACCGCGGTGTGTGTCTGTCGTGGACTTTATTTATAGGCCGACCGCGCAGCAGGACGCTCGGCCCGCAATCAGTTATTATCTGCCTGTTGTGTAAATAGAGGCCCTGTCCGGCTGACAGAGGAAAGCCCTGTCGGCCGCGTTAACCCGTGAGCCAATCTTATCTTCATCCAAGCTCGCCAATCGACAGGTGGCGAATCGCGCGGCCCGGCTGCCACGTGGCTTCGTCTAGTTAGTGCAATTGACCCCTGACGGCCCGGTACTGTTAATCCAATCTTGTCTATGAATAAGTGCAATGGCGTGTTGTACTGTAGGCAAATTAGGCAATTGGCTGAGGCCCCTACTTGGGCCGGGGCCCATTTTCTTTTATCTATAAAATTAAAGGGTCAGAGAGTCGGAGTTCCAAGACCCAAAACTCAGAGTGTCGGAGTTCCAAGATCATAGAATCGAAATTCCAAGACCCAAAAGTCATATAGTCGAAGCTCGAAGATCGAAGGGTCATAAAATCGAAGTTTCAAGACCCAAAAGTCATATAATCGAATCTCTAACCAAATGATTATATTTGTACACTATAAAATAGGGGCTCCGAATTATCTACTGCCTGGAACCCCTAATAGCCGCAACGGACTACTGAAAAAAATGATATGAGTGGATGTAAAGAGTGGAACATTTTCTTGATTGCAGGCGAACTGTGTGGCGAAGCTGTTCGCCAACCGAAGATGCTGCTCGTCCGAAGAGAAGCACCGGGCGGTGGAGTACGAGGCGGAAGGCGGCACTCAGGTGAATAATGGCACTGCTAATCGCAACTGTTGACCTAACGAGCTCGCTCTTCGCTTGCTGACCACAACAAGGCCGTGACTGTCCACTAGTTGTCGCTGGGAAGCTAGGTCCCCGTCTCAGGGAAGAGAGCGCGCGACTCCTGGACACCCCCGGTGCCCGGCTACCCTTCCTTACACGCGCCCGAGATCCCCCTGTCCTCCGCCAGGGCAGATTTCTCTCTTTCTCTCTCCCTCTCTCTCTTTCTAATCGGGGAGAACATTATACTGCCTTACAGTGGGACCGCTTGTCTCGACGCTCGGTTCACGCCCTTAATTTAAAGGTGTCTCTACACGATGCCAGTAAAGGGTATACTTGCAGCTAGTGTTTGGCTTATTGAAAATACCCCAGAGACGCCTGTGAAAATGCACTTGTACAACTAGAATTCTCCTCGCTGCAAGTATGCACTTTACTCGCATCGTACAGAAGGTTCTTAACACTCGCCTTTCTCCGCTCTCTTAACTCTCCAAGTGATCTCTCCTGCCTGCGCACTTACCGCCGCGCTCTGCTGCTTCCTCTCTCGCCCTTCTGACAGTCTCTCGAAAGGACGCCTGATACGGCGACGGCGCGTGGGGGGCCAGTCTCTCCTCGACGGCCCTCTCTGACGCACCGATTAATCATTTTCTATCGACTCGCGGCCGCTTTCGGTAAGTGTTAACGGGGAGGTCGATTTTAATCTTGTATCACGGTGGACTGTAATTGGGGGTGCTTGGGTGATTAAAATTGAAGGGAAAGCTCGGAGAGAGCACTTGGAGGCTTGACGGCGGAAGAAAGCCCGGCAGCTTTGGGGGACCGGCGAGGTGAGGCCCTCTTGTAATAATTGGTCCCATTGCTCGTGTCGATCCGATTACCCCTTCGAGCCTGGAGTATCTTCCAGCCTGGAGTCTTCACGGTTACACTTCTTCCCGATTTATGCCTTCGATTAATTATTAATGACCATTCACGGACCAGTTTTGAAGGGAACGCTCTGTCTAGCGGGCTCGAAGGGCAATCGGATGGTAGAAAGAAGCGGGGGCGTCACGTTTCGCAGCGGAGAGCGACGTTTGTCTGTGTATCATTCTCGTAGCTTTTTCACCCTGTCCCGTTGCCGATTGGGTGGGTATTCGGACATGTGCCTGGGGTCTTGTTCAAGTCCGAGCGGTGTCTCCCGCGCGCTAAGTGCGCGGGGGCTAATTAAGCGAGGGTCCAGCCGACTCGCTGGCCAGTGAGAAATGCGCGGCAAGGAGGCCGGGATTCGACGGATCGTAACTATTTCCTATTTATTTCTTGTTGCCTCTTATTTATTTGGGCGAGCGGTGAACGGCCGGCCGTCGATCAGCTTTAACGGAACTGCAGCTGGGAGAGGCGCTTTAATTAGCGGCGGTAAATTAAAGTTTCCCTTGCCAAGATACATATCTCACCGGCCAGAGGAGAGAAGCTGGAATCGGGAAGGTGTGTTTAAAGCGAAGGGTGGAGCACTCGACTCTCTCGCCCACTCCTCGGTCGCCCTTTCAAGTGCGACAGGCCAAGTTGTACAGCCGCGAACCGAGCGCCTCTTTTACACTCGATTCATGATTTCTCTTTGATAGAACGTGGACACAGGATGTCCTGGGAAATATTCCGATCTCGAGCTTTACACACTAGACACACAAACACACACAACACGCACTATCTCTCTCCCAGCGGATGACACACGGGAGGTGGCAAAGTATTAGCATTTAGCCTCGCGAGTACACGAGGAGTCCT
Organism: Crossocerus cetratus; assembly: GCA_963675795.1. Lineage (NCBI taxonomy): Eukaryota > Metazoa > Arthropoda > Insecta > Hymenoptera > Crabronidae > Crossocerus > Crossocerus cetratus. The sequence goes on along the minus strand of OY776664.1, from coordinate 4,313,660 downwards.
TCCTTCGGCTTCCCGAGACGATCGGCGCAGTCGGGCCGCGTAGACTCTTGTATCCTTGTAGATAGAACCGGACGGTATACGAGGCTTCCTCGTCCTCGTAGGAATTGTTTTTTCTATCGGACTTTTTACCGCCGGCGTTCGGCCGGGCCTCCTAATCTTAATAAGCGACACAAAACCGTACTCGACCGACACTCGGCTCGATAGTGTGAAACACGTACGGTGACCGAGGTATACTGGACGCGGGAGCAGGACCACTATCGGCTGTATTTACTATAACAATATGTATATGGTGCTTTAGAGTTGACAATTGTACGGCGGCAGTGCTGTATCCGACTACTGGAAGTATTGTGTACCTGTTACACTGTTTAACAGAACTTCTCTATAATAATATTATATTATATGATATACACTCACACATATATATATATACATATATATTGTACGTTAAGCTAGAGGCCTTTATTTATTTTGTAACAGACCTATTGTTATTCTATAGAGAATTGAGTTAACGCGCCGAGAGTGCGCCGAGAGAACTAGTGCACACTGGGACACGCTCGAGGAGCCTGTCCCGCTTTTCAATCGGATATTAACAATCGACTCTCTTTTTTCTAACGTTTTAACTATTGATTGGACGATAAAGTCTCGTCGGGACACTAGGGAACTCGGCTGATCCAATAAGCTGGCTCTCTCGGCCATTTTGTAGATAATCAACTAATTATTACGAATTATACGTTGCGCGAAACCTGTCCGAGCGTCCCTGGAATCGAATTTCTTTGTAAATTATTCTCCCACGCGGGAACTGTTGGTGGCCGAGGTTTTAGATTTAATTGGACCTGATTGTTGAGTCAGCTCATTAAAGATGCGCGCTGCAAGGAGATTGTCAATGCCTCCCGGAAATCGCGAGGACAAGCGCGGGTGTCTCTTCCTGGATGCAGGGTCCGTGGTGGATGCAAGCAATACCTACGAGTAAGAGAGAATTAGAGATTAGAGATATCGATGTGGTTCGCCACTGGCGAGGATGTTGGCCGCCTGGTCTTGGCGGCCTCAGGCCCAGCCTATCCGTACTAGCGACGAGTACTATTGTTCGCCTATTCTTCTTAAGTACTTACGCGACTACATTTCGCTCTCGAGGGAAACGCGTATTTCGCGCTACCAAGCGCGATGCATTTTCTTTTTCCCGGAGGCATCGGTTTCGTTTCATGTATAAATTGTTACTGTGTCTGCGCTATACTGGCCCGGGTCCACGGCCAGGACACGTTAGCCGTTAAGTTCTGAAAAGCCGTGAAATTCAATTGTTGGCGTTTTAATTGAGACATCTGCAGTTTTTCTTATTTATTCGTCTCACCTGTTTAGCTCGGTAGTGCGTGAATCCGGCGGGTTTTCTCGGGCTGGATCAACAACTCGGGTAGACTCCCATAATTCTCCGGTGAAGTGTCAATCTTCCGCCTGGAGTTTCCGTTGATCGCAGCAATAAAGTGTATTTTATGACAGAAAGCCTTATCCGTTCTGAGTGTGATTTTATCTCGGAGTTGATTTATTTGGATTTATGGTGGATCGCCGGTGTGTCGCCCCCCTTTTACCTAAGCCGGTGTAAGCTTCGCTGTCTAACAGATTACTTTTCTTTTATAGGCCGCGCACTTCTGGGCTACCCAGAAACCCTCGCACCTTTGGGAACCCTCGTAACCCCGTGGAACCTGCGATACCTAACTCCAGAACCGGTCAAGCACCTCGGATCCTTCGAACAGTCTCTCGGAAAGCTTCTCAGGGTGCTCTTAGCCGCCCCAGAAGAATCGAGCCGCCACTCGAGCTCCTCCAGTTCTTTCCAATTTGACAATTACTAGCCTTTCCATTCTCTACTCGGCGCCGATTCGCTTACGAGAGTAACTTCGAGGCTCCGCGTGCTGTGACCTTCTTTCCGCGATCCCGGCGCCCACTACCATTTAGATCACCGAGAAAGAGTGATTTTCGGAGGAAGCCGCCGAGAATGTTAATCCAGCCCGAGAGATATCCGCTTTCCCGAGGGATTACGGGACTCCTCGCCCGTAAAAACTGTCAATTACCCGAGATGAGCGCCGTTCGATTGGCCGCCGACGGGCCTATCTCGAATGGATCTATCGAGAAATCGAGAGAGGCCGAGCGTGTCTCTCTATCAGATTCAAAGTCGAGCCGAATCCAAGGTGCGTGGACGGCGCGCAGGCCGAAAAAAGAAACAGGTTTCCTTTCAAGCGCAATCAGGTGTACCCATGGGAAGCAGAGGATCCCGTGGGATGACCAGGGAGAGAGATCACCGGCCTCCGCATTGGCCTGCAGCAGAGAAAACAGTCTTCCAAGGACTCTCTTAATAACGAACTTAGCCTGTAACGAGCGATCTTCCACTGATATTCATTCCTTAAAGATCGTGAATTAATAACTCGATCTCTCGGTGAGTACGCACGGCCGCCTCCCAGGGGCAATGCACACTCGCGCCCCGTTCCCTTCAGTCCGAGTACAAAATAGTCCTCGTTTCGTTATCTCGCAAGGTGTTCCGAGAATGGCAGACGCTAATGACGAGTGGCATACAAATCGTCCGGTTCGCCGGTGATTTAAAGTGACTGGCGAATTTCGCTATCACGGATCGCCGTGCGGAGTCTCGCTGCTCCAGATGAGGACGGCGAGATGACGGTAGCGATGCCTCTCCCTGGTAGATGCGGGCGTTCATTATTCACTCGTAGATATCTGCCTGCGGTTTATCGTGCTCTCCTCCGGGATTATTAATATTCATCCGTCTCTTTAGCCGCGTCTCTCTCTCGGCGAGCGTGGCCCACGAATTGAAGGAGGAAGCTGGTCAATCCGAGCATTAATAATCCCGGTGGGATCTTTTTTAGTGCGTTCCTTTGTCAAGCGGGATCATGTACTCTCTCGCTCGGAGCATTAATAATCCTGATTGATCTGGCGCTTCGAGACCACCGCCGGCATCTAACGGGAGTGTAAAGCAGATATAGAACACTAGTAGAAACAGAGTATAGCCGGTGCGTATTGATAGACGAAGGGATCACCTGCGAGTCCGAGAACTCTGACAGATTCTCATTTAAGTTAGAAGCCGAGCCTGAAAGGCCGCGCTCTCACGATAGTACTGGATCGTCTAAATAAAACATTTCACTCGCAATCCCCACTGGATCTATATGTACACATCATTATTCTCCGAATCCAGTCTCTCGACAATGATAAGGGGGCGCGCGCGCGCTCGCGCGCTCGGCTACCCTGAACTACCCATTCGCATTGTACGTGGCTTTCTTTGTCGTGAATTACGAGCTTCCTTGCTTCGTTGTCCGTTGAGGCTGTGTCTCTCCGTTTATGTACGTGCGTATATACTTGCGCGGCTCCCCCCGCCTCGTCTGTAATGAAAGGGATCTTTAGTGAAGGTGCATTTAATAATAGCTTCCAGTAAAAAGGCTTTCTGTAAGAGCCTCGATGGAGGAGAGGTCGCCCGCAAAAGGGACCTGTAATGAGGGCCTCAATTACGGCGCCGTTGCATGTCGGAAAAGGCAAGTACATACATACACACAGGCCCAGCAGGAAACTCACGGGGTCCGCCAGTCGTAACCTCACCTCGGCTAAATCTCTCCTGGAAGGGCTGGAAGGGTGCACTATAGTGAGCTCTCCCACTCTTTCTTCCGGCTGACGAGTTGACTTTGTTTCGGTTTCAGGACGAATCGAGCCCCCTGCGCTCCCAATTGCCCTCCTACAACGGGACTAACGATAATGCCGAGGACGCAATGTAGGCCGAAGCTCTCGTGACACGATTTAGGGATCCCCCGATGAACCTGGAGACAAATGACTCTTGCAGTATTCTTCTCTCTTTTCTTCCTTTTTTAATTTATTTACAGAGATCGTCGATTAGAATTGCCGGCCAGACACGCGTGGACCAAGTGTACGCGGTTCTGTTGTCGGCCGAGATCCCTAGCGACGATTATATAGTTTCTAGGATGCCGCGTTTAACGAGGGTGCTGGAGCTTTTTGGTTTTATACTTACGTCGTTGATAGCATTTCTACAGAGTACAAATAACTAGTTTAATTCCGATGAGATTTGTATGGAGTCCGAGGAAAGTGCACTTATTATAGCAATAAAGTCTTTTAGTACCAGAGGTCCTGGTACGAATTCGAAACTATCCGCGCAGGATCGTTCCAATTCCAATTCGTCAGCTAAACTTCCATCGCATGACACTAAACACGAGAAATAAAGAATAATAATTATGTTTTTATCAAACTTCTTCTTCTTCCGCAATAATATCACAGACAAGATCGTCTGTGATAACATTCGTAAAATTAGTCGCGTCGGTAAAGTAGGAAGCGAACCCTACATTACCCTTAGGGATTTAGTTTCCCGTAATTGACGCGACGGCCGCTGGCGACAGCACTGTCCGGTCCTGCAATGCCGGCACATACCCAACCTGACCCGTTTGCGAGATGAGTGAATGAGTCTCGCATTTCAAACTGCGAGAGCGAAGAGTTGACGATCTTGTTACTCGAGCGAGCTAAATCGAGTGTTCCGCCCGCGGCAGACACAGCACGCGACAAGAGTCCAATCACCGCGAGTGTGCATACACACAACAATTGTTCCATTTCTCATTAATTTGCAGCAGTGCGCAAAGACCGTGCGCGCAATCTAACCTTTTGGCGTGTTAGCGGCGAAGTGCGAAAAGTGATATGCTTGTTCTACGTGGTCTTCAGAACACGAATCTGCTGGTTCTGCTCGGCGGTTTGTTGCTCTGCCTCGTCTTCATGATACAAGTCAAGCAGATCTACAATAACAACCAGAAGTACAATCGATACCTGGGATACACGGAATACGTAAGGGAAACTTATCCTCGCGTGAATCACTCGATCTACATTCGCACGCTCGCTTCGATTATTCCAATATCCTTGTGCTCGTTGATATATTTATAATCCGATGCATTTGGATTGCTCGTTGCATTTAGCCTAGTGCAGCTTTCGACTCTCAGTAATATCGCATTTTCATTTCAAAGTCGATTTAATACAAATTCGGAAAACGTCGATTTTTTCATAGAATTACTTGTTCAGCCTGCTCAAACGATTCTGTTCGATATGATCATGTAAACAAATTGGAGAAAGTAATAGAATCGTTTGAGTCCATGGTTTGTTGAGTTTCATTTACGAGACTCTTCACTGCGAATCAACTGTAATCTGTGCGTCTGCGAACAGATGAACGAAATCACGACGGAACTGAAGGCAGTGGAGAAGACTGCGAATAAGTCCTCGGCGTACGTTCGCCAGCTGAGCGAGTTGCTCGCGAAGCATCGAGAAAAGGACACTTTGAAAAACTCGTCGGTGTCGCGTGTGACGTTGCCTCTTTAAACGAATTCGGTAAGTTAAGCTACTCGAAGCAGAGTTTATCTTTGCCTCGCTTGGATGCAGTTTGCTCCTAGCAAACAGTTACGTAAGGACTGAGAGGTGTGTTTAATTGCGATCAAAGTAGTTGAGTGTAAAGTTGTTTATTAACACAGTACAAGAGTAACGTGTGTTTTGGCAAGATTGTCATGGAGAAACCCTCAACCGTTATAATATATTCTTATCTTTTTAATAAGTAACGAGTATAGCTTTTGAGTATAAAGATTAATACAGAGGCTTGGAAGCAGCATCACATTATTTACCTGAAGTTTGCAAGTGGCAAACACTCAGGGTTCTTATTACCAATGTTCTCTAAGACACCATTTGGTGCACACAGCCATGGATCCTTGGTTTTCTTCTGCCAGTCGAATAGTCTTTGCTGTAGATTCTCAAATGTAGCCTGAAAGTAATGGTCATGAGTGAAACTGACAAATTTGAAATATGAGACTGTTTTAATAAGAATACCATCATTGATGGCTTCTGAGCTATGTTGTTTCTCTCCTCTGGATCATATTTTATATCATACAACTCCCACTCAGGCCTTTCGTAGTAATCCTGCAGGGTTTTGTACCATGGCAGAGGCTGCTTGTTGATAGTCCTATTGAGAATATCCTAAACAGCAAGATAATCAATTAAACAAAGTTGCATCCACTGTGAATACGTTTTTGCAGATTACCTGAAAGGTGGGTGACAGATAGAAGTCTTGATCGATGGGGAAAGGCATTTTATAGTTGAGATTGTGTATTAGCTTATGCCTCTTGGTCCTGATGACCCTCATCGGATAATACATGGTGACTTCGTGATGCGTCTGACTAGCGAAGATGGCTGTGTCATTTTCCACCGGTTCTGTGTATGAGACGCATTAAAGGGGGTGCTTGAGTTCTGAAGAACATGAGAAGCTTTACGTACCTGTGATCAGAAGGGGAAGCAAGGACTTGCCGGTTAATTGTGCAGCCGATACTTCATTGGATTCAACTGACTCTTGCTTGGATGGTATGTTGAACCAGTCCAATAATGTTGGCACAATATCCAGTAAGGATGTTAAACTATAAGTCACTTTATTCTTTCTGTGCTTGGGATCAGGGGATTTGATCATCATTGGCTCCGCCATACCTTTAATTGTTCATATTTAGTAGGATTTGTGACAATTAGAATTAGTTTCTCATTACCTGAGTCATACAAATTAGTTCTTCCATTTGGGAATGGAATTCCATTGTCCGAGGTATAGATTACTAGTGTATCATCTTTGAAGCCTGCATCCTCCAGCTCTTTCAATACCAAGCCCACTCCTGCAAAATTTTATCACGTTTATTCATATCTGCTTGCTATTTCCTGTCATGCTGAGATCATACCTTGGTCAAGTCTAGAGATAGTTGTGTATTGAGCAGAAATATCTCTCCTGGCAGCTTCCGTATTCTGAACATAGTATGGAACTTTGACTTGGTCCCATTGATAGTATATGGGGTGCCAGTCGGGAATAGATCCCATTCCCACATCACCATTTCCAAATTTCTCGCAGAAGTTGCCATATTCCGGGTGGCTATGGCCACATCTGTGCGGATCATGAAAAGCTACGTACAAAAAGAAGGGCCTGGAAAAAAATAATTGTTTTAACAGATGAGCCACAATACTGTAAATAGATAAAGAATAGCATACTCTGTCCTGCTCTGTGATAGGAACTCTCGAACAAGAAGTTTGATTTTTGTTATATTTCTCCCAACTTGGAGAATGGAATTATTCTCTTCTGTCTCAGAGAAGTCAAACGGATATACTTCGCTTGGTCCCACATGCTTCTTCCCAATGATGCCTAGGTGTTGATATATTTCCATTAGATGAACATTTATCTTGGTGCTGCAAATTGTTTTATACCTGTTCTTATCTTATTCTCCTTCAATATTTTTGGCAAGCTCTGAACACTATCGAAAGAGTTAAAGTGATGTACACCATGGTGCAGACCATACATTCCATTTTGGTGACTAGGCAATCCAGTTAGGAGCGATGCTCGGCTGCAACAAAGAAATTTCTAGTCAGTTTAAATTGACCCCTGTAAATCTGAACCACCTTTGATTATTTAAATAAGAATATACCTAGGCGAGCAGCTACTAACAGAGGAATAAGCATTGTTAAACAACAGGCTCTCTTTCGCGAGGCCATCGAGATTCGGAGTCTGGCAAATATGATTCAAATACGATCGCATCTCAAATCCTCCATCGTCGGCTGAAATGGAAAAGGATTGGCAACATCACTGACAAACATCTCTGCTCCCGTGACATAAAATTGACTCGATTATATCGGAAAAATCCCGACAGCCAAGAACTATACTAAGTTCGCTTAAAATATCGATCGCTCGGCGATGTATATCTCTGATAAGAGCCCGCGGCCAATATTACCCAAAAGTAAGAGAGCATTTTTGCGCGTCGCTCTGCCGGCACTCGCATAGAGATTGGGCAATCCCGCCAAGATAAGATACAGGAACCAATATAACTTATAGCGGCAGTTGCTCGTCGCCAGCATTGTGCCGCTCTTTATTGCAGGAGAAAGTGGAGGCGCGCACCGAGAGGGAACTGGTGAACTGGCCACGTATACTACGCGCCGCTGCCTCGAAAATCACCGTTCGTATCAATTGGTGCTCCGGCTCTTGCTCTTTTTCTTTTCTCTTTTTTCCAATCGGCTCTAACTCGCCACGCGCCGCAGGGGGGTCATCGTGCGAGATGGAAAGGGGGGGCAGGGTCTGCGAAGAGAGTATCTTGCAGTGTGTACGGATTGAGCTCGATCGCGTTATGTTAGCCGCTGCGAATCTGCAGGTTATTTCCCGCTGCCATGTTCGTGGGCGGCAAGAGTGCCGGGATCGAGGTTCATTGCGGAAAATCATTGATCCGCCGGCCTATTTTTCTGCATACTCTCGCCTATCGTTTGAAGCTGGATGACGTCCAGTTGAAGATAATGATTAGATTCATCCGGCAAATCAGAATTGGCTTCGCGGAGATTTTCAGTTGATGTTGGCGCGAAAGGCGCGGAGGAGGGGATGCTCTCAGTTAATACAGTAATTAGGGAGGCAATGCACGTGACTCCCATACGGTGCTTTTACTTTTGATTTCTCGTGGCGAACCGTCTGGATTCGCCGCGTTGCCGAATCATCGGGGTGTAACCGGCGTTTGCTCTTTTTGTTGCATAATTAGTGCTCGTTGGCCTTTCACGCCTGTTTTGCGGAATCGACTGAGGGACGGTTTAGTTAATATGTCTAAGAAAATAGTCTGCCTTTTCGACGTCGATGGGACCCTCACTGAGCCCAGACAGGTATCGTTGCTATGGTGCATTTATCTATGAAACCCATGTTCTTAACGAATTTGTGGGATTCTAAGAATAATTGTTTGTTTCAGCCGATCAAGCCACAGGTTGAAAAGTTCCTCTTGGACGGAGTGCGAAAGGAATTTGACATTGCTGTTGTTGGAGGCTCTGACCTGAATAAGATCAAAGAGCAGTTGGGAGATAATGTCTTTGACAATTTCAAGTATGTCTTTGCGGAGAATGGCCTTATCGCGTACAAAGATGGCAAACAATTGCCAACCCAAGTAAGACATCAGCATGATAATGGTGGGCTCAAAAGAAATCCACCTCTCCTCTACTTGATCATGTATACTGCTGCTTTCAGACGATTCAAAGTATGATCGGCGAAGCATCCTTGCAAGACCTCATTAACTTCTGCCTGAAATACATATCTGAACTTCAATTGCCTTTCAAACGCGGCACTTTCATTGAATTCAGGACAGGAATGCTCAATGTCTCGCCGGTTGGTCGTAACTGCACAAAGGAAGAGCGTCTACAGTTCTACGAATATGATGTGGAGAATCAGATCCGTCAGAAGTTCATTCAGGCTTTGAGAAAGGAATTCCCAGACCTTACCTTGACCTACAGTATTGGTGGGTGCAATTAATCCATTAAACAGAGCCAATTTGAAAGTTGACTGTGAACTCTACAAGTAATACGTTTGATTGGATAAAGGTGGACAAATATCATTCGACATCTTCCCCATTGGTTGGGATAAAACCTACTGCTTGAGACACATACAAGGCTATGATGAAATCCACTTCTTCGGCGACAAGACGATGGAAGGCGGCAACGACTACGAGATTTACGAAAGCGACCTGACCATTGGTCACCGTGTCACCGGTCCCGAGGATACCATCAACCAACTTAATGTCCTTAAGGCCCTCGTGAAAGAGTGCAAGGAGAAAGAACAAGCCACTGTGCCAATGCAGTGCGCGTAACTGATTGATCGATGTTGAGCACACATTAAACGGGATGATCGAGGGTAATTCATGCCGCGGATCGATTCTATTCTCTACTCTGTATAGTACGACTTAACATTCCACAATGGAAACCGCAAGCAGTGCTCGACGAAAGCACAATCTCAAAGACACTTGCCACTGTTGGATTACTATGCGCAAGGTGGTGCCGGACTTACCAGAAGTCCCCTTGTTAATTATGTTTGTATGTATGAGGTCTGTGGTAAAATAAAATGGATAGCCAGTATTATAAACAGGGCGATCTCACTCGCCTTAAATAAATCTTTATCTGCACATATGCATATATAGATTATATATACGTCAACAATAACAAGATCGATCTAGAAAAGTGTGTATAGAAATCGGCTGAAAGACCGGAATAGCCGACGATTGTCTTACACAGGACGAGCGAACTCATTTATGCCCCTTTACCGCATTAGCATATGTAAATACGAAAGTAGAAGGTTAATCTACATCCAGCGAACGCTGCTCGATGATGCATGTGGAAACCGCGTGAGAAGCGCGTACGTCCATATGGCCTGGGCGCGTGTGCACGCGCCGGGTCGGATTAGTAATGAAAGGTGACGCGACGTGGCACACGAAAATACGGGTATAAAAAATATGCCTTTGACATGTGACTTAAGCGTAATGGGATTTGTCTGGGGCGTATCTTAGACGCCTCGGTAGATCGGTGCTCGTTTCGCGACGAAGGCAGCGAGTCCCTCGACTCGGTCTTCCGTGTTGACGACCTTGCTGTAACATTGCTTCTCGATCTCAAGGCCATCTTCGATCGGCGCACCGATACCTTTCGATATCGCCACCTTCGCCACTCTGTAAGAAACCGAGAGAAATAACATTGGGATCAGAGTGCGCCGAGCCTCGGGAAACAGGCCGGCCATGGAATTAAAGTGCAATAAGGCTAATACGATCGACGGAATGCATTGTACGCGGCTACGTTGCGTAATGGTTAATTGCGAATCTTCGAGGAATAGAGTTGCAGATGTTATCAACTGATTGGGTCATCAGTCACGCGGCTGGACGCGGAGTACCGTCAAGCAACGAGGAGGAGAAGGAATTATACTAACTTTACGCCGATGGGACCGTTCGGCAAGATTTCCCTGGCGACGGATAGAGCGGCTTGATAAGCGGCGTCTCCCTCTTTATTTTGCGGCACCGATTGGTTCACCAGACCAAGGGCCTCCGCCTCCAGTCCATCGAGAATTCGAGCGGTGAAGATGAGCTCTTTGGCCTTGGCTGGACCAATGAGTCTCGGCAGCCTCTGAGTGCCGCCTGCCCCCGGTATAATAGCCAATTTCGTCTCCACCAAGCCCATCTTTGCCTCGGACGCTGCTATCCGGATGTCCGTGGCGAGGGCGAACTCCAATCCGCCGCCCAGTGCGACGCCGTCGATCGCCGAAATGACAGGCGTCGGCAGACTCTCCACGTCGCTCATGATCTTCCTCAGGGCGGAGACGAATTCGGGCACTTCGTCGCGACTCATCTTGAGCCGCTCGCGCAGATCGGCCCCAGCGCAAAAGACCTTCGGCACCAGGCTGCGGACAATTACAACGCGCAACTTGCTGTCTTCCCTCATAGAAGCGATCGCCTCGCTCAATTGGGAGACCAGGCTCCTTCCAAAGGCATTTCGAGCATTCGGCCTGTTTAGGGCTAGTACGCCGATTCCGTTGTCCTTGCCGTCGAGGTACTTGAGGATCACTTCTTTAGCGTCGTCTTTCGGATTGAGCATGACATTGGTCGACACGGCTCTCGCAGTCGACGCGCATAAGTAGTGGAACGTGCCGGCGAGCCGGACACTTGACATTAACGAGGTGGCCATTATATGGAAGTAACGTATAAACTTTCACCCTGCAACTCACGTAGAATCCTCGGACCTAAACAAGAATTTGCAATTAATAATTCAACTCTTCACATTGGCTGGCTTTCAGGTATTGCGCGTCGTCCGGAGAAAATAGAGCAGCGGCTGGGCGTATGAAAAATATTTGGAAAGACGAGACCAGCGGTTTTCGGGTTGCCGCAATCCTCGATCTTATCTCGAAGATATGAAATTACCAGTGGCGGGGTATCAGCAATACCATCGAAATAGCGCCACTTACGGATTGCAGAGCACGTCCGCCGTAAATATGGTGATACGCCACTTTTTTTCTCTGCCAAGCACCGGACAGTCTTCCTTTTCGCCAAGGACCCGCCGAAAGTGTGCGCGCGTACGTGCCCGGAGAAGGCGCGGCGAGAAAAAGCAAGAAGAATATACACGAATACGCGGCTGTCTCGTGTCCGGCGAGTGGAAATGGAGAACACACGACACGACGATGGGTGTTTACTTGCCGCGGCGGCGCTGAAAGTGCGCCGGAGGGGCCTTCCCTCCTACAAATAAAACTGGCGTGTACCTTTTTCCAAGCCGTGCAGGAATGTCGCAGCCGACTCCTTGGACTTTATGCAGCGTCGCGGCTCGCCAATAACAACATCACAACATTGCTAGGCAGGCGCGGTGGAAGGGAGGAGAGCGAAGAAAGTTCAAACGGATAGAGCTGTGTGTGGATATAGCTGCTGGTGTAAACCCCAACCTAACCTTCGGCGTATTACCGCGGCGAAGTCGCGGGCCCAACTGCTCTTTCCTAAAGAAGCCAAAGAACGAATAAAGCCGCACCGGCGCACCGTCCGAATCGCACGATCCTCCTCGCCTATCTCGGCCCCCCTCAGTCTCCTCTGCACTTGCGTACACATCAGACCATCGGCCACCAGTCCATCTTTTCCCATTCCGCGCTCCGAGCACAGACAGTCTCGCACACTCTCGTGCTCTTAAAAAGATCCGACTGCTACAACCAAAGACATACACTCTGATCGGCCGCGAGAGGAAATAATGCGAGCATTCAGCAGCCCCCGCGCGCAAAAGCTATTTTTTCAGCCGCGCAACCTATACATTATATTGAAAATTCTGCGAAGTCATCGGCTGCTCGCTTGAAATGCAGAAGCGCAGTTGCGCACACGTGTAAACTATCTTTTGGGACTTGTCAATATTAGCATACGTCCTGCGATGAATTCACTCAGAAATGCCAAGGCTTTCTACAGCTATAGCTTTAGTATTCACATAGAAGAAAAGTAATGGTTGAGCTGCTGCATTGCATTTTCTAACTACTGTTATCTACGTCTCCGAGTTTGTGACGCATTGACATCGGCGAATGTATATATATAGTTTGGTAGGATAAACCGAGAAAGATTATAGAACTGGTATATATGTTTTTCTGGTTTATTACTGGCTTCGAATGGTGATAGTTAGTCCACAATCAGTAATACCACGGCTGGCGGTAATGAGTAGCGGCCAAATTGGGAATAGGTCAGTTACGTTACGGCTCTGCTGCTTAGTCATGATTGGCTCGGGAATGCCAGGATATTGACTGCGATGAACTTTTATCCCGCAGTCTTCCATGTAAAGTCGTAGTAATAATCTTTAAAGTATATGGAAATCCGAATGGAATTTTCCGGAACTCGGAGTAATTGGGAGATCTTCGAAAAACCAGAAAATTTTCCAGTCTTCCTGTTTTTGACGAATTCACGATTGTTTTCAGTTAGAAACTAATATTATTCTGCATGGAATTAGTCGGTCAGACGCCCAAATTCAATCAGATGAACCATATTTTTGTCGATTTTGGGACTACAATCGTTGGAATCTCATTGGCGCGGCACATAGAGGGCATCTAACCAACTAATTTTATACTGAATCTCATCAGTGTCTAGACTCAAACAAATAAGAAATATCAAGCAATCGGAGGAACCCTAAAACCTTCAAAAAGTCGAAATTTTGTCAAGGTTCCACCCTTCGTATTTTTTCCAGTTTTCGACGGTTTCCCTGTTCGTCGGGTGCATGATTTCTCGTCAGTTTTCCCTCTAAAATTAAAAACCTGCACAGAATCAGTGACAAACAAGCCGTCTTTCTATCCTGCGGATCATTTCTCGAAGTTCTAAGTAACCGACCGAGCACTTTCGACACGGAGCGCCCTCACCTGCCCGAAGAGAATCGCGCGGGAACTCATATCTTGCTGCGGTGTCCTTGTGATAACAGGTGTTCGCATTCAATGCTGATTTTACCGAAAACAAATCACACATTTCCTAATAGACTATTAACGTTTTTCCGGATCTTATGCTATCTTATCACTCCCATTGACTTGAGTGATTTTTAAAACTGAAATAATAGACTTTTTCCTCTTGTTTCAGACATACGCGATTATCCTCAATCCTTATCCAACCGGCAGATAAGCAACGATAGTCAGTGGCCAAGTACTCACTTTGGCAATAAAAATCGTGATAAAAGTAACCGCCTACGCGACTCGCAAGTAATAAGTAACTAATATTCTCCCAGTGACAACTGATTGCGTTTGACATGATTAGACAAAATTCAATAGTAATTCATTTTGAACTGCTATCACCGAGCCACCACTTTTCCAGGTGAAAGGCGACGGACAAAATTGCAACACAAGGATTAACTTCTGTCTATCCGATCCCGAGTCCAAGGTGAGACTCTATCCAGAATATATACCTTCACTCGGCCAGAGATGGGATTTTTCTACGCAGGATCACTGCCGCCCAGAAGGGTCTACATATGTATAACACCGTCGCCGGCGAGGATGAGGATGAGGATGTATGATGAGAGCGACGTAGCTATCTCGCACGATAACAGGTTCTAGCCTCATCCTCTTCTAGATGATCCGAAAGTGCTGGGGTATTCTTCGCGCTTCCCGTATGCCGTACGGTATCTCGCCGGCGCGCAGTGGGTGAAAGCCATCCAGTAGGACAGTAACCCGACGATCGTCTACGCTTCTCCGCGCATTTCTCGCCGCTCTCGGCGACGCTCGCTCACAATGAGACCGTTAGTTTCCGTATTTCCCATTTTAATTGTTATCTGCGCCGCTGCTGGTACCTCTGGTGAGCAGTCCTCCTCGAGGAAGTCAATCATGATTGGTTTGCATTGGGTGCGCCTGTGTTTAAAATTGGATTTTCGAGACCTTTCTCCGCTAATTTTCGAAATTCCATGAATTGTCCATTGCGGTGATTGTTGCGGGTGATTGTGATAGTCTGGCGATCCAGTCGATGTCTATAGAATCGCGAGAAAGTAGTTCGTAAGAGTGAGAGCGCGGAATGCGTTTGACATTTCCGTGGTGTTATTGTCTGACATTTGTACATGACCCTTGGCTAAGAGGAATTTAAGTCCCAGTAACTACAAACTTTAATAGTCTTCTCCATTTTCCAATAATTCCTACGTCGCGTCCTGTTTGCCCTTGTAAGCGTCACGAGACTGTTTTTCGTCACAGGAGCTCCTAGATGAGTCATCTGCGAACTTTGCCTAAGAGAAACCCACGCGAAATTATTGACGATTTTTCATTTCATCCATGGCAGCATCAACGAATGGAAAGGTCACGGTGTGTTACGTCGCCTCCTGGGCTGTTTACCGGGTGGATAACGGGTCCTTCGATACGAAGCACCTTGATCCTGGGCTCTGCACCCACTTGGTTTACGCGTTCGCCGGATTGGACGTGAGTTCATGGACGATTAGGAGCCTCGATCCTTGGAGAGATACTGAGAGCGGAGGTACGACGTCGCACGAACTTACTCACATCGGTAAAACCTTAAAATATAATCGTCATTGGCAACAGGCAAAGGCAATTACCGAGCCATGACGAGTTTGAGGAAGAAGTACCCCGAACTGACGGTGTCCCTGGCGATTGGTGGATGGAACGAGGGCAGTAAGAATTACTCGGACTTGGTCAAGTTCCCGGAGAGAAGGAAGAAATTCGTCGATAGCGTCCTTCAATTCCTTAAGTAAGAAATTTCGTCCCACAGGATTCCCACACCTTTCCCTCGAATTGAATATAAAGAATAACACTTTGACTTTCAGATTATATGAATTTAACGGCTTCGACCTGGACTGGGAATTCCCGGGGGACCGTGGCGGAGATGAAACTGACAAAGAGAACTTCGTCGCTCTAGTGAAGGTCTGACTCAAAAGCATAGAGTAGTTCTTTTGAATTGTGGACTGTATTTAAATTCTATCAAAAATTACGCTTTTCAGGAGTTGAGCGAGGCTTTCAGAGGCAAACGCTACCACCTGTCTGCGGCTATAAGCGCAAACGTACGAACCATCCAAAACGGATACAACATCCCCGAGCTCTCGAAATACCTCAATTACATTCACGTAATGACTTATGACTACCACACGAGCTGGGAGGAGAAGGTCCTGCCAAACGCACCGCTGAGAAGCAACGATGATTTGAACGTCGAGACTAGTCTCAAGTATTTAATAAGCCAAGGCGCACCGCCGAGTAAGCTCGTGATGGGTCTAGCTTTCTACGGGCGGAATTTCGAATTAATCGAACCTTTGAATTCGACGAACGAGAGTCCGTTGGGCAAAGCTTGCACTAAGGAAGGATTCAAGGGCCCTTACACGGCCCAGGATGGTTTCATGGGCTACAACGAGGTATAAATATCCTCCTGGTGACTGATTCGCTGATCTCACAATTCAGACCAGCTTATGACTGTTCTCTGCTATTAACAGATTTGCGAGGAACTGGTGCGTAATCCAAAGAGCTGGACGACCGGATGGGACAAACTGGGCGAAGTGCCATACATGGTCAATGGTAAACAGGTCGTCATATACGACGATATAACGAGTATCAAAGCGAAGGTAATTCGGAATTCCAAAGCAGAACATTTCTCATTGTCCTGATTCCCTAGAACAATAATCACGTTATATTCGCAGATCAAGCTAGCGAAGGAGTTGGAACTCGGCGGGTTAATGGCGTGGAGTATTGACACAGACGATTTCCGTGGGAAATGTTCCATTCTTAACCAACCCACCCTCACCTCGACGGTCAATTTCCCTCTCACGAGGACTATCGCAGCGGGTCTGCAAAGTGAAGGCGACGGCAAAAAGACGGGCAAAGACGGAAAGAAAGGAAATGGAAACGCCGCGAGATTCGGAGCCAGTTATGTACTTCTTTTCCTGGGACTAGTAGCGGCGATTTACGCGTGAGAGAGTCTGGTGTAATGATATTATGAATACTCTGTTCCTATGAGTTGTAAGATGGCGATTGATTGTGGCCGAATAAAGTTAGTGTTGGTTCGTCCGAAGAGCTGCTGTAATGCGAGTGTTTCGTCGAGAGTTGCGCGGAGGGTGAAAGGGACGAGAGTGAGTGGTTTATCGCAATCGTATTATAATCGGCATTGTACCAACAGGCGTGCGCAGCCGACTGAAATCCGCACACTTTGAAAACACGTATACCTGTCGGGGAGGAATGAAAAAGGAATAAAAACGGCGCGGCTACATATGTGGGAGGGTGGCGCCAAACTATTGTGCAAGATCGGTAGTCTCGAAAGCCGCGCTTAAGGTCGTTCGGGCCTTCTCCGTTATGCGATCGAGGCTCAATCGGGCCTTACTCCAATCTTAGATCCTCTCGAGATAAATCCACCATTTACTAACGAAATCCTTCGCCCGAAAATATAATCAAACTATAACTCCCCCGCATTATTAAACAAACGCAACTTCCACTGGATTATACATTTTCGACGAAGTTTAAATCTTAATAACTGAGATCCGGCGAGAAATGCGCGTTACATAAGCAATGTTTACGTGGAGGTAGGCGGTGCCACGGATGTAGCCGCGGCCGCTCCAGTTTGGAAGTGAATGTTTGTTGTGAAAAAATGTGGGTCAGTAAATTCGGGGGTTCCATACAAGTGCGGCGACCATCGCGCAGTCTCACGTTACGTGCAACTCTTTCGCAAAACTCCTCTAGTTTCGCGCGGGTACATCGAATGTAAATCAGCCGAGGGTGGGAAGTGTGCGGCTCTCCGATCCTCGCCCGGGAGGGAAAATGCGCACGTGCGCGGCTGCGACCTTAAGCGGAGATAATCATCAAGGTTTCGAGAGTATCAATCGACAGCGGGGGGCTATAGCGAAAGACAGGATCGAAGAATTCCTTCACCTTTCAATGCCGGTCACCGCGCCGATCCAAACTATATATCCCACGAACCTTAACTTACCTTTCGAAGGCACGTTTCCTCGGCGGTCAGTCCGTGCTCGACATTCGCTTCGGAAGGAACCCCCGAAATCTCGCCATCAGTAACTCCAACTTTTGAGATCTAGTTCTCGTTTTAAATGTTCGCTGATTCCCATTCGTACTCTGTTTCAACGCAAATCATGTGGAAATACTTATTTATCAGTGCAGGTGAGTATTACAAGAATCGAGTTTTATTGATTTTAAGGGTTTTATTAATGAAAACATTTCTTTAATTACCTCAATCAGTGACTTTTGGAGTAGTTTTCGCTGGCCACTATCTGAACGCCGATGGAACTCCTTATGATCCTTACCACGATTTACATTTGCCGCATTATCCGCCACTTTATCCGACCTACCACCGAGTCCCACGAACGGGCTTTTCTTGTTATGGTCTGGGAAATCAATTGTGGTCCGACTTGGGCTCCCAGTGTCAAGTAGGATATATCTTCTCTTCATGCTCGAGACTAATCCGCTCAAGTAAAACGAATACAACTATAAATTAGAGGATATTTCTTTCCAGGCATATCATCTGTGCTACAAGCAACGATTAATCTCAAGCCACCTCTGTGGAAATGGAACTCTTTTCAACCAGCAATTCCAAACCTGCGATCACTTTTACAACGTTCGCTGCGGAAGTCCTTACGAGGACTTGTAAAATAGTATTTCTATCGAATCACAATCATCCGACTGACCAACTCATTGTACAAATAAACAATCTGTATTATTAATTGCGAGGTAATTTAATAAACACCCCATGAAACAATATAACTCTCTCACGTCACCCGCGAATGTCGGAGGAAAACTGAGATGATCGCGATTTCGAAATATCGAGATATCGAGATACGATAGGTCGATCGATGTATCGAACTCGATGAGTGCGATGAACACTTGGATGACATTTCAAACGTATTGGTGCAGAGCAAGAGACAACAATCATGGCGGCTCTGAATAAAGGCGACTGGTATACTCCCGCACCGTTGTGGCATAATGGCCCGGCACCAGCGGCTTTCTACAATTTCCCGGGCGGTTCTGAGACCTCCACTGCCGGAGGCTTCCAGCGATCACAGTAATGTCCACTTTCACCCACTATTTCTCGAAATCCGTAACAACCCTCAAAGTTGCATGTCACGTTAACTCCACCGGCCACGATTTCCTTCATCTCTTTAATAAAAACGTTTCGAGTAATTGGGAATCGTGAGGAAATCGCTCGAAGTGTTCGAGTCGTTGACCGAATGTATATTTGCGCGCAGAGCTCCGATGACCACGGGAACATCGGTGGTGGGACTTCAGTTCAAAGATGGGGTTATCATAGCAGCCGATGTCTTGGGATCCTACGGCTCCTTGGCTCGATTTAGGAATCTAGAGCGCATCATGAAAGTCAACGCCAACATCATCATCGGCGCCGGCGGCGACTACGCCGATTACCAATGCTTGAAGAGCAGCATTGAGAGAAAGATGTGAGTGGACACTGGAATCCCAGCCAATCGGGACGTTTTCTAAGTAATTTCTATGTTGCAACCTTTGCAGCCTCGACGAAGAGTGTTTGGATGATGGATTCAATCTGAAACCCAAAGCTCTCCACTGCTGGTTGACCAGAGTCATGTACAAGAGCAGATCCAGCTTTGATCCGTTCTGGAATAACTTCATCATCGGTGGCTTGGATGGGGATACACCGTAAATATAGTTTGGAGCTTCTGACAAAGTAGCAGTTGGGCAAGAAAATGACTGGAATTGGGTGTGTCTAGATTCCTGGGTACGGTGGACAAACTCGGCACAGCTTATAGGGATCCGGTGATCGCGACTGGGTATGGTGCATACATGGCCACCCCACTATTGAGAAAACTCTACGAAGAGAACAAGGAGATGACCAAGGAACAGGCCATTGAAGCCATTTACAAAGTAATGCAAGTCCTCTTCTACCGAGATGCCAGGTCATTCCCAAAGGTACGAAGCGTACTACAAATATAGCAATCTGGGTTAAGTCCAGTCAAGATTTCCATGTGTGTCTTTCTTTCCTCTAGTATCAACTGGGAATAATTACCAAGGAAGGTGGTGTGGAGATTCAAGGGCCGATTACTTTAGATAGCTACTGGCAACCAGCTCTCATGTGAAGCTAAATATGCGTACTCCTATTCTTAATAAAAGTCTTTATTATATAAATCCAGCAGTATCTCCAATCAGCAAGTTAAGATATCGCAGCCGTCTTCGGTTATTAAAATAGTGTGTTCGATCTGAGCGGTGCGTGCATTGTCCACCGTCGCAACAGTAAAACCATCTTCCAATATTTCCACTTCTTCGCTGCCCTGGGTTAAGGCCGGCTCGATCGTGAATGTCATTCCAGGTTGCATTCTACCAGGATAGTTATTCGCTGAAAGTAGTTTACAATTCTTTAGAAATCCTGCTGAAATGGTCACTCTGGAATTCGCGAGCGAGACCTACCGAAATGATAAATACACGGCTCTCCATGGAAGTAGGTTCCAATTCCGTGTCCCATCAGTGCTGGTACCACAGTGAATCTGTGCTCCTTGGCAATCCTTTCTATGGTGTTGCCGATAGCGGAGAACTCTTCGTTCGGTTTGCAAGTCTCTATAGCGGAATTCAGGCACAACTGAGTCACACTTATGAGCCTCTTCGCTTCGGAATCGCATTCTCCTACTTGGTACATTTTGGAGCAGTCGCCGTGGAATCCATTGAGGTAGACCTGAAGAAAGGAATAAAAACCTTTACATCGTCTCATTGAATACTACGACTCCGAAAATCGTCGGAAACATACTGTTACATCGATATTAAGAATATCGCCGTCCTCCAGTGGCCGGCTGTCCGGAATTCCGTGGCAAACGATATTATTAACACTGGTACAAATTGATTTCGGGAATGTAAGGTAGTTGAGAGGACTCGGATAAGCTCCATTGTTTATGATCATTTCGTGAGCAATTGTATCGAGTTTATCCGTCGTGATTCCAGGCTGCAAAAATACTCGCCCTAGTTGGATTAATGTTTTCTATTAAGTAGACCGTATTCCAGAGCTCGTACCTTCACAAAAGGCTTTATATTTTGAAGCACCCGCTTGGCAAAGTCGCAACTATCCCTCATGCATTCTATCTGGTTCTCGTTTTTAATTTCTGGGGTGTTTGGGCCCCTTCGGGGCTCGGAACCATCGCTGTAAGCAGGTTTCGGAATATACGAAGGCACAGTGTTCATCTTCGACACTGCACAGGGTTCCACCACATGGTAACATCCAAAGCCATTCTTTACAAGGCTCTCAGACTTCTTGTCCTACAACCAAGAGCCGTAAGCTCGAGTGATCTCCAAAGATCTAATACTAATAATCGATTGAATACATTGAAACTTCGTGGAAGAAATGTCTTGCACAGTTCCTTCAGTCTCTGTTGTAAACTGCGCATTCCACTGCTCGATCGCATTTTACGAGAAACCTTGGATTTAATAATTCCTGATAAGGCGAAATTTGACTAGTTCATTGATCATTGTTAGATTGGGGAATTGCGGTGAAAGCGACGAGGAAGTCGCTCTCATTAAACTTTCATTTATGAATATACATACACAGTGATGTAAGCAAAACCTCGTAGCACGCTCTCGGGTTATATGTCACTGGTGATCAGCTGATCGGCCGCAGTGGGAATCGGAGTCTTCGCGTGTCCACTTTGAACTAGTCGTTGCCAGAGATGAACGTAATGAAATCGTTCCGGGAGAGCCTAAGGAACGCCAAGAACATATTAATCCTAACTGGCAGCGGAATATCCGCTGAATCTGGTGTCCCGACATTTCGCGGCGCAGGCGGCTTCTGGAGAAAGTATCAAGCGCAGAGTCTCGCGACGCCTGAAGCTTTCGGAGCGAATCCGTCTCTCGTCTGGGAATTTTATGAATACCGAAGGGATCTCGTGAGCAAAGTCAAGCCGAATAAGGTGAATAGAACTAGAAATTGATTCTATTGGGGAGCAGGTACTAATGTTTCTAATTCACAGGCGCACGAAGCAATCGCAGCATTCCAACAGCGCTATATCGATCAGGGTAAATCGGTAACAATCGTCACGCAGAATATCGACGGTCTTCATCAAAAGGCTGGCGCGAAAGACGTCTTGGAACTTCATGGCTCGTTATTTAAAACAAGATGTACCAAGTGCCATAAGATCGCGGTGAATGAAAATATTCCAATCTGCCCTGCACTAGCAGGCAAAGGGTAAACCTCTCTAATTGCAATTAATTTCCAATTAAAATTAATTAACTTCACTTATAATTCACTGGGAATACTTCAGTTCACCGGATCCAAATGTAACAGCCTCCGACATTCCAAAAGAGGATTTGCCAAGGTGTGGGGACTGCAAGGGATTGCTCAGACCAGATATCATATGGTTTGGAGAAAGTCTGAAGGAGGATGTGATGGAACAAGCCTGTACATACTTTTTTCTATAAATACTCTTTTTGTCAAAATAATTCTTCAAGCAGATATATAACAGTATATAAACATAGTTGTCAATGTATAGTTCTCTCATGCGATCACGTAGAATGATTCTTCTGTTGTTAGATGATGCGGTCAATACGTGCGATGTCTGTCTGGTAATCGGAACATCTTCCATTGTGTATCCAGCGGCAATGTTTGCTCCGCAAGCTGCTGATCGGGGAGTGCCGGTCGCCGAGTTTAACTTGGAGACGACACCGGCGACGAGACACTTCCAGTGAGTCACAGTTTGCAAGCATACTATCTCATTCGCGGGTTGTCTGAAAGAAAATCCTTTTTTTATTCAAGGTATCACTTTGAGGGACCCTGCACTATTACAGTGACAGAGGCACTTAGTTAACGTCTCAGTGGTAAGAGGAATCCGGCGACTCCGAAGGCAAGATGGTTATTACCTTGTACGCGGAATACTTCGGTGGGAATACCCAGGCCATGTAAATAATTCAGCCAGGCTTTTTGCTTGTTTGATAATTCGTCGTTTGGACTCTTTACTTCGACCACTTTGCACTGGCGGAGAATGATGACTGTAGTCTTTTTGCATAAACATTTTCTGTTGGCTAATTGCGAGGGATGATTACCTGTTTCGTATTATAATTCCACACAACCAGGTCGGGGAAGCCTGATCTCCACAGTCTGAAGTTCTCGATTAGGCGATCGCACATGCCGAGAACGGCGGAGACTCCGATACACTGCACTACCCTCTGTGATGGAAGTTAAATTTGATTAACTTGAACATCAGGTCGTCACTTCGAGTAAAATACCTTTATTTGATCGCCGCTCTCGAATAAGCTCGAATGCAAAAGAGATTCGTAGTGTTTGTACGTGTCGAACCGATTCTCCACCTGCTCGGCGAGCGTCGCGGAATCCCAGTTGCTAATCATTTCTCGTTTCATTTCGATGAAGATTCTCCTGTTCTCATAGAATTTCTCTGTGAACAAATCTTGCGGGGCATTCTGGTACGATGTGACATAGGCTCCAGGAATGGAGACGTGATACAATTCTTCCCAGAATAAAGTCGCGAACAACGTGACTGGCAGTGCACCTTCGCAATGTACACCCTCGAAATCCTGATTTCGGTAATGAGAGAGAGCAAAGTCTTCTACAGAGCCATAACTCCTGCCCTTATCAGAGGCTACTATGCAATAGATTCTTTTGCGACCGGCTAGAGTTTCGTGAGCTGCCGGAGCTTCCACATTGTTTATAATCGGATCCATCAATATCGGCAGCTCTGGATTACGCTCGATGACTAATCTCAACGTATCCTGAATCTCTCGCAGTTCCTTCATTCCTTTCTTCCGCTTTATAATCCGATTCGCTCGATCGACAAGCTGAATCTTATCAACGTCCGATAAATTCGTTAGTTGCAAGCCGTGCAGAATCGCCTCAGCACTGTTCTTCACATTCTTCATGTGATGCATTTCAATCAACGCTAATTCCGCGTACCACCCTCCTTTCTTATGATGCATGTGGCAGTTCTGGGATATTAGGATATTTAGGATCTCGATTGCATCGTCCATCTTAGTTTTGAGCTTTTTAAACGCGTCTATCGTCTCTGTGAGCGATTTTAGCCAGATGTAGCCTGGCATGAAATGCTTCACGTGAGAAGGTAGATTTGAATCCATTAACCTGCAGAATATTTTTGTATAAAAATAAGACTTAAACTTTCTCTCAAAAGTAGATCACAAATTACCTGCTTGTCTCTAAAGGCAATAAAGTCATCAGTTTCTGTTTCACTTTTTTTCCCAGTACTCTAATTTTCTCTGGGTCCTTCTTCTCGATACAATTGTAGATTTCTGTGAGAACAGCCTTAGCTTCTATGTAGCTGAAAGATGATGAGCCAGAAAATAAAAACAGCCTTCAGTTAAGGGTTTAACGGATTCTGCCTACCTACCTAATTAAATGCCTTGTGTCAGAGAATATGGGGAATCTATCCTCAGGCATTTTGGGGAATGTCATTTGTTGACGGAACACATTAAAAAGCATAAAAAAGAGATCGGATATAGACAGTCTTGGGTCCAAGTTGGGTATCAACAGAGTCATTATCTTGTCAAAGATGCTCCAGGTTTTATCTGTTACTCTAACACAGTAACCCAACTTCTTCATAATCATTGAACACAGATGACTACTCTGATTCGTCTGAGTAAAGAATACCGGTCTACTGGTAGCATATTTCTTCAACCCTTTTATAAAATCTTCCTTCCGCCCATTGCTATTTATCTTTAGCTCCTTGCACAATGCACGGGCTTCGTCCACTAGCATCAAATTCAACAGAATGTCGAGTTCAGTTTCATTAATCGCAAGCGTGCAAATCCCTCTTTCCTCGAGTATAGAAAATCCCTTGTGGTCGTCCTTCACATTCGGACACTTTATATTACTCTTCCTGTACCAAATCCTTTGCCTTTTCAACATTTTTGTAAGTAGCATTTGCGCGGGTATCGGCGACGTTATTATCGCGTATATGAAATCAAGCTCTTCGTCATCGAAGTAACCGCAGTTGACGGGATTCGAGAGGACAGACATTATACTCGTGAATAGAATATCACAGTATAAGTCGCCGCCGTAAGCAACTACCTCACTGTACTCGTATTTCGATTCTGTCTGGTTCCCTGAATTATAACGATAACTGAATGTACTTTGGGAGTAGACCTCGTCGAGATCAAAGTTATTCGGCAAAATCGCCCCCTGCTTTGCCAGATTCATGTTCTCCAATGCACTAACTATCAAACTGGACTTCTCCGATCTAAAGTCCAGTCTCCTGCGTGTCGGGGTAATGGGAGATGTTACATTTAAGTCATATTTCGATTGGGAAGGTGTCCTGCTCGAGGTCGGAGTGTTGGGACTAGACTTTCCCGGTGTGCTGGACGCCGATTTCCGCGGAGATTCGACAGGATTCGTGCTACCATTTATCTCTGTCAAAGATCGTCTCCCGGTTGCTCGCTTTGGTGTACTTTGGGGGGGACTGTTGACTGATTTCTTTGGGGATCTAGCAGGACTTTTATTAGTTAGTGACCTCCTCTTAGGCGCCGGTTCGTTCGTTCTCTTATTGTTCGCATTCTTTGACGCTCTCTTTTCACTTGTCACTTTGAAGTACTGGTGCAACAATTGTTGTTTCGCCATTGTGCTGCCAGGGACAATCCTCGATATGCCCTACCCAATATCATAATGAATATTAACAGTAAATAAAAATGCGTTGTACTGGATACCACATTTCCGCCACAGATATTTACTATTTACGTTTACCAGCAACTGGCGGCTTGAAGTTGGCCCGAGCACGCCTGTCGCAGGTAGTTCGAGATCTCGATATCGCAGGTCGACCTGTTCGATTAGGCGGGAAAATTTGAAAAGGCTCGTATGCGAATTCCATTAACTTTATTTGTTTCCTTCACTACTCATATTAGCTTCCCCAAACTAAATTCGCAGGTTCACCTCGGATTCCCTTCAAGTGGAGGCAAGGAGTCTGTGTACACGGAGGAGAACTCAAGTCGGCTTATCGCGGATTAACGTTAATTGGATTATATGTCTTAGCTTCGAATTGCAACCCGTATTTCTCATTGGGTGATTCGCTTGCAGTAATTAGGTATATCAGGGCTAAACAGTTAGCGGCTTGTCTCCAGGCGTAATTGAAGTAAAGACAATTCGTCTGTCTGATAACATCCCCAATAGATGCGACGGTTGTCCGATATAGAATTGAGTGGGATTAATTGTTGATACTAATACACCGAATACGACGACTTCTGGTGAATGGAAGAAGAGCAGACAATTTCGAGGTACGAATCGGTTTTATTCAGAATGTTTATATCATCCAATTTCAAGGAAATCTTAAAGCGCATGGGTATGTGAAGCGGAAGGTGTTATCAGGAGACGAGAGAATGAGTGATACTTCGTACCGAAGAACGAGTCGAAGGGCCTGTCTAGAGTTAGATATTCTAGATACACAGAGCTTGACATTATCCTCCCTGCCCCACCCTTTCTTTTGCGCTCTCCGTGAGAATGGCTGGGTACTTTCGTGAGAAGCGTACTTCCTCCCTCTCTCTCTCTCCTCGTAATCTCAGGAAAATCTTCGTCCGAATCGGAGCTTTGGTTGGAGCGTCTTTTGCCAATTTCATAATCCTTCCCGTCGCACAGCGACCTAGAAGTCCTACTGTATTCACAGAATAAAATACATGTATAATAGATACACCGCAACTCGACAGCCGCGTCGATATTTATATATCGTCATAAAAGTTTTTCTCTGCTCTCCACGCTTTCATCCTCCTCCGGATTTCCTCTTCTTGACGCTCGGGACTTGGAGTGCCTTTTCCCTCGCTGGACAATCGTTCGATCTGTGTGTTAAGCTCTTCTTTCCTCTCCTCCATTATTTTCTCTCTTTCTCTCACTCTCTCTCCCGCTCTCTTGCTCTCGCACACACAAAATGATCAGCAGGTTTCGTTCGATCGCCCTGAATAGTTGCATTGATCCGGCTTACTTCTATTTACATGATATTTACTATTATTTAACACGAATGCAACGAATTGGGTAAACACGAAGTCTCACGATTTACATCTGACCGAATACAATCGAGCCCGTGTGTGGACGTCACAGCGGCTTCTTCCTCGATAGAAAATACAATCCTTTCTTTCTTGCGGCTTACGATAGTAATTATGCTCTCGTTCTCTGCGATACACGTCGCTACAGGATTAAACAATCAAAGGGGCAATTGGTCGGCGTGGCTATCGGTGGAAATTTCGTGTTTGCCAAATCAGAAATGTAAAGCGAACTCAGTCTTTGGTTGGAGCGATCAAACGTGGATAATCCTCGACCGTTTTCTTTTCTTTATTCGTAAAGTGGCTAATGGGTCAATATTTTTAACATTAATAAATTTTATATAAAAATTCATGTACCACTATATTTCGTTTAAAGCGTTCCAACTAAAATAAACAAATGGTGTGTATGTGTGTGTGTGTTTTTTACAAGTACATCCTTGGAAAAACTGTCTTCCTCCGCGTAAAGTCGCTCGTTCTTCTCAAAGTCATAGACGCCGCCGGAAGGATGTGGTTGTCGAAGGGGATGAATTCTTTATGAGAACGAGATGAGAATGCGGGGAACTATTGCAAAAGCAAATCCATCCTAGATGAGGAAAAGCGCTTTTCCGCGACGCATCGCTCGCGGTGATTAATAAACGGAGTCGCAACACGAGCAAGAAACGAACTCTGCCGACGTCTCCTACCGCCCGCCCGCCCGCTAATGAGTCTGAGAAAAACGAGAGTGACAATGAAAAGAGTACCTAAAGAGTATATACAAATGTTGTTTGCAGAAATTAGATTTCACAGAAGAGATGTTAGACAATATACAGGCGAGTGAAGATTTCCTTAACAAAATAATAAGTCCTATCCAGGATAAAATTTCTTTATTACTCCCTCCTCTCTGAAATCGTCCCGAATTCATAAATTTTTTGTCCATACACATCGCTGTGCGCCTACCACAACAACATTAATTACAGTTATTCAGTTAATTACCTAGAAGTAAGAGATACAATAAGCGTAATTATTTTTATATGTACAATATATCTTTTTTTGTTTCTTTCGTATTACGGTTTCTGTTTTCGACGTGCGCACCATTGTAGTTTTCCTCGCTTTACGGCTCCTATCGAACTTGCTCTCTCTCTCTCTCTCCCTCC
Source organism: Crossocerus cetratus (assembly GCA_963675795.1). Classification (NCBI taxonomy): domain Eukaryota; kingdom Metazoa; phylum Arthropoda; class Insecta; order Hymenoptera; family Crabronidae; genus Crossocerus; species Crossocerus cetratus. The sequence goes on along the minus strand of OY776664.1, from coordinate 4,285,790 downwards.
CCCCCTCTCTCTCTTTCTCTCTCAATCGTGCTCTTTTCCCTACCGAATGAACGAAAAACGGATTGGGGCAAACCTGGAAAATCGGTGACTATATCCCCCTCGCTATCGACTCTAGCCCTAGATTATGGTTCCACTGTCTCTCGTGTTGGCCGCGTTTTCGGCGAATGTTGCTTCCGGATCGCGCTAGGTACTTCTCGACTGCGATACTTTCTAGATTTGTTCGTGTGCCAAGCGAATCTAATTGGGTTTTTCGAGTACTTCTCTCCTCTAGTTCCTGAGTTTACCAATGCTAGAAAGTATTATACCGTGAGATTGTGCAAAGCATTCGTGAAACATTTGCTAAGACACCCTACTCCCCCCTCCCCTCCACAAGATCTCCACGCCGGGGATATGATGATGATGATGATTTCGGGGGCCGAATCGTGGCGTAGACTTGCCAAAAGAACTTGTAAATGCAACGGAACTGTGTGCGCGTTACGAACTTAGGTCTCATTATTTACATCGCATCAATGTCTCGTGGAGATTGCACAAAGGATGCAGTTCGTAGAACAGTGTTAATAAATAAGGGCGATGCAATCGGGCAACATACGAGCCGTCTCCCTCCCATTTTTCTACCCCCGAGCCGCAATTGTAAAGGTTGTAGAAAGAAATTTACACTCGGGACCGCCTCTCCGCAGGGAAATTCGTTAATGACGTGTACTCGTCCGCCAGTGTACAGGTAATCTCGTCGTGTTCGAGCATTTACTTGTGTTCCTGGAGCAAGCTTCCCAAACGCAACATTAAAGTATCAAATACATTTTTTTCGCTAGGATGGAAACACTTGGCTCGGCGGTCGTTTAGAAGGTTCGAATTTCTAATCGATCGGCTAAATTTCGATGCGTGGCACGCGAGTCTACCTATTAACAATAACTTCGATCTTTCACAGCCTGGAAGCCTTTAACGTACTCTTTTTTTCCTTATACGCAAGAAAAATACAAAGAATCTTGAATAAAGATCTACTCTATTTGAACCGAGTCTATATGTACATGACCGATCGAAACGTGTACTTTGCTGATTAGCAAGTCTATGCTAGTCCTTTCCTTCGGGTGCCGGGCGTGCAGAGTTAATCGCGCAATAAGCATGCTCAATGACGGGGTCTTTCTGGTAAAAGAAAGGTTTACAAAAAGAAATTAATGTTAATGCTGTGTCTGAGAAAGCTTGCGGCATATGCGGCGCGCGCGTCCTTTTCTCACAGTCGTGTGTTTGGCAGTAGTGTCGTTCGTTATGTATCAACGTCCTAACGGAGTGTCCCGCCAATTTTCCAGGATTTCTGAATGCTCTGATAATAGAAATTCGTCAAAAGTAAAATCCTCGAGAAAAGCGACATTGCGTGCCTTGCATGGACTACTTTCTGCAAATCGTTTATTAAGAACAAGAAAGTTTCTATTGCAGTGGTCTTACTAGCGAGATACAGGTTCCACGCTCGAAAAGAAGCCTTGCAAGTCGAACGACTAGCGAGCGCAGTTCATTCTCATGCCGAGATTCGAGTGTCTCTCGCGAAACAATTGCCGAAAGATCCAAGTACTTATTGCGAGTGAACGTCGAGTCCCTTCGTTTTTGGTCGGACGAGCAAGGAAAGGAACAAGTAGAAAAGAAAAACCGGTTGGATCCAGAGTACGATATCTTAGTGATCACAATACACATTAACTTGGTACTTGCTGCGGAATCTACGCTATCCCATCCACGATCATTACAACAGGCAACTGACCAGGGCTTTTCTGCTTTGAATCTAGTCGAACGCCACGACTCTCACGTGAAGGAGCACGTACGATCTATCCAGTCCCCAACTCAGGCAGACATAGGCAAGGTAAAGTTAGCGAAGTCCCCAGTGTCGTATTGGCGGCAACGGGGTGCCGATAGCAGGCATCATGTCACTTCCATTGCTAACGAATTTGTTTTGTTTGCCCGTACGAGCTGCTGCTGTTGCGGCTTACTGTCGCACGCCGCACTCTCCACGCCATCCACCTCCATATCCAAACTTTCACTACAATGTGAAATTTACTAATATCAATCGGCCGCTCATCTCTCCCTCTCGAGAAAGAGATATAAGGTAATGCTGGTACGATGGAGGACTGGGATACCCAGACCTAATGAGAGAGAAAAATGTGGTGGAGGAAGATTAATCGACTCTACTCACCTATTACTATTAAGCGTAATTTCCCCGGACGTTGGGATTTGTTGCGGCTGACTCTGCGTCTGTTGTTGCTGCCTCGCGAGATTGGCCAGCTTGCTCTGGGCAATCAGGCCAGGCAGCAGATTGGACGGCGGATGTTTCTGCGGCAGAACTATCGACGACTGATTGTTCATGACGTGAGTACTGTTTGGCAGACTGTTGGAGTTGTTGATGTGCGGTAGCGGGCCGTTCTGATGGCCATTGCCAAAGTTTGTGATGGTACCACTAGCCGCGGTAGCCGCACTGAACACTCTTAGTCCGGCACTACCACTGCCGCCATTCCTATTATTCGTTGGACTAGTCAGGGACTTAGATAGAATGGAGGCAGTGCTGCTGTTGTTGGGCAATTGTCTGTGTTGCTTGGACTGGTGGTTGGATTGCGTTTCAGCAGCGACAGTCGCACATTGGCTCGACACCGTACTCGAGATTGTCGCTTGGCTACTCGCGCTCGACGAGAGCGACGACGGGGCCAGAGAACTCGACCAAGTATTTACAACACTAGAACCACTACCACTGCACTGAGGCCGAGCATGTTGCGTCGCAGGCTGTGCAAAAAGACTGCTGGCTAGTGGAGTCACCACGAACTGTGAACTGCCGAGCTCGTCTGTCCGCGGCTCGCTCGAGTTATTGTTATCCGACAGTCCACTAATACACGCACTATTCGTGATACCCGCCACGGCGAGATCGAACTCCGAGACGGTGTCGGCCGCGAAGTAATCGGCGATGTTGAACTCGGAGGTGAAGGGAGGCTCGTCGCCCGGCCTTTCCGGCTCGACCTCCACACAGATCGACGTCGCTTCGGGCGGGAAGGGATAAGGAAGCGGTTTCGCGTCGTTCAGCAACGGGTCCGAGTCCGACTCCGTATCACTACTTTCCTCGCTTGGACTGTGTTCCGACGGAGGTGGAGTCTTTGGTCGGAAATGTATCCTGAAATGTCCCAGTTCACCAGTGTCAGTCAGAGTCCTTCTCACACCGCATGACAAATCGCCGGGCGCTAGAGGCGAGTTAGAAACGTACCACTCTGTCTTAACAGGTGTTGCTGTCGCGGCAGTACCACTCGGGTCGGTCGTTTCGAGCTTCGACTCGTGTATCGTGAAATCTAACGATGACCACATGTCGTCCATCTCGCTCGAACAACGATCCAGAATTACTCTGAAATGAGAGATCGATATTGGTCTGATCTATAGGAACAGCCTGAAACTATTTAACCGGGTGCAACTACTCGATCCTCGCCGTACCTGCCGCCCCGACCCATTCTTCGTCGCGCCAAACCAATGCATCGTGGCACTGGTTTGCTGATGCTTGTCAGCGCAAACCTATACTTCTTATCGGCCAAACCTCCCTCAGCTTTATCACACCAAGGCCAATTGCCGAATCCACCTGATGCAGGCTAGAAAAGAGAGTGCGGGAAATCAGTGGCGTCCAAATGAAGCACCAACGCGAAATATTGTACGGTAGAGCATCTCTTCTTCCACTTACTGGTAGGTAAGTGCTATTTCTATTGCGTCGGAAAGCAAATTGGCCTTCGTCAGCGGTGTCTTCGTCGTCGCGATCCGAGGGAAGTGAAGGTTGAGAATGCGAGTGAGATGGAAGTGGACTGTCTTCGTCCGAGCTCATCAGCGGGTCCAGCCCGCTTCCGAGGACTCCGGCCCTGCTCCCTCGGCCACCGCCACTGCCCGTTCCACCACGGACACCGCTGTCCTCCAAACTTACTCCTCTACTATCAGTTTTATGTTTCCGTTTTTTGTACTGTCTTTTTTCTTTCCTCGGTACTACATCATCCTGAAGAAATCCAGATATAAAGTCTCGTGATCCATACAAATCGCCGATTCGCCATCATCCTGGAGGGGCAGAAGGAAGTCCTCACCTTACTACAAACTTTATTCGCCCAATTCTGATGGACGCCGAATTGATTCGTAAATAACGGGGCGAACGCTGGCCTCGGCGTTTTCAGGGCAGACACGTCCGCAAGTATCTGACCATTGAAATCTTGTGCCTGATACCTGTGGAATTCGCACGATTAGTCACGATTCTTCCCCGTCGAGGAACAGGTGGATAAATAAGTGCAATTGTAGAAACGATCCCCTCACCTTTTCTCGTAGACTTCTATTGTCAGGTGCAAATACTCCCGCTTGATTTTCTCCCGCCGTTTAACCATCTCGAGAAGCGTCACCGCTCTACTGAGATCCCGGCGGAGCTTCAACATTTTCTCGTAACTAGTTTCGTCGTTCTTACGATTCTTACGGGTTTGCATCTTCTCCGTTCTCCGTCTAAACGCTAAATAAGGATTGTTGGCGGCCGAACCGAACCGATGCTCTGTTTTGACAGACAGCAGTAGCGGATGTTGCTAAGAGGGAGAGCAAAATCCGTTTAATTCATTGCCACCAAATTCTCAATGGATTCGAAACCGGGGAACCCAAGAATCCTCTGTACTAGATAGAAATGAATGCAGCTTACAGTTTTCAGACGCTTATTAAGCCAGTAATCAAAAACAGCGATAATTAGATCGTCATCCTCCTTCAACAGTGCTTTCGCTTCATTGAGAGTGACCACCGTTTGTCCCGAGCTCTTTTCCAAGCGGTCCATCATTTCCTCAAACTGCAGTGGAGTCAAGTCCATCTTCCGACTTTGCACTGCAACCCATTTCTCATCCTCCGAGTCCATATCGTAGTCGGGGATGTCTTGCTCCATTGCGAAAGCTACAACAACCAGAGATATCTCAATCTCCGACTCACCAACCACCCTCCTACTATTATCATTTCTACTACAGAACTATTCCCTTACGTTGCATATGTATAAGTTGACGTGGCAGCTTATAATCAGCAGGATATATCCTATCATAGGCTTCCACGTCTGTCAAGTCTGTTACTTCAGGGGTAGGAATGATTAGACCTGTACATATGGCCCTTTGTAAATGATGTTCCTGTACAGAGCAAAATCATTACTGCAGCTTACATTGGCCTTTAAAAACTATTATTACCATTATTGCCAATGCAATGATTCCTTAATAACTATGAAGAATGTTGTGTTGAGGAAGAAGGCAAGACGGATTCCAATGAAAAGCAAGTCTTTCTTAGTTCAAACGGAATATAACTCTAATATAACATTAAATAGACATTGGTTTGTAAGATTAAGTTTGTAGATTAAGTATAAGTGATTTCTATGGATTTTGGAACAAGTATCCCATAGTTTAGGATGAATCTACGATCAACACTACTAGGAAAAGCCACGTTACACAGAGGAAAGATCCCCACACAAATGTGCATTAGTTTTCTCATCGTTCAGTAACCAGACAAGTAATACATCATACGGTACGTGTTAAGATATGAGTTTCATTGTACCAAAGGCTTTAAGAGGTAAAAGATTAAAAAATATTTCCCATCCTTGTGCATAGAGTCTACCGAGTGGTGGTCTACGTTAGAGCCAAGGATTTTAAGAAAACCAGGCTTTGACAGCTCCAAGATGATCTTGCAGATGCTAGCGCGGAGTTTAAGGAATCACGCGAATCGGGCAGAAAGCGTTTTCAATTGCGCTTAATGGGGAAAATGCAGAAAATAAGGTTGTCAGGAGGGTAAGAAATGTGCCATCTGCCGGTTGTTTACGAAAATTGGCCGAGGGGAAGATGGCGGCTAGGGAAAACATGCTGGAGCAAGGCTGGACGTTCGACTTACACATTCCTCCTCCTTTTCCATGCCGCTGGGCATTTGGGGCACAGCGCGGTTAATGGCCGAGTAGTCTGGCAGATCGGGCAGTTCCTCGGCCATGTAAATCGGCATGGGCTTGGAAGCGTCCAGGGCGCGAGCCCTGAACGACAGCTTGCTCATCCTGAGGCGGTCTGGCTCGCGTGTTGACAACCCGAGTTGGCTGGTCGCGAACCGTGAGGCCAGTCGGGTCGGCTCGGGCCTCGGGCTTGCGGGACGTGAACCTGACTGGGCCTGGCTGGGGGCCCTGCGGCCGAATTACCCGGCACAGAGAGCGCTCAGGGCCTCATCGTTCTCCGGCCATCGCGCTGGAACACGGTCACTCAGTCACCAAACGAGATATATCACTTTGAAAACATGTTTGCGTGACACGGTCCCTGCTCAAAGCCATCATGGCCGACGCACAGCCATTTAACACGTTCAGCCCGAGAGCAGTTCCACGATGCGACGCGCGCCGCGCGGGAATCGCGGAACCCCGATCTGCTACTGCTGCCGCGAACTGACACTGCTGGCCGCCACTGCCGCCCGCAGCCGCCACCGCCGCCGCCGCGCGCGCTCTTCTACTTTCTCCCTCGCTCGCCAAAACCCGACGCGCTCACACTTCCACTATAACCCCTTCATTCAAGAAGCATACTACCAATCGCAAGCCCCGTTCACAGCACTCCGCCGCCAGGACTCGCCTAGCGATTACGCGCCACCAGGAACTCGATCCAACTCTCGATCCCCTGCGCTTATTCTTCCTTCCGCTGTAATATTCGATCGCATCCAACTTGTTCTCTTCTTCGATTTCCTTCCTTAGTTAGCCTCGCAGCAACTGCGCTCGTTATTCTTATACAGCCATCTCGCGCTTTCTTCAATGCAGGTTGTTTTTAAGTCGAGCTTGCAATCTCGATGGATCTCTCTCTCGATCGTATACTCGCCGCGTGGAGGGCAGACTCTCTGGCACAGAGAGACACTTATCCCGTGATTTCCTTTTTGTTATAAATCCGTCGCGGCCCTGCAATATGACAATGTATTAACTACGTGGTCTAGGCGGAGCGAGTACTGGCACGCGAGCGCTTGGCCGCGGCTTTTTGGCAACAAAGTAGCGGATAATTCGGTCGACTTACGCGCAGATAACACGCCATCGAGGGCCACTTGTCCTCGTATCATTCATTATTGCGTCGGAGCCTCGCATTTCCGGCGAGAGTCGATTTCACGGGAATTTCATGGTCTAATCTGAGCGCGAGTTCTTCTCGTGTGTCGCTCGGATGCGGAATCGAGGTTTCCCGGGAGCGCGTTATCGGGCGTATAGATTCAAATCTGACGGAAGCGACGCTGTAAGTTCTGCTCCGTGGCCGAGGTCCCCCCCAGTTTCTGCCGAAGTGTCGATTCACCGATCGGCGGAAAATGACGCAGAATATTGCGGTACTCTCGGCGCTGCCTAGGTTATCTTACCACCTGCGCTCGCGGCTTCCCAGCTTAAACGTCTTCGACGTCCAGCCAGGTATCCACTCTTGACATACCATTCTCGCGAGGCATCTTTCAAGCTCCAAGCTCGGCTCCTGCGAACTCTCCACTCTCTTGCAGCGAGCACGTGCTAATACGCGCACCTCCTCCCACTGTGTAATCCGCCGCGAACTAAATCCGCGCTATCGCCGCGCGCACCTGCGCTCTCGCCGATTCCGCCCGTCGATGGATTTGAATTCGAAAGGGCGCCCGCCAATTCGTCGCTTCTCGCTCGGAGAGATATTTATATCCCTTTTGATTCGCAGGTAAAGAGAACACACTGGCCGGGCTGAACAGCGCGGAAATACTGGTGGCAGATTGCGACCTCTTGCTTCCCTATGCCGATAAACTCGCCTCGGTCAAGTGGGTCCAGTCGACTTGGGCCGGACTGGACAAGTTGACTCTCCACCTCCGAGGGAGAAATGTTGATTACATGCTGACGAGGTTCTCCGATAAGACTTTCGGCTTTGCTATGTCCGAGTATGTCGTCGCGCAGATCTTTAATTACGAGCGCGATCAAAGGAGACAGTATGAGAATCAAAAGAGCGCATTGTGGTCGCAGGACGGCAAGATCCACCGGCACAGACTCATCTGCGACTTAACTGTGGGTGTTCTGGGCTTGGGCAATATCGGGAAGACTAGTAAGAAGTTCGCTTTTCGCAATATAGACCTATCGCAAGAGTTTAAAGATGTTTCCTGTTCTTTTAGTCGCGGAGAAGCTCAAGTCGTTCGGAGCGAAGGTCTGGGGATTAACGCGAACTCCGCTCAAAGAGAAACTTGATTTCCTAGACGAGCATAGAACAATTGATTCCTTGCCCGAGGTCCTCGGAAGTTGTCATTATATTATTAATGTTTTGCCGTCGACCGAGCAGACGATTGGTTTGTTAAATGGTGAAGTGTTACACAATTGCAAGGACATAGGTACTGTCTTCATTAACGTTGGACGTGGCTCGATCGTACGAGAATCAGATCTCGTGAGAGCTCTTGAAGAACAGTGGATCAGCGCTGCAATCTTAGATGTCCATGCGACAGAACCGTTGCCAAAGGACAGCAAACTCTGGAGTCTGCCGCAAGTACGTCCTGTTGGTATCAATACAATCTTCGGTATTGTTAATCAAATGTTTAATCAAATAGGTCACAATTTCACCGCACATTTCCGGCGTAACACGCGTGCAGGATGTCGCCGGAGTCTTCGCCGATAACTACGAGAAGTTCCTCAAAGGAGAACAATTACCAAACACGTTCAATTGGCAAAGTGGGTACTAACAATCTAGAAACGTGATATTTTACAACAAACTAAAATTATATATTTTATACATATCCATGTATCGGTACAAAATAAAAATAATATTAATCAGCCTGTTACATGGCTCAGAATGTATCACAGGAATCTCTCTTCGTAGAGTGAAAATAAAAAGTGTCCTTCGTGATACAACGCAGTGATCAGTGATGATTGTGAGTAGAATCTCATTTCGACTTTATTCCGCTTCTGCGACCGGTGGATTGGTCGTCGGTTTCAAGCCTCGGATACTGAGATCGTACACCACTTCCTCGATCTTCTTCACAGCATATTTGAGTCCATCAAAATGCTTTCTGAGGGCGTCGTTCTTCAACGGTAGCAGTCTGAATCCTGCATTCATTTCGTTGACAAACCTCGCTATTTCTATCGGCTTGTTGTAATCCCCGTTCGTAACGGCGTTGACAGCGTATCTGCTCTACTATGTGAATACCAGTTAATTCGTGATACAATGAAGACTGCTACAATATTTACCAATTCGCCGGCCAATTGCAGCAGACCTGTAAGGAAGTCCTCCAAGTCCAAGTGAAAGCCATCTTGCCTGTTGTTCTTAACTGATGGAAGAAGATTATTAAACATATTGCTCATTAATTTTTATTCTAAGTAATAATCAGAACATACTTCCTAGAATTTCAGCGACTGTCTCTTTGGAAGCCAATACTCGGATTTCCAAGTATATCACAAGCGACACTAGGAAGCACAGTCTCTGCGTGACAAATCGCCACTGATCATGAAACCTGTAGTATTGGTCCTTGGGTACCACATCCGCCAGCCGCTGGTAATCCTTGCGGACATCCTCGAACAAGACCCTAGCTTTCCGGCAATACTCGGAGACAACTGTGAGTAAAAAGATTGCTATAAGTATCGCAATAAACATCAACAAAGTGACTTCGATCGCATACTTATGTTCTCTTCGCTACTGCTCTCGTTGTGAATATTTTGTAGAATTATCAGGATGTCTCTCGCGGTTTTCTCCAGGTTCCGCACGATTCCGCGAATATCCTGTTGTGATACAATATCCATTGAATTATAACCTATAAACTCGAGCATGCAATCCGGCAGGAATACAAACCTCGCGTAGTGTCTCTTGCTGGCTAAGGTAGTCCTGGAAGGCGCTGAAAATCTCCAACACGTTCTCGCCCATGGCGTACTTCTTTATTTTAATTGAAGAATCAAAGAAGTCACAATCGCCGATTGGAAACACGTAAATGTCAATCACCGAACTTGCAAACACTGACTTATCGTCGCTCAGTAAAAAAGTTTCGCGTCTTTTTTTAATCGTAATTCTGCTATTTTATGTCAGAAGGCGCCACTGCCTAAGTTCAGCGGGAAAATCGGTTTCGGCAGGAATCGCACGAATTTCGGAATTTCACCAGATTGTTGATTTCAAGATCAACTGGATATAATTGCGGTATTTTCAAAGTTGAATGGGTAATAAAAATTACGGATTCCAGTCAAGTTCTTTATTGACAACATATCAAATGTACAAATGAGTTTATGTGAGTGGAGTAGAATCCAAAAGAAAAATAATAGTTTAATAGTTTAGAGAGAAAGGATTTCGTTAAGAGGAAGTAGGAAGACAAGCAAGAACTCTAAGGGCAGCATGCACTGCGAGAGACGCGTGTCAGCGTCCGGCAAGGTCTCATGCACCCCGGTGTATAAATAGAAACCAGTAGGTCCTGCTGCGCGAACTCGAGGAAGCTGGCTGGAATTCTACAGGATGCCGAAGCCTGTCCCGTCCCGAGGAAAATACCCCGGGGAATCTGCGCCCGTGTCATTGATCTCTGGCAGCGCGCTCGCGCGCTCGATGTACCCGCAAGACTCGCTCGCACTTAAAAAAAAAATCGACGCCCACCACGTCGGGGCCGGAGAACGCGGGTTCCGCCGGGCTCTGATTAGCTGGCGATACGGAGGAGCAGCTGTCGCTCAAAGAATTCCAATCCCCAGCCTCCGCTACACTCGGTTTTCCGAACGTCTATTGATGAAGATATAAAGAGCGGGGAGGCCTTGCCGGCGACCTTCCTCCGGGCACTTGCTCCTTCCTTTTTGCATTCCCCTCTTAGATCATAACATCCTCTTTCTTCACCTGTTTTTCGAATCGAAACCTCAGCCGACGTGAAAAAGTCGGGCTGCTTTTCGATTATTCGCCAATCTACGTTTCCTTGTTGCAGAGAAACCTGTTGGAAAAGAAGCACGTTGGAATTTGGGATGCGGAAAGGGTCGAGGATCGGAGTAATCGGAGTTCTTACGGAATCGGCCACCGGGTGGATGGATTCGAGCGGCTCGAGCAGCTCGACGAGGAAGAGGTTCAGCCAGGGGGCGACCCGTTAACTCCTGCATTCCTGCAGGCGCCAATCCCAATAAAAGCCGGATACCATAGGGTGTCGTAAATTTTTGCCCGCTCCGCGTACCGCGACGTCGGACACACTTTTTCCACGCTCTACTTACACGTACCCGACACCATACACGTCCATATTCACGACAGTGTATTTTTAGCCAGGCCGATTTTATCTCGACAAGTAAATTATACGGTCCTGGGCGGCCTTCGCCGAAAGGCTAGGAGTCTGCTTCTAGAGAGACAGTCTCGTTCGGCTGAAATGAAACGTTTTCCACCGGTGGAACCTGGCAGCGGGTCAATATTTGCGCGCCAAACACTCTCTCGTTCCTCTCAACGTACACGCGTACACGCACGCAATTGCATAGCGTGTTTGCGAGCAAACAAGCGCGGGAACTGCGTGTCCGGTGGCTTCGAGTTGACGTCGTGCGAGCGCACAGAGGGAGAGAGAGACGGGGAGAGAAAGAGAGAGCCAGGGCAAATACTCTATTAAGATTATATCGTGCGCGCGTATGTGATCGTCGTTCACCGCAGCACCGAGCCCCGCACGAATAAAATGCGAGACACGGTGCAGCCGCCGGTATAAATGTCAGGGTCGTCGCTGTCTACGCAGCGCAGGTTCCCCGATAAATACCAATTGCATGCCGATATCCTATACGAGAGCCTAGGAAGTATCGAATGATCGGGGCCTGATTTAATCGATCTTAATAAGTACGGAGGCCCCGCCAGGAAGTCCAGCAGTCTGCTCGCATTAACCCCTTGCGGTTCTAAGTGGAGTGAGCCTTCCAGCCGGCGCGTTCCCTCCTCGCCCTTGGCCGACAGGAGGATCCTCCTCTTCCACGCTCCGTTAGCAAAGCCGTGGGGAAGGAGGAACGAAGCAGTCTCACGCGCCAGTCCGAATTAAAATCTTAGACGCCGACGGAATCAGACTCGAGAGGAAGGCGCGTGCGGGGGGGGAGGTAGTGTCTGGAATATAAGTATAAGAGCGTAGATGGGTACAAGCGGCGCCGCATTATAGAAACACGCCCTGGGCGATACCTTTTTTGCATCAGCACTCGAGAATTTCCTTAGCCGCCAGTCCCCGAGAATCACCGGCGAGGCATTGCATCAGAGCCCACTTCTCTTATTCCGAGGGTCTCAGTGATTGAGGGAAAAAATCGGTAGACCGATGTCTCGAAGGAAGAAGGTCCTGGTGGAAGCCTGCTAAGTCGCTTGGAATTAGAACGTTTAGGGAACCGAGTAGCCGAAGCTTTTGCCGCCGATGCCGAGAGATATCAAAGGACACGCAGCCCGACTTCTCCTTCTGCGGCGCGCGAGCACCATGAAGAGAGCAAAACACACGTATACACGCACTCGCGGCGGAGCCAACAGGTTTGACTCGCCGGACTAGTTAATAAATTATCGTAGTCCGCTGCCGCCGCCGCCATCTTTATCGGCGAACTTGCAAATGAGAATTGGCGGGGAGCGGCGATTGCAAAACTCGGAGCCGCGGCGAGCCGGTGGAAATATAATCAGTAGTGGAATTAGCGCGGTTCAATTACGAGGTAGGTTCGTTCGCGCGAGTTGTCGGCCTGCAGGTGACAGAGGATTCTTAGAAGAATGTGCGAGGAGGAAGGACGCGCAAGGGTTGCCTTCCTTTTTTAGATGGGAGCTTAGAGCGATGTGGATATCCTTGTATTGTCGGGACGTGCGCGCTCGAAGGCCGGCCCTTGTATCTCGAGATGTATATTCGCGTTGCGGCGCTCGCCGTTCTAAATAGATGCGCCGTTTCACTCTGTCTTGAGAAGGAGGAACCATACGGGGCCACCCACGGCCACAGGGATACAGTTGAGATCATAATGACCTTGGCCCCATACGAGCGTCTATTCTCTCCTAGCATATCTCCTGGAGACGAGAGGTCCGCTGCAACCGCGGACCTTGACGATCGGAATTCTTCTCGCTTTCTAAAGCGCGTCACGCCTATTCATTCGAGGGATTTTTTTCCCGGCGCGCGCGCGCGCGCGCGTCGAGTGATCGGCGACTCGTGCCTACATCACTGAGATTATCGCTCGGGCAGGCTCGACTAATCGTACGTGTGCACATGCACTTAACGATGCGGCCCAGCCAGTACGCTCGCGCGTTGTTGGTGCGCGACCTTCGCAAAAAACTGGCCGATCAAACAGCGCCGGGAATGCCGGGAGTGCGAGGGAACAACACCGCCGGCGTCTACGAGGTGGCGAATAAAAAGGTAAGCGCGCCCGTGCCGTAGACACGCGTCGCTCTCCCCTGGCCCCAGTGCATATCCGACGTGAACGGCGCGGCCAGCGCAAGTAAAAAGGCAAATCCCTATCAGCCGGACAATCGGGACCGAGAGAGCCGACAGGCCCGGGGGAGAAGTACGTCAGCGGCGGCGACGACGCATAAGTCGTGGAGCGAGTTTTACTCGGCAAAAACCGCCGCCATTTATAGACACCAATCTCCGCGGAAGAGAACTGCAATCGACGGGCCTGCGGTGTATCCTGACTGCTGTCCCTCGACGGAGGATCACCGGGAACACCCTGTAATTGATCAATCCAATGGGAGATTCCGAGGTGTACTGTTACGATGATGTTATTATCAGGAGAAGATAGGGAGAGACTTTTTGCCGAGATCGCTCCTTACTGGGCGTGCGAGGGCCTCTCAATCGGAGACACGATCCGCTCGATCGAGACTGCTCAAGGACGAGTGGCTGTCGGTCCTGCGGGCCCGGCTTCCCCGAGTTCCAGGGATCGGATGATCAGAGAATCTGCGGATCGAAGCCTCGGCCGGCGCTCTCTCGCACGAGGCCGCCGCCGCGGCCGCGCAGGTGAGAAGGAGGCGAGAAACGGCGATAGCCAAAGAGAGAAAGAAAGGACGCCCGATAGGATACGTGTCCCCACCCGAGGCCCCGCCGCACCGTGGAAAGATGTTGTGCCCGGTCTCTCACGTGGTTAACGCACGTAGATACATATATTATCCTCGCACGCGCACAGCCTGGCCTCCCGTGGTTTGGCGGTTAGTGGTTAGTGGGTGCGCAGGTTGCCGATCTGTGCGTGTCGTCGGGCTCTCTCTCGCCGCCGTGCACCTTCCCGCCGCTGGTCACTCCGGCTGCCACGTATGCCGATCGCCAATTTCGCCCGGCCTCCTCTCCATACGGGCGCCATCGGATTCCTCGCGATTTCTAGCGTCGGACGGACCTGCAAAGAGGATCATTAGTCGCTACTGGCACTTCCACCGGACAATATCGGCTCATCCAGTTCTACTTGCAGTGTCGCTCGTATCTTCGAAAATCCGCGGTTACCACGCAGTGAATGAATTCCTTCGGAGGAGATCCCTTGTGAAATTATACCGAGTTTCGCAGGCCCCAGGTGCCCTCGGGGAAATCGCATTCCTGGGCGCAGGTGGGCGGTTTTACCGACGGTTTTACTTAACGCGCCGCTGCCGGTGAAAGCGAGGCGGTCGAGGCAAAATATGATACGTACTACATGCGTGCTACCATTGCAGTGCTGGTTCGTTTATGTAACCAGGCAGCAGAGAACATTACACGTGCGCCCGTTCAAGTCTCCGATGCAGAGGTGCGCTCGCTCGATCGCTCACCACACCGCCTGCCCCTGCGATGAAATTCCCTGAGCACGACGAGCATCGCCGCATGACGTGTTCCTGGATTTTCCCAGCCGCAAGGATTACGCTCTGTCTTCCGCGCTGAAATCATAGGAGGAAGTTGACGCCTGGCTCGCAAATCATCCGCAAGGAAACCAATCCGGAGACACACAGGACGAAGAAAGCGGCGAAGGATAAGTGCGAGGATAAAAGGAGCCTCAAGCGGAAGAGCGCGCGAAGGACACGCTTCCCAGGAAGGATGTGGAGGAGTGCGCGATACCGCCGGGGTGGAATGGCAGGAATGGAAGGACACGGAGGGGGCGAAAGGACGTGGTCGCAGGGGCCGCCAGAATGAAGGAAGCCACCCAGCGATAGAAAGAGAAAGGCGGGTAGACATGCCCCGCCGATTTGAATACCAAATCGGCCGGCTCTGGTCTTGTGCAATTCCTCCTGCCTTTTTCTTTCATTCCCACCCGCGCGCTCGTCCCGTCGGCCCCGGCGACCTTTTCACATCTACCTGCCTGCCTCGCGTATTTTTAGGCGTGACATGCTTTCTTTGTGCGCCTCCGCCAATTGCCGGAATGGAGAGCCCACCTTCTTCTTGCAGCCTCCGCACTTCCCCCCTCACTCGCCGATCTCTTCAGTGGGCCGCCTCTCCAATTTGGGACCATCCGAGAAGAGCAAGCTCTGTCGCAAGAAATGGTCCTCCAATTAATTCCAGGCAGAATCGGGGTGGAAAAGCGATTACGGGCAATTCGACTCAGCCTCTCCTAGGCTTTGTCTGTAGAGAAATATCAAGACATAGCCTAGAATAGGTTAGGTCAGGGCCCGAACATCGGTGGTATTCTCTTCTACCTTGGACGCCAGACTCACCGGCAAGGTCAAGCTCAAGGCCGCCGCCCGACGACACCAACCCTGAAAAATCAGATGGACTTATATAACTTCAAATTAAATATTTATCCCAAAAACGATCCCCTTACCTCTCATATCCGCGTTATGAATAATTAATAAACGGATTCTCTTGCTTCCAGAGGGGCTGCCGAACGAGCGACCGATCGGGGAACTTGGAGAACGGTGGTAAAGAAAGAAGGCAGAACACGGCCGCTCTAAAGGAGACTTGAATTTCGAATTTTATTCTCATATCTGGATTATAGAAAAAGAATCAAGACGGTGTATATGTGTGGCTGTGTAGTCTGTGTACGCGTATATGTTTATGTACGAATAGGTGTAAGAAACTTGAAGGTCCGTCCCTCGCTCTCGGCTCGGCTCTCCGTCTGGTATCACGGCTGGGTGTGTGGCTTGTACCCCGGGCGCAATCGATTCTGTTAGTTTCTCCGCTCAGTTTACATGGGCATTTCTAACAGAATGGTTTGAGCAGGCTGTACACATTGATCGGCGCCGTATAAATAAGAAAGCCTGAGTGCTAACTCCCTCAGTCGCCTATGGTATCCTGGACTGGGAGGATTATAGCGCGCTAGTAGAGTCCGCAGAGGGAAAGCCGCAAGTGTGTGTCAGGGGGCGGACGACCTAAGCCGAGGCCCCGACTCTATTACAAGTGGTAGAGGACCAAAAGAAATGCCCTAGCAGTGTGTCAACGTCGGAATACAAATGTTCCTGCCCGGCATTCGGGAGGGAGTCCCTCGACACCTGACGGCTACGGTTATTGCATCGCCAGTTAATGCAACCGAGAAATGTAATGATGGTCGTTTAATTAAACCTCTAATTTTAACTAGACTTTTAACATTACATCGTATATGTCTGTCCACACAGAGCACTCTCTCTCTCTCTTTCTCTCTCTCTCTCTCTCTCTCTCTCTCACTCTATCATTTCTCTTTCACTCTCTGCCTAATCTAAATTGGATGGAGTTGAAAATGAGACGCGCGCGTGCGCTCGCGCCACGCGGCGCCCTTTCGAAAGTCAGGGCGGAAGCTGGAGGATGACGGGGATCCTCCGTTAAAACGATATAGCCTCGCCGGGACGCCCGTGAGATTGATCGGGGAGACTAGTCTAAAAGTGCGTCGATAGTAAAACTGGCTCTCTCTCTCTCTCTCTCTCTCTCTCTCTCTCTCCTCTACTCTCCGACCCCTTCGACGAATCCGTCGGCGAACCACTGAGCCTTCTCCGACTAACACTGGGGAAAGATGTACCGAATTACATACACTCTAACTTGGGGGTGGGCACGAAAGCAGTGACGGGGATGAAGCGGAATGAGCAGAGCGGAACCGATGCCTGTTCTCGGCTCGTCGCGTGTCTGTCCTCTCGTCTGATTAACATAAATCTATCCGTGATGTCGGGCGCGTTTAAGGTATACAGTCTCAAAAAGTACACGGCGGTTACCAACTGATATATATCCCGGAGGTCAGTCTAGAGTGCGGAGTACATCGCTAAAGTTACGTAGTAGGTTTGACGCGCGTGTCTAGGAGTACATGTAAAAGGGTATCGCGCTAAAAGATGATATTAGCTGCCTCCCGCAGCTGTGCCGATGTAAAAGTCTCGCGAGAGATGCCTCTCGTCACCAGCCGACACGGGGGACGAGAGACACACGTATTGCACTGATTACCACCGCCGTCAATTTCTATGAGTATTCTCGCACAGCTCGGTATCCTCGAAAGATTCGCCTAGTAACTTGCTCGGGGCAAGATGATCCGCTGATTAACCAGGCCCCGTCCTTCCAGCGAAACTATAGTTTCGGTGTGTGTGTGTGTGTTTGTCCTGTGAGTGTGCTGTGTACACGTAATAATAGATCATAATTATTTAACTAATGCACTAATGAAGGAAATAAAAGGAGCTCGATGCGCAGATTCGGAATAACGAGATAACATTCCTAAGACAGTCTTCGCACCATATCGTTATACGCAAAATTGTGTCCAGCCCCGGTTGTGATATTCGTCTTGGTGATACGTTAGGTTCCTAGATATAGTCTAGATTGGATTTACCTTCTAATTAAAGCCTACGAATCTAGAGTGCCCCGCGCAATAAGTATGATATGTCGAGTAAAATCTCTACCGGCCCTACAGGCGATGATAGTTTCACTTTCGCAGCGATGGCTGGACCGCGCGAGACCGCGTGTGCCGGCTCTATCACGTTCGATTCTTTGATTTGGCGCCCGACGAAATGAAATGTTCAATCGAATGGCGATTCGTTCGGTGGAATCTTCGTCTTTGGTATGAAAGAAAAATTGACAGTCGGGGGGCGGGTAATTAGAGATCAAGATTCTTCTTGGAATCGTACGACCGGCACAGGCTCATCTCACCTCCGAGTTACCAACGACCGCATGGCTTCTGGTTGTCAGAACGATCCTCTAATCTTGACTCCGCTTGGAATTCTCGTAAATAGCTGCGGCAAAGTAAAGGCTTGATAGAACGTGGATACAATACGTTTGGTCACGTAAAAAATTGTGCGAATAAGTTACACCCCTGACACGGCACGTTCTTCTTCCCTGAGCGAGGACAGTCGCGTGGTAACTGGAGTTCCGACTCAGACGCCAACAATCTTGATATGATAACACTTACTAAACCACAATGGGACGCGTGTCTCGCGCATTTCACGTCGTCTGCCGACAGTGATTTCGCTCTGGCTCGCTCTCACTAACGACATTCGTAAGATCTAAGATCCTCCGATCTGTAAAGGTTTAAGTTTCGACGCTGTCGAATCACTCATTGCGTGTCCTTATTGCCTAAAAGTAGTTTGTCACATCTGAGGAACCGTAAGCTTGAGTTCTCTTAGAGTTCCAGCGGGAATGCTAAGAGGCTCGCGGGAGTCTAAACGCGTTTGTGGAAATCATCTCTAGATAAACGGGGGTGGGGGCGAGAGTGGTAGGTGCACTTGCTTCTTATCCTCGTGGCAAAACAAGGTTCTTATGTTATGCGCTCGGGTGTCCTGCGTTCTCGCGGACCTCACTGTATCATCGTAAGCTTAAAGACGATTAAACGTTGACTAGAGGCAACAATCTCTTGGGATTTAAACACTAATCGAAGCTAGAAGGTTCTAAGTTTTTCCTTTTTCTCCAAAGTAGTCGGCTAGGAATTTGGGACTCGTGCGGCAGCGCCTTACAATCGTCATCGTTACAACGTGGATACCTGCACTCGGTTACGTGAGCTACTTTAGCATCTAGGTGAAGTCACTGCGAAGCTATTAAGTCGGTAAAAAGCGGGATGTAGGTACTGAATATGTAATTAATTACTTTCCATTGGTAATAGGGCCTACTCTACTATGCATTTTCCAGCATTCAGACACGCGTCTCCTCAACGCGAGCGAAACTACTAGTTTTTCTCGGCGAGGAGGTGCGTGCACGCGCCGATCGTCTACGTGTATAAAAAACCTCCTACTGTCCTTGGCAAACACTTGTCTAAACGAACGCGACTGCAGCGCGAACGGCATTGAATTCATTTACAGATTTTTCTAGTCTCCGGCGATGGAAAATAAACTCTCTGCACCCTACGATAGAATTCCATCTGATTTGAAAGAGCCTGAATACCGGCGTGTATGGAAATTCAATTTTTGGGGCATCGTTTCCGCATTAGCTATGACGTATCATTCGTTCTGGATGAGAAGTCCAAAGCAGCCTCTCATCCGTGGAAATTGACACGTTTCAGGCTCTCGCCTTATTAAAATACTTTATATTCTTATATGTGCATTTCTTGACCTATCGCCCGAGACTCACGCGGCTAGCCGATACCACTCGAAATCAGCGGGCGTGATATACTTTGGGAGTACAAGTCTTGTGTGAAAGCGTCATTGGGCTGACCACATTTTCTCTCTATCTCGTCGGCGCTCCCGCATTCGCTTGGGATTAAAAGTTCCGGAAGTCTGATACAGTCGATTGTTAAAACAGTGCAGGCGCGCGCAGTGCATCCCTCCAGTAGAAAACCCGTGCGACAGCGTGTGAGGTAAATCATACGTCGATCTCTGTGCGCTTTGGATATCCACACACGTCATCATTCTCCGCACACTCATGCCGTTATTACTTTAGGATATGTCACTTTGTACGAAGTCCCACTATCAAGAGTGATTGTTACTTCTGCAACACATTCCATGCCTCTGCGCCAACTCGCCTTGTCCTCTCCTCACCCCATCTCCACTCGGCCTCTGTAATCAGTGTCTTGGACTCGAGTGAGACTCGAGCCGCGAGTGGTTCGTTAAAATCATCGAATATGCGACACGGCGTCTCGTGTCCTCGACATTCGCCGGACATCGATTCGCCGCGACATCAATCGAATGATTTATAAGAAAACTGTGTGAGTGTGGGGCAATTTGAATGTGGCGAGGCTGGCTATCAACAGCACTATCGCAGTCAACAATGCGGGCACGATTAATGGTGCTCCGACGAGGGTCTGGTACGTCGTGGTTCCAATCAAACCACATATTCTTATCGTAGCCGCTAGGATACCGAAGCCTGTACACCTGTAATCCAAGCAGTGACAATTTCATCAACTCCGCTCTCCAGCAATAACCAGGATTTCTTAAGAAATGATCGAGACCTTAAATGAGTGGGGAAGCTCTCGACAGTAACTAGAGTTAGCGAAGTCCAAGCGATTGCGAAAACTGCCATAAAGCCACCTTCGAATCCAAGGACAGCTGAGCTATTAGTTCCAACTAGGATCAAACACACTGCCGCAACGGACGAGAAAAATAATGAAACTCCTGTAATAGAAATCCAAATTTGATTAATCATCCACTTGTCACTCTCGATTGTTAAATGAACGATTCCTCGCAACCCACCGATCATTTTTGGCCGTTGTAGTACAGTTAGAGCTAGTCCCGCTAACGCAGCTGCAGGTACAAATGCCAATTGAGCAACTAGATGACCGTGTAATGCCTCCTCTATATAAATATTGTAATCCAAATCGAGCGTGGGGCATGGCCCACTTAAACTCAGCTCGGTATTATTTTCTAGTTTGCATCTAGTGAAGACCTGCGCGGATAAATCTGTATCCACGAATCTGAAAGGTCGATTATCCTAATTAACGACATTCTTAAATATAAGATTCGAGTCAGTAGTCCCTTTGAGTCACATACTTCGAAAATACAATTACACTGTCCGTGAAATGCGTCTTGCTGGATTTAATGCTACTAAATTCCACGGACTGGAAGGTACAATTATCGAAGTCCACATGGCTGAATATCATCTTCGTAAATCTGGAAAGGCAGTTTTTGTGGTTTATTCGTTATTATTCGAATTAATAAATTCCTATTTCTTCCGTGTTCAGACTACTCACTTGCAATTCAGAAACGATGAGTTCTTATACTGACGATTTTCCAAAGAACCATTGAATGTCTTTCCATCGTATGTCTCATTAAAAACGTGAAGAGTATGAGCCTTGTATTCTATCGCTCGGATGAGTTTGAGGTATTCGGGGCACCACACCATCAGGCCGTACAGGCTGTAGATAAGAATTGAGTAATTGCTGTCTCGCCGCGCCTTGTGCTAACAGTAGACGAAGAAAACTTACCCAAACGACACAGTAGACCAAAGAGTTAAAAGTACTAGAGTTACACGTAAATGCGGGGATGCAAACAACTCGAGGAAGGAATTCCAGAACTGCGGGAAGTGAATTAATTCGATTATTCAACTGTACCAAGACTCTGCGACAATGGCTGTAATCATGGAAGGTCATAATAACCATTTCAATTGAGTATATTATGTCCGCCAAAACACTCGTATGATTAGTAGGGGAAGGAGGTGCCAAACCACGAGGCCTTTTGTTTGGAAGCTCTAACTCGGAAAGTTGGTACTGTGTACCAGCAGCCCCTTTCCGGGTATTGTTCTTCTTGAAGATTCTCTGAAACAACATGCCAACATTAGCCAACCAATCAAGCAAAGCAGAAGAAGTGGATAACTTCTTTATTAGTACCTGGTAGACCATCATGGCTTCTACGTCTCTGCCAGCTTCCACCAAGTATCTGGGACTCTCCGGCATGAAGATGAGCCCAATAGTGGAGCAGAAAGCAGGCAGGCAGCAGAGCAGGAGGAACCTGTGCCAAGCACTGAAGTGTTCCTTATTCTCAAGGACAACCATCTCCCCGGTAGTCGGTACAATAGCCCAAGCCAGCAGGGCCGCGTAGACTCCTCCCAAAGCCCCTGCCGCTACCAGTAGACCAGTCCACCTTGCTCTGCTCAATGTCGGACAACACTCAGCGAGATACGCGAATGCCAGTGGTATGGAGCCCCCTACTCTATATCAGGCAGAAGAAGAAAGCGCTGAAGACGATCAAGCCATGAATCCTAGCCGATTAAACTCTACCAGCACAGACTTACCCGATGGCTGAGCAAAATCTAGCAGTCATAAACGTGCCGTAAGTGGGCATAAACGTAGCGACACTACTGAATAGAGCGTGAACAGACATCGCCGACAACAATGCTCTACGCCTGCCTAGTCTGTCTCCTAGGCCACCCCAGAACAAACCGCCTAACGCTAGTCCCATGAGAGTGATATTGCCTACAAAGTCACAACAGATAATACATGCTCGAGTAACGTGTGTATATCTGTAAGGGAGAATATGGTGAAGGCAACTAACTGAGCCATCCTTTCTCGTTATCCTCGATGCACAATTCGACCTCGGCGCTCGGCAGAATGTACGGCACCACGAAGAACTCGACGGTGTCGGCTGCCAAACTTAAACCTGTACATAAGGCAGCTAATACCTGGAAATAGCCGACGCCAGCCTGAAACAGAGGGGTCTCGGCTGGGGATTACATCGGCAGAGAAAGAAGTGTTAGGTTTCATACGATAACAGATATCATGCCCGATGAAGAGAGATCGACTAGTGTAAGAGCTGAGAGGAGAGATAGATTGACAAACAAGAATATTTACGGGGAACTCTACTAAGTAAGCCGGGATCTCTCGCGGCGCATATTTTGGCTTGACGATCGTCTCGTCCAAGACCTCGTCCATAGCGGAATTCAAGGGGGCTGCGCGCCACTGATCTCGGAGGAATCCTCGTCAACGGCAGGGCGATCTCGCCGCGAGAGACGACGCCATTTAATGTTGGTTATGTTTTTATTGTCTATATATCTCCCTCCGTGGTTATCGAATTGTCTTTTTGTCAATCGGATCGGCGGCCGCGAGGCGACCAATCCGCGTCGTCCAATGGGAAGCCGGCCTTCCGATTGGCCGACGCGGGCCACCGATTCGAGCGATCGATCTTGCGATCGCGCAATTGAATTCCTCGAGAAGGAGTTGCGCGAGAATGGTTTTCTGTGAATCTGTGAATCCTGGCGTGTAGTCGGACCTGCTTGATGGCATCCTCGTGAAATTGGGCGACGAGGGTCGCGTCGCCGGTGGAGTCGATGAGATCGTGCTCGGCGGAATCGGCGGAGGCCGCGTTCCCGCCGGCAGCAGCTGGGTTCGCCGGTTGGCTCGTCATCTCCTCGGTGTAGAGTCCACCTCTAGTGTTGGCCGAGCGCTCGCCGCTCCCTGGTATCGTTGTCCCGCCACCGGAAGATGTGTGTCCACCCGCGTTGCCAACGAGCCACTGGCTTTCTTCCTCCGACGAGGGCATCACTGCCAGAAATCATCTGCAACATCCCACACACGCATCCCCCTTCATTAACCTGCGCCCGGTGTCTGCACCTCCATCTCGTGCCCCGCACCTCGCGGACAGCCTCCGTCGTCCCAACTCTACCAATTCACCACATCACTCGATTTATATAAATAAATAGTAACAAATAGTCCCCGAGCTACCGAAAGCCTACACTCTAGATCTCTAGAAGTCCTAGTATACTATATGCTTACACGCGTTTTCAGCGCGAGTCAAGCAGCATGCAACTGCAACCATAGAAGAGCGTGTGTCTCGATGCTCTGCGACGGTGGTCTACGGAAAATGCACAACTTCCACTGTTACTACTGGGCTACTGTTCAGAGTTACATGACAGGGTGTTAAAGCGACGCAGGGTATCGGAGGGATGTCTCATTCGCACGAAAGTATCTATTGGATTGGCCAGGAAGAGCACGCCTTCGCCGAATTGGGAATAAACTGGTCGATACTGTGTACGATGACGTCTACCACAGCGTTGGATCTGCCAAGAATCCAAGAAATAAGGCTGAGACTGTTGGAATAAGTTGAATTCAAGGGAATCGAGGAACCTTGAACAATGCTCGACTTTTCGAAGCTTTTTCAATTCGTAATTTGAACAATTTCAGCCTGGAAATTACGACGACCGCAATCATTGATGTCCTTCTCAAGCTGACTATAGATCGCATCATCGATCACCCTGGGATCTATCACGTGTCCGAATGTTCTCACACGTGGTTAGATCGATTAGCGCGAGTTGCATCGCGAGCAAGTGGCATTAGGCTAGGCGAGATCGCACGTGTCGACTGGGGGCTACGTCAAAGCCGCGACGGACACGACGTCACGAAGGGACAGTGCTGGCCACTTTTCGCCGTGCGGACTTGGAAAGCGCGTCCGTCACCTGCTGGTAACCGGCAGCCTACATACACCGATGCACACGCACACACCGAGCCATTTATCGATTCGCGTGCAGTTACAGTTATACAAGCTGAGCTTGCTCGACGCTCGCCTACGTAGGCGCAGGTGATCTACGTGTGTGCTGATACGAATGTGCATGTACGCGGGCGCGTAATGTGTGTGGGGGGGACGACCACGGCAACGAGACGAAGCGACCTATGCTTTATTTAAGCGGACACATACGTGCGTGCACGTGCAACCTTGCCTCAATGTCGGCGAAACGCGCCCGCGCGCGTGCTCCGGTAAGCCTTTGACAAAGCCCAGCAGCCACCTCGCGCGCTCTCGCCTCGCTGCCTTTTGTTTTCCCCGACATTTTTGCCGACGTGCAGGAGGCACGCGTATCAACGGTGAGGCCCCTTCCGACGACGGGCTCTCCTCCCTCCACGTCGTCGAGGACGGAAATGCGCGCGAAAGGCGCATTGCCGTCCGCAACGATTGACACTGTCTTACGAGCGAATCCCCATTGAAATTCTCCGCGCTTTTTTTTCTTTCTAGAAAGCTAGAATCCCGAGCGGAGAGGAGGCCGGGGAGGAAAGCAGGGGAATAATGCAAGCAAAAATAGCGGCCGTCGCGGCGACACCTCGACCACCCGAGGATAAGTACCCCCGATATATTTAACTCGGCATGATTCTGGCAAGTGAGACAGCTGAAATATCCATCCGGCGCGTAGATCGGCCTATCTAGCCGAGGTCTCATTAGCCGCCCAGGCGCGCTACATTACCCTCAGGAAGCGCTCGTTCGCATTGGTGATCTGAGGGCAGGTCTCTCTCTCTCTCTCACTCTCTCTATCTCATCCATCTCAATTGCCGCAGGAATATCGGACTGGAGAGGAAGGGAAAAGCAGCGGGAGGGCACCTTCTTCACGAGGTAGAGCACCACGGCTCGCCAATCTCCTTTGCAACTCTGTGGGACGATCGATCCTCGAGACACTCTTTCCGCCGAAGAACCGCCTGGCCCCGCTGAATGCCAAGTAGAAGCTGCCCCTATTCAAGAGACTTCTCTTGAGCACCGACGGACGACAAGTGTAGCAAGTGTATATCAGGAAGTCAGGGGCACCGGCGAGATTACGAGATATACCACGAAGGAGAGGCAAATATTTGATAACTTTCGCGATAAAGAGAGCGAGCGCGCGCGCTCTCTCGATGCTTTTCAGTGCTTGCAGCCAGCGGAAAAGAACGAAGGTCTGCCTGGAAATCGGAGCTCGCACCAATGATATATCTACCAAGCGGACGACTATCGGATTTGCCAGGCAATATGCCAGTCGATTAATCGGTGGAGGTTCTCGCTGGCGCGGAGACAGTTTCGAGGTGGATATAAAAAGGGGGGCGGTGGGCGGAGAGAAGAGGAGACGGGGGGGTTTCTTACCAAAGCTAGGAAAAATCGCATGCACCGCTCTTTCGCGTTATTTCGGGCCAGCTAGCACTCTCGCTCTCTATAGGTTTGCATGCCTCGGCTAGCTCGGTGTACCTCGTCGATCATCGATTGGCTAGCGACGAAAAGGAGGATTTGCACTCTCTCTAGCGCTCTCTCGCGCTCTGTCTCTCTCTCTCTCTCTCTCCCGTTGCGTTCTTCTGTCCTGGGCGGCCCTCACTGGTATCCGATTATTCCGGCGCACTGGTCACCGTCATTCTCTCCCGGGGTACGACGGCGACGAGGAGAGCCTCCTTGCAGCCAGGGACACCACCGCACGTGGGCGAGGAGGAAACGCGACGATAAATTCGAGGGGCAAGTGCGCGCACACAACACACGTCAACATCAGCCGGCTAAAGGGAACCGTCTCGCAGCTGTAAACTGACAAGTGCACCAGGGCCGGCAGCAGCAGCAGCAGCAACCAGAGTCGAGTGGGCCGCACTCTCCGCCCCGACACATCAGCACTCCACCGCCTCTACTGAAACACTGCTACCCAGTGGTGCTACTCCTACTCGGACTATCGTTACTCCGGCAGGCACTGCTGCTGCTGCTGCTGCTTCCTATTCAGTGCGGGTCACCGAAAAACTCCGTGTGATCCATGCGCAATGAGAGTCGTCGCTCCGTGGACAGATAGGACACGACGACGAGAAATGCCTGGGATGATAACTCTGTTTAATTGGCGATTATCATTAGTCATAAGTCGACTGCGTACTGACTGACGATTCGACTGTCGCCGATCTTTCGCAGACTCTCGCACTGCGCCCCCGATTTCGAAAGAGCCACACGCTCCTTTATTACCCGCTCTCGCGCGACCTATGCAACTCCTATCGCTTCTCGGGGATGGAGAGGGGGCGGCTAATCCAGGTGGTATCTCTTACCTGGTTGGGAGATAGGATTCCCCTCTCGAATAGCACCTTCTTGATATGCCTGGTCGTTTGAGGAAAGCTTGAGCACGCCCTAAGGATCACCCGTCGACTCGATCATCCGGCCGACAGTAATGCGCGCTAATTGCGCGGAAAGACAAGAGCGCGGCCAATTGTTGCCCGGGGTACGCCCGCGCGATGAAAAGGCTTTGTTGCGAGCGGTGAGCCAGACGGCTGATAAGGTGCAGTTGGTTCTGGATACAGGGATTTATTATCGCATTGATATGTCTTCATCATCCTAGAAGCAGGCCGTCAAGCCGAACCTCCTGGCGATCGTCGATAATCTCCCCTCGTAGCTCGATATGTTCCATGGAATTTCGTCGGGTCTCGCACGAGCACTATCACAGTATTTTTCCCCCTCGTCGGCCACTTGACTAGAGTCCTCTCGACTTATAGCCGCCGCCGCCGGGGTAGCTGGCGAATGTATTGATGACTATTAGTTAATGAAGCTGAGCGGCGCTCGCAGATTCAGAGCTTGGCCATCAGCGTGCGAGTCGCGGAGGGTTGCGGTGCTCCTCATTGAGACGACTACTCTGTTTTGCTTGTTGAAGCGCAGGGAGAAGGTATAGTTGAGAGGGCGAGGGAGTGGGAGCCGGCATTAACAACAGCCGGGCGATTGCTAGGTCGTCGTCAAAGCTCGATCAATCACTCGACCAAATCTACCCGGCATTATTGCACAATACTGCCGCTCCCAGGCTCAGCACCGCACCAATGTCTCCCCGGCGAGGAAATCACGTTGCCGCAGTCGGCGTGTCTTGGAAATCAATGAAGGCAGCCGCGCGCCGGCACGGCATACACCTATTTTGTTATTGCACTGATGAAAGGCCTGAACTTTCGGCTGCGGGTATCTTCAACCGACTGACACCACAGATAACAATTTCGTTCACACGATTCGCTGCACACGACTCTATACGCGCTCGCCGGCTTACCGGGCTTGTTTGCGAACCGTGTGCGGCTTGCCTGGCATTTTCGCCGCGCGAGGGAAACAACACTGCACGTTTATCGATCGCAGGGGCAGCGCTGCTGGATTCGAGCCGTCACCTTCGCCCCTTCGTGCTCAACGACTTCCGCTCACCCTCGACGCGAGCACGAGTGTTTGCGGGACGGCTCGTATAGACGGGCCGCCTCCCCCCGGTCCTCCAAATCTGGATTCCCTCTGTTGCGAGGGTTGTCGACCTACTCTCCCGTCGCCTTACACTTGATTCTCCTTTTATTAGGTTTATTATTACCGACTTGCCAGACCCCACCGAGGATTTCGACAAGAATCCGTGCGCGGAATTGCACCCGAGCAGGATATACCTTTTGCGTTCCGTAAAAAGAGCATTTATTGTGGAATCGTAACATTAGTTCTTATGGTACAAAACATATAGTCTGTTTATTCGGCGTCCGAGTCCCCGTCGCTTTCGCCGGCTTCTCCTTCCTGGCTTTCCATCTTCGATCTCGCGATTATCTCCTTGGCAGGGTTGAAGACGCCGTTGGTCTGAGTGTTGCAAATGTAACACCTTGTGCTTTTCTTGTACTGTTCCAACGCACACTTCTCGCAGAAGTAGTGCTTACACCTGTAAGTAAACATTTAGTAGCGTCCACTCCACGTCCGAGTCGCGGCAAGAAGTCTTTATTGTACTGACTTTGTTATAATTGGATCGGTGAAGCTATTCCTGCAGATGAAACACTTAAAGGGTAATTGGTCGTCATCGCTGTCTATCTCGTATTTCTTATCGTCCTCGTCTCCGCTATTATTGTATTCTCCAGTGGTCGCTTCCCTTTCCAATTGCCAGCCAAGCTTATAATCCGACCGGTCGTGGAGAAATTTACAGCTGTCTGTAAGAGTAGGAATTACAGTAGCCTTGTTGCTCCAGACATAGCTGTGTATTCCTGTTAAGAATTTATACCTCCGAAGCCGCAGAAGCCAGTTTCCTTATAATCCTTGCATATGTCAGGCTGGTAGTCCCACCTGACAGTGGCCCTGAGATTTGCAGGTGCCCTGATAGGCCCTTTGCGAACCATTCCACTGGAAGCATTGCCAGCTGCAGTATCTTTCTTCTTGTAATACTGTGCATAATTGTTCATGCCCCGGTAAATCTTGTCATCCTCTTTCCCTTCCAATTGCTGTAAACAGACTCTCATAAGCTCCGATTCCATATGATATCTAAGAGGTACATGTTTCTCCAGGTACCTCGTTAATCTTCTGAGCTTTCTCAAAGATTGCTTGGGCATCCCGGTCCATCTCGGTCTCCGTCTCTAAAATCGCAGTCGCTCCTTGATCGCTGGGGCCAGCTGGCATCGCAGTCCGATTACTCTTATAGGAAACTGTGATCCCCTCGTCGTCGCTATCCTCTTTCACGGCAACTCGCTCCTGGCGACGCTTTGTGTTCGTCTGGAAGAAGCTGTTTCCATAAAAGGCTTCCATCCCGGAAATTCTCTCAACGTTAGTGGAAAAGGTCTCGTTTAAGGCTAAACTTGGAATGGAGAAATCTCTACTCACGCTCTGCTTCAACGGATTATTATCGTCGTGTTTCTTCTCCTTCTTGACAACGGTGGTCTCATCATCGCTGCTGTCTGTCGGCGAATAAATTCATGCGAAGGTATATGAAAAGTCCCCATCAGGGAGAGTATAACCTGCTGGCGCGCTTAATCGAGTTTACGTAATGAAATTACGAAGCGGCGGCCGACTGGTGCGTTCGAGGAAATATTTCGCTGGACTGGCTCACCATCGTCCTCGTTGATCTCCTTGCGCTTCCTGGCCGCGCTGCTGCGGTTCTTTCGCTTCTTGAACAAGAAGGTGCAATTCTTCTTGTCTGTTTTCGAGTCCTCGTCTTCCATACTTGTTTTGTAAACAAGCCCCCCGCCTGGCGTCTCCCACTTGTGCCGGGAGGTCCGCGATTCCGACACGCAAAAATCTAGCGGCCCTCGGCGAAGGTCTCGAGGCACACACAGTTCCATTTAGCACGTCGATCGACCGACGGATTAATCGGGGCCCCCCCGTTTTTTTTTGTTGCCACGGGGAAAACGCCACCAGGCAAGTAGACGAGGAATCGCGCGAGCGTCCAGCGAATGGGGTTACTCTCTCGGATATATCATTGTCCGCCAGCCCCCAAGTATATACGTTCGTGGAACGTTTCATCGAGAGCCGATTCTTTTTTCCCCCGTCAATCCTCATTCTCCTTTTTCCTGTTTTGCGAAAGTGCCCTCGTTTTCCACTAATAATCGTCCGCTTGTGAAAATCGGGGCGGATTTCTGTTACGAATCGAAAGCGTAATACGCGTATGTAACGAGGCGGACGCTCTCCTCTCTTCTTACAGGGCAGCAGCAAAAATGAGTAGGAAGAAAACTATGGCCATTGATTTCCACGATAACATGATCCTGTTGACGAGGAAGTACTTGAAGCGAAAGATCATGTGCCCCGAGACCAAGTATCGGCACCACGTGAAAGAGCGGCTTCATGTTTTGGATCTGCTGAAGCGAACGGTCGAGATGGGCGAGAGTAATTCTGCGCTGCTGATTGCTCCGAGGGGCACTGGCAAGACGACAGTAGGTTCTCATAGCTCGAAAGTCTAGATTTTTCTTTCAATAAACAGTAGTTTTATAGTGGATGTTCTTCTAGCTAGTCAATAGTGTACTCAAGGAACTGTCGAGCATGAAACACTTTAAGGACAACGCGCTAATCGTTAAGCTCAATGGTTTGTTTCACACGGACGACCGGCTGGCATTGAAAGACGCAACAAGGCAAATGCAGTTAGAGAACGTTGTCGGAGACAAAGTATTCGGTACCTTCGCAGAGAATCTGACCTTCCTCTTAGAGAGCCTGAAGTCCGGTGATAAGAAACGATCCAAGCCAGTGATCTTCATATTAGACGAGTTTGATTTGTTCTGTCAGCATCACAATCAGACCTTGTTGTACAATCTGTTCGATATTGCTCAATCAGCGCAAGTAAGTAGTCCTTGCCAGTAGCAGTCAGTTGGATATTGTAGTGGAACTTAGCAAGTTTTCTTTCTAGGCTCCTATATGTGTGTTAGGCATAACATGCAGGCTAGATATAATAGAACTATTAGAGAAACGAGTGAAGTCCAGGTTTTCGCATAGGCAGATATTCCTCTTCCCCGGTGATGTGTCTTCCTCGGAGGAGCCGACTTCTGCCTTTGACGACCGCTTGCAACTCTTCCAGTATCTACTGAGCTTGCCGGATGATGAGAACGTCAATAGAGTAGACCAGTACTATGAGGATTGTTTGATAGATCCGCAATTCGCGACAGTCTGGAACAGCTACATTGTGGAGCTATTGAGCAATGCCACCATGGTGAATCTGTTAAAAAGGATGTATCAAGTAGACGTTAGCGAGAGGGGTTTCCGAAACTTCCTGGCCGTCGCAGTCTCCACACTCTCCGAGAAACATCCGCGATTAGAAGTCAATGATTTCGTAGAGGCAAGCAAGATATTCTCGCAAGACGATAAGGTCCTTATGCTCGAAGGGCTGTCGGTCTTAGAGATGTGTTTAGTAAGTCTCTCCTCCCGCAATTAAAACTTACCACTTGAGTGCATCTTTAACATTCCGCTTATTCCAGATAATAGCTATGAAGCATGAAACCGACATTTATGACGGGGATCCGATTAACTTCGAGTCGGTCTACAATCGTTACATTAAGTTTGCCAATCAGAATTCGTCCATTCAATCCGTTCAGAAACCCGTCATCATGAAAGCCTTCGAGCATATTAAGGTAGGCAGACTTCAACTCGAAATTATAGAGAAGACCAGTACTCGTAAAACCGCATTACAAGACCATTCTATTTTTCTTCACAGAACTTAGAAATGTTAGCTCCAGTGAGCATCGTCACTACAAGAGTGGAGAAGGAGTACCAGTATTATAGATTCCTGCTCACCTCGCAGCAAGTCATGGACGCTGTGAAGAATTACCCAGGACTACCGACCGACATTGGTCAATGGGCACTGAGCAGTGTGCAGTAATAGCGCACCGCGGCCCTTTCCCGAGTAAACCGCATTTGTCGCTGGTGCGACGTGTCAGTAAGATCAGAGATCTTCTAGTTTATTTGTAGCATATATATTTATAAATTTCGAGCCCGAGAGTTTTAGCGTGAGTTTTAGTGTCGGGACGTGTATACCCCAGGTGTATGCTCAATCATATATAGTTTAGATTAGAAGCAGGGCTGCCTTTTAGTCCTTGTTAATATATCCTTAGCGGCGGCAGACATTGCATGGTCCTTGCAATGAGTACCTTTTGTTGTTGATCTAGCCATGACTGAAGCACAGTATATCTATTGTAATCCAGTTGATGTCTGCTCTGGCTCTCAACATACCTTTTTAATCATCACTAGGAGACATCCGCATTCGTTCCAGAAAGACGCATAGTTCGTTTGGGTAACGCGACGGCCGTGCGAGCACGTTATCGTGACTTTGTAAATATATTTACTGGTTGAGTAGAGTGAGTAAGGTAAAGGAAAAAATTGTTATTTTTGAGACTCTGCTGATATCGTCCGGAGAGTATTCCTGCCAGTATCCATATAGAGAAGAATCATTGAACTGTATTGGTAGCTAACTAGAAGTCATGTTCTTCATGTATGTCGTTAGTACACTAGGAAAGAGTTCATTAGGATACAGCTGGCATACTAGAGAATCTGTGATCAGTTCCAAACATTCACTTTCCTAGATCCTTTCGTGCGTATTTGTTATGTCTGTAGTGCCATTCAGTTCTAGCATCCCCCTCGAGGGATCCTACGGTTTGTTGTGTGAAGTTATGTTAGAACGCGTGTGCGTGTGTGCGACTATGTTTATATGTTTTTAATGAATTCTCGCGCGACCTAGTGGTCGAGTGCGCGGGTCGGAACTTTAGTTCAACCAGGTGAGATTCGTTGCGTTCACCTTCGGCCCGGTCGAGTATCCGGTGATGGCATGGATCTGTGCGGTCTTCAGAGATCTCTTCCTGAACGACAACTTTTTCCCGAGGCCCATCAGAGTCTTGCGGCTGTACTTCTTGAGATACGAGTCGTGGCCTGACGATCAAGTATCGTTAGTTCCACTCAAGTCTGCTTTGCTACTTTATTAATACACTTTAATCAATTTCTACCTGGGTTTATACCCACGGGATGCACGTCTTCCAGTTTATGTTGCTCGGCGAATGGTGTGAGAGCTGACATAGCTCGGCTTATTCCTATCTAAAACACTCGGCCAAGTTAGAACACGCTCGTCTCCGTCCTGTAATCGAGTAGACTTCGAGAACAATGCAGACCTGCACATGCCGCACGCGATGCTCGACCAAATCAGCCCCCAGTAGTTCATCGTGAACGTCCATTCGGATTGGTACGATTTTATTCACAAGCTGGAACCAAAGGCATCCCGATAGACCGTAACGCAACTATTCAGACAACGATTTCGGGGGCATTACCCATAATAGGAGGAGAGAAGTGACGAAGCTCCATACACATAGGCAAACCACGACCAAACTTTGCACCCCCAGCAAGTACCAGCCCCCACCTAGTACACAAAGCATATAAAGAAGACATCGAGGGGACATGCCAGGTGGGATATGATTTCTCCACACCTTTCAGAAGACCTTTCCTTCCACTGGTCGTGTCCAGGGGGTATGGATTGTCGGCTAATAGTCCTATAGCGAGGACACCCCAGATACCACTAGCACCTGAATTAACAAAGCCGATCTGAAGTCGAAGAACAAAGAGTGGAATCAAAGAGGAGAGGTAAGGTACCATGGGTAGCCGAAGCTCCAACCGGATCGTCGATGTGCATCTTATCCAACAGTGGCATCACGGAGCAAGTGATGAACCCACCGATGATCCCAATAATCATCGCCTCCCAGGCTTTATAAAGGAAGCACCCACCAGTTATTGAAACCAGTGCACCGAGGATGCCATTAATTTGGCTGAGAATGTCTATCCCATTGGGATTACTCAAGCTGAATCCCAGACCCACCAAACCACCGCCCATACTTCCCATCATCGTGGAGACCGCCGCCCTCGCGGCGTATTGCCATCGTTCTCCGCTCACTCCGAACGTGCTTCCGCTGTTGAAAGCCAGCCAGCCCCACCTCCGGAGTCATTGAAATTCCATGTAATCGATCCTGTATAGACCACGTAGGGTACAAATGATTTTTTACCAAAGCACGAATAAACCCATGATTGCGTTCACTGGACATCCGAGTGGTAGAGGGTCAATCCCGTTATCGTACCTGCCCAACCGCGGGCCAAGCATGATGGCACAGGCGAGAGCTAAGACGATACGTTTCATTTAATTGATTTATTTCTTTGGTTTGTAACGAATTAGTCTTCTTTACCGGAAACACCGCCCACGAGGTGGACCGTACCGGACCCGGCGATGTCAACGGCTCCCATTCGCCGTAGGAATCCGTGGTCGCCCCAGACCCAGCCTGCTGGTACGCAGTAGACGATAGTGTTGAGAGAGGAGAAGAGACAGTAAGCTTTAAAGTTACATCTGCAATTAAAAGTTGCTATTGTCGACTATGGAAAGTGGGGTGCATAGTGCGAGGCAATTACCTTTCGGCCATCGCGCCGCTGACAATTGTTGTAGAGGTGGTGGCGAAACTCAGTTGGAATAGAAAGGCCGCGCAAATGGGGCCCATGTACTCGTCATCTACACTGGGATCAATCAAAAAGCCGCTTGTTCCTATGAAAGGGTTCGTGGGCTCGTTCAAGCCGAAACTTGTGCCGAAACCGAACATCCAATAAGTCAATCCGCCCAGGACGATGTCCACCACGTTCTTCATCATAATGTTCACTTCATTCTTCAAAGAGACGCATCCGGACTCCAGCATTCCGAAACCTGAGTTTATGTAGTTTAACTTGCACCTCCTTTCGTGGTGCAAAGTGTAAAAATACCTGTTTGCATAGTGAAAATGATGAAGGAGTTGGTAACAATCCAATTGCTGTCTTCCAAGTTGAGATTAAACGTGGAGACCAGCGTGCGAACTGGAGTAGAGGAGTTCGTAGCGTTGCCCTGATAAATCTCGGACTCCATGGTTAATCAGCCTTTCCAATCGCACGACTAGAAAGATACTGTTTTCGCCAAGTCCGCACTCCCGCGGAAAACACATCGATTGTCAATAAGATCTCGGCAAAACAAGTTAATCGTTAATGTGTGCCCTGGATTGGACGGTAAAAGGGACTTTCAGGATGATTGGCGCAGGTTGCAATTGATCTTCAGAGGGTCTGGCTTTTTATACTTTTTTTATTGGCCCACATCCAGCCGTTACAGAAAATTTTTTGTTCTTACCTTACCAGATAATCTGCGATTTCAACTCGTTCCGTGTCGATTAAATAACGTTAAATCGCGTACACAGAGTAACGCTAGCCTAAATAAACGAAAAGAGGAAGAAAATCATGTATCACATAGAGATTTGATAATCCGTCGTCTACGTGGGTTTTCTTCATTTGCCCGTGGCGTTAAGTTAATAGTCCTAAGTATTAGTTAGTTTTACACGTGAATCATATCTCAATGCGCGTGATTACAATGCAATAAGATCCTGCGAAGATTAGTGATTCGAGTCTCCGCAAATATAAAGAAATATCCATTTTCGCAGTCGATTTCTCCAATCGTGTGGTGGTTCGTGTGTTCCTGTGTCGGTGTGTGCCTCTCCTCTACATATCTCTCTCCCTCTCACTCTCGCCTACTCCCCATTTCCTCCGTGCGAGTTTAATCAAGCTAGGCATGTACGACGCGAGATCACATTTAGCGCGGTTAGTCTTTTCCTTACTTCCTAATAATCTATACGCTTCGTTGGTCGGCAGCGGACGCGGCATAGAACCGAGACAACAGTACACGCGGTTATCGCACATGGTCGGCGAGAATTTTGGGCGAGAATTTCGGTACTCAAGCAAACAACCGAGTGTGTGCAACGCTAGAATTCAGAACGTATGATGATTCTCTTCACTCGACGGTGGATCGGCGGATGGCGAACGTTGAATTTTTTTTCGAGACCTCCGAGAAGAAGCGCCTACGAGGACTACGTGAAGACGGGAATCATCGCTTTTCCATTTATTTTTCGTTTTCTCCCTTTAGTCTGCTCTCCCTTTTCTTGTCCATCGCCTTCCCTCCGCTGCGACGTCTCTTAATGTCCATAAACGTTCTCGTCGCTGTACGCTATGTAAAGGAAGAAGTCTTCTTCGTGATGCTCCTGGAAAACATTGTGTCACAAAAGACAGAAACGTTATCAGCTACCGTCGAGGCGATGTTTATCGGGCGCGCACTTTCCCAATGAGTATTATAGGTGGATTACCGCGTATAGGGAACCCATCGTGGCACTTGTGGGTGGAATGATATTGTTGACAAAGAAGAATAGAGCGTCCTCCGCTCGTAAGTGGATCCGCTTGCGGATTAGGAAGTAAAATTGACCGACGGTCAGGTCCGACGGTACAAGATACTTTTGCTTGTCCAAGTCGCTGATCTTAGCCTTGGGCGCTTTCTCTACGATGACCTGCGGCAGTGCAATCATTCATTAGTTAGTCTCCCTACCCCCTCCCCCTTCTCTGTCTCTCTCCGCTAATCTCTCTCGCGCAGCAAGTTCACTCGCACGATTTCTCGAGTTTGCCCGCACGCCAACGCCGAAATATCTCACACGCGCGCCCCTCGCAGTCCCGTTGACAGTGCAACAAAAAATAACTCGGCTGGTGGTCCTTGGGTTATCCTCGCGTGTACAATGCGCGCGCGCGTGCGACCCAGGCATTTTTCCTTCGGCAACCTGGCCGCTGGGAAAACTCCTATCCCCGCTCTCTTTCTCCGCCGTAAGAGTGCGAGGAGGCGAATTGGCGGTGCTCCAAGAACAAAGCGCGAGCCGCGACGCCGAGAGAACGGGGAAATTCTCGGCTGCGACATATCGGCGGATGCGCCAGGCCAGCGAGCCAACCCTGGGTAGCGCTTTCCTAGCGCCTCGGACCAGCTGTTCCGAGCGGCCCGAAAACCGATTGATTCTCTCTGTCTCTCTACGCGCAGAAAAGCGAATCCCGCTGCGGCAGATTAGAGTCACGTGGGGGGGACCCGAGAGATTTCCACGGTATATACATTGTTCGTCGAGCTCCTATCAATTCTGGTATCGGCAGACTCGGTGGGTGTAGAGGACGGGGATCGATATACTCCGATACACACTGCCAGCTAGAACTACTCGAGTAGGCTGGACTGGGAAAAGCATGCATCGCCAGGGCGAAAAACACGCAATCATCGTATCCTCCTCGATGCTCGCTCGCTAGTAATTCCGCGACGTAGAAGAGTCCACGACCTTCGTTCGCCTCCAGCGGAGGGAATTCGGAATGGCACTGGGCGCGCAGAGTCCAGTGCGCCGAGAGGAGAATGGGAAAATCTAGCAAAAACGCAATGCAACGATGATTAAAGGGCTCGGACGTCGGGACGTCGATTCTCGGATCGTGCGAGTGGCGAGGCAGAGTGACACGCAAGAAAGCGTCTCCTCGGTGTTGCTCTACTCACGGGCACCCTGTCCGGGTATTTCCGTCGGATCTTTTCACCCTCGGCCTTCCTCCTCTCGAAGGGATGCCCCTCCTTGTAATGAAACTTCATATCCCTCGCGCTCGACAGCACGCGAGCATAGGTAACGCTACGCGTCTCTCCGTACTTTCAGCGTGGCCCTCGACTGTCTGTTCTTTCCTCTCAGCTGAGTCGTGACGCTCTCCTCGCTCTACGCTCTTTTTCCCCAATTGCAGCGGAGCACGAACGGGACACGCGCGATACAGCACACTCTCTCTCGTCCGCACTTCTGTCACAACAATCTCCGTGCGTCAGTCGGTCTGCGCAACGCGATTCCCTACGCCGAGCGAGGAAAAGTAGTCCCTGCGCCTTCCCACTTTTAACCCGGCGAGCCTCCTCAATGATTTAGAGCCGAGGGCGGAATGAGGTGGCCAGCGCTAGTCGCTTCCGATTTTATTGATAACAGACCGACCACCTTTCGCAACTCACACGCTGGAGCGAACGACGCCAGCGGTTAAGGTTGCCGATGTAGATGTATACACACCTTGGCTCAAACAGCGACGTATCATCGCCGATCACGTGCCACCGCCACTCCGATTGACTTATTTACATTTTGGCTTCTAAGACCTGGCGTGGAGAACGCGGATGTAGAGTTGGCTATCTTAGCTCGAGCTAGCTGCCCACTTCTAAGATTGCAGGAATAGAATCACGGGGAAGCTTCGTGGGAGAGAAATAGGAGAAGTTCGATTCTCTCGAGTTGCCTAGTTTTGCGCCTGTTTAGTAGGAGAACTGTTGTAATTTGATGCTGAGTCGATCATTGGGTCATTTAATGAGTGTTAGGATTCTTGTTTAGGCCTGACAGTCCTCGAGGATTCGTAAATCGGACTGTCATTGCGTAATGAAGTTGTGCGATGAGAATCCGGGGCACCAAGGTACCCTAGGTAGCTACGATCTTGCCGATGATAAAAGACCGAACGGGATAAGCACGCTTTTATTACTGCGCGTCAGGTGACACACACTTGTGTACTTGAATTTCCCTCGGACTTCTCTAACTAGAGTTATCGGTGGATCTCCCTTCCTGGTCCGTAAAATACACGTGGGTGAGGATACTCGGCTTCCAGTTCACGCAATTTTGATGCAACACCTCCTGTCTTTGTTCCCGCAATGACATGCAGTTTTCGGCCGAATCGGAGTGTGGCCCGATTGGCGGGACAATTGAATCAGGATCGTGGTGATTACTTGGCGCAAAGGGAGGAAGAGAGAGGTTTCTTTTCCATGATTTATTTATAGAAATATGTACAGAGGTGTCTGTAACCGAGAACTGGAATAAGAAGATACTTATTCGTCACCCTCCTCGTCGTCTTCCTGGCTGTTGATCTGGAAGTAGCGCAATTCGTAGGTCTCCTTGTCTTTCGAGACTACACGGAGCCAATCACGCAACTTGTTCTTCTTCAGATACTTCTTGGTCAAGTATTTCAGATACCTACGGGAACAGGGTTATATATTAGTGCAAATATCGGTCGGCTGGTTGCTTTATGCGCATCCGTGCTTATTTCCATCCTGATTTTAAATTGATTCGAGAGACTGTAATTAGAGTACAATCTAATAGTTGGAGATTATGAACACGACAACACCCACCGCTTGGAGAAGTCGATGTCACTGTTGACGGAGAGCATGTTCTTGTTGCGCTCCAAGCCCACGCTGTTGCCAAAGTTGTTGGTTTTACCTGAGACCTTTATCCTCTCTTGCAGGTATTTCTCCTGGAAGTAAAGAATCAGGTATCAATGCTAGTTCTCTGATAAAAAAAGCTTTATACTATCTAAATTAGTGAGATGAGAAATAAACTTCTAATATGGAGGTTAGAGAGTGTCGAATGCGAACACAGACCACATTTCGCCTAAGTGCTTGCAATTCTTCGTAAAGATACATGTGTAAGAAGAATACAGAATGAAAGGTAGTTCATTTCCAGACTTACAAAATTGGCTACGTCCATGATATTATCTTCAACAGGGTGCGTGCAGTCAATAGTGAACTTGAGGGACACCTTTTTCTTTTGGCCCTTACCCCGGAGGGCCTGTTTTTTGTTGGCGGGGCCCTTGGACTTCTTCACCACGGTCTGAAAGCGAAAATCATTTCGGATTATTAGGTCGTTTCTGTTAAAACGATGCTCGACAGCGGACACATGTGTCAGCCGACGTAGCAGTGTTTACATGCTCCCCGGGATATCCATCGGTATCTCGGCAATCCTAATTATTCCACTATCGCAATTGCATCCCATTAATAACTGGGCACTCAGTCTAGCATGTTTGTGATACATTTTTCTCTCAATCCGGCGCACAGCTTATTATTTTTCATATTTTCGCCGGACCGAAAACTTACCGGAGCCATGTTTACGAGTGATCGACGCACGAAAGAAAAGGGCGTCACGCGGCAGCACTGTCGTGGCAATCGATAGCAGCGAGGGCGCTGCCTGTTTCGATTGTTGCTATTCAGGGCTCCGACAAACTGAAATCATTGCGCGGGAATCAAACCCGATTCGAATTAGAATTAGATTGAAATTTAGCGAAGGAGAGATTGTCCGCGAGCGCGAATAAGATTAAAGTCGCGGCAGATGATCCGCAGATGTCGAATGTGTAATGGAGGAAGCGGAAAGGCAAGACAGAATAATTACAGAGGCAAAATCGAGGAAGTCACGTACTGACTTCCCGAAAAGGTACTTTAATTCTAAAACAAAGGGCTTAGAAAACTCCAAGTGGCGGTGTCGCCAGAAGCCTAACATATGCAGTTAATTGGCTAGCTGCAATAAAACTTTCACTCCGCCGCTGCCGCTTCCTTCTCGCTCGTCTAGCTAAGACCCAGCGGGGATTTTCCGGTACCTGGGAGTTTTCCACCCCAGCAGCCATCCGCGGCAGGGCCCCAGCACATGTAGGCAAGGGCAGAAGTAGGCCCCGGAGTAGAGGGGAGCATTTATCCCCTGCGCGCGCCTTCAAGAATCTGGGGAGGGAGTAAGGCCCCGTTGACGCGTGCCAGTAGGAACATTGTAAGGGTAGCGTAGCCCTAGCGGCCACCGGATTGGCCTTTGGTCACGTGTGAAAGAGTAGGGAGCCCTTCGAGAGGCTCTCGGGCCCCGGAACGAGGAGCGGAACTTCACTACTTCCTAAGCTATCGCCGAAGTAACATCTTGTATCTAACTGTGAATCTAAACTTCTAAAATAAATCAAAGCAAAGATTTGGGAGAATTCAAACTTATTTCTGAAGGAGAGTTTCATTTCAAATTCGTCTCCCACGAGTAGGGTGCGCAGCACCCCACGGGCACACGTATATACCTTCAAGCCACCGTAAGGCTGCCCAATTCGATGG
The DNA here is from genome assembly GCA_963675795.1 of Crossocerus cetratus. Lineage (NCBI taxonomy): Eukaryota > Metazoa > Arthropoda > Insecta > Hymenoptera > Crabronidae > Crossocerus > Crossocerus cetratus. The sequence continues at coordinate 4,245,536 of OY776664.1, read as the reverse complement.
TTTTTAACCTGCGCTCTGCACCCGTACGAAGAAGTTCTCGAGCATCCTCGAGAAAACGTAACGACATTTTTCGATGAAATTACAAAGGGTCAGTCTCGTGTGCACCCTACATGTCGTGTGGACATTTCCCCTCTCCATTTGCCTAATCTTAACTTCACTTGAGTTTCTAACGATGGAATTCTAACATAAAAGCCCACCAGCAATCCGACCAGATTTTCGTGATTATTCCAAGGGCCGCTCCAAATAGAAGTTCCACTCAACAAGCTAGTAGCTCAATCACATTGCACCTCGTGCAGGGATAACATCTCCTGGTGTCATATAATCGCTGGCAACAATTGCCAATCTGCTGGTGTGCTGTAATCTTTATTACTCGCTGCGGCCTCCTCCTCCTCCTCCTCCTGTTACCTCTTTTATTTTATTTCCATTTCTTTTTACTCGGGACGAGCCGAAACTTCTTTAACAAAATTTTATATTTATTATATATAGGTGTATACTTCTTTTACATACATATATTTACTGTACGACAGGCTAGATTAACTTCGGAACATCGATGTGTTATTATATAAATTAATATTATATATTATGTTATATGTAAATGTAACCTTAGATAATAAGTATATTGTTGTCATAACAATCTTTTCAATAAAGAGAAATCAAGGGCACATGTCTTTTTCACTTTAATGATAACTTCCATCCGCAAATTTGTCCAATGCCTATATCTCACCCATTCTTAGAATTTCCACGACCTGTGACGCGTGACGTCACAGGTTAAGGATACCTGCTTGCGGATCCTGTATTCCTGTCACCAAAGTCTAAAATCGACCTAAAATGTCTGGAAAATATCTGATATTCTAACAGGAATACGTGATATGCTAGGAGGCATCCTCCCGAAAATTCCAGGAATTTTCCTGACGTCACAGGTTAAGGATACCTCCTTGCGGATCATGTATTCCTGTCACCAAAGTCTAAAATCGGCCGAAAATATCTGATATTGTAACAGGAATACAGGATATGCTGGGAGGTATTCCCCCGACAATTCCAGGAATTTTCCTGACGTCACAGGTTACGGATACCTCCTTGCGGATCATGTATTCCTGTCACCAAAGTCTAAAATCGGCCGAAAATGCATGGAAAGTATCTGATATTGTGACAGGAATACATGATATGCCAGGAGGTATTCTCCCGAAAATTCCAGGAATTTTCCTGACGTCACAGGTTAAGGATACCTCCTTGCGGATCATGTATTCCTGTCACCAAAGTCTAAAATCGGCCGAAAATATCTGATATTGTAACAGGAATACAGGATATGCTGGGAGGTATTCCCCCGACAATTCCAGGAATTTTCCTGACGTCACAGGTTACGGATACCTCCTTGCGGATCATGTATTCCTGTCACCAAAGTCTAAAATCGGCCGAAAATATCTGATATTGTAACAGGAATACAGGATATGCTGGGAGGTATTCCCCCGACAATTCCAGGAATTTTCCTGACGTCACAGGTTACGGATACCTCCTTGCGGATCATGTATTCCTGTCACCAAAGTCTAAAATCGGCCGAAAATGCCTGGAAAGTATCTGACATTGTAATAGGAATACAGGATATGATGGGAGGTATTCCCCCGACAATTTCAGGAATTTTCCTGACGTCACAGGTTACGGATACCTCCTTGCGGATCATGTATTCCTGTCACCAAAGTCTAAAATCGGCCGAAAATGCCTGGAAAGTATCTGACATTGTAACAGGAATACATGATATGCTAGGAGGTATTCTTAAATCGAGGGAAACTTTTGCGACGCAGTGATGACGTCATCAGTGACGTTATAAAAATTCCGGGAATATCCCAGAATTTCGACTTGGAGAATTTTTGCCTAAAGGAGAGTTAGACAATTTTCAAAACATATCAAAGGTGTGGAAAAGGGGAAGAGCTTATATTTAAAGCACAAAGTCAGTTTATTTAATATATTTAATTTATTGAAGAAATACTTAGAGTTACACATTGATGTATTACAAATGTGCACAAGTCTTATTATACATTGCTGAGCTCTAATACTTTCACTGAATTTGGAAACTCCGGGAGACTGCAAGCATTGAGGATCAGTTGATAAGATGACGTTGCGTAAGCATTGAAGTATTGCACGTTATCTGTAACAAATTATATATTATAGTAACAGACTGTGTGAGTAATTGTAAGGGCTGCGGGAATCTGTTGGTGTTGTATAATCTAGTGGGGTAGTTGGGAAAACGTCAAAAGATGGAAAAAATGTGCGAGATATGTCCGGAAAATCTCATGGGGTAACCCTTGCAAAATCACGAAAATATACACACCATAGATTTAGAGATGGCACGTAGGGATTAATGATTAATAGCAGGACGCTAGGCGGTTCGAGATGTTATCTCTGTGCGGGGTGAGATGCGACTGAGCTACTAGTTTAACGAGCGAGGGCTCTTATTAGACCAATGATGTCACAACTTACTTCAAGACTGTTAGAAGAACTACGAAGAATCGGAAGAACCTGAGGTATGTTACGTTCAGTATAATCCCCTGACTAAGTTGGAGGATATCTATTCCCAAATAAATTCCTTTTGTAACCGATCCCTAAGAGTTTGACATTTGCGACTGCCATATGGATTAGCCGATCGATCACGAAATTCGCACGAGTTGGAAAAATTGCCGCTACGGCATATTAGTTCGCGTTTCTGCCGCTGGTGGCGTTAGTATCGCTGGAAACACTGCCGCTGGGGTATATTAGTTCGCGATTTCGCCGCTGAGGCGCTGCTGGTGCTAATATTGTAGCGTGTTCTACGGTTTCAAAACCCTGAACGTGGGCAAGTGGGCCCGTGAGGTGCAGAGGCACCCTGCTCGCGGAGTTGTGGGTGATTGGAATCAGAAAAATAAGCGATGAAAGTTTGGAGTTCAAGAAATGAAATGTATTCGAAAGGTTTGAATAAACTGCTACTGTCCAGTACAAGATCTCGAGAGTTCAAAGCGCTAGGACGGCGGAGAATGTTCTGAGAGTCGCTCCTCAGATTCGAAGTCAGGAAGCCCGGTCGCGTGGCTTCCTAATCCTGGCACGTGGTCGGCGGCCAATCACAGGCTGGCTTGGCCACGTGGTCGGCGGTCAATCACAGGCTGGCTTGGCCACGTGGGCGCGACCGCGTTTCTGATTGGGTGCTCTTCGCCAGAGCCCTACTCTGTGAGGTGTTCCCGGTCAGCCGACGCGGCTGATTGGTTCTCGGCTACCGGGGCCCTATTTTGTGCGCGAGGAAGCGGCGCGGCGCCTTCTTTTTCTGTATTTTCCGAGTTTTTTCCTGTATTTTCGAATCTAGAATTTCTAGGTTATAATTTCTAGGTTATATAACCTAGAATTTCTAGGTTATGATTTCTAGGTTATATAACCTAGAATTTCTAGGTTATGATTTCTAGGTTATATAACCTAGAATTTCTAGGTTAGGTTAGGTTATATAACCTAGAATTTCTAGGTTAGGTTAGGTTATATAACCTAGAATTTCTAGGTTATGATTTCTAGGTTATATAACCTAGAGTTTCTAGGTTATGATTTCTAGGTTATATAACCTAGAATTTCTAGGTTAACCCTTAACCTAACCTAGTATTTCTAGGTTATATAATCTAGAAATCATCCGCCTTCTTTTTCTGTATTTTCGGAGGAAATAATGAACCGTCAACCGTCCCAATTGGTCTAGTTCGAATCGTCAAACGATTTTCTAAAGTGACCACTGCGGGGTGGCCGATTTTTGGCAATACATAAAGGAAATTATCTGGTAGATGGGTTTTCATGGAAATGCGGCCGAAGTCCGAACTATCCCAAATCTATTTTTACAGATTTTGAGAAAACTAGGAACCGTCAAACGTTCTAATTGGTCTAGTTCGAACCGTCAAACGATTCTCTATCGATTTACATAGGAGAAAACTTATTTTCTTGAAAAAATAAAAAAACGGGGGCAAACTTGATGGTAAATTTTATTTTTCATTTTTCTAAAAGACTAATAACCGTCAAACGATTTTTTTGGACTGTCAATCACCGGCAAACGATTGTCAAACGATTGCAATAATAAAAATTCAAGAATTCGAACTTTTGGGGGCCAACTTTACGGAGGTGATCCGAGTACGCAACAATATCGCGACAGATTGCGTCGCCTGGACGTATTGCTTTGCGCTTCAGCCGCTAGGGAAGGAAAGGATATTTTTCGATTCCTTGAAAGTTCTTTGAACTTGCTTGGATTCGCCATATTTCGACAGTTTTCGCTTTAAAATTAATATTCTGATCTTCCTTATTTTTCAAATAGTAAAATTTCGAAAACCACCCAGGACTTGATCGAACATGCATAAATAGTTGTCTCCTTCCTTCATTCCACAACTTTATTTAATCGGTATATACTAATATACATAGTAACATCTATGGCATAATATCGCCTAGACAAACACAGATTTCGTCTCGATTAGTAAATGGAGGGGGAGGGGGTGCGGGATGTCAAACGGAATCGCGCGATCTTCCAATCATGTATGCCTAAATTCCGTATTATCCGCCCGATGCAACAGGTCAGAGCAATAAATCATCAATCGACAATAAACAACAGGCAATAATAATCATAACCGTATATCAACAGGCTAGAATGGTGAAGCTGATAGCCGTAAATCCCCGTAGACATCCTCATACATAGTCATAATATAATATGCGTGTGGTGTAGGTGTCACATGTGTGTGTGTGTACATATGTACATACGCAGCGATATGCTCGTATGCGTCTCCCAAGTCTCGTCTTCGCCGTTCGTCCTTCCCTCGACGTCCTTCTCCTAGGAGGAGGCTGTCGTCGAATACGAGTGGAAAAGTGTATGACAAGTAGTTCGAAGGATTGACGCGAACATCGATTAGGCCGGCGAGTATTCGAGCGCACTTTTAACCGTTCAACTACTGAAACCTTTCCTCTAACTAGAATCCATCTTGTTTCCAGCTGGATTCTTGTCGATCGACGAAGACCACCGGAGATAGCAAAAGGTGTACCAAGGGAATATGCTTCCGGAAGGAGAAGGTGAGAAGGAAGTGTGGTGGTGAGAAGCTACTTCCGGTTGGAAGGGGGACGCTGGGAACAGTTTCGATCTAAGATATAGCCGAGGCGTTCAAAAGGAAAGGAGAAAAATAGAAGGAGGTTCTTCTAGAGAATGACCGTCTTGGTACTCCCGTGCCATTTGGAGCACCGCGCTTAGTTAATCGGCCGGAGCAATTGCCATAACGAGGAATAATTAATGATTAATTCTTCTTTCTCTTTAACTACTAACAATTTCTCTTCCTTACTTGCTTTCGTACACTGCAACTCACGCTTTCTCTCTCTCTCTCTCTCTCTCTCTCTCTCTCTCTCTCTCGTTTTCACGTGCCTCTCGTGGGTTTGTTCGTTGCGGTAGCTAGTTCTCATGTATTTATATATGTATACTCGACGGTTCGTTATATGTATAATATTTATATATCCAGTATGTTAGATTAGGTATGTATGTATGTATAGTTTAATCTTACATTGACGATTCGTAATAATTTATGTACACACGCGCGTCTCGGTACACGCCTATATAATCCGTGGAGTTTCTCACAATTTAATAATTTCTCTCTCTCTCCCTGCCTCTTCTAGTTCACCTCGTCCACGGTAGTAGCGAGTTTTCAGTTAGGATTAAGTAGCCGGGGAGGAGTGCCCGGTCCGGCCGCAGAGACGCACAGGGTATAAAGAAATTCTATGTCATGAGCTACATACGGTGATTCTATCTACACCCATTAAAGAAAGTAGCCGCAGAAATTCAAGATCAAGCTTCTCTTTAGTGCTATTAAAAATTCCCAAAATACCAAGATATGGGCCTTCAGAAATCCGCAATGCAACGATTTAACCAGGAAATGACAAGATCGAGTATAATTTTGTGGCAACCCCTTTTTCAAATTGATCTTCGACGAGCCAAGGGCTATGATGTAGAATATAGTAGGTCACATAACACACAATTCTTTTTTACACCCTGTACAATCTATCAACTAGATCCCCAGCGATATTACCGTTCCATCTGGAGCCTCGAGGAAACAGAGCGACTATTCCCACATCGAACGCACTCGGCGAATCCATACCAATGTCCGAGGGCAGCCGACCGAACCGACCGGTGTTTTTCTGGACTTGGTTCGAGCCTGGCAGTGCCAGCATCCGCGCGCGCGCACGCGCGCGAGTAGACGATCTTAGAATTGACCGAGGGCGACTTGGCGACGACCCGAAGAAACTAATCCCTAGCTGGACGAGACGGCTTTATTGCAAAAGTGAAGAATCGGAGGGCCGAGACGGCAGGAAATTGGGCCCGGATGCTGGGACTACTGGGATCGGGGATTCTTCTCCGGTCACCGGTTTACATGACGGTGCGGATCGCTTCCATCTGGCCGACGAAGGCTGCGCCCGCCGTCTGCGGTCCGCTGGCTGCTCCGGCTCCAGCTGGCCCAGCGGCTGCAGGGCCCGCCGGTGCGGGCGCTGCTACTGCTGGAATCGCTCCAGGAATACCTGCCGGCGGGTAACCGTACGGCGGTTGCGGCGGCGATTCTGGCATGAATTTCGCTGGAAAGTAAATGGAATTTCATTAATTCTCCTCGTTTAAACGGGAGTAGGGTTATTGAGGGTTGGTCTGTGATTGGTCAATGTGGCTGCCTGTCTGAGGAATTGGCTGGGCGACGCTTTCAAGGGTGGAGGGGAGTAATAGTTATGTGTCTGTCTGCTCGGTGGAAATGAGTGAATTGTACCACTTGGGGAATTCGATTGGGCCAGCAGCTCCCTTAGGCCCCTGTAGGCGGTTCAGGGTTTAGAAATCTTGATGGTTCTTACCTAATACGATCGCTCTTAAGAGAAACTAGGAAATGATCTCTCACTAGGAGAGTCCTCTTCCCATCTGGCGGATCCGTCGATTAATTATCAGGGCCCCCTTTTAATCCGATCTCTCAGCCCCCTCCGGTTTTTCTTTACTACGCACTGTCGTTTTTATTCGATACTGTACAGTGTTCGAAGCAGCATAATTACGACGATAATCAATTTCGTTCGATTAATTAGGGTTGAGGGGGGGTGCGCGATAAATCGCTACAGCGGTCCTTCGTAATTATAAACGGAGCTCGCACCTGCTAATTGCCGCCGGATTTGTTGTACCAGCGTCGGCAATCGGCGTCATTCTATTCCCCTTTAAATTTCCACTAATTAAACCGCTAGAGTCGAGTCATTGCTCCTTGACCGAGCGAATGGCGCCGACTGTCGATCACAGAAGGAAAGACGACTGGACTTGAACGGGGCTGGAAACTCTCGGGAACAAAACGTGTGTATTCGAGGCTTAGCTGGTGTTCAATTGGAAACACACGAGGGCAACGAAGATCTCAGTTCTTTTGGAATTCTCTAATGAAAGCAGACTCTCCTTCTTGCTCTCGAGAGCCCATCACGCTCCCCCGCGCGGTTCGATCGATCGATCGATCGATTGGAATTCGGTGAGAATTGTGCTCCGCTCGAGTGATTCGCCCGGGAGAACATCTCGGCAGTACACTTCGTTTGGAGCCGCACTCCAATCAGGAGTCGCATCCTCGAGATACTTATCGATTTATTATTGTATTTTGTTACTTGTAGCTCCCCTCGATCGACTCGCCCCTCCTCGTCAACGCCCCCTCGAGACATCGTCACTCCTTTATCGTTAGTATTATTGTTGTTATTGTTGCTCATTATCATTATAATTATAATTATTATTAACATGTATACATAACATCTGTGGATAATTCTTTGTTGTTCGCTTGCTGGGCGTTTGCGCCTTAAAACGTATATACCGAATTTCTTGGGGCCTGGAAGAGGGTCGGGCCCAAGTCCCAACCCTTTTGCAATGCGCACCTGGCATATAGATTTTAATTTTCATACACACACAGGCCTTCGACGAAGGCAGATCGTTGCTCGATAAATAAACACAAATGCGACACATGTGAAAATCAAGAGATTCTTTGGTTTTGTTAATGGAAATGCATTCATTTCCCATTCGCGGCGGGGGAGGACCATAAGAACAGTATGAGCGAAAAATACAGACCAGCCCATACTCCGAATACTTGGGCCTTCGACAAATAAGTGGTATGGTGTTTCGATGGGGTTCCTATGGGGCTATATGGTGCTCTCCCCTCGCGAATAAGTCTCTTGGATTCCAATTAATCCATTTCCCTCGTAAAACATAAAAATTTCCTTGATTTTCACACGAACAGCACTTGCGTATAATTTACCCATTTCTTTCCTACCACTTTGAAGTGATTAATTACTCCTCCATCGCGCTCAGCCGACTCTAATTATCCAAAGGTACACGCGAGTGTCGAAGATTGGGTTTTTCGTGTGTCTGTGTGTGATCCGCGCGATTAATTGCTCGCCTCGCCAAGTGACCAAGGAGAAATGAGATTATTTACATTACGAGACGCACGCGTGTTCCGTCCTGTGCTCGCGTCGTCGTAGTCGTCGCAGGATTAATTGGTTTAATCAGGTGTGAGTTGCTCGGACCGCACGGGGATCGAGAGAGAAGGACTCGACGACGACGAGCACCGGCGAACAATGTGCCAACGAATACATTTATCGATAAAAGTAACACGTCGACTCCTTTAAATAGGTGTTCCACATAGGTATTTATACATAGATATAGCTTAGTTATTTATATATATATTCGGCACTTGATAACGGGGCAACGGTAAAGTGTCTGTCTGGCTTTAGCTGCGGTGTGCGTGTGTGTACCGAGGATGACTGCCTTCGTCGAAGGACCTCTTTGAGGACAGCCTGCGTCCACTACCCCGTCGTTTCTCCGCCTTCGCTCGCTCGGCCACTCGCCACCGAGGAGTCCTCATCGATAATAGCGTCGATTGGCCATCGATCAATTGGAACGGACGAAGGAAGGCTATCGCTCGACTGGTTTCGGTCAGATCTTTCAAGTCAGTTGACATGCGTTTTAGATAATCGGAGCTCGATTTTAACTCTGCTGTTATTCCAGGTAGTGAATTTTAATTGGAGCTAGGTTGAATGGATCAATTGGAGGAGCGAAGGGGAGAGCCTGGCCTTCGCCCGTTTTCCAGAACGACAGTCGAGAAACGGGAAAGGCAACCACGAAAGGAGTCCAGTTGGTTGATTTCGTGATCGAAGTCATCGCCGGAAGCGCAGTCCGATGTAGTTCCTCGTGGTTCGAATGCGGGTGGTTGGGTGCCTGGTCGAATTAGTCGCCGGTGATTGGCTTTCGTTGATCGTCGAGCAAGCACTCGTCCGCCCATTGGGGTTGCGACTTCCTGCGAGGATGACTTTTGGTGATCTCCACCGATGATTCACTCCTCTCGTGTTCTTTAACTGTTTCTCTAGACTCTCTAGTTTCTCTCTCTTTCTCTCCTCGATCTTTTGGGAGTACAGTGCGCTGTTGTTGTTGCTTGTTCGTTTCTTACTCACGCGCATCAGTTTTGCGAGTCGCTTCTGCCGGTGGCGCTCGCTGAAAAGAACAATAAGGCTTGGTTTTGGTGCTCCGCCAGGCATACCTCCTCCTAGATTGGGGAGTCCTGCGACTTTTCACTGCCCCTAGGATTATTCCGGCCTCTCGGACTTTCGTGGAACTTTCCATCCCTCGGTTCTCGACATGCGGCAAGTCTCGAGTCGAGCTCAACTCATCTTGGACTCACTTCCAACCTCATTAATTCCTCCAAACTATTAGAAAAGTCATTAACTCCTACATTCCATGAATTTTAATTATAATTATTCCTGCCTGCCCGGTTGGAATCTCGTCCAGGATGAATTCTCTCATTGTTCAACTACCAGTACTCAAGTTACATTAGTCAATATCGATCTACAGTAACGCATGCAATCGAATCCCTTAAACTAAGCGAAGTCAAAGCCTTCATTAAAGCTTTCCAACTCAATTGGCATGCAGTCGTCGCTGGACTCGGCGCTCATTAAAACTCTCTTTCAAAGCAGGGGGGGGGGGGGCAATAATCACTGCTACAGTCAAGCAGGAAGCCATGCAGAGTTACACTTAGGACAGAACTCTCCAAGACAACGAGGGGATCGGATATACATCGACAGTTAGCCGCATGCTCCACGTTGAAGCTCGTCCCAGAAAGGTTCGTTTCATTTGGAGGCCACTGCTCGGCGGCATGTCATGTAATTGTATTGATTGGGACTAGAATTAAGAATCGAGGGATACCGATTTAATCTGCGTGTCAAGAATGATGCAATCATATGTGGATTGGCAAGGGAAACGATTGATAGAGTCCGAGAAGCGGAGGAGAATTAGTATTAGAGAGAAAGAGAGAATGAAAGATCGAAAGAAAAGAGAGACTCAGTGGCGCGTTACGAACATTAAGGGTACTAGGCTTTCGAGTTTCGATTCTAAGATCCTTTGATTTTCGAGTTTCGATTCTAATACCCTTGCGTTTTTGAGCTTCGATTCAAAGAGCCTTGGAGTTTGGAGATTCGATTTAAAAAACCTTGGATTTTCGAGCTTCGATTCTAAGACCTTTGGGTTTTGGAATTTCGATTCTCCCTTGGGTACGCGAAATTCACTAGCGTTTAATTTTTGAGTTAAAAGAAAATTGCCCCGGAGGGTCCCTAGGCGTTTGCCCACAGTATAACGCGCCACTGAGAAGTGTTCATGCTGCGAATCCAATGCGCCCAAGTTGTCCGACCGAGGATTCCAAGTGCAACTCCGTTAATTAAGGTAATTATCCGGCGCAATTACCACGCTCTAGCATCGAACCAGGGCAGATCGCGACTTACTTGTGCGCAGAGGCCGGCGAGAGATCAGACTTACGTGAGAAGTGCGTGATAATAGAGAAAAGTCGGTGATAAAAAGTAATTACAGCAGAGAGAGAAAAGAGAGAGAGAGAGAGAGAGAACGATTGAAAGAACGGAATAGAAAAAGAAAAATTAGGGGAAAAAAGATTGAAAGAGAGCAGAGAGAAATGATTATAAGTACTTGTTTACCAAGTGCAACGAGTAAAAGTAGTAGCTTACCGTACCGAAGAGAAGAAGGTGTGGGGGGTTGGGAGTTCAAAGAAAAGGGTCATATTACATATTCATCGCTTTCTTTCTACTGAGAGGAAGCCTCTGTTCTGCATGTTCTTGTTATGTTGTTGCTGTTGTTGTAAACTGTTTTTGATATCTAGAATCTTTTGTCTCGTAGGTGATGGTGGTGGTGTTGTTCCATATTTCTCGTGTTTTCATTTCTCGGTGGTGCCAGTCTCGTTTGTCCATCATTTCATCGCCACTTGCTTCGCCCTTTTTCTCTCACGAGGACACTCGCGCACACTTTTGCTCTTTCCCGATATATATTCGAAATCGACCACCAACAAATTGAAAATCACTCGATCCTGGGACCAACTTCGGGGGTTTGGGGTGTGGGGGAAGGAGCGGGGGTCGAGGGTACCACCAAGGGTACAGACAGACACATAACAGTCATTGCAGTCATCGTGTGGGTGAGGGGATTTAGGTGTATCTCTCCTTCGTCAAGCTTCCTTTTCAGTCTTCGTAGTCTCCGAGCTTTGTGTCTTCCGCACTGGGCGCCGTTTCTGGTGCTTTCTCGTGTTTTTGCGGAGTTCTGTGTGGATGGGAGGCACAGAGGGGACACAGACAGCGACAGATATTAATATATATATATGCGTGGAACGCACCTAGACAGGCAAAACAACTGTAACATCAAGTAGTAAGCTTTGATTCCTAAAACCTGCTTGGCTTTCCTCATCATTAATTTCTTATTACATTTCCAGGCGTTTTCAATTAATTAACACTGGAACCAATCTAAGATACATTTGCAGGGATTTATGATGGCAATTGTTTGCTAATATGTGACTGGAATTCTTATCGAACGTATTTCTCTGTAATTCTAGCCAAACAAGCTTTACAGAATCACCGGCGCTCAAGTTGTAGCTCGCTTCCGAGGGACCGGTCTCCTCGGAAGCGCGAATGTAGAGAGAATACAGAGAGAATAGACACAGGTGGGTGAGAGCTTTCGTGTCGAATGTAGTCTGTCGTAAGATGTAGTCGCTAGAGAAAGAGATTTCGGTCTGTCGAGAAGGAGAGCAGGAGGGACAGACAGATAAAGACAGATAGGCAGACAGAGAAGAAACAGAGAGACAACAGTCACAGTGAAAAACAAATTACGCAACACGGACACGCAGAGTTCGTGACACTGCAGTTTGGTTCTCTACCTTCAGACTCACTCACACACAAATCTCGTCGGCGAACCAGCCGCGCGGCCTACATCAAGTTCGCTAGACGGGAAAAGAGAAATATGCATAGAAATGTATCACACGCCAGGGTCAGATGAGATCAAGGAAGAGATATATGTGTCGTGGAGAAGAGAGGGTGTGCGCCCCGACAGACACACACGTGTTTTTGCCTGTGTGCGTGTTTGTGTGTGAGTGCAAATCCACCGTGTTCGACCTAGGGAGATTCTCTCGTAGGTCGACTTGTGACAATTGGAGATATAGTTTGAGTCGCGGACCTCGCGACTTAGTCCTCCAAGGGGAACACGAGCGACTCACACGAGTTAAGCGAAGCACGAGGAAGCCAGTCTGGCAAGACATAGTCGGCTCACTCGGTGCCATCCTTGCATCGTGCAAACACCAATCATTGGTTCTCCACAGTTTCCGGAGTGGTCCATTGCGGATGCTGCCTTTTTCAAACGCGTTTCTTCCCAATTCCAACGAATACCAACAGTAGTCTCCATCAAACATCAATTATCAAGTTACTAAATTAGTTTTTTTAAAATGAGTAGTAAAGTCTCAGAAATGCTGTTACTTTTTGCAAGAAGAAAGTTTCTGTGTACACGAAATCATATGAATTTAAACGGTCCAATCGAGTCTTGAGTCACAAGTTAACGAAGCCAGGATTCCTTTGTAAAGATAGAAAAGCGAGATTTATCTCTATTTTCCGGTCTACTTTGCTGGGATTCGTCTAATTCCTCAAAGAAGGCGCCTTAAAACTAAGCAGTGCTGGACCACTCGGCGGACAGGTACAAGAGACGCCTTCTCAGCGAGTGGGATATGTAGATCGGCAGACAATAGGCCTGGAACGACTGATTCAGCATGCGTCGAAGCCACCGTCTCATCTCCGCCCTTCAAGAGGCTTAAATTTAATTCGCCACCGATGCCACCTGAGACACGTTGCCGCGTATCGATCGGCCACTTCTTGTCCCCCGGCCCCCCGCCCCCCCCGGATAAAACACCCTTGAAGCTCGGGATTCCATCATAAAGCGAGTATGTTGAATCAGTCGTTGGCAGTGGTTGCGAGAGGTACACTGACCAGATGACACAGAACATTGAAACCGTGACTGGGGTGTCGTTTAGGCTGTTGGGTTCGGGTGCGATTTGCCGTCTAAGTCACTTACCAACAATGATAGCCACTAGGATGAGTCCAATGACACCCATGATAATCATCATCTGCCAAGAAACAACAAGACATTAGAGACACAAACTCCAAATCTCACTAAAATTAGATGAAACCAAATTAACATTAAACTTGCAATTTTAATATTATAAATATTATAAATATAAATATATAATAGCAATTATAAATAACATAACGTTAAAATAATTATTATAATTGCAATTTGAATGTTGATTTCAATTTAATTTAGTTTAAAGTTCTCCCGCACCTTCAAGTTTTGTAGCCAGAACTTTCTCTTCAGTTTTCCAGCCTGCTGCTCGAACTGCGATGCTCCTTGCTGCAGTGCATCTGAAAGGATTCATGAAGCTCTGAATAAAAAATCGCCGTGTTTGAAGAAAAAGGGGAAAAAGACTGCCGCGGGAGGATGTGGAGCAAGTGGAAAGGATCGACGATGGCCAGCCGGGAGTGCTCGGTATCGATTGGAGCGCGCGCGAGCGAGTAATCGATATGAGGTCGCAAGGCGCGCAGGTTCGAACTCCTCGTATGTCCCGTGAATGGAAGGATCAATGGCTAAGAAAAGTTAAGATTCGATTGACGATTCCAAGCTTCCGGCGGGAGTAAGAGCAAGTTTTCTTGGTAATAGTTTTTCAGGTTGTGCGAGGACAAGGTTGCACTCTTTTCTGTAAGAAGCACTGTGGGTGTTGAATTGTACCGTGGCGTAAGCTGAGGATTCTTAGATCCAAATCACTTGTACTGTCACAAAATTACGAGCAATTGTGCAGGGTGAGAATTGTACACTTGCTTTTAATCGTCCCATTTACACTCGAGTTCCAATTATTCCCATGATTGGTACAATTTGACATTAGAAATAAATGTCAGTTCGTGGAATGGACTCGGTAAAGACTCCCTTTATATTCAAATTATTGATCACCGTATAATTACTACATTCCCAACGGCCGAAGACAAGAGAATCATCCTGTACATATCATTACCAGTATGGTGACAAGTCACCGATCAATTTTAGACTCAGACTCAGAGCGAAAGCAAGAGTGATGCTCTCGGCGAAAGCTCCTACTCAGGTCAACTCGGTCAGCGTGGCCGAGTCTCGAGGTTTATGACCCCTGGGGTTTCCCTGAAGGGGAGATGCTTTGCGGGGCTTCCTCTACGGTTCTACGTCATGTTCTACAAATTCCTTTGAATTTTCTAGCAGTCGGACTTTGGCAAACGCTCACCTGCTCGGTCATCGAGCTCGGATAGTTTCTGATCACGCTCTAGGACCTTCTCGACGTTGGTCTTCATGATGTCGACGACCTCGTCGACCTGAGCCTGCGTCGCCTGCAGCCGCTTCTGCGAGGCGATTTGCTGCGGAGTCCTGGGGCCCCCGACGATCTCTCCATCGGCCCCTGGTGCTGCAGCACCTGCCGCGGCATCCGGCGCCAAACCACCCTCGCTCGCCCTGCTCGACAGTATCACAATTTCCTTATTAATTCACATTCATTCTGTACAGTTTCAATTAGCCAAATCATTATCAATCCTACTAAATCATTCGTATAGAACACCGCGGAGTATTCCATGGGAAAAGGCACAAACATCGCAGTTCAGATTGTAATTCAACATATGTTTTTCCTAAGAAGGAGGAAGCTCGTCAGTTCGATTAAGATTGTCCGTGATGTTAATATTTGTCCAACAATGGAACCTCGCTTTTTCCAAGTTGCAAGCCAAGCCATTCATCGCGACAGCCTCGCCTTATCTCAACAAAGGAGGAGTAAGGAGCGAACAGGCCAATCCGCTTCTATCTACTAGAATGGGCTTGTACGTCGGAAAAGCCGTCGGGCCAGGTAAACTGTTGCGCCGAGGGTATACGCGAGCCTGGGCAGACAAGTATGTAGGTGGTAGGTGTGCCATGGTGGTTGGCCAGGAGTTTCATTCAGGCTTCGCCCGGAAGCTCGAAAGGGCAAAGTTCGTGACACGGTTTCCTGGGGGAGGGGGGGGGGGGGGCGGACAAGCATCGGCGAGGAGGACTCTTCCCTCCCAGCCGATAAATCGTCCTCTTTGCAGGACGCTTCTTCCTGGACACGTGTTGTTATTAGCCGATCGAACCTAGAGGATGAAGCTTCTCCGACCAATCCAAGCTTCTCCGCCCGTAAAGTTCATGGCGTTTGATTAATCGACGCTGTTCCTGGGACGACGCCTCGTCCAGGCTGACCTTTCGCGGACCTTTCCTCGAACGCCTCACCTGCGCTTCTAACTTAATTATCATGGAGCGGCCGCGTTGGCGTCCAATCGGAGCTCCGTCCACCTCGTCCAGTTTAACTGGGAAATGTGTACCAGGTAGATCCCGGAACCAGCACAGCTTCACCCACTTCGAAAGCCCCCGACAAAGCGGCTTACATAATCCGATTAATACATCGACCGACCTCCTCCTTATTGCCACTATTCAATTAGATTCCAGGAAAATACCAACAGCCGGGGAAAATAAGCCGAGCGACGCCTGGCTCGTGGGGAATCTCATTAACTTGCACGTCAACACGAGTCATCAAAATCACTCCTGACTCGCAGTAAGTTTTACGGAACTGGAGTGAAAATCGTTAATTATACTCCACAGTTAATTTCCAGAGAAACTGTTCGCAGTAAATCAATGACTATTGGCAAGTTTCCCTCAGGCAACCATGGAATAATCAATGGTGATTCAGGGGGCATTTAGTAGGCGGTTGGATCGGCAATAACGAGGCGCGTCTCTCGGTGGCATTGGCCAACATTGCTGCAAATGTGCGCCTGTCATTGATTATCTAAATATAGGCAGGGAGTCGGCAACGTAGTTCCGATTGATTCACAGGTATTTGGAGTCTTGGCTCCAGGTCTCCTCTACCCATGGGAGATGAACATCGGAGATAAGAAAACAATAGCAAGAGCAAGCTGGTAACGTGGCAAATTGCACTTTGTGCAAAGGTCTGTGACTAATAGTTGGCTCGATGTATCGATTTACTGCCAACCCGAGGAATGACAGGTAGCCAGGCTTGACCGGAGCAATGGACAGAGTCGCGTTCAAGTTTCGGCAAAATTGGCCAATTAACTGCGATCCTGATTGGAATAAAGTTACTCCTCGCTTCTGGAAACAGTCATTTGAAGAGTTAAATCTGAGAGAAATGGATTTGGACGATTTTACAAGTTCGGCATACCGAAATCGATAATTAGAGAGGTATGTATGTTGGAGACACTTGCTAGGAAATGTCCAAGCAAGCGAGGCCTCTCCACGTTACAGTCAAAGGCGCGCACGGACAGTTGCTGCTGGTTCGCATGGAGTTGAAGGACGCAGACGAGGAACACGTATATGGCAAAGTGGCTGAACGAAGCACGCGTCATTTC
The DNA here is from genome assembly GCA_963675795.1 of Crossocerus cetratus. Lineage (NCBI taxonomy): Eukaryota > Metazoa > Arthropoda > Insecta > Hymenoptera > Crabronidae > Crossocerus > Crossocerus cetratus. The sequence continues at coordinate 4,228,781 of OY776664.1, read as the reverse complement.
GCCAATGGAAGAAGGGAGAGAGAGAGAGAGAGAGAGAGGGTGGAAAAAGCGTGTCGATCGTTTTTCCATGTGTGCCTCGCGAGCACTCGCAGTTTATTGGAAATCCTGATACACTGGCGCGAATGGCGAGAGATAGAGAGAGAGAGAGAGCGAAAGAGAGAAGGAGAGAGAGAGGATCGATTGACGACAAAGCCTCGGAAATTGCGTCTCGAAACGCGTTGGTTAATTCCGATTCCGATTGACGACTCTCGCCCACTTCTTCAACCCTCTTTCGCTCTTTCGCGCTCCAGGGGAAGAGTTCTCCGTCCACCTCGAATCTTCCCCGATGGGAATCTCGTGAGCAAGTCGCCCGTACGAGGAATCCAGTTAAATCGGGGCTGAAACGGATCGAAGCCAGCCGTGTGTTTCCCCGTCGAGGCTCCCCCGAGCCGCGCCGTTGACGTCTCGGGTCAATTGAATCGATTGCGCGTTCCTCGCTTTTGAGCCAGGTCTCCGCAGATATTCTACTGGACTCGCCCTGGATTCCAAAGAATTCCGTCCGCGAAATAGCTCGGGGTAGATACTAGTCGAGGTGGACTCGAATCTTTGAGATCGAGGGACTTCAATGACAGTAGCAAGCAAAAAGAATGATTCCAGCACTCGCGACTTAATAGTAGAAAGGAAATGAATCGATGATTTCGGACTACGAGAGTGTGGAGTCGTCGAGGGTTCCTCGACAGCCATTCAAGCTCTCGGACTTCGCTAATTCCGCACAGAAGATTCTTCCTCTCAAACCGCTCACTAAATGACTAACCATCGTTCTACGATCATCCCAGATCATCCTTGCAGAGGTTTCCACTCGCACAACGTCCACACAGAACTCTAATCTCAGTGCGAGTGCGAAAAAAGAAGTTGCCAGGGTAAAAAGCAGCTCGGGGCGAATTTTCCTTAGAACACACTAGGGTGATTGTTTTCTACTCACATGGTTGTCGACGCTCGCCTGGTTCCTTTCTACACTGGCTATCCTCGGCTATCCTTTCCCACCCCGGGCCGGACGAGCACGTACTTTGCACGAGCGAGACTGTAAGCGACTAGACGTCCGCGGTATTGATAAAATTTCCAGTCCCACCGCCGCGATATCGCCGGCCCTCGAACGATATCTCGAGGCAGCTCGAAGCCTAGGGCAACCGGGCCAATTCCAGCCGGCGAGGTGCTCGTCACCTCGAGGGAAGAAATCTAGCGGGCGCCGAGGCCTCCGGTTAGTTCGGTGGGAATCGCTCGAGTTACCCGGGTGCCAGGTCGGCGAGAGGCTCCTGGGAATGGCGAGGGGGTTGAAGCGGATCTAGCCTCGATCTCTCGATGCGAGGACCTCGATGGACCGATGCGAGGGTGCCGCTCTGCGCCTGTGTCGCCGCTTTTGGTCAATAAATGACCCGGCGCCCGCAACCCTCATGCGCAAACACACCCCTCGAGCTCCGCCAGGGAGGAACCTTCTGCCGGGCGAGCCCTCGAGTTTCTACGCCCCCTGAATGAGGACAGAAATATTGAAATTGAATTTCGTGACCTCAAGTTTTCGAAATTTTATTACATTTGACTAACCTGCTCTTTCCTCTGTTTTTCAATCGCTCTTGGTTAGGTCTCGATTGTTGGAATTGTTTCTTTGGGCAAGTTTTAGGTTGGATGTATTTAAGGGTCGTTGTAAGTTGTTCCGCCCCCTTGGCCGGCACTGCTGCTGTTCTGCGCACGAGCATCCGCAAGATCTTTTATTTATGTCGTCGAGGCTTGCCAGTTGGTCTTCTATCCTCAGGTTCGGACGCCTTTCTACGGGGAAAATGTCGCAAGTTGTGCAATCTAACCGTCTACCTGGCTGGGAAGTGGGTAAGTCTTAGCTTTTTTTGTATTTTGGTTACTTTGGGATCTTGAATATTACCCCGGAATACCTGAGACTCTCTACTGTTTCTTCTGTTACTGACGTTCGAACCAGTGTCTGAAATAATAATTAATAATGCACGTTCCCAATCTGTCTCCAGCTCGGATCTTCAATTATTTAAATTCATTCTTGTATGCAATTGCCGCGCAGTTAAAATATATATATAATTCGCACGTGTGAAACGTTAAAGAATTAATTACAACATTCCTACTGTTGTAGTTAACTAATAATTACAAGTCACTCACGACATTATAAATTGTATTCTCGAATGACAATTCTCTAATTCCCCTTGCAACAATAATATTCAATCGATAATCAAGATCCTTCAGTTCCGGCCACTCCCGTAGATGGCAGCACCAGTTCGATTTTCAAACCGCGGGAACGAAAAATCAAACAATCCATCATCTTTCAGAGTGTCATCGAACTATCGCCGATCATTACAGTGCGAAGTATCAAAGCAACATGACAACTGGCATCCAGCATCGGCCTGGACCACGAAAATCATCCAATGAAAAACGAGGTAAAGATTCCCGGCTATAAATATTACTGAAATCATTAATTGCAGCAAATGACGCTGACGTCACTTGTATCGCCATCTTCATCTTATGTCATGTACTGCAATGTACTGTTTGCTGTTGTCGTCGTAAAGTGTATTCGTCATCGGACTTGAAGCCTCCGCGGCCCGATATCTGTCATTATTTATAAAAGCCACGCTGCTCCTCTGTCAACTCGGCTCTCTCCCCCCCGAGATCGCATTTAATTGTGAGTAGAATTGATTGGGATTCGATGCGGCCGCTTTCACGGCGAGAATCGCACCGATTGCAATTGCATATTTCGGCTGGTTGGACGGGCGATCTTGTTTCACCTGTTCCCGGGACTTCCTCGATCTTATCTCGAGTCGGTGGCTTTGGATGATAGCGTCTTGTATCGCGACTTTGCCCTCGTAGTATTACGACAGATTCGCATTGTGTGGAATTGCTTTCCTGGAGGAAGCTGGGATTTCGGTGAGGTTATGGGCGTGGACTGAAGCAACAGGTTTTCAGGGGGTTTTTCTTTGATGGGGGGGGGGGATTGTTCAAATGGAACTCGTTTGATTGTCCGGCGAGATGTTATCTTGGATTCGATTGCTGATACCATTGTTTTCTAGTTTATAGATAATGCGATGCTAGTTTTGTTACTGCAGAAGTTGCAATTAAGTAGGACGAGCTCTTGTAGTCTTATTGGTTCATCCTTGAACTGAAGGCTTCAATAAACAAAACAAACAGTAGGACAAGCACTGATTATCAAGTATTCTGTATTGCAGAACCATGGACGGCGTCAATTCGGGAGAAGGCGACATGGGTGGGCCAAGGAACACCCAGCAAGCGGCGTCGACCAAGAAACTTCAGCAGACACAGGCCACCGTGGATGAGGTAGTTGGGATCATGAAAGTGAACGTGGAGAAGGTGCTTGAGCGAGATCAGAAGCTCTCTGAATTGGAGAATCGTGCGGATGCCCTTCAGCAAGGTGCAACACAGTTTGAGCAACAGGCTGGCAAGCTGAAGAGAAAGTATTGGTGGAAGAATCTGAAGATGATGATAATTATTGGTATCATCTGCGTGGTTATCCTAATCATCATCATTGGTGAGTCTAAGCGATCCAACTGCCTCCCCAATACTTTAACAGGACAAATGAATGACTTCAACATTTTTCTTTCAATCCTGCCAATAGCTTCCTTAGTGCCATCATCTTCCTCGGACGCCGAAGAGCCCCCCAAGTGATAGGACGTCTTACCAAAGCGCATACACTTCACTGTATCGAGTCGACAATTCTTACTTTCTATCCTCTTGTAAAGCATTGTTATCCTCTTGACGGCGTGCGTCGGTACTCGGCTAAATCCTCTAAAGATGCGCACATTCACAAAAAGAACTTACTGGGGTGGGGGAGGAAACAGGATACGCACGCGCCGAGATATATTTCTGGGACTTAATCCTTTTATTTCGCTGGGAGCACATTTAATCGACAAGGTCCGACTAGCCGGCAGTATTAAAATCGACGGTCTTTTGTAATACAAGTGTACGCAGATTCCTGCGAACGCACACAGCCGATATCCCTTTTTACAATGTTATTTCGTAGAACAAAACCAACTGCTTATTGTACATTTAATAATGATATATATACATACATATATATATATATAATATATAATATAACGTTTGTACTCTTTCTCAATGGTTTTCCATGTGATTCGAACACCTCCTCGCCCGGATCCTCGTCCATCGCTGTCTTATCATAAGTGCAAGGAATCCCACAGGGTTTGACGAACCGAATTCTCAAGGGCGATATTCCCTGGGAATAACATTCATGTAAGGAAGCGACTCTTTAAACAGTGAGTTTTGCATTGACTCGCGTCGACTGATAAGAAGGTGGATTTCTATAATGAGTTGTTCGCTCGCACCCATTCACACCGAGCAGGTATGCTGCGATTGCATACCCAGAACGTTCGCTCTCATAAATATGCAATGCTCACACTCTTCCTCGAGTGGAAGAGTCATGCCGTCCAGTGACAGTGTGCGACCGATGCACCTCCTCCGTCCATGTACATTTAAGAGGCCGTTTTTTGTTAATTACCGTGTGGAGTTAATCACCAGCTAGTGAAGAGGATGCCTGATCGTCGCCCAAGATCTCCGAGCACGACCTCGCATAGATCGAAATGTCAAGAGGAACGGACGAAATTAGTGCGTGCTTACCACACGCCAATTAGTCAACACGAGACTTTTCCCTGACGAGGAGAGGACTCCTGGCATTATTCTCTCTACTAGTTTACAATTGATCCGTGTGTTCTTGGATTCGACGGTCAAGGTCGGGGCCTACAGACACTCCCCTCTCCCAGTGAAGAGAGAGAGAGAGAGAGAGAGAGAGAGAGAGAATGATTTCACAAACCATCACTATTCCTTCCTACCAAGAGCGCTGTTCATCGTCCTACCGTTTTCCCAGGTGCGCAGCATTACTGGACACGATCCTAGATCATCCCCCACTCCATCCAGTGCTCGAGAGACACGAGTCTATCTCGATCGGGAAAAAGTAATAATCAGCCCATTTGGATGGAAGAGTTGTGACACCCGGGCGCCTTATGGTGGCAGGAACACATCGCCCGAGGAAGGCGGAAGAAGCCATAAACGTTTGGCGGCGCCGCAACGCGCGCGCCTTTATCTTTATTAGCCGCTCGCCGCCTTTATTGTCGGGCGGCGAAACCTTCGGCGATTAAGCGGTGCACAATTAGCCAGGCTAATGCGAAAAACCCCGTAGGATCACGAGTCCCGGCGAGACACGGGTGTGGTATTTCGACTTTCGCGTGGACAGGGAGGCAAGGAATCTCGGCCGCTCCATTCATCCACTACCTATCAGTCGGCTGACGACCGTCCGACAGGACAGTCAAGCGCTCCAAGTCGTGCGCGCGCGGCCACAGATACTCATCCACCCGAGCGCGCCCACTTGTACCCGAGTTCTTTATTCTTTCTCTACTCAATTGTTGCTGAGACCCTTCGAGGCCCCTTCGCCGGATCGGTTGGCTACCTGAGTTTTAGTCCTGGAAAGCCGCGCTCGAGACCGCAGCGAACCGGCGCATTCCGGCCCAGTGTTTACAGAATTCAAAGACGCGAGGACGTCGCACTGGCGACCAGTTCCGGGAAGTGTGATTTTAATTAATCGGCTTTGATCCCGCCACTTTGGGAAGGCACGAGTGGCGAACAGTTTCTGGAAGCTCCTCTCAGGTTTATCAAGAAGCCGCTAGTTTATCAGGGTCGATTGCCCGGCGATAATCGCCAAGGCACATTGCGCACCGGTAAATATCAGAGACAAAGACAGAGGCACAGTTGGCGACCAAGGGGAAACTGTTCAAGTGCGCAAGAGTGAAGAAGTCAAGAGTGCGAAGAGATCCGTGATGAGAGAAGGAAGCTCAGAAGGAAGCGTTGCCGGCCGGTGGGATTTGAGGCGAGGAGCGGAGAAGCCGTGCTTTCCCGAGTGGCATTCGAGCCGGCGAAGAAGGTTTTTGCTGGGAACTAGAGCAATCTGGCTAATCGGTCCGCGATAAGCTTCTTCTCTTCCCATAAGGTGTGACTTACGCGGCCACCGAGGAGCCGCGTGACGTAGCCTCTGATCCCACGCGTGAGACTCTTATCTCTCTCTCTTCCTCCCCGGCTTTATCTTTCCGCCTGTCTCTTCTTCTTGGACGAAATTACCGAAGAAATAAGTGGCGAGCGCTCGCCGGAGCATTCGCGCTCGAAAAACTATCGGCAAACAAGTGGATTCTCGGTGCGCGCTCCCAAGTGTCTTTGTCGAAAGAGGAGGCTCTCGGCTGGGAATCGAAGGGGAACGGACGTGGCGATGGGATTGTCTGGTTGAATGGTCCATTGCTAGTAAGTAGAGGCGGCTGAACCCTTGCATCCCTTACGGCTCGCTCTGTCAACGGTAGAGAGAACCGCCCGTCGCCATGGCTTCCTCGGGCACCCCAGGAAGCGAGGAGTATGGACTCGGCTACCAGAACACTTTGGTGAGTCAGTTGCAATTAGACGCGATAAATTAATCAGACTTTAGTCCCGGACTCTGATTAGAGTTTGGAACTCGCACATGCTCTTGGTAGGACGAAACGCTCTTTATTGGTATTAGGTAATTTCCTTTTATTATAATTGGTTTTTGTTACTGCGAGTGGGAAATGTTTGGGACTTTTTGTATCGTATACTATTGTGTTGCCAAGTGGGCTAGTCGGAGCGTGCTAGAAGTGCATCGAGGCAAGGGTTGCAAACCTATTTTGCAGGTTTATTCTTGGCCGGCGGGCGTGTGTGCGTGCGCGAAGTCGCAAATAGGCCGCCTCGCCACAGTGGCAAGAGCACACAATGCCAGGAGAGAACACGTGCTCGACTTTGCTCGCGTGCGATTTCGGCGACCTGCTCGCCGAACCAGCTGATCTCCTCCCAGCTGATTCGTATTGGCGAGCAAAATGTCCGCGAATTCTCGCGCTTTTCTTCTCAATCGAACACTGGATAGTACCAAAATCGGTTAAGTAATTTTGCAGGATTTTAATGTCGGCTTCTTTGAAGTTCGGTTTATTGGAGTCGATTGGCTGATACGTGTAAAGCGAAGGATTTTCTGGGCCGAATTTGGGAGATGGTTATTTGCCCGCTTTGACTAATTGAGAATGATTTAGACGAGCGATAAGCGTGCAGGATCACCGATGATCGGCGCAGCTGAGCAAAGAGGCGAAAAGGCGGAGCGGTGTGTCGGGATGACTAATGTCACTCCCTCGCTTTATTTTGCGCAACCACGAAATTGTCACGTGTGCCAAGTGGCCCGTGAGACAGCGAGAGAGGGGGACATTTTTTGGCGAGAGCACACGCACGTGCCGATCGTGGAAAACAATGGGAAAAGTAATGTTGGAAAAGCACGGAAATCTGGACGGCGGAGTAGAATTATGGCTTTCGGAAGATTGGCTCTTTGTAGACTCCAAGTTTCTATATTTAAGCTGTTGAGTTATGAAGCATTCGGGCCAGTTCGGAAACCTTCGAAAAATGCAAAATTTTGTTTTTCCTTCCTGCTTTCTCATTTTTTCAACCAACTTTCTCAACCAATTCACGATTTCTCGTTAGTTTTACATCTAAAACTAATATTCAGCACGAAATTAATGGGCCAGAGGCCGTCAATTGGAAAAGAACCATTTTCCTCGATTTTTTGAAGTTCGACCAATTCTTTCAATTCTTTCATATAATCCGGCAATTCGCAAGGCAACCTGTCGTTCTCTTCCCTTTGTCGCTTGACACCAGTGCTTTTTGCTGGTTCAGCAACAGCGGTGCAAGTGCGCCTAGAGCGTAGATAGGGCGCAGTCGATCCCACCGGGATTTGTTGGTTCAGCTTAGTCTCAGATGGCTTAGTATGGTACGACATTGGGAAAGCTTTCATTCAACCAATAATTAATAAAGAACGAAACCTTTCCAAATGGATCATTGCCAGTCGTTGCTCCAATTTCCAAGTTAAACCTTTCATTTCGAATCAGAATTCAAAAGCCCGACATTTACGATTGCACGAGCTTTTCCCCAGACTTCTTTCGTTGCCAGATCATTTTTCTCCGACACAATACGGCTTCATTAAAAATACTCGTAGTATCTGTCGCGATACGGTGAAAGCTCCTGCGATATCGCACTTTTCCCTCGCCTGCCGCGTTTACATTGGCCGACACTGTATTTGCTGTTAAATAGTGCGAATCTTGAGATGTGAAATTGCGCAGAATTTTAAAATATCCTTTCGTCTGCAGTCTCGAACATCGTCGACGCTCGTCACCATCATGTGACAAGTGTCAGCTCTTTACCATCGATTAACACAATTCAGCGGCGGATTCTCCATTTTCCGCGGTTTTTCGAGTTTCCTTAACGTCCGAGCGATAGATTTTTTCTCCGCTCGAAACTCGCCGGATTCCGAGTTAGGTAAGCTCCATCAAGCATCCGCGATGATTTACGATGATTTACCAGCCGAATCCCCAGCCAAATGGCCGATACATCATCCTCGATCGACGTTAATGGCGAATGCCGGCAGTCAATCACTTCCAAGTACACTTTTAAAAAAGAACCAAAGAGAACTCTCGCAGAATTCTGCCCTTGGAAAATCGCGGTTTTGAAAAGTCCGCGTTTCTCCGCCAAGCAAAATCAACATCATCTTGTTTACTCTGTTTATTCGCAGGTAGTTGCAATTCTTATATATTTTCCACATGATTACCGTCACGCAATGATTTCCCGCGGGACTCCGAAGGTCAATCGTCCCCGGCGAATCAGTGGAAGCGATAGAGTGAGAGCTCGATGCATTATACAATGTGCGTACTATTGCAAAGCAGTCATGAAAATTACAAGTGCGCGGATCATCGCAGACACACGTCGCGACAGACGCGTTGCATAATTGGGGATGAACGTGCGACTACCAATTGGCGTCATCGATTACCGACGCCTAAGTGATTTATCCTATTAGCATGTTTCTATATCGGAAGTAACACTGGCCGAGCACTTCCGCTTCTACTAATGATTGCTTAGCGACGGTTAATTCATTCCTTGGAGTCATCCGATCCAGAGTTTTCCCACGCACAGTCATTGGAGCGCGCGCGTGGCACGTCGGCCGAATTTCTCGGCGCGGTGTCATCGCAGGCGTCATTCGACGCGCTCGGTAAGAGGAGAGTGTGGCGATCTAATTATCACCATGATTAGCCCGACAGTTTCTATCGGCGGTGGCCTTGGGCGCGATAGGCTTCGCACATACTGCGCTATCTGAGTGACTCTTTTTCGATGATAATGAGCAATCACGGCCGAGCGTCAGGAATCATTTCGGTCCGTTTCTCTCCCGAGTCATTAATTTACTCGAGCTTTCTGTAAAGCAGAGTAGAGTGGCAATTGATTGGCAAGGTTTCGATCATTTCCCAATGATCTTGAGGAAACTGATCGCGTGGCGGGTATTACCGTTACGAATCGTCATTAAATCCAATTATAGAATTAATCCGGTTCTTTTTTCATAAAATTACTCGCGTCGGGGATTCCAGGCACGCGCGCTCTGCGCAGCAGGTGACAATTTTTCTTCCGGCCGCGCAATATATGAAATTACTGATCTAATGATCTTTGTCGAACATTCCTTCCGTGATGCGGAACACAATCCGCAATCGACTGATTGCGTAATGTTTTGCCTGCTTCGACATGCAAATTTATTGTGACGGTCGTGCCTGTAGGCGGATCATTGAGTCTAATGATTTCTTTGGGAGGGCAGGTGATTCGAGCCACACGCGATTCTATCAAAGAGATTCCGATCTCCAAAAGTCTCCTGATTTAGATTACGATTTAATTTACCTTAACTGCGACGATTTAAGTGTTTCTCCGGTGACGATGATTCGTAGGAATTACATTTATCTAAAATTTAAATGAGTCTAACTCAAGTGCAATGCCAACAGTACTCGACTGGTGTTTTTTAATTTATTTCGTTTTACCTTCACTGCGATAGTTCAAAAGTTTCTCAACGAGAATCGTTGCCCTAATCTAAAACCTGTACTCGACACGTTACTGTCCCAACAAGAAATCCTGGATTAGAATCTAAACGAGCTGGAAATTCAAGTCGAGTCCCACCTGCATCCGAGCGACGATTGGTCCCACGGGAAAGTAGGGAGAAAAATTCTATTCCTAGCGGAGGTCGTCGGCTTTCCGTGAACCCGGAAAGCCGCCTCGACCCATTCCTTCAAAGTTCCCGCTGTGCTCGGAACTATCGAGCGCCTATCGACTCAATCGCGTTCTCCAAGTGGTCGCGTGCGCTCGCAGCCAGTACACAGACCGAGTTCGGGCCAGGACGTCGGTTTATGCTAGTTGAGTGGCAGACGCAGCCTGCCCGGAATTAGTCCACCGAGTGCCGTTGGTGCGAAAGCCTGGCAGCACGCAGCCAGTGCGATTCTCACCTCGGAATCCGGCGAGAGTGCGGGGAAAGCGAGAAAGATCGAGTGCGACTGCCACTCGGAGTCATCAGCGCGGACTCGTCAGTGATAGGCGTGGTGTGCGCGCCAATCTCCGATCCGCGGCTCTTACGCAACAAAAGCAATCGAGAGTGTGCCGGCGGAGCTTGCACGGCGGCAAATACGAAAGCTCTGGTTTCATCGAATCATCGAACGCGTTGACGAGCAGCTGGAAGATCTACGAAGTGGAAAAAATCATCGCTGCAGCATTGGAGGACTCAAACTACTTGTTTTAAGTGATTTATGTCAACGGCGTTGGATTCGATTAGTTATTGATCGAATTATCGAAGAATCAAAAGTATTGGGGGATTGAATTCAAATTATTCAAGTCCACTGATCGAATCATCGAAGAATCAAGCATTGGAAAATTAACAGATTTCAGTTATTTAAGTCAACAACGTTAGATTCAATTAGTTATCGAATCATCGAATATTCAAACGATCGTATTTAAATTATTTAACTCCCTGCGTTGGATCGAATTATTTGCTATTCGGCTTTCGCCCAGAAACTCAAGTCTCCTCGCAGAAGAATTAGAGGATTGGCTTATCATTACAATCAACAGTGTTATATTGAAGATTCTCGGGAAATTTAAGCAGACGCGTCCCGATTAGAATAGAAAGTTGGCCGGCTTGGTAATCAGCTGTTTTAAGGCCGAGCAACGGGAGATAACAGCCGATAACCTGTCGTGGACGGGCGCATACTGAAACGAGCCTCCTTTCAGTATCAGAGGAGCCCCGCGAGTGTACACACTCTCCCCGTCTCTCTCTCTCGCCCTCCCCAAACACCTTTTAAAAGCGTAGATATCTGGCAATCGGTAGCTCGAGATACCGCCAGCTGCCCGTCAATCGAATCTGCCTACCCAGAGAACAGAGAAATGTCTGCGAGTGCAGCTATGTTCCGTCGAATGCGCGCGCTACCAGCAGTCTGCCGGGACTTCCGGAGGCAGTTGGGTGGATTGAGCGGAGCGAGGATGGCGTCGACCGGAAGTGGATGCAGTGCCGATCAGCCGAAAGTCGTACCGAAGGAAGAAGTGGTGCGCTTCATCAGGGAATGCTTGCAGAAGGCCGGCACGACGTGTGACGATGCTCAAGCTGTCGCCGATCATTTGATGGTCGCTGATTACAGGGGACACTTCAGTCATGGCATGAACAGGATGCAGATGTACGTCAAGGACATCGAGAATAGGATCACCGATCCTTGCGCGAGGCCTCAGGCGATCACTGATTTCCAGGTATCAAGTTGGGGTGGAAATTCTTTCATTATCCTCCGGAAATCATTGATAGCGAATTTTCATTTCATTTCCCTGTCGTTTGATACCATAAAATTTGGCAAACTTGAAATTCAGGTGATGATTCAATTTTTTGACGGATAAATTTTTATCTTCTCGGATTCTATTTGTGGGATTTTCGATTGGTTGCTTTGTTGTGTGAAATAGTACGCGAGAGTATGTTAAATAGAGATGACCCGATAAGATAGGATCAATTACATCGATTACATTGATTACCACCATTCGTCACTTGGAAGCTGGCGGTGCTTTTGTCTCTGTAGACGTAGACAGTTGCACAGATCAGACTCGTGTCCCACTTACACTTGTCGTGTTCAACAACCTCGTTCGCATTATCCTCCGACCCACCAATCGCGAATGAACTTATCGCGACTCACTTCGACCCGGCACTTTCTCACCCGAGCGCAAGCGATAGCAATTCCACTCCACTCGAAATACACAATTCAATCATGTCGCGTTTGAAAAAGTCAGAATTGGGCAACAACAAAAACATGGATTTCTTTCCAGGCAGTTGCACTGGTCGACGGAAAGAACGCCCTCGGCCAGGTGGTCGGCAAGTTCTGCATGGAGCTCGCCATGGCGAAAGCAGAGAAATTCGGAATCGGCTTGGTCTCCGCACGGGGATCGAATCATTATGGGATTTGCGGATATTACACCCTGATGGCAATCGAGAAGAACCTCATCGGCTTCACCTGCACGAATACCAGTCCGCTGATGGCGCCAACTCGAAGTGCGAAAGCTGGATTGGGTACGAACCCACTGTCCCTTGGAATGGGAGCCAGCGGAGGCGACCAATTCGTCCTGGACATGGCGACGACAGCAGTCGCTTTGGGAAAGATCGAGTTAGCTATTCGCAAGCAGGAGAATATCCCCGACGGTTGGGCACTGGGCTCCGACGGCACCGTCACCCAGGACGCAGAGGACGCCTATAAGACGTCATTGCTGATGCCGCTCGGTGGCGAGGAACGTCACTCGGGCTACAAAGGCTATGGCCTAGCGCTGATGGTCGAAGTCCTCTGCGGAATCCTCTCTGGAAGTCAGTTTGGACCGAATATCAGACCGTGGAAAGGAGGGCAGAAAATAGCCAATCTCGGCCAGTGCTTCCTGGCGATCAATCCGGAAGTCATCGCTCCGGGCGCCAAGGATCGACTTGGGAAACTGCTCGAGCAGATGAGGGACCTGCCTCCTAGTGCTGGGATCCCCGTCTTGGTCGCTGGAGATCCCGAGAGAAAGGCGATGAAGAAGGTCGACTGCGAGGGTGGACTTACTTATCATCCGAATCAGATCAACGCCTCCAAGGAATTCGCCGAGCACATGGGAGTCGAGCCGATGAAAGAAATCCCCAGGAGGAGCTGAAGTCATTTCTTTCGGGAGGAATGACTCTCCTGGTTTATACTCAAATGTACAGAAATGAGATTGATAAAAGGAATTCGTACTTCGACACTGAGAGGGGGAATTCCTACTATCATTATCTTGTCTCTTTTGGAGCCTCGCATTTACACTTGTTTACTGAAATATATCGTCATCTTTTCGAGCAGCCTCCTTTCTCCTTGGTTCTTGATAATCGTTAAACTTGAGACGTGGCTGAAGTCTCGTTTGGATGATTCGGTGGAAGCCGAGGCTGAACTCGTGACGCAACCGCATTTGCGGTTTCATCGGCGCACTCGATGATCGCGGCCTTGGACTTGCTCGTGAAATCGTGATTGCGCCAGCAGTGATTGTTATCATCATCGATGACTCGGGCGCAGGTTTTCCTCCTGTCTAATGTTCCATTAGAACAATGTTGAAATGCACGCGCAGTCATCGAGACGGAAAGCGAATTCAAATTACAAAATTCAATGACTCCAGACTATTTAATGATTCCTGAGTTTATGACGAATCTCCACCTGTTGCTTGTAAGCTCACACGTGGCAACACGAGCTTGTGGTTTCACTCGGCGTAACATCATCGTCATTGCACTGTAATATCATCATTCTTTGATCCTCTTGTGATGTAATGATTGGAATCATTAGAACTGTTGATGACAGGGTCTCAGTAGTAAAGCGGATCATCTGGGAAAACACTGGCAGACTTGGTGTCTGACGGACTTATCATTCTTCATTAGCGAAAGAATCATTCTCTAATTGATTAGATACGCGATGATTCCCGAGTGGTCCAGGCTTATCGCGCCATGGGAGCGTGTGCAGATGTGCTCTGTGTACTTTGCCAGTCGAAATTAGACTGGCTTACTCTCCGCTTTAACTCGCTGCGTTTCGTCATTAGCCAGCAATCATTTAAAAGTGATTAGCACTTCTTAGACTCTCTTTGACTGACATCACAGTCTCGTGACTTATTCCGCGAAATCCCACAGAAATACAAAGTGGGCTAACAATTGTCATTAATTACAGGCTAATTATGTCTCGCGTTTCAAAGGGAATCCGGGAAATAATGATTTCGTTGTTTCTCAGACTCGTGCGCTGAATCCGCGATGAATCCGTAGCATCTAGCAGCAGATCTGACAATGCGAGCGATGGCAAACTTCCAACTTGCACGGAATTCGAATAGTTGTCTTGCATTGTCAGTTATTCCAGTTAGTAGCGGAAGCCAATGACGGTTTCCCCGTCACGGATGATTCTCCCATGCTGCTTGCATTCTTATGTAACCAGCTATGGACCTCCTCCGCTGTTTCTTCGCGTTCGGAAACGATCTCTGGATTTATCGGTGGCCGGTGTCAGTGATAAAAGGTCATCAGCACACCAGCAGCGAATAAAAAGTCCCAAGATTTCCCCAGAGCTTTAAGAAACTTGACATTTATTTCAACAAATTAGTGGGAGGACACTTATTTAATACACGTATGAGTCACTAGATTTGAAGAAAGTCAAATGATTTTCCCAGAATTGTTGGAAAATTGAAAATTATTTTAGTTATCTTAGTAAAATTGTTCTACTTTTTTGGGAAAATTTATTTAATACGCGAATGAGTCATTGGATTCAAAGAGGAACTGGTTTTCCATGATTGGATGAAAGTTACTATTGTACAGGAGGTTAAAAAGTTATCGAGGAGCTTTGTTTGTCGCTCGAGCCATTATCGAGCTCAGCCGGCGGGCTCGTGGGCTCTTTCCCGCGTGTGCTTTCTATCTTATTTTTTCGCGATAACCGGCCAGCGAGCGGCCACGTGAATGTCTGCCATCGAAGTGAGTAATTCGGGGCCTGGCTGATGGTCCGTGAGAAGAAGACGCGCCCGGGAAGGAGAGCGCTGGCCCTGCGAGCCGACCGACCCTCTCGGCTAAACAGGAAGGAAGCGGCAATCATTGGATGAAAGCGATCGCTGTCGAAAATGCAATCGCGACGCACTGTTGACGCATCGCCGCGGTAATTCAGCGCCGTGACGATGTCGAACGGCATTAACTAATTCAGGCACTAATGCGCCGGTTCATGGGGTCATGAACCCATGGGACATCCGTGGTGGTCTTCGCCGGGGCTGTCTCGCTGGGACTCAGCTGTTTGTTAGTGCAGGCGTTGTAACTTTGTTGGAAACGTCGGGCTGGTAGAATTTGATCAAGTTGACGAATTCTTGAAAAATCTAATATTTTTTAAACAGAAGTTTGTGCGGAATCATAGTTTCTAGGCTCAAATTGAAGAAACATACAGGATGTGGTCAAGTTCAAAAACCTTCAAAAAATCGAACATTATTCAAACCTTCCTATTTTTTCAATTTTTCGAAAGTGATACACCTGATTTTGTGATATTTCTTTAGCTTGAGATCATTCATCATTGAAAGAATCAATGATCCAAAGGCCCAAATTGCATCCCACCGAGCAGATTTCCCCAATTTTTTTCCTACTTCGACCCTTTTCGAACTTGATCCAATTTTCTTATTCACCCAACCCACCTTACACATCGTCACGCGAAAGCTCGTGCCGCTCTCATTACCGGGCAATAAAGTGCAGGGCAGACGGGCGGCGGCGGCGAAAATCATATATTTCCATGGGGAAAACTCTGTCGGCGGCGTCCTATTATCAGTGCACACTGCTCCATGACGTGCTCTATTTTGTCCGGGCAAATTTGCTCGCAGGCGGCAGTCTCTTTCTCCCCGATTATCTGCCGATCTGGCGATCCCTTTGTCCTATGGGAACGAGCGCCGATGTCGCAAGTGGCGAAGACAACCGGTGGCAAACATCACGAATTTACAGCCCCCGTACTAATTAAGCGCCTCCAGTCGGTTTCTCTCTCTCGCTCTCTCATTGACTTGCGGGCTTAGAGGTGGAAGCTGAGCTTCCTCAGTGCAGCTTCGATCTCTCACCTGTCCTCCTCGACTAATCTCGGCCGGCTCGGCCCATTCGACCAAGTTCTAGCAAGGTATGTGTCATCCCAGTTTTCAAATGGTCTCACAAATCCATCGATTTTTAAAACAATTCTTTCTTCAATCCCTTTGCGTTGTGCGAGTTTTTAAAAAAAAATCACCCGTAAATCGACTAATTCTTTGGCAGTTTTCCGGATCAACTTTTCCCAGTCATTTTTATTTTGGACTTTTGGGACTTATTACTTGGGAAATATCGCGGTGGAAACTGGTAATAGGGTGAACCTTCGATTCATTTTTATTTTGGACTTTTGGGACTTGTTACTTGGGAACCATTGGTGTAGAAGCTTTGACAAGCTGCTTTTGTGTCGATTTTTGGAAATCAGCCAGGAAGTTCCGAATTCCTGGGAGGCAACTGATCTATTGCGGGGTTGCGATGGCAGCCCGGATCGACGGAGTCATCGATCGCAGTACGCCACGGCGGCAATCGGTTAAGACAGTCATTCATCAAATTACGCGGTAATTTTGATCAATGGTAACTCGTGACTTTGAAGGCAGCTTCCTACGAGCTGCCCTCGTGTCCGAGGGAAGTGGCCAATTGCCGTTTACGCTCTCTGGGCCGTACAGTCGCCACCAGAAATCCCGGCAATAAGATTTCTCTTTCACTCTTCGACTCAAATTCCATACCGACAAATCATTCCTCCCATTTATCAATTCTCCAGCAGTCAACAAAATCCCAAAAAATCAACTCAATTCATCAAAATCAAACTTAAATCAGAACTCGAAAAAATCATTTAATACTCGAAACACTGTGCCGAGTGAATCAGTGAATGAAACAAATCGACCTAGAAACTGAATAATCTGGAAATCCTGATGAACGAACGCAGGTATAGGAAAGTCTGGCAGAGGTGTCCGCGGCGAATTCGATCCGGCGCACTGGAGCAGGAGAGTATGTGGGTGTGCGTGGCTGTGTAGGTAAAATGACGACGATGGCAGTCAGCGAGGCTAATGAGTGGGTAAATTGGACCAGCCAGGCCCTCCCATCTGAGGTCTGCGCGGTGCTTCTCTCTTCTCATTGTCAGTGTGACTCACTGACTTGGTGTGTGCTACGTGTGCTCCGCTCTCCGAACTCAATCTCTCCAGCTCAATCTCTCCACTCTCACCCTTCACCCTTGGAGCCGACTCGACTCAGCCGGAAGTGCGAGAGTGCGAGAGTGCGGGGCCTCGCTTCCGGTGCGCCGAAAATCCGCCAGTGGGAAATAAGCGAGCGATGCGTCCTGGAACGCGTCGCAGCATTCGTCATTCGAATCGGGGCAGGCCCCGGATCATTCCTGCGCCGATGACTGCCTGAGACTCGCCCTTGAACCACGGGTCCTTGGAAATCGGTCGAAAGGCTCGATGCCCAGGAGACATGAGTCCGCAACGACACCAGAGTGGCAGAACTTCGTTGTTACGTAACCAGTTCTGGTGAAGTACGGGGATTGGATTGATCTTTGGTTGGAGCTTGACGAAATCGATTAGAATCATTAGGGAAGAAGAATGGCGGGCCAAGGGACGAAGAAGGAGTTGCTGGACGAGAATGTCCACCAGCATCCCGAGGGAAGCGAGGAGGAGGTCGACAAGGAGTGGGAAGAGTTCAACAGACTTATGGCCAAGTTTCGGGAGAACCGGAAGGGCAGTCCTCACAGGTCAGTCGGGGATTCATTCCCCGTGGCAGTCGTTTAAATGACGGGGGCTAAATGGCAACCTTTCTCGTTAGACCCTCGCAGTCTCAGGCGTTCTATCCGTGTCCTCCGCCAAATGCCGACGATGACCAGCAGGACTTCGATCCTTTCGATTACCTTAACACTATTGTAAGGTTTACAATGATTTCCGAACATCCGGAATGTTTCTGCTGCTTTGCATCTTGGCTGAGACTTCTCCGGCTTCCTTTGGACCATTTATTCGCAGCCTCTTCTTCGTCTCCATTAAGAAGAAGATCGAGTGGTTCTTCTTGCATCGTCATTCTGATGATTTATGATTTTTCCCATCATTTCTCAGATGCTTTGCATTGTGACTCGAACTCTTCATCTTCATTAAGAAGTTCTTATTCTTCATTAAAAATTGGTAATTAGAGCTTGCACGGTTACTCTGATATGATTTACGATTTTTCATATAATCCCTGATGCTTTGCACTGTGACTCGAACTTGTCCGGCCGACTCAATTTACACTCGGCAGCCTTGACTTCGCTCTCTCTCTCCCTCCATCTTCATTAACAACAACGCACTCTCCGTTACATATTACTGGGAGCGAAGTCTCGTTGTTGTTCCCGCAGCAGCGAGAGCTGGCGAGCGATATTGCCCGCGCTTGGCCGCTCGACCAACAATGCCAATGAACGCCCGACGCCAGATTTATAATTAACCGATTATTGCCGGCCGCCAGACGAAAGCCAGACGACGCACTCGCCCGCCAATCGGCCGCCGGCCCAGTCCTCTTCGCCTCGGGGAAAACAGGCACATTTCGCGCCTGCTGTCCCAGTCAATTTGCACTCACCAAGCCGCCCGAGAGTCCGATTACATAAGACTCGCGCGTCTTTTCCGCCGATTCGCCCGCCCGCAATTGTAGCGACCGCGGTTTATGCGGATTTCGCAGCCGGCCCGAATGGGATCCCGGCGACCTTTGAGCGCGCGCCAAGCGGCCGAGGGAGGCCGCACAGTTTCGGGGAACGTCTGAGAGAGCTCAGTCTCTGTCACGTGGCGTGGCAGACTCGCTTTTGCCATTATTTACTGGCTCGAGCTGCTTTGCAATTCGCACTGAACTTGACCGAGACGCGACTTATTACTTATTTCTTCTATATTCGATATTAAACCTATTTTTCTTTTTTTTTTAATACAAGAAACTGTCATTCGGAAGCTAATTAATTCGAGGAGAAATGAATGAAATAGATTTTTTAAAATTGGATTTGGGTAGCATTTCGGAATGAAAAACGAGTTGAATCGCTGAGTGGACTTTAGACCGAGAGGCGCACGCGGAGCGTTGCAGCGGGCTTCCATCGGGGGCGTGATGACCGCAGACACCTCCATTTCGTCATTAAACAATAGCAGGCTGGCAGCGGCTCGATAATCATCGCCGAAGGAGCCTGCGTGCCGCACTGCCAAGCTCTCCCGGGCGAGAGCTGCTCGTGAAAACCTCCGCCAATGTCTCGGCCGTCAGAGATCATTAGGATTTCGGTGCCACTGGGACTCGCCAATGCGACCTTCAGCGCGTCATCTCACTTTACCTGCGAACTCAAAAACATTTCATCTTGCTCAAACACTTTTATTAAAGTCATTTTTTAATTCAATGGCAACTTTTTCTTCGCAAATCTTTCGAGTCATCAGCACAGTAGTACAAGTCAATGAATCGTCAGACCCAGTAATTTGCATGTATTTAGTTCAATTTAGATGTAATGAAAAGGGAATTACAAAAGTAAAGGGTAAAGTGTGTTGGAGGCAGAGAAGTACCTGGGATAATGACGTCTCGCATTAAGTCAAGAGTCAATGCAGATGACGCAGATTAGCGAGGGAAACGCTAGGCGAAACGCGTGGTACGCGGATTCGCTCGGAATTCCGGAGAGGAAAGAGTCCTCGCTGATCGCTCTAGCACTCGAGGGCTTTCTAAGCGATGCTCTTGTACCTCGTTGCCCTGATGATCCGCCGGACGCGTGACCGGCATGCAAAAATCACCGCATGACTGCCACTGCGAAAAGCATGACGACATGCATGCATTTGCACTTGCATGCCAAACCACTTTGAATTTAATACTAAAAGTCTAGGGTTACTTCCTCGAATCATCGATTTGAGTCATTGAGTCGACGATGAGTTCGATTGAATGACTTGTTACATTAAATGATACACCTGCCTTTTAAAATACTTCAAATTTAATAATAAATATTCAGTATTTCTGTCTGGAATTTTCTATTTGAGTCATTGAGTCATCGTTGGTGGGTTGGATTGAATGAATCGACTGATGGAGTCGGCTCGACAGTAAAACTCCTCCGCAGCATCGATCGAAAGAGACGCCAACAGCCGGCGGCTGCGGATTGTGGACATTTGCGGGAGACGCGTAAACAAATTAGAGATCATTGACGTAAATCTCCGAGCATGATATAAGTCATTCGCTTTCGCTTTACGACTGAGATTCTTTAGTATAGGAAATCCTCTTTATTCGACGACTCGTGAAAGTGTCCTCTGAAAATACATCATTAAATGGAGACTACCCAGAGTTCCCCGTGAATTACGATCATTAAATGAATCAGAGTCACCTGCTCTCAGATTTAAAGTCCCCCACCGAGAAGTGTCGCGCGAATGACGCTCGGCCGATAAACAAATCCGAGGATAAATACTATTTTTGAATCAACGAACTCTACATTTATCAAAAAGCAGAATTACAGGATTAAATTCTTAATTGCTCTAATTAAAGGCAGTGCTAATTCGATTAATCTTTGGGATCCTGAAATATTGTTTAAAAAATCCAATGAACTTCGCATTCAAATCTTATTTTGCCGAATTAAAAAACAAACTTTTCAATGCTCGAACATGTTTCGTATATCAGACATTCGGTTTGACACAATTATTTTCGGTTTCCTCGAGTATTCCACGTGGTACAATTAAGAATTCGTGACTCTAAACAATAGCAATGGTCGCGAAGCCGATTCGCAGTGGGCCTGTCGCCAAAAATACCTGGATTCGGCGGTTGCCAAAATTGCGGCGGCCACCCGCGGTCCAGGGTGAGGTAGTCGCCAATAATTAGTCGATCCTTGACCGTCCTCGAACCAACACGGAAGTGCATTACCAAGTGGCCCCCCGTCGACGTCCCCGAAACCATCATAAACCAGCGCAACCCCTTAAAAAGAAGCCATGGTGTTCCACGTGTTGTTGGAAAAAGTGGGAAAGTTTCTGTCGCGGATTCCACGGGGACATTAGAGAGCTTTCATGCCGGCGGTCGTCCTGAACCGAGCCTACTTTGTGTGTAACGATGACTACCTTGTGAGTCCAGTCAACACTATCACCCCCAAATCATCCCTGAGTCATCCTTGTTTTCCCCGCTTTTCCCGTCTGTTTACTCCGGCCGCGTGCTCTCGGGAATTCCATCGGCGGCTTTCTCCCACTTTCCCGAGTCCTTCCGGAATTTCTCGCACGATCCGAGCGTCATTGTTCGATGATTCCGCGCGCCGATCGAAATATTTCGAGGTCCGCCGGAATTAGAGCACCTTGGCCGACTTGCCATTTCCATCGGACCCGCGGTTCGAGCGGTTATTTTTCTCACGCGAGACTCCCGATAATGATAGCTCGTTATCGCGCGGTATAATGACGACTGCCGATAGTATATCTCGGCTGCTCGGCCGCGGTGGGGGAGAAAGCCGAAAGAGAGAGTCCCTCGCGGCCGAACGATCCCTGTCGAATTGCGAACAATCCGCCAGCCGCCGATGCCACTCTCAATGACAGAACAACTCCACCAAGCGTTGATCCCGCTAATTCGAAACGGTCGGGCTTTACCCAAGAAATTTTCGGCTCCTTGAGCCCTGCAATAGAGTTTATGACCGGCTGTTTTCGCCGCGAGCAAAGTCCGTATAAAGCCGGGCGTGCGGGCCCGCGGGCGGCTAGTGCAATTGGCGATCGAATCGCGGCAGATCTCGCGGGTCGATTCTCGATTTACAGGCTGGATTAGATAAAAAGGCGGGTAACAAGTGATTTGGAGTATCGGAACAGGTGATACGTCTCGAAATTCCTACCTAGCCACACTCGGCCTCCCTCTCCCCGAGAGCGCGCCCCCGTGCGCGCGCTCGCTCGAGAGAGGAGAGAGCGAGAAGTGTTGCTCGAGATAATAGCCTAGTAAATAATGTCTGGCGAAAGATGGAGCGTCGCGACCTACCAAGAGCAGTGGCGAGCTTTTCTCGCGAGAGAACTTAGCGATTAGAGAGAAAGAGAGTGTGTGTGTGGCTGTGTGTGTGCGATTGGGGAGGCGAAATGGGCGGCCTCGAGGTGTCCTCCGCTTTCGAGAGGAAGGAGCTAATGTGCGATGGTTTGATGGGGTTTGATCGGATTGTAATGGTCGCTCGATGCACCCAGATGTATGGTCGGTACACGAAGGATCTGGGTGAGTACGCCAAGGAGGAGGCTCGCAAGCTCAAGCACCACGACAAGTCGCGGAGGAAGTACGACAAGGCCAGGGCCGAGGACCTCAGGAAATCGAGACGAGGGCCAGTCTGCAGGAAGCTACTCGCCCTCCTCGCCTTCGCCTGGAAACACACTGGCGCCAGGCTCGGGGAGGATTGGGTCTTCCTCGCCCTCCTCGGCGTCATTATGGCCCTCATCTCCTACGCCATGGACCGAGGGATCTCCATGTGCAACAACGGTCAGTTTAATTGCCGAGTGGCCCCCAGGAACCGGTGGGAACCGAGGGTTTTAATGGTGTCCTTGTTAACCAGCCAGGATATGGCTGTATCAGGATCTCACGCATCACCCTGCCCTACAGTACCTCGCATGGGCCTCGCTTCCCGTTTGTCTGATACTCTTCAGCGCGGGATTCGTCCATATTGTCGCGCCGCAGAGCATCGGCTCGGGCATCCCGGAGATGAAGACTATTCTGAGGGGCGTCGCTCTTAAGGAGTACCTTACTTTCCGCACTCTTGTCGCCAAGGTTCGATTAGCTTAGATGAAAGGGGAGATGTTTTTTGTTTCTTTGAGTGCTTTCGAATTTGGATTTGTTCCGAGAAAAAGAGAGTAAGAATGATTTTTACCTGGGTCTTTGGGAAAAATTGAAATTTAGAACATTGGGGACATAGAGTTTCAACGGTTCCCTGAGAAAGTTAGTCAAATTTCTTGCATTAACTTTTCCCATATAATTCATTTTTGGAAATTCGAACACTAGGCACTCAAAGTTTCAACAATTCTCCAAGAAAATTGGTCAAAGTTATTAACTTCTCCCAATGTATAAGAAATAATTCAATATCAATTTATTAAAAATTCGAAATGCGACCAACAAAACTACGAAGCATTGAAAATTGGGTGAAATTCTTTAAAAACCAGCACTAATTCCAGGTGATAGGTCTAACGGCAACACTAGGCTCGGGTCTCCCACTAGGCAAGGAAGGTCCTTTCGTCCACATTGCCAGTATCGTGGCGACTCTCCTCTCGAAGTTAGTGACGAGCTTCCAGGGAATCTACGAGAACGAGAGCAGGAACTGCGAAATGCTGGCGGCGGCTTGCGCGGTCGGGGTCGCCTCCTGCTTCGCCGCTCCCATCGGCGGCGTCCTCTTCAGCATCGAGGTCACCACGGTGTATTTCGCGGTGCGCAACTACTGGCGGGGATTCTTCGCCGCTGTCTGCGGGGCGACGATGTTCCGCCTCCTGGCGATCTGGTTCCAGCGGGAGGAGACGATCACTGCGATGTTCGCCACTAATTTCACCATGGACTTCCCCTTCGACCCTCAGGAACTCTTCGTCTTCGCTCTGATAGGAGTCGGATGTGGGCTCTGCGGCTCGTTTTACGTCTGGTTGCATCGGCAGTACGTCATTTTCATGCGGAAGAACAAGAGCATGAACAGTTTCCTCCAGAAAAAGTGAGTATATAATCTGTCAATTATTTATTGTCAAATATTTATGCAAATGAGTCGATTTACTACAATTAATGTTTGTAATAATTTCAGTCGATTTCTGTACCCTGGAATCGTCTCGCTGCTGGTCTCCTCGGTGTCCTTTCCTCTGGGCCTGGGCCAGTTCATGGCAGGCGACCTCAACACCCACGACCAGGTCTACGGCCTCTTCACCAACTTCACCTGGACCAAGGAAGACCTCAGCGTCGAAGAAATGAACATCGTCAAGCACTGGGTCACCCCCTACACCGACGTCTTCACTGGACTCCTCAGCTTCGTCCTAGTCACTGTAAATTACCTGTGAAAACTTCCAGCATTCCCTCTATAAACAGTCAATCATTAACAAACAATCATTCGATTCCAGTTCATCTTCTCAATCATCAGCTCGACAGTCCCAGTGCCTTCTGGGATTTTCATCCCCGTGTTTAAAATCGGCGCAGCCCTCGGCCGAGCCGTCGGCGAGGCGATGGCCCTTTGGTTCCCCAATGGAGTTCGCTACGGTGGAATCATTACTCCAATTATTCCCGGTAATGATTAATTAATATGTGGAAATAATTATAAAAAGTCGAGTGTAATGATTGATTGGGGTTGATTTGCAGGTGGGTACGCGACGGTTGGCGCAGCAGCCTTTTCTGGCGCAGTCACTCACACTATATCAGTGAGCGTCATCATCTTCGAAATGACTGGCCAGATTACCCACATTGTACCTGTCATGATTGCCGTTCTCATTAGCAACGCCATCGCCGCTCTTCTCCAGCCGAGTATCTACGACAGTATCATTCTTATCAAGAAACTACCTTATTTGCCTGATCTTCTCCCATCCAGCTCAGGTAATTTAATGATTTCTCACGATTAAATCGACTGATTAATGTAAAGTCGAATGATTTCGTAAAGCTCTCGAAGTGGATTTGAGAAAGGTAATGGAGTCGAACGATAAAAGTTGATTATGCCATAAAATTTCTTTTGTACGATGACTTTTATGAGTTAATGATTCTACGTCAGGTATGTACAACGTGTACGTGGAGGACTTTATGGTGCGAGACGTGAGGTACATCTGGCACGGAATCACCTATCAAAAGTTAAAGGAGACCCTAAAAGAGAATCGGAAGCTCCGAGGCTTCCCTTTGGTCGACAAACCGGAGTCGATGATTTTACTTGGTTCGATTCAACGTTTGGAGCTGATCAAACTGATCGAAAAGCACATCGGTCGCGAGAGGAGACTACAAGTAAGTCTGGCACTGTAGATTTCGATGATTTCTTGTTCGAAGAGGAAATATTAACCTCGATGACTTATCCAGGTAGCCCAGAAGTGGCACAAGGAGGCCGAAGAAAGAGCGCGTGAGGAGATGGAGCGACAATTGAGGGACCAGGAGAGGACGAGGCGGCCGTCAAGGTTCGAAGTTATTCCTGCGCCCGACATCCTCAAGATGCAGAGGCAGAGCACTAACGATCTAAGCACGTCGGCGAACGGCGACCATGTGAGTCGCAGGTTTTTCCCCCCAATTGCGTAGAACTCTGCTCCGAGAATCTCAGAATTTATATCAGAGTCCGGTTTATTCCAGCACACTTTCCACTCGCCAATCTTTGGCTCGCAGCCAAAGAAGTCTATTCTCAAGAAGACCAACTCTTTCACCTTGAAGGGATTTAGTCCGCTCGTCAGCCCGGCTGTCACGCCGTACACCACTGTCACTGGCGCTGAGAGCAGGTGGGTGTCGTTAATGCTAGTGACAGCTTTTGATTTGATTAAATTAATATTTTTATATCTTTGTAGGATACGTTTGGCTTTCGAGACGATCTTTCGGAAGTCGGCGACATTGCAGGACGTGGATCCTGACCCTGAGATTGGAACGGGGGTTGGTCCACCAATCTCACGACAAGAGAGCCACGATGGCATGAACGTCCCACCACACACGCCTATGTTGGCTCCGAGCCCGGCTGCTTCGAAGAAAGTACAATTGGTAAGTGTTGAGATTCGCCACGTGCCATCGTTCTAGTTGCTCCATTCATCTTCGTATTAATTGATATTTGATGACCAATTTTTTACTTTTCCTTTTAAAACTTCCATTTCCTTCCAATTGGACGTTCTGATCTTTCGCGATTTACTTGATTGGAACCGAGGGGTTGAGTTAAGTTAATTCGTTTATGAAATCGTTAGTCATTAACCCTCGGACCCGCAAAAATGTATTATATTAGATTTTCAATTGGCGAGTGTTGGGATTCGGTTGTTAATGAAGACAATATTTAATGTTAACTTTGGTTGGTGATCGTCTAGCCAAGGGAGAGGGTAATAGACATGTCAGCCGAGGACCAAAAGCGATGGGAGGAGAGCGAAATGTCTTTGGAAGTGGACTTTTCCCGCTGTCACATCGACCCAGCTCCGTTCCAGCTGGTAGAGAGGACTTCCCTGTTAAAGGTTCACAGTCTTTTCAGCATGGTTGGCGTAAACCACGCGTATGTAACGGCTATTGGCAGGCTAGTCGGTGTCGTCGGCTTAAAAGAGGTGGGAAAAGATTTCATCTCTACTTTCATCCTCTCGAACTTACTTATCGAAACTTACGCCTCTCGAACTGATTCCCCAGCTGAGGAAAGCGATCGAGGACGCGAACGCGGGGATCCTCCCGATGCACTTGGAGTCCCACTCGATCGGCGTCTCGACGTCGAGTATCGCCCGAAGCGAGACGGACACGGAGAGCAAGAACGTCAGTACGATGAACTCGATCGCCTCGGTGGAGAACGAGAAGGTGGAGAAAGTCTGAGAGGAGCTCCAAATCGCGGAGGCTCCGACCAAAGAAACGAAAGACAGTGCGAGACGTCTGTGTGTGTATGGGAACTAATTAGCAACAAATTGTGATAGCCGTGCCGCAGCGGATTGGCCGGCGCGGCCGAATGCTGCTGGTCGATGCGCCTCTTCGAACCCATCGGGGAAACAAGAACAACCTGACTTCCGCTCTCAGCCAATCACAACTCGACACTAATCTCGTACTTAACTGTAAGACAAAAGGGTACATTGGTAGTCAACCAGAAAAGGGTCGTCGCCCAGGTTGTTCTTATTCCCTCGATCCAGCCTATGCTTCAAGCCCTTTCATCGGGAAAGCAATGAATTTCGAAGGAGACATTCGAATGTTAGCCAGGGGCCCCAATGGGATCCATTTATATTACAATAACGTAATATAAAACATACCTGTAAATCGATGCCTTGAACCGACCAAGTTAACTCGAAGTTCGCCGTAAGATATGCTGTGAATCACCGATTGATCCTAGCCAATAGATTAGGATCTTCCCGAACGATTGGCGAATCGAGACCCAGCCCAACTACTCTCACCATTTGTAATCCTACCCCTAATTAGCTAGGACCAACCGAATACCAAGGCGAGTCTTCCCTAGCGTCTAGTTTATCTGACTATGGTTGTGCCAGATTATTTATTATTACTATTAGCTACCAATAAGCGCGCCGAGGTCGCACTCTGTTATACCGTGTTTCTCAGGAACAACGGGCTGAAGTGCGAGCGACTATAGTCGCCGACAACTCAATCAGCGGATTCAAGGTCGCTTTTCAGATTGCACTCTCAAAATGATAACAGAGGAGGAATATAAACTTGTCCAACCTATATGAAGTAAGTATGAAAAATAATACAAGTTCGACGAGTTGGTACCCGAAAATGAAAAGCGTCGTTGAAACCGCCTATTCAATCGCCGGCGACTATCGTGAATCTAATTTGAATTTCTAGCCAATAGCACTTAGGCCAGAACTATTCCTACATACGCTTTTTCCTATCCTAGAACGGCGGCTTCTACTTCAGTCCAGGGTTTCGATCGACTCCTCACCAAAGGCGGGAACAAGCCAGGATATTTACTAGATTAGATGAAACCGTAGTCGATTAGGAGAGACTGGGAGTAGCTTGCGCCGACTAGAAAAGTATGATTAAGCTGCTAGTGTAAAGGACTCTCAATCGATCAGCTCACGAGGACCTGTCCAGCACACGACATTCAGAATTCAGGCCCCTTCTAATCTAGGACATTTTACATTCCATCCTACGAGAATACACCTTCGCGCGTCCTTAATTCTAAGATATCCGGTCTGCGAAGCTTCAGCGCCACTTTCGCCCTGTAAACTTGGCCCACCCCACCCCCTCCCCTCCCCCCGGGAAAAAACATTGCGTAATTTATTGTATTTAAGGATCCTCGCGTGTCGTACGCAAACCTCGTCGCGCGTTGCGTAGAATTGGACACCGGGCGAACTAGTTGAGAGGATCGTCGGGGCGAAAAGGAGGTTGCGATACCTTTGCAAAAATAAGCGCAGCGTGTATTTGACGGTCTCGCGCGGATTGTACAGCGTCGGGCTAGCCGCGCGGCATAAAAATATATTGTACCTTTGTAAACGTAAGGAGTTTGTAAGTACAAATAATATACAAGGAATTAATATCCGTGAGAAAGGCTCGCCCTTAAATGCCTGCAGAGAACCAGCCATGCAGGCACTTCGGTACGGGCCCTGGTGTGTCGAAGGTCGCCCTTGCGATCTCTTCGAAGGTCATAGCGTCGAGGATTAATAGGCCAGCTTTGTTCTCGTCGCCCTTAGCCCAGACGAGGGAACTTAGCACGACTCCATCGTCTTCGCTCTGGAAAACGTATTCTCATTAAAATTTCTCACCCGCGCAGGATGCCAGGATAAGAATAAAAGCCTGTACAAGAAAATACAGACCTTGCCATTTGGATTTGGGACGAAAATCGGTTCACTTGGATAGGCGTTCGCCTCCTGCCAAGTCAGTTTAGTCTTCTCAACAGTGTCCACCTTCATTATCTAAATTATAATCAATTTTATGTTAATTAATTAGTTTGTTAGAGTCGTAAAGTGAGGATTACTGAGGAATCTTAGCTACCATTCCAGGGAATTCCAAGTCGACGTCACTTGTGATGGCGTAAAAGTATCGATACTCATTTCCCAGACACGATTCCAAGTTGATTCTCGGCGTCTCGCAGCCCAGGTCGCATAGTAATTCTGGCTTCACGAAGACGCTGCCGTCTGGTAGCCTGTGCGCTGTTGCTTTTCTCTTTAAAACGTTCCTCCTGTCTTTTCTGTCTTTCGATTCGTCGGATTCAGTGCTCCCTAAACCTAGTCCACTGGCTTCCTTGTCGTGGAACGCCTCCAAGCTCTGGTTTACCGTTTTAATTGTAATTAGATTCTCATCGAACGGAGTGTCTGACTCGGTTTCCTTCATTGGCATGACAAATCGGAGTGGGCGACCCCGGAAGTTGCTGGCGTAATCGGCATTCTTGTGCATGTTCTAATCAAATCGGTAAAATCGATCTAGTTTTAATATTTCAAATGTTAAAAGGAGTTTTCGTATTTTTACCTTCATCATGTCGACGTACATGCAATTCAGCATTTCGGGGTCCTTGTAGCAGCAAATATCCAGGACTATGTAATCCCTGTCTCTGGTTTCGAATTGATTGATCATGTGGAGGTAGAAAAATGTCTCAGCAACAAAAGTCTTCGTCACTTGACCGGTTTCCCTCGATATCACATGGATCAGAGTCTAATGATTAATAATAATCATCGCAAATAGTACTTTTTCGAAATTTAAATATTTTAAATCAGTTTTTTTAATCTTTAATAAGTACCTGTTCATTGTCGTGCCATTTCAAAGCAGAGATCAGCGGATCTTTCTTGAATCTACAGGCAACGACTCCAAGTAATGAAACAGCCAGTGGTTGCTCGACAATGATGAAGTAATTCTCGGTGATGCCGAAAGTATGCATGTACGAAGGATTCAAGAGCCATCTGCAAGGAACACTTGCCACGATCGTGGCTTGATCGAACATGGAAATCTCCTTTTCCTCCCCATTTTCATCTGCAAGAATCATTAAAATATTATTTCTTATTTGGTTAAATGGAATTAATTGAGGCTCACCTGTGACAATGACACTGGGAGAGAAACAGACGACACTGTAGCAAGGTCCTCTCGGAGTCAGACTCAACCCAACATTATAAATAGTTCCGTCATTCATGACATGAGGGTGCGAAGTGTGATTGACTATGTTCACATATTCCGAAACATCCACCTGCAATCATTCGGATTTTATACTCATAAATCAAAGTCGAGTTTAATGAATTTATTATTGATTTAAGAAAATCGGTATTGAAACTTGTACCGAATGGATTAATTGTCGATTTAACAAAATCATTTTAATGGTTTAACTCAGATAAAGTGAATTACTCTTTGTTGGGTCTCCAAGGTTTGGGGATGAATCCTGTGGATGATCGCTGACTCGCTGAAAGTGTAGAACTCGTCGCCAAAGGGGTAGACGGAGATCATTGAATTATCGGAGGAGGAGTCGGGGTTGAACACCGCCGCCACCCTAATGACCACAACACGATTTCGTCACTTGTAATCGTATTAATGACGCGGAATCCGCTTAAAGTGGCAAGTTGATTAGCCGCGTGACGTTAATGACAGTGGAACTTTCGCCGCACTTGGCGGGGTTGCTGTTTGCGTCATTGATTTACCTTTGGAAGATGGTCTGACAGGGATCGGGCACCGCTCTCGTGCCGAATTCCGTCATGACGATCCGCTTGGCCGCCTGATTTCTTTTGTAGACATCTGTTTCGATGAATCGACGCTGATAAGTCACTTTTCCATTTGAAATGGCAAATCTGGAGTTCAAGTTTGATAGGATTTAATTATTGCTTCTATATTTATTTTCCATTTGGTAGGTTTTACATGCTTAAAATCGACTTTTCAATTGTATTTTTATTAATTGAGAGTATTTTTGTTATTTCGCAGGGTTCAGAAGGCCTAATTGCAGCAGTTTGAAGAATCATTGATCGAAATCAGGGTTTTGTACCTGTGGATGAGAGCCGAACTATCGAAGAGATGATCGAAACTGTACTCCCCGACCTTCAAACTACCCGGACCATTCCTGAGAAGAGTTCCCTTCAACCAAGCAGGAATCGCGCCGGAAACAATACCAGGCAGAGGCTCGACCACTTCCTGCTCGCAGGACCTCATCCAAACAGAAGCGTCGCAATTGGGGAAATAATTATCGTTCCCTTCCGGCTGCCCATTCTTCTCCAATGACACTCGATTGTCATTATCATCCAACTGTCAAAAGGACGGCCAATTATCCAGAAATTAATAGTCAATTTCAATTCACTTCACCAAGTAACAGCAGAACTCTTAAAATATTTCTCAGGACTTTCGAAATTTCGTGGGAGCTTACGCGAAAAGTTGTGTCTGAGTGTTTCATTTCGCCGGACGCGAGGAATCGATCGAGCACATTGGGATCGAGCGATCGGAAATCGGCAATGGTCTTCGACCACTTAAACTTGCTGCTCTTCATCTCGCGCGTTTGCCGCTCGATAGGAACTTGAACTTTCGCGACGATGGGACTTTTAGAGGAGGTCAGTCATTATTAAGGGTTGACTGGCGAGGGTTGACCAGAGCTACGCGTCCTCCTCGGTGTTCTCGTCGACTGGCTCGACCTCGAGCGGTTTCAGGATGCTCGATACAATGTAGTAAACGCGCTTGTGGGTGAAATCCATGATTCGCACTGGGGCTTCGAGGCACGAATGACAGTGGCGCGGCACTCTCGTGACCTTAAAAAACACTTTCAGTCGATAATTCGATTACCCGCGGACCACTGGCACCGGTTGCTCGAAGCCCTGGTGCAGCGGGGATCACGTGTGCCAACCCTCTATATCGATTTCGATTCCATCTTCTTTTTTCCCATATCTGCCCCTGACACGTGAGCCGCTCGCCACGTGCCATAACTCTACTTGCTCCATTGACCTTCCTATCAATCGAAATTCAATTACCAATTTTTTACTTTTTCTTTTGCAACTTTCATTTTCCCCCAATTTCAAACATCAACCTTTCGCCATTTATTTGATTATCTTAAAATTGAGTTAATTCGTGCACGAAACGATTCATCATTAACCCTCGGACTCGAACAGATTTATTATATCAGATTTTCCTTAAGTACCTGCGATCCAAAAGTTAACGTCTGAATTAGTCATTGATTCGACAGTCGTTTCGAGGAATAACGATCAGTGCAGTCTCCCTCACTACAATGCGCCTACGGAATACAAAGCCCGCACTCTAATCTTCGAGTAATTGATGTCAAGGAACCCGCTGTATCATCAAATATTGATGCGCCGGGAAAACAAGGTTTCCAGTGCGTCGTGCGTGTTTGCCCGAGCTATCATCGCAGGCACTGCCGCAGTCGAGTTAGAGCGAAGCTCTCCTGTAATTCGTTTATTTCGAGAAGCACATCGCCTGCCAACCGCTCGAGCTAATAGAACACACACTGCGTGTCCATAGGCACGTCGCTACTTTAACAGCACCCGATCAATATTAGCACTCGCAGCCATGTTCCTTTCATTTACCGGAAAGAGGCAGATGATACTTTCAGCTGTTGCTTCCGGCGATGTGCGCGGCCGGAGAGGATCTCGGTTCAGGGGGTCCCACATCCTTCACCATACACTGCCGTCCAATCAGAGAGGTCGCCCAATTAATTAGAGCACCGAGGACTTAACGAAACTCGAGAGAAACTGGCCCGTACGTGACGAGTTGACGTGGAGGACATTCGAAACTGCAGTGAGTCGCAAGACTCCGCTTTGGCTAAGGTCCAGAAAGTATTTCCGCCACGCTTGCGATTGTTGTGACAAAAGCTATTAGGTTATCGTGTTTTTTACGATATCGTTGTCATCTTTATAATATCGACAGTGCTGGATTTGCATGTGCACTGTTGATGATTCCGCGAACTTTGTCCTTCTGCTTGGGAACAATGCTTAGATAAGGTTGTCAACTATGTTAATAAGGGAAAATGTGGATTTGTTGACACTAATTCGTTAAGTTATTTAATAATGCATAAGTGTTCAATTTAAAATACGTAAATTCTTCTCCCAAAGAAATTAGCAGCGCGTTGTACAATTTTTCCTTGCATCCACGAACTCTTTAAAAACAGTCTTCGAGTCCAGATGCGAATAACTTTGCAGTCTCTTATCGTGGAAGCTTTTGCTTTCGTACTTTACTACCCCAGGCTTTAAGAAACCCGTATCCACCGCGATATCCGAGCAGTCTAACAGCCTGTCGTAAAGTTTAACGCTCATTGTTATTTCCGCGAGCGCGCAGCTGCCAGGCGCGCGCAATCCGGCCTATTCAATACGTTCATCGACCGAGCGACGCGCTCGAAATCGCCTCGGTAAATATTAGGTAATACTCGATGATAAACATCGGTTGAGAGAGAAAGCGGCCAATTCGGCGATGAGTTATCGGTGCAGTGCGTCGGGCGTCTTTGCGATAAGGCCGGCGACCTTGATGCAGTTGGCAAGTTTGCACCGATCGCATCCTCGGCCCGTCATTGGCCTCGATGACGGGGTAGACTGGCAGACATCATTATTTAATAGTCCGATTCTGTGACGTAAGGGGATTGCCAGGGGCGGCTCAACCTCTTACGACTCCTGATTACCGGAGACTCGGAATAATTCGATTAGTCCTGGCTTGTAATCAGTGTTGCGTCATTGAGTGCTTTGTAATTAGGGGATTACAGTTCGATGTTTGTTGAACATGGATTAAGCCAACTCCACTTCCGGGAGAGTGGTATAAGTAGAGTTATTGTACTCTTTGCGGGATGACTCGGTTGTTCTTGACATTTCGCATCAACAAATTAACATATCCCGAGAAAGTCTAGCTTTGTTAATTTATAACCAGGAAATGAATTTAACTATATTTTACGCAATTTTATTTCCTGTCCAAATAATTCTCCCCAAACGCTTCGGGTCGTTTAATTAAATGCATAATGAAAGATTGAATAAAAAGGCAAGTGAATCATCCTGTACATACGCGCCGGTCCGCACGTGGCTTTCGATTGGTCGAGAGGGTTCTGCGTGGCGCAGAGAAGTCATGAGCAGAAAGTCATCCACGCGGCCTCGTGATGCCGTGTCGCAAAGCTCAAGTGGCCGGCAGACAGGGCCGGCAATTCAGTGTTAATTAGCTGGCGCGATGAATGTTTGAACCCTCGGGCAACCTTTGCCGAACATTCCTGCAGAGCACGTCCCAGTATAAACACAATGTTGAAGAGCCGGCTGAAAGGATCGCAAGGACACTCGCGCAGGATCTCCAGTAATTGGATCTGACACGTTGCCTTGGCTTAACATTGTTGACCAACTTGTGCAAATTCTGAGCAGCTTAAAGTATACTTTGAACATCCAATTCTCCAAACTATGTGAACGCAAATGGTAATTTAATTATTGATCTGCGCAAGTAAGTTTGATAAATAAATTTGTCTGCGAAATTATTGAATATATTTTGAAAGAGTTTCAAATCCGGTTGGAGGCGAGGAAACGCGGTTGCCGCGAGTCCTGGTGAGTTGATTATGCCCTTCATGGGAAAGGCAAGGAGGCACGTCCGCTCGCACCCGAGATCGCAGCGTCGCCCGGGAAATGGCACACGACACATGCTCGCACCACGTGCTTGTCACGTGCCAGCCACTGGCTCCGCGTAAACGCTCCGGCGAGCAGAGGCAATGAAATGGAATTAGTGCCGTCATGCAGCAAAGCCGGCCGAAGGCGTTGCAACCTTCTCGATTTTTCACCGACCCACGCGCCGGCCTACCATCAACTTTCCACTTGAACCATTTGATTTTATGGGAAAGTCTAACTTGCCCGAGTTGGCCAATCAGACATTTCTATTGTTTTTCTTCCAGGTTTCTGTCTAATTTGTATTATGAAATTCGAGGTCGAGGTCTGTTTTGGTTTCTTCTGGTACCTTTGCCGGCTGATTTCCTGCCGATTCAAGCAACTCTCAGTTACAGTTCGGAAGTCTGTGAGAGAACAAGTATTGTAAAAGTTAGTGTTTGGAGTTAATTTCGATTTTATTCTTTAAATAAGAGTGTCGGAGAGTTGGCGAGCGCAGAGTCATGAAGGTAAGGAATTAATTTTCAAAGTCATCGGGCGATTAGGATCGAACTGACTACTCTCGTCCCTAAATATAGCAGTCGATCGAAACCCGAGAAGACGTCAACGCTCCAGACAATCGAGCCAATCTTCCAACCTATCGGAAGCGCTTCGCCCATTAACTCGCCTCTCCAAGAATAGATCGAACATCGGCCGAAAATAGATCGGCGCTCGATCATCATCGTTTTTCATCGCCCGACCTCGACCTTGCGTACCAACTCTTCTCATTTGCAGAATCGACTTCCTCGGAGGTAAACACGCTCGACAAAACTCCGCCTGTTCGCAACTCCACCATTTATATAAGATTTATGTAAGAGTCGCTCGGATCATTTTTACTGTCATTTGGTTTGCCGGTGGTTAGTGATAAGATCGCTCGGTCAGTGCTGGAGGAGGAAATCGCTTGGACGAGCTAGCGCGATCTTGTAAATGAGCTTGTTTTCTAGCTAACTCGATGGAAGCTGCTGACGCTGAGTACTCGCGATCATCGAATTATCTTATCGCGGTCAGTGCAATCAATTAGGCAGATGGTAGATCATTGGAGCTTCTGCTTTCTCGCGGGACGATTAGCTCGTCTGCCCACCGCGGAAAAAGTACACGTGCTCTCTGATGATTTTCATGTTGTTCGGTCGTCGATGATTCCAGTCACGTGTCACGTGGAATAATGTACATTACTGTCCTTGTAAGTCCTAGTTTTTCCTCGAACTTGAACGGCAGAGATAAACGATTGTCAATTTTGCAAACAAATCATTGATAAAAATGATGTATCTTGTACGCGATGACCTCGTAAAAGCAACTTTTCTACTTGAGACTTAAAAGCGGAGATAAATGATTGCCAATGTTGCGAAAGAAATCATTGGGGAAGATGTAGTGTGCGCTGACTCGCTCTTTCGTGATATGTGAGTCAGGATCAAATGAGCGTTAATGGGGAGCAATGATGCGGCATCGTTGTTTGATTCCTCCCATTGTAATTACGCGTTCTCCGAAGTAATGTGTCGCGCGCGCTGCTCGGTCATTGAGGAATCACGCAAATTCCAACATTCCAATTTTCCCATTCGCACTAACTTGCGCAATGACTGCCCGCGAGAGGAATCATTGCAGTCTCCTGGATAGTTCTTCGTTCATGGAGTAGTTTTTCGCACTCTGGTTTCGCGTGTCCGATGGTTTGTCGCTGGACGCGAGATAATGTGGGGAATTTGGATGACGGCGATGACACATGCCAGCTGGCTTGTTATCTGTCATTTGGTGGGAGTTGGGAAGTCGGGTGCTCTCGTTAGTCATGCAAGAATGTTCTACATTTTTCATGATTTTAATGATTTAATACAATTTAAATATCGAATATAGTAGAAAAATTAATGAAGAGTCAATGTTCGTCAGATATTGACTTAATGATTGTCTCCTAGTGATTCTCAATAGCTCGAGAATCAGTAAGCACTCCAGGAAGGGAACCTCAGATCTAAATCCGTCCGCGCGAAAATACGCTTACCTGCCGAGAGTGCCGGGATCATTCGTTATCATCGACTCGTCAATAGGACTTCCGCGCGCGTGCACACACACACGTACAAATCGTCGGCTGCCAGCTGTCATTAAGTCGGAAATAGCAATTTGAAAGCGCCCGCAGGCCTTTTCTTGGATTCAGATTCCTCTCGGGCCGGGCAATTTTAATTGAATCATCAATCTACTGATTCCTGGCCAAGTCTATTTGTCCTCGATGAGTTTCCACTCGACTGACCCGCAGGTGGCGAGAGAGCGAGAGCGGAAAAATATTTGCCGAAATCAGCCTTGCGCAATGTCGCCGACGGGATCGCACGCTCGCTCGCTGATTATTGACACACTTCGATCCCTGGAGGCCGCCGATCCGCCGCGCTTGCTCTAACGATTCACAGTGGCGACAAGTAATTCTCAGCTCTCCGGTGAGAGACAGATTCTCTCTACCTCCGCGCCACTCACGATTCTCTGCGCAATGTGAATCTTTGAGCCGAAACTATTGAAATCTGTCGATTTCAAGAGAATTGGCGAACGTTCGAAAAATCGAACACCATTTCTATTTTGTCCATTTTTTGGAGGCCCGATTCTCGTTAGTTCTACAACAAAAGCTAATATTTAACAGAAAATTATTAGGTCAGACATCGTTAATATTACGGAGGATATTTGATAGATTCTAGTCCCAAAATTCGATTTCCCAGTCCCAAGATCTCCGATAGACATGTGCTCGATCGCAGTCTATGTATTAAGACCCCTGTTTGCCAGGGGATTAAGCCGAGTACACAGGCTGCTCTCTCTTATCAAATAGTACCAATTGCTACTAATCTCTATTTGCGATAATGCGTGACTCGTAAAATCGGCCGTTCATTCGACAGCTTGTAACTCGTCCCATAAATCAAATGCTTCTCCTTTGGAGACTTATGTCTGCTGGAACTCGTCGTAAACTAGAGGAGTCCAAGTTCCTCTCTCTCTCTCTCTCTCTCTCTCTCTTGGAGCAAATGCTATCTCTCGTATCATATACTTGGCAATTAATTTCTCCTGTCCCATTCATCTGCCGCCGGTTCCCTTCGATCACTTGGGATGCTGAAGTATTTGAGAGAAAAGAAAGCTCCACTTATTGTTCTTCGGGTGTGTTCCTCATCGACGCTGCTATCATTTACGGCTGATAAACGCTTTGTTTATCGCACTCTCTATCGGTCTTATCGACGGCGCATTTTCGTCGGAAAGTCGCCTTGAAATTGTTGTCTTTCGGGTATATTGACAGTTTATTGTCGGCCTGATATTTTCTCGTAATTCATTCAAAGAGTTCCACTTCTAATAAACTTGTAGCATAAGTAACAGTTCACCAAACCCGCGCTGATGAAATAAAAATTCACAAGTCTGTTTCAAATATACCAGTGACATTTTTATAATTTATTTGGACAATACATTTGCCTCGGGTGAAAGAAATAAATCTGTCTAAACGTGTTCTTCGATATTTCTCGCGATTTTTCTGGAAATTCAAGCATAATTTCTTGGGACAACACGTTTGCATCGACCATTAGTACAATCACCAGGAGACTAACATTGTACTCGAACAATTGTCCGCCGAGTGAGAATAGTCTTGAAAGAGCAGTGTTAATTATAACCCGTCACCGCGGGATCTTCTAACTTGGGCGCAGGGTAAACTCGGCATCCTGGAAAACAGAGCTCGGGGTTTGCCCTCTCAATCAAGCCTCACCGCTCGATCTTATTTCGAGTCGAAGTTGGCTAAGAGCGGAGATGTGTGTATCCGCGCGAGGATCCTCGTCAATATTTGCGCTGGCGGCTCTAGCAGTCGTGCGTCATTGGCTCTCCCGCAGGTAAATAGGATCGGACGGGCTACCGGGTTCCTCCCGGTGATCGCTGCATGGTCCCCCATCTGGCTCTCGCGGACTCGCGGGGACACGTGAGGAGACAACGGCAGTCACGAGTGCCCGGCGAGCTCGATCTTATCGAATCTCGTGACACCACTGGTCAACTATCACTCGTGTCGCTCACTCTAATCGGGACGAGACAGGCATTATCTCGTGAACGCCCAATTTCTGGGACAAAGTGCCATTTGACCGTTCGGAAGTGTCCCATTCGCTGATTACAAGATTTGATAATTATATCGTTAATTAAATATTATGTCAAAGAGTTGGAGATGTAGAGTCTTCGCCATTTGACATTTACTGGTGAATAATGAAATGATTTCAGAATAAATCAAAAGAATGTCGAATCTTGAGTTAATGTAATTCAGGTCGAGTTGATTAAATGGAAATTCAAAGAGTCAATTATAACTTTAATCGTGGATCAATAGTAGTAGCATGCGACGATTTCCATTAGAGTCGATTAAAATGAAAAACGACATCAATTTACTCGGATCTTCCGGATGCAATTGATCCAAGAGATAGGGATTGGATCGCGTGAGTTACGCGAGTGATGTAGAAACGAGCCAGCTGGTCTCGGTGGAATCAGTGGTACGAGTCAGCCTGGCGACAGGCCATTATTCTCCCTCTCGATCGCCGTTCCCGATTAGATCATCATCATTCGCGGCGCGGCCAGCTTTTCCACGCCGGCACGCGTCCACTACGTGAAGCCTCATTACCGAGGAATAAACAGACCCCACTCGCCGGGTCAACGCCCCCTTTCTTCATCTCTCTCTCTTATCATTTCACCATAAAATCATCGGAGAGGCTCGCAGAACACGTGTTGGCAGAGAGGACTTTTCGCTGGAAAACCTGTTCCGCCAGTGTTTCCATTGACATCTGATTACCATCAGCATTCATCATTCCCACTCGCTCTCGGCTAATTGTCATTCTAGCCGCAGGTGACTTTTACCTTCGTCCAGTGATGCTGGATGGACGCTGGCTCTCCGAGTAGACGTCCGCCTTGAAAGACAGGCTTGCGCAAATCCAGCAGTGACTGTAACGTCGGAATCGATCCGGTAAATAGAAATTATGTCGACGAGGACAATGGAATTGTTTACGGGCATTGGGGCATTGGATTCTTCCTCCCCTTTTCGCTGAGTGAAGCGGGTTGGTTGATTCGGAGCTGATTAGGGTAATGATGGCTTTCAATTCGGGGAGAAAAGGGTCAATGGGAACCGTGATCGAACGCGCCTATCAACGAGCGACGCTGGATCATCACATGACAGTCATTGCAGTGAATTACGAGGCCGCGTACTCGAGTTAAGGCAGCGCGCGAGTCAATTGATTAATTATCCTCGAACCCTTCGGCCAATCTTCCCTTGCGATCGAGTCACGAATATCTAATCGATGACGATTCTTATCTCTGAACAGACTTATTTATTTATTGCCGCCACTCGAACTTCGGCTTATCGAAGCTTGCAATTGATGATATTCGCCGCGCGTGTTCTTGCGCACTCGAGATTCGACGATGTCTCGCGTGAGCGTCCTTCCAATGATCCGCGATCATCGACTTGCACAAGATCTCTCTCTCTCTCACGGCGCGCATTTTAATTGATCGAATGTTTCGTCTGCGTCGCAATTATAAATCTTAAGGAAACGAGTCTATGTTAATTAAGAAGCTGATCTTTCGCCGGGTTTTCGGGCAGATTCGCTCGCCGCGGGTCAGAGTCCAATCGGAGAGACGCTGCAGTCGGCGCGCACCAATAGTGCGCAGGGATTAGGTGGTGGGGGAGGAGCGGGAGGACGCCGCGGGCATAAATTCATTCGACTCTCAGTCGCGACGCGCACTTGCTCGGCGTCGGATCTGCGTCGCCGCTCCTCCTCCATTCCTTCTCCCACTTGTATCTCCTCCCAACATCCTAGCTTCATTAGTTTCATTTCAGGCATTGTATTGTCGATTGCTTTTCTCAATCCGAGAGATTGGACCTCCACCTTTTTTTTTTTTTGTTATTAATAATCAATGACGCAGGGAATTTAACGACCATTGGCTGACTCTCGGCTATCGAACACTGGCTGGTGCGAGTTATCGATAAGGGCGAGCTTCGTTAAAAACAGTGTCGTCTCGCTTGTTTTTCTAGAGCAAGCGGTCGCTGCCAATTAGACTTGGTTAAACACCACTCATATGGGAGGATGTATTGTCGGGACAGAATGCTCGATTCTCGAGGGTGGGAATTTTCGAGAAGCCACTCGAAACTAGTATTAACACGCTTGCACCGCAACCGATTAGTATGTGTAGCTTGATATTCCCCGCGGGAGAGGAGGAAGAGCGAGGGGCGATTAATCGATTATTATCTAATCACGAGTATTGTTTGCCTTATGAGAAAAACAAGAAAGAGCGGCCCACTTTTCAGGGAGAATATCAACTGCATTTTAGTGGGAAAAGTACGATTTCATTGAACTATTGGAATGAAACCTGACGAATTATGATATTTATATTGAATTGGAGGTCATTCGATGAACTCCACGTGTCGCCAGAGGGTCAAGTATTAAGCGGACTTGTCCCACATTGCGTAATTCCTAATCTGGTATCAATCGCGCGAGCGACTCGCAATCAGTTTTTCGATAAGAATGCAGCTCTCCTCGGGAATCAGTAACAGCCACCTGTAAACAGGCTGGAGAGATGATGAATTCTCCTCCCGCATTTCCATCCGAAAGCTATTCTTTCCTGGCGGACTGTACAATCAATGACCTTTAGCACTGGACTTGGCCCAGGTGTCGTCATCGAGTCATCTGACCGGGCAGACGGAGAAAAAAGCTCGAGTGAAAAGCTTCTTGTTGGCTTGGCAGAGTGCAACGAACGTGCGGCGGCGGCAGCGGCGGCGGCGAAACGAAAGCCCGGGAATTGAAGAGAAGAAGAGCGGGAAGAGACGCACGCGAGGCACATGACTGCGAGAAGTCCGATACGGGGACTCGTGACAGGGGCCCGATAAACACCGAGAACAATTTCATCCGGCTGAACTAGACAACCGTGTCCAGTGCGCAGCCGACATGTCCAGGAAGAGGAATTACGAGACGTTCGGCGCCGACTGCCAGCCGGAGGAGGACCTGTGAGTACATACTTGATTCCTCTCTTTTGCCCGCCGGCCTCGAGAGCTTTGGGCATTTTGCGATTTCACTCTCGGTGGCTCTGCGATCGACCGATTGCCGGTCACACGGATTAGATAAGCAGTATCGATGCCCACTGATCTCATAGACCGCCAGTGTTAGACTGATCTTCGGCTTTGGTCGACTAGCATTCCACTGATACGACTTCGGTGGTATTTGGCCTATTTTGATGATTAATTGACCTGGTTACTTTGGACTGGTTCCGAGAAGTAGGTACAGAAAGTATGTACACTCGACTCTATGAAACCACACGATTTTGATTTAACAAAGTGCAGAAACTGGCGCAAACCTTCTCTAATTTGTACGAATTGTTGTTTTTGCTTTAAATAATTAGAACACAGTGCCAAATGTTCTGCAAACCTCATTCGGTTTGTATGAATTTTTGCTTATGTTTATATCAGAATTTCAGATATGAGCGTCGAGTATATAAGATGCTAGTTGTTTACCACATCTTTTCAGGAGTCCGATCGACCCGATCGAAGTTCGGCAATCGAGATGCCTGTTTTCCCAATCATGCAAGTATGTGTACCCGTGAAATGAAAAAGGTTGAGACTAGGTGGGAAGGCACTTTGGTAGAAAGGAAGATGAAAAGTGTACTATCGGAGTGCGGCGCGTCACCGCCTCCGACAGATTAAGCTGTTTGTTCAAATCGGTTCTTCTTTTCTTCTCCTTCTCCGATTTCCTCCTCGCTCCCAGCGCGGGGTTATCTCCTTTCGTCTTTCGCCGGATTTCACCGTACGCTGCGCGCCTTCTCATCCTAAACACGATTCGTCATTCGAGCGGTGATAGCCTCGCACGCTCGATAAGGAGCCCAGAGGATTATGCCGCTTTTGTTCGCGATGCTCGGACAATTCTTGGGGACAGGATTCTTCCCCGGATACGACGCTTCCGGAGGCCGAGTCTTTGCTCGGTCATCCGGTGAATTTTCTACGTCAGCCTCTCACGCAGAATGCGCAAGGAGATAAATCGGGAGCGGTCAATAATTTCTGGCAACAGCTCTTATCCGATAGTCTTCTCTCAGCCAAATATTAATGATGTCATTATTATTTGGGCTTTTTTTAATGTGGGATCGTATGATGTAATTCCGGCCTTTGCACCA
The DNA here is from genome assembly GCA_963675795.1 of Crossocerus cetratus. Classification (NCBI taxonomy): domain Eukaryota; kingdom Metazoa; phylum Arthropoda; class Insecta; order Hymenoptera; family Crabronidae; genus Crossocerus; species Crossocerus cetratus. The sequence continues at coordinate 4,186,619 of OY776664.1, read as the reverse complement.
CTGATTCTTGTCGAAATATTAATTTTAGAGCTGCAACTGTCGAAATATGTTGTAATCGACCAAGTTTGGTGACTTTGAAAAATAAGAGAAAATAGAAATCCTGCAGACTTCAACAGCTTGAAGATTCAAACTAAAACTCTACCAAGAATTGCAAGGCTTAACAAATCTAAAAAGAATATAAATCCTGCAAACTTCAGCATTAAAGCTAACATTCTATCAAGAATTCATTGTATCCAGCGAGAGCGGAGTATGCACAGTGTGCAACACCCGCGGAAACGCTTGGAATTTGCGAGTCAACCGCGGAACAACAATCGTAAGAGGCGAATTCACCGGCAGTCGATCGATACGGCACTATTTTTCTCCGATAAAAGCGGCGATCAAAAGCTCCGAGGTGCGGCGCGCGCGTGCTTATCGATGCATGCGTGCTAGATTACGTTCTCCTGTCCCCGTTCAAGTTAACTACCTGGGGAGCATTTTCCTCGGCTTTCGGGGAAGCGAGCCGCTCGAAATGATTCGATCGACCGCACGTATCCGCAGACACGCGCCGATTCGATTAACTCGCTCGTGTCCGCCTCTGCAAAGTTTCCACTCTCCTGTTGCATCTAGGAGCTGTGCCAAGAGCACCGCACTATTTCCAGGCTTTCAGTGGAATTCTCCAGTTTGCAATTCCGATCCTTCACGTGCATGTAACAAAAGATTTCTTTCCTCTAACGAATTATTGAACTATTTAAATTTAAGAATGTGACGAATTATTAAACTATTTAAAGTATAAGAATGTGACGAACTATTAAACTATTTCAAAAGTACCAGAGAGAAATCGATGTAATAAACGATTTCTTTCCTGTCACGAATATTGCAATAAATATTCAAATATTCAATTTAAATATTCTAAGTGCATATAAGAAACGAATGAAAAGGTAAGCTTTGTTATTTGAGGAATTAGAGGATTCTTATATAACTAAGGAAACATCCAGTCCGATCACTCCACCCCACGGACTCCGTCTCGCAAACATCCAACCAATAGCTAATTATTGTCGCGCGTAAACAATACCATTATAATAAAGCGCGATGCATAGCCAAGAGCAGCGAGAACTAAAGTTGGCGCAGGCGCGGCAAAATTCGCGCCTCGCCCTCGACCAATGGGGAGCGGCCGCCGGGTAAAAGCACGCTCTACCGGCGCGTATAAAGCTTTGACGAGCGCAGCCAGCCAGTACACTTGGTTCGCGCGAGCCGACAAGGTGGTGAGGAGCGTATTTCGTCCGCTCCTTCTCCGAGTCAACGCACAAGGACTCCCGACCAGTCCCGACGCACTTCCCCATTGGATCCCGGAAGCAGCGAGGCCGCGCATAGAAGAGACGTCTGCCCCGTCCGCCGCGAGGTGTTGGGAACCGCCGGGAAGGAAGTACGCGGGGTGGAAGTGGATAAAAGCAGGAGCGGTGCAGATGCATCGTCGATGCAGGAGGATGCCAGTGGGTTTCTACGAGATCGGCCGCACCATTGGAGCAACTCGCACCCTCTGAGCCGCCGCGGCTAGAACCGAGAACAAAGTGGGCAAAGATAGAGAGCCGCGAAGGAGTCGTTTATCGCGAGGAAGGAGATGGGCACGTGACTTCTTAGTGATATACCACTGTGATCACTGGACTGTGATATTTTAATCATACGCGTATAGAAATCCGTCTATTTACAAGTAGAGGCGAGTAAACTCGAGATTTTACACTGAAAGCCTGATTTTAAGAAGAGGACCCCTTGAGAACTCGACCCAAGGAAAAATGGCAGAGTGAGTATTACATGCTCGATAAAGTAAATTGAAGTGATATTCCTCTCCCTGTTTGTTTACCGACTTGCATCGTCGCAGAAGAAACCGGTGTGCCGTTGGCTCTTGATCGGACGCGCACCACGTGCCCAGAAGTCCTGCCGGCCACTCTCGCTAATATAAACAGAGAGTGGACCGACCCTGACACACCGAGCGACGTACGCATCCGTAAATAAAGGCAGCCTTTCGGAATGGCGGGCCAGTTAGTTGTCGGGGGTCTTTGTGCGATTTTTGATCGGAGTTTAAGTCCGTCGGGGTTTAGATAAAACGGTATCGAAAGCGGCACTGATATCTGCACTGACTTCCCCCCGACTCCTTCGCCCCGATAGCAACTATCGCGCACGTTGCCGCTGACACGTACTCTTTCACTTCTTCAAGTGTAAAGTTAGTTTTCACAATATTCCCTCATCCGCCTTTTTCTCCTGGCTCTGTTTGAGTCCGATGCTTTGATTGGCCTCGAGGCCGAATCGCTTGACATTTCCAGCATAATTCCTCGCGCGAGGAATTTGCATTGGACGCGGCATCGCAGAGACACGCCACTATTTCGAGCCGTCCAACCCAATATACGTGCGCCCAGCCGCTAACGTAAAGACAGGCTTTTTATCGCGCTATTTTCGCGTGACAGCTGTGTGTCCTTTGCGCGGCTGCCACGCTATCCGGAAGCGCGAAATCGGTAAACGATGATAATATGAGACCGCGACAGTCCCAATACCAATTACCTGGACCAATCGGTGACTAAAGTCGCCGCCGATTCAGTAGGCGGTTTCAAGGTCGCTTTTCTGATTGTACTCCGAAAATGATAATGCAGGAGGAATAGGAACTTATCCAACCTTTATGATTTGGTATCAAAAGTAATAGAAGTTTGACGAGTTGTCACTAAATATTAAAGATTGGGTGAGTTGGTACCAATAATAACATAAGTTTGATACCAACTTGTACAACTTTGATTACTTGGTACCAACTAATCCAACTTCTATGGTTTTGTACCAAAAAGAATAGAAGTTCGACGAGTTGCCACCAAATATTGAAAATATTGAATATGCGTATGAGTACTATGTCAAATTTGTAAAGAAAACTGCTCGCATCGTCTATTTTCAATCGGGGAAGATGAAATATCAATAATTGCGCGATTCAAGGGTCAACTATCCCACTGCCCCTCAATACTAGGGTGATTCAATCATAGATTACAAGTTTCCGGTTGGACGAGAACTTCCGTTCTCCACCAGCTAACATTCTGCCGATAGTCGAGGAGGACTAGGAATCACTATTTACCACGCGTGATGTAATTGGTCTATTAATACGTCTAGTAGCGTCGTTGATGAATGGCCGGGGCGTCGGTCACCGCGAACGTCGATAAATGCCCGACATCGCCATGGAAATTCACGGTCGCCCCACTTGCACGGAGACCCACACGCACACGCCGCCACGCGCTCTTTCCCACAAATCATCCACCATCGAAATAGTGATTGGGAGCTCGCATGGAACATTGCTCGGCCTATTCCCACTGGCCAGGAGCATAAAGCCGATTGACCGTTCGTCATCGCGCGTGATCGATGAGAACAATCTGCGAAATGGCCCGGCGCGCGGAGCTGCTGCTCTCGGTGGCTTCTATTTCGGACGAAGCGCGCGCCCGCGTGCAACCTCCGTGGCTCTGACTACTAGTTGCATTATTATCGCCGGAGATTTTTGCAGTCTATATGCGAGCAGTACTCGCCGTTGTCAAATGCGCGTGATGTAATTAATCTATTAATAAGCGGGTGCCAGGGTCACTTTTGTTGTCGGCGAGCGTTCGTTTCACTTGTCTCCGCTTTCGACCTGCTTTTCGCGCGCGAACTCTGTCGAGGTGGTAAGTTGAAAAAGCGTCGGAATAGTTGGGAGAGTGCGGTGGATGGTCTCGCTTTATCACTGGCGCGAGAAGAGTTGCCACTGCCGGTTGAGTCATTAGACATAGTCAGCGAGTTCAAGAGCAAGTGTTTCTCTTTGATTCGCCTTTTTCCTTTGTCGTTATCGTGTTACTCTGTTGCCTTTGGCGTAAAACTGTCGTCAGTTGATCGCGGAATTGTAACTTTGACTCGAGTCAATCTCAGCAGAATTCCCGACGTCCTTCCCTTGGCGAACTCGCTAATTGCCGATTCTAAAGCGTCCGCATTAGAAATTCATTGGAAACGCTGTTTACCGCGCGTCGCTTATGTAAGCGCGCGACAGGATTTCTCCGGGTTTGTAGCTCGTACATTTCCCTCGAGCATTGTCTCCGATTTGACTGGCAAAACGATCGCTAAAAGGTGACGACACTCGCGACAAAGAAGTCACGCGAAAGAGGGAGACGCTTGACTGGTGAATCATAACGCGCGAGATCATTGTTTCTGCGCATTTCCCCTTTTCCCGGAGAGCCGGCCGAGGGTAAGCTTTCGCGAAGGGGACGAACTATTGGTATCGCGTGATTCATTTCGCCGGTAGAGAATTGCAGCGTTCAAAGGTTCTCTCTCTCTCATTTCCGTTCTCTCCCGACTCTAAAGTGTCCGACTACATTTCCACCCATCAGAGATCTCTTGGCGAGGGAACTGCGTCGGTTGAATGCTCCGGACGCGGCTGCTTAGCAAAAGGCCAGGTGTCCTCGAGATAGCAGCGCGAGCCAATCATTATTCCCCCGTGCACGTGCGCGCAGCCATGCTCATGCAAACGCCACTTTCCCGGATTCATTGCTGGCCGAACGCGGAAACGGTGCCGCGGACTCGTGCGCCTACCGAGTTATCGCCACTCGGATTGTTTTAGTTCGCCTCCCGGCCATTTCGCCCCGAGGATTCCGCCTTTATCGCCAGACTTTACGAGCCATTCGCCGTCGGGCAGCGAGAGCGAGCCACGTGATGAAGTCCTGACACACCCGCGGCTTCTTCCCCTGGACGCAATCGCGCGCCGCTCCCCTTTCGATAGGAAGGCGGCGCGGCGTTCAATTATGTCGATTGATTAACCGAGACGCATTCCCAGTGAAATGTTGCGTTGATAGAAGGCTAATTGAAAGAGGCGCGCGTGCCCCGCTCAATTTCCAATGGGGAACCCGAGTGGTTGGAGCTCCGATAGATAGAATTACGGTCGGTGGTAAAAGAAGTAGGTTTTCCGAATGGGAAGAGCCGATGCGACGCACGCGACGGTGGTAGACCAGTGCGAGGTATGAGCCGCAGCTGGCACCAAAAGCAACTCGTCGGAGATGAGTGCGCGAGATTAAATAGTTGGTAATACAAAGCCATTAATTATGCAATCGTCGCGTAACGTGAATAACTAGCTGTCGTTAATCCCTGCTATAGTCTCTTGTCTCGATCGAGGTATGTACTTGGTCCTCGGCGTAAGATCGTCTTCCACTTGACGACACTCCAGGAATGATGAAAAGATGGGAGGAGTCGCTTGAAATTTATTTCATAATTTCCATTGTGGTGATACTGTCTAATCATAACAATTGGTAAAGGAATGACAAGCGCACGCTTACAATTCAGACTAGTATGAATAACACATGCGACGGATTCATGAGTAACTGGAATTGCGAAGAAACCGAGAATGATATTCAGGATTTAGATAATGCAATTGCGCGTTACGTAGTAGGAAAATTAGGGTGATGTTCTTTTAACTAGAAAATTAAATGCGAATCGATTTTGTGCGACTGAAGACTCTTTTGAGAGCCAAGGGTCAAGGAATCGCAGTTCCAAGAGCTAAAGATTATAGGATTTAAGTTCTAAGAGCCAAGGATCATAGAATTGAAGTTTTGGGGGTTGGAGAGTCGGGGTTGCAAGACCCAGGGGTCATTGAATCCAAGTTTCAGGGAAACGATTAATTTTCTCGAACTCCTAATGATCATAATTTATTTTCGTATGAAATCCAAACCAAGCTCGCTGTCCACTGAATAGTAACTTCAGCCTTCGTGAAGACCATCGTCAGTACATTAAACTCTAAGAATATCACATACCTCTCCACCAATCTAATCTAATCGCCGCTTGGATCCCTGATTGATCTACTTTATCGCATACAGGAATTATGTAAATAACTCGAGCCCTGGAATCGAACACTCTCCCTCTCATTAACCACGCTATTCTGCATTACAGGAAAAAGTGCGACGACCAGGATCTGGAGAAGACCTCATTGGTTGACTCCGCCTTGCTTCCAAAGATCCAAGCTTCGAGCCGACTGGAGGGAGAGAAAGGGATTTTAGCTTCGAATGGGATACATAATGATCCTGAGGTTGGTGGGCGGGACCTCCGGGGAAGCGCCTTCCGGCAAGTCCTTGCCGCGGTGGTCGCTCAGCTCGGAACCATCAACACCGGCATGGTCTTCGGATTCTCGGCCATAGCTCTGCCGCAGCTTCAAGAGGCGAACAGCACCATTCCCATCACCGAGGGCTCGTCGGAGGAATCATGGATCGGTAAGAACATCAAAGTTACATGAATTTTGCATACTAAATAAAGAAAAATTGAAAGAGAATTAATAAGAATAATTATTCCTGCCTACAGCGAGTATGTCCTCGATCGGAACGCCAATCGGCTGCTTCGCATCGGGTTACCTGATGGACATGTTTGGAAGGAAACGATCTCTCATCATCACCGAAATCCCCGCCCTCCTCGGCTGGATCCTCATCGCATTTGCCACGGACATTCGCATGATCTACGCGGGCCGCTTCTTCGTCGGCCTGGGCTCGGGCATGGTAGGCGCTCCCGCCAGGGTTTACACGAGCGAGGTCACCCAGCCCCATCTCCGGGGGATGCTGACGGCCCTCGCGAGTGTCGGCGTCAGCACCGGTGTTCTCATAGAGTACGCTCTCGGCAGCATGCTCAGTTGGAACATTTGCGCGGCCATCAGCGGCATCCTACCCCTGGCCGCGCTACTCCTCATGTTCCTCTTCCCGGAGACACCGTCGTACCTGATATCGCGCAGCAGGCCTGACCAGGCTCGGCAGGCCCTCAAGAAGTTCCGCGGCAGCACCTACAACGTGAACCAAGAGATGGAGACCTTGGTCAACTTCTCGAATAAGAATAACATCAAGCGACTCACCGGCTTCCGGGAGATCGTGAGCGCCCTGCTCCAGCCGAACGCCCTTAGGCCGTTCACCCTCCTCTTCCTCTACTTCCTCATCTACCAGTGGTCCGGGACGAACGTCATCACCTTCTACGCCGTCGAGATCTTCAAGGATTCCGGGGCGACGATGAACAAGTACTTAGCAGCGGTGATACTCGGCGTGGTGAGGCTTACATCGACCATTGTCGCGTGCATCCTCTGCAGGAAGTGCGGCCGGCGACCCCTCACCATGGTCTCCTCCATCGGCTGCGGACTCTCGATGCTCGGACTCGGCGGCTACATGTGGATGAAGAACTACTGGCTCGCCAATAATCTCCCGCTCATCGCCACCTGGGTCCCCGTCATGTGCATCTTTAGTTACACCATCACCTGCACCCTCGGCTTCCTGGTGATACCCTGGGTGATGATCGGCGAAGTCTACCCGGTACAGGTGCGAGGTATCATTGGAGGACTAACAACCATGACCGCGCATTGCTTCGTCTTCATGGTCGTCAAAACTTATCCGTTCCTCTCGGTCGCGCTTACTCGCCACGGTACTTTCCTCCTCTACGGATGCATCTCGTTATTCGGCACGATCTACTTCTACTGCTGCCTGCCGGAGACTAAGGGCAAAACGCTCCAAGAGATCGAGGATTACTTCTCCGGCAGGAGTAACAATTTGGGCTCGCCGGCTCCCAAGGCCCGCAACAAGCCCGAGGTTCTTGAGGTTCGGAAGGGTCAGTTCTTGCCTGGATAAACATCCCCAGATACGCAGTTCGCACCTGGTTTCGATTGCGCATCTGGTTGCAGCATCGACTTCTAGTTTTAAGTGCGTTCGAGGTACATACTTTAGAGAGAGAGAGAGAGAGAGACGGGCAACCTGCACAGTCGTCTTGTGGAAGAGCTGTCGAGCTCGGTGTCGGGAATCCCACCCGGAGAGACTTTGTTGTTTGCGATCGTCGCACCACTGTTTCTTCTAGTAAGTAAGAGGGTCAATGTCGATTACTGCGATCTTTTGTATCTTTAGGTAGGGTAAACAATTTTAGCCAACGATGGTATACGTATTTATTGACTAAAAACACGCGTTACGCACACGCATGCATAGAGATATAGATATATATATATTTTTAGAGTTGTATATTCGCAAGTGAGAGCATGAATAATATTCAGCATATATTTTTATCGGAGGATTGTATAACTGTCGTGTCGGATTCAGTACTTGTTACACTTCCCTTCCGTGGTAAGTCGAGGTCGATGGGCGAATTTTCTACGGCGAGCGCACTTCTCGGAGACGCTAAATCAATCCCGACAATCGTGCCTGAGCAACTTACGAATCGCGAAACCGGTGGGTGCTATTTATTTATTCATAGTATTACGATACTTTTACAAATCACACGGACACCGAAGATATATATATATATACAGATGTGTACAGAAATCTATCGTCGATAAGCACTAACACGAGCCAATCTCTTCAGTGACATTGCATGGCAATGTATGTAACTTTTTGCAATGCAAACTACAATACGTGGAATATTAGTAAAAGCCTTTGATATATTTGCTATGCAATTGGATCGTTGTTTGTTATTTATTACCCCTCTCCGACCAATCTTGGTCCTTAATTCATCAGGTAAAGTAAAGACTACCTTCGACAATACTTATATACAGTTTTATTCTTCTATTTTTATGTAACAGCGATTATAATGTAAGCCGGGGTCTGTTGCGTTTCTTTTCTTTCCGTTCCTGCTTCTCCTTCACGAATTCGGCGATCTGAGCCTCCGGGAGAATCTCCCCGCGCCAAGTGTACGGTAATCTCTTCTTGGTCAAGAGAGCGATCCTCTGGTTCACGTAGGCCTCGGCGTTGAATTCGTGGGCGATCTTGATCTTGGCAAATAATTCCTGCTTGAAAAGTTTCTCCCTCAACAGATTCCTCTTCATTCTTTCCTTCTCCCAGATGAACTTCATCTTCTTGCGCAGCTTCCTACGCTTGTGCTTCTGCATCTTTTTACGTCGGATCTTTATCATTATTGCTGCTTGTTTCTCGAAGGTGCCGTCCACCGTGGGCAACTCCAAGCTCTTGTCGGTGAGGGGCATTTCCTGGGGTTGAGGCTTTTGACCAATGGGTTCTTCCATAGAAGGCACATACCTGAAGGGAGTCTCGATGATCTTGTTGATTCCAGAAGGTGGCATTCCAAAATCAATGCTCAAAGAACCTGGTTTGAAGTTTATTGCTACTTCAGCACTCTTTATTGGTGTGAAAGACGGATTCGGCAAATTCCTCTGCTGAGTCGATGCTAGTCTTGTGATGATGTTACCTGAAACAGGAAATCAATTGTAATTTGTTCAATGACAGTTCAGGATTCGTGTTAACATCTTTTTGTGCTTTCCAATCCTTCGATATGAAGAGTTCAGGAAATCATTTGATATGAAATGATTCCCTCGCACCATGTAAAGCCGAATTAGGTTATTTCGACTGGAATAGAAATGCGTGAGAGTAAGTACTTACATTGCTTGTTGAACGCCAGTCGGCGAAACGCCGAGCACAAGGAATTCACTGCCATGTCAGGTGATTGTTTCAATTCATTGCTCGAACTTATTCAAGTCAGGAACTTCGCATACTCTAACCTCAATGTGGGCAGAGTAAGAAACACATACAATCAGAAACAGGAAGCCGGCGCTGGCGCGACAGTCGATTTCCGGCAAAAGTATCGTCGTCGTCTTGTATATCTGGTTTTTGAAAATTCTGATACTGTATACTTACTACTTGGCGCGAGACCCCTATCGAGTCTCCTGATTGGAAAGGTGGAAAAAGACTATTCAGCGACTGGAAGTGACGCAGGTTCCTTTTATTGAAAATCGGTAATTTATTGATATAAAGCTTAAAGTGTTTCAATAACAAGTATGGTGGCGCACGCGTCTACAATTCGATTAGTCCATTCGCGTCTTTACAGTCCTCGTTGTAACTTTGTCCTTCTCTCTGAAATACATCACGAAATTCATTAGTAATACCAATTATCGATTATATCACCGAGAAACGGAAGTCTGACTCACATAATGTGAACGACTGCACCCCAACCAGATATCGCGTCTCTGTCACAAGCATTTACCAACGCCTGGCTGATAGTTTCAAAGAGATCATCCGGTTCCAAGTCCGGTTCGTACAAGGACTCGCACATTCCATAGAGCTGTTCAGAGCAAGTTCCACCGACGACAAAGTCCCCTGGCTGGCAGATGCAGCCAATGAGATCCATGTTACAGAGGAATGGTTCAAAGGTGACTGGGTCTAAACCAGCGACGATAGGTTCGACAAAGTAAGGTCCGAATCTCCTCTCATAGAGAAGATTGGAGATCATAGACGCAAAGGTCTTGGGGTGGATTTTCCTGTTCTCCTTGAGCTCGTAGAGGTTCACTCGGAAGCGCAGCCTCTCCATGACAGTCTGAGTGTCCGTAGCAAGGCCAGGCAAGCTCACATACAAGTGTGGTCCCATTTCAAAGATCTTTTGAAAGTCACACATGATCGTTTGAGCCTGGATTCCGAATCTGCGATCGGCCGCTACAGCCACGCAGTTCTTGCCCTTCATGGCAATCACCGCTCCACCGTTGTAGGCTAAAATACTCTGAAAGAATCCAGCATCTTATTTGTTAGTGAGAGGTTCGACCTATCCAATCGGCACCGGTGATACTGCACTTTTGGTCCAGCACTCGAATGTCTTTGTAGTTTTGATTCGAGGGTGTCGGTAGCTTTATCGAACAGCTTTATCTGTTCGTATAGCTTTAATTAAACAAACGTGCAGTGTCATCGGACCGTTTGACAGCAACATAACCTGCGAGGGAGGATAGATCGAACACTTGGGACGCCGGTTCCTTCCGATCCAAGGAAACAGCAACGATGCAATATGTGCAATGCGAGGTTTGATTGTACTAAGTGTAAACAATTACCATTTTGAAAGGACAAGCTGAGTAGGTGCACTAATAAATATATATATCCTGATGAGTTTTAAATACACCTCCGGTATATGCGAGTCACAGCGGACAGCCACTGGCCCGATGAATACACGTGAAGTAGAAGACTCACACTCTTCTCGATTCCGCGCACCCCATTGCACCCCATTTCGATTATTCTCGAAGGTCAACATTGTCGATCGAGGAATCGAAGATTGGAAGCTGCGCGGGTAATTCTCCATGTTCGAATTTTAGAGTCTCGCGCCAAGTAGATAGTAGTCCCTTGTACGGCGCGCGACAACCGAGGCTATATTATCCCGAAGTGTATGTACCTGATATGCTACCTCCTAGCATATTCTTAAATCGTGGGGTCTCGAAAATTCCAGGAATTTATGTGACGTCACAGGTTAAGTATACCTCCTTGCGGATCATGTATTCCGGTCACCAAAGTCTAAAATCGGCCGCAAATGTCTCTAAAATATCTGATATTGTAACAGGAATACATGATATGCTGGGAGGTATTCTCCCGAAAATTCCAGGAATTTTCCTGACGTCACAGGTTAAGGATATCTCCTTGCGGATCATGTATTCCTGTCACCAAAGTCTAAAATCGGCCGAAAATGTCTGTAAAATATCTGATATTGTAACAGGAATACATGATATGCTGGGAGGTATTCTCCCGAAAATTTCAGGAATTTTCCTGACGTCACAGGTTAAGGATACCTCCTTGCGGATCATGTATTCCTGTCACCAAAGTCTAAAATCGGCCGAAAACGTCTGATATTGTAACAGGAATACATGATATGCTAAGAGGTATTCTCCCGAAAATTCTAGGAATTTTTCTGACGTCACAGGTTCAGGATACCTCCTTGCGGATCATGTATTCCTGTCACCAAAGTCTAAAATCGGTCGAAAATGTCTGGAGAGTATATGATAGTTTAACAGGAATATATGATATGCTAGGAGGTATTCTTAAATCGAGGGGTCCCGAAAATGTCAGGAATGTACGTGACGTCACAGGTTAGGGATACCTCCTTGCGGATCATGTGTTCCCGTTTCAAGAATCTCTGTGACTACGTTATCGATGACGTATATACCTCGAGAAGTGAAAATTTATCGACTTTGGCGATACCAGGATCTAAATTGGCGAGAATTTTCAGTGTGACATCATAGGGAAAATTTTCTCAAGATTTTTTGCGCATGACGTCGTTGATGACGTCACTCAAATTCCTGGAATTTCCTCGGAATTGACCTAAACAAATGGTTTGAATGGAATAACTGAAATACTTTGTTTTTGTCTGATTTTCCGTTTTATTTGATTATGAACAGTACAATACGTAATAGAACCCAGCTAATAGGAAACATGACAGAAGACATCTGTGGAGATTGGAGAGTGAAGATGAGGGACTGGAGATTCGGGATTTCGTAAGCGAGAGGGAATACAATAAAGGAGAGAACGATTGTAGGAAAGTTAAAAATGAGCGCCTCGGGAAGCGGCAGCGCGCCGAGGTGGAGAGCAGTGGAGAGTGGTGGAGAGTAGAAGGATCGATCGAGGATCGGTGCTCCGCAGCGGAGAGTGGTGCTCGCCTTCTACGAGGAGCCGGTTGGTTAGTGGCTGGCAGTGACTGGAATCACGGGCGCACGAGCATCTGTGTATAGTAGTGGCAGGCAGTCGTAGCCTGTGTGTATGTGTGGTGTGTACGTGCGATCATAATCAGCACGACGACGACAACGTCGAGGACAGAGAGGAGGACGAGGGGACACGAAGTATCTCAATCTCCGAAATTACTTTTCCTCGCCCGAGAAGAGCGAGAGGGACTGGGATCCCGCGCTTTTCCGCCCTGAGGGAGCCGCTCAGCGATAGCTGGTGACTGGTCGACGATCCGCACACCCCGAATTATCATGCTCGATTGAAATGGTCGGCAGCCCCCGTCGAAACCCGCCACGAACACCCTCTCCGACATGCATTCCCACCGCACCCGCTGCGTCTTGCCCTCGGCTGGCCGCAATTACCTCCCGTAGAACTGTATTCCAAGATAATCCGTAACTGCGTGCGCGAATCTGTCGCGCGAATCAGGTCGCGATCGCCCCGTCGGATGAACGGAGACCGAGATAGAGAGAGAGCGAGAGAGAGAGGGCGAGAGACACGCTCCTAGTGGGAGAGAAAGGGAGGAGAGCGAGAGGGAGAGAGAAATTGGAGCGGCCATGAAATGCAAATGCAGAGCGCAGTGTATTTTACTTTTATGTTATTTTTAAATCCGCCGATGTACAAAACACCCGGACAAAGCCTCGCAAACGACCGAGCCGGATAGCGACTGTAGCGCGGGGATTATTCTTGGAATATATTTTAGGTGCTTCTCTCGCATTTGACGCTCCTACGAGGACACTCTTACTCTTGGAGTATACGTATACGCCTTACTCGCACTTGCACCACCTCCTGCTTCTCTCCCCGTCCTCTGTGTTTTGACAGAACATCTACCCCCCCGCTATCATCTGACTCGAGCCGTATGACCAGTGCCGACCGCTCAACGTAGAATGTCTCCTTCCAGGCTCGTCAGACTGCTCGCTCGTCCGTGATATCCCGAGAATTCTATGAAACTGGTGCTGTGCATTGTTGGTGATAGTTATTATCGTGGAGAAGTATGTCACTGAAACCCAGGAATGTCGACTTCACTAAAACCTGGCATGCACTGCAGAAGACCGTCAAAGATGTCATCACCATGGCAGACGTGCCTCGTGCCACTTGGAACGAGAGGTTCAGGTACTCGGAGCTATATCCGGCTTCAGGGCTATATATAACGGTCCACTGCTTATCGTCCAATCAGTCCAAGATTAATCGTGCCCCTTTGGTTCTAGTGATGTGTACTCGTTGTGCGTCGCCCTTCCTGAGCCCTTCGCAGATAGGCTGTACAACGAGACTAAGAGGTTTCTAGACAACCACGTCTCGCAGCTGTTGCGAGAAGTACGCTCTCACGATGACAGTGGTATCCTTCAGGCATACCATCATGCTTGGAAGGAATACTCGCAAGGCATCAATTACTTGCACTACCTTTACCAATATCTCAATCAGTCGCACATCCAGGGGAAAAGAGTTAGTGAGTCTGTTCTCATCTATGGGACACACTCGGCTCCGGCCAGTGATTGCCAGGAGCAAATGGAGATCGGCGAGCTTGGATTAGATATTTGGAAGAAACGGATGATAATACCTCTTAAGGAGCAGCTGGCATGTCTACTCTTGCACAATATCCATGCAGATCGAGTGGGCAAGGCCCTCACTGCAAGTACCGACGTCATTGCCAGTGTCATAGAGAGTTTCGTTAGAGTGGAAGAGTACAAGATGAAGGAGGAAGTGCAGAAGCGCTCGCAGGCCTATCGGTTGGGTGGCGGGTCGGTACTGGGCAGTACCGAAATACACGTATGTTTATGTGCGAACACTTTTCAACATCTAACTGCCGAGCGCCCAGCAATAATAAAATATGCATATCTGTCGATCTCTTTGCAGCTCTATCAGGAAATCTTTGAGAAGCCTTTCTTAGAGGCGAGCGGAGAGTTCTACGCCTGGGAAGCGTCGCGATTGCTGCAAGAGTCGGACGTCACTCGTTATATGGAAAGAGTCACGTGGAGGTTTGAACAGGAGTTACATCGAGCTCAGAAGTTCCTCCATGCGAGCTCGATACCGAAAGTGCGGCAATGTTGCGAGGAGAAACTGGTCGCCGCACATGTCTCCTGGCTTCTCAGCGAAGCGGACGCGATGCTGGCGGAGGAGCGCAGGAAAGATTTATCTCTACTTTATCCATTGTTGAGGTCACTACCGTCTGGAATAGCGCCATTAGTACAAAAACTTACTGAACACATTACCCACCAAGGTTTGCAGGCGATAACACCTTTGCAAGGGGAAAATGTAGGTCCACTATCAAAGATCAGTCGTCTTAGCAGGCATTGCAATTGAAAGCCACAATAAAACAGTCTCATAACGTGTCACGCAGGTTCACATTCAGTTCGTGGAGACCACGCTGGACGTGCATGCGAAATACTCGGAACTGATAAAGGACGTATTCAAGAACGACCAAGTCTTCATCGGTGCCCTCGACAAGGCGTGTTCGGCTATCGTCAACCATAGACTTGTCCCACAACAGCCGGTTCGAGCGCCGGAATTCGTAAGTGTCGCTCTTTCAAGCTCGCCCTTCTCCGATATCTGGCCGAGTACTTTATCGAAACCTCTTGCCCATCCAGCTGGCAAAGTATTGCGACACTTTGCTGAAGAAGTCAGCCAAGAGCGTGGACGGCGAAGTGGAGGAGAAGCTGTCCCGGTCGATCGTCGTATTCAAATACGTGGACGACAAGGACGTCTTTCAAAAGTTCTACTCTCGGATGTTGGCTAAGAGGTTGATCCACCAACAGTCACAGTCGATGGACGCCGAGGAAATGATGATCGACCGGCTGAAGCAGGCTTGTGGCTACGAGTTCACGAACAAGCTTCATCGAATGTTTACGGACATGTCCGTCTCGTCGGACTTGACCGCCAAGTTCACCGCTAGTTTACGAGAGATGGATTTGGAGCATCTAATAGGGTTCGGTTTCGTAGTGTATGTGTTGCAAGCGGGGGCCTGGCCCCTGGGATTACCTGCGTCGCCCGGTCCTTTTCACGTGCCGCAACAGCTGGAACGGTCGGTCCAATTGTTCGAGACTTTTTATCGTTGTCAATTCAGTGGGAGGAAACTCACGTGGTTGAACCATCTTTGCCACGGTGAACTGAAATTTAATTACCTAAAGAAACCTTATTGGGTCACCGTGCAAACCTACCAAATGGCATTGCTGCTGCTCTTTGAAGATTGTGATACTATCCAATGCAGGGATGCTGCCGCCTCGTTGCGACTAACGCACGACCAGCTGGTTAAACACCTGGCAAGCCTCTTTGAGAGCAAAATACTCGTGAAGGACGCGGACGGAGAGCCCGAGGAGGATACCACGTTATCCCTCAATTTGGGCTATAGTAACAAAAGAACGAAATTTCGTATTACCGGTGGCCTGCAGCGGGAAGCGCCCCGCGACGTAGAGGCCACCCACCGGAGCGTCGAGGAAGACAGGAAGTTGTACCTACAGGCGGCAATAGTTCGCATCATGAAAAGTCGGAAAGTCCTCAAACACAACCAGCTCGTGCAAGAGGTAAACATTTCTTCACTGGCACCACTTGACAAGCAGACAATGACTCGTAACACCTAGCTCTCGTATTTGCAGGTACTCAACCAGTCCAAATCAACGTTTGCGCCCTCCATCAGCATGATCAAGAAATGCATCGAAACCTTGATAGACAAGCAGTACATCGAGCGTACGCCCAACAGCGCAGATGAGTATTTCTACATCGCGTAACACCTCTAACACGCGCGTTAATTTATTTTGAGATGCTGCCTGATCATTCGCAATGATTCACGATCCACTGTCAGTACTGATGAAACCTCTAATTGGCAATGCGTCGTTTCTGTTTGGCTTCGAGATATTCTATGGGTGGGCGAGTGTTCGCCCCCCTGCTTTAACATTGTTCTACCGAGAGTTAGGAGGGGGACACGACGAATTATCAGCGACAGCATCGCGGCTCGTTTACATGCTCCTAAATCAACGGATAATAAATTAGTCGTCTCGATGATTTGTAATATATGCACACCGAATAAAGATGATGTTACTATTTTGAAGCGGGTTCTGCGTATGCGTCATTTCAACGGGTGGCTTCTCCATAGGTAAAAATTTATTTTCAATTTCATCAGAAGATCAGTGGGTTTCGTCGTCGTTGCTCCGGTCGCGCGAGCGAGAACGAACGATAGACTTTCCTTATACGTATTCTTACAAAATCTACATAACAATAATCGAATCCTATCACTCCGAATAATCCCGAACCTTAACTCCCCCCGTCCTCTCCCCCACAGTTAAATATCTCTGGTCCCCGCCCGATCGAAGGCCGCGCCATTCGTACTTTCACACCTGCCGAGAACTTAGAATCAGTCCTTTCACCAATATCGAGGAATACAATGAGAACTTGGTCGGCCAGCTATGCTACGGAACAGACTCTGGTTAATATTATTAGGAACGTGGAGTTTTCAGCTGTAACAATTCCGGATCAAGGAGCGGATTGTCGTCCGCCTCTGCTTCCGGAGGTTTGTTCATGTTGTTTACTATCAAGGGGGAGGCGGTGGCAGTGTTGCTGTACGGGGAGAAACCAGCCCATTCCATTCCGAGATAGATTGGCGGTGGACTGCCGAGTGGAGGCTCCAAGAGTAGATGATCCGCCTGTTGTTGCTGCTGCTGTTGCTGCTGCTGCTGCTGTTGCACCTCTTGGCAATCGCTCGGTGGAAGATGAGTCGTCAAATGCGTCGTCACTTTGCACTGCTTCTCCTGTTTCCTCCACTTGGCTCTTCTATTTTGGAACCACACCTGCGGAGATGTCGTGTTAGAGGATATGCGTATACAGTTCGCACTACGATAGAGCAAGAGCCTGATGATATAGTACCTGGACCCTGGCTTCTGTCAGTTGAATACGAAGAGCCAATTCCTCCCTGAAGAAGACATCGGGATAGTGAGTCTTCTGGAAGGCTCTCTCCAGCTCGTCCAGCTGGAAGTTGGTGAATGTGGTGCGATATCGGCGCTGCTTCCTCTTGCCGACCCCGGACGACTGTCGGTCCTCGCTGCCCGGGCTCGGCGAGAAGTCATAGGCTGGCCCAGGTCAGTGAAAAGGAACATGGTTAAAAAAGGTGCCACCCCGACTGGTGAATAGAGTGCCATGTGTCGGGCGGCCGGGTCCCTCTCAACGGAGACGATTTTGCCATGAAATTGGCCCGGTCATCGAGGCGCTTTAATCGTGTTAAATTCACACGGTGTAAAATGGTTCATAACTCTTAAACTGATTACCACTAACTCTATTTAAAACAAGGGCTGGCGATTCGCTTAATGTATTTAGCAATAATTTAATTGAGGACTGCCCCAACTTACGGGCCGACAGGCAGAGAGTGGCAGTTAATTAAATCAGGTGCTGGGGTGGCAGTGTGCACTTACAGAATTTTGTTGGAAAGCAAACCGAGGAAGATTGCGCGCCTATCAGACCTGCGAGAGCAGTCGACTGCAGATCTCCTCCAGGGTTGATCTCATCGGGCGCACCACCGGAGGCGACGATCGCACCAGCGGACACTAGAGGATCGCGGGGTGCTCCTACCAAGAACAATTGTCTGCCGCCTTCGCTGCCACCCTCGTCTTCTTCCTTCAAGTCCATCGCGCACTGCCCTCGAGCCCGCTCGCCCGAATTCACAGCACTTAAGTTTCCCAATTAATTGTCGGCCAGCGTGTCCGTGATAAAATAAGGAGACGGCCGACGGCGCATCGGCTAATAGTAATTGAATCACTACCGGGTTGAGAACTTCGTGTGGGTACCACAGCGGCTCCGCAACTCCGCTATTTCTTTTCTCTTTTCCTCCCTTTTTTCCTTACACCTGTGCGATGTAGACAGGGTAGGGGACAGACTATATTCAACGCGAACTCCCTCAAGAGGGGTAGTGAAGCCTCAAAAATGTATTGCTTGTACACCGCGAATCAATAGCATCAGTGCACAGCAGAAAAAGGTATATCTACTTTCGTGCTTGTTTGGCTTTACCAAGAATTCAGGGTTCCTAGCGCAGGGGAAAAATCTCCGATTGTACAACGGTCCATGGGTGATCTCGCGCGTTGCGTATCCATGCGGCGGCTGCATCGCTCGAGATCCTATTCTCCCTTTCCATCCTCATCGTAAGGGGGGCACGAATGCAAACGCAGTCTTCGGAGTAGTAGAGTTTATTCGAGTGCTGTAGAGTATCGCAATGTATACAAAATATTCATCCGCGGCCAGCAAATGAAAGAGATTTCTGTCGTTGTAGTGCTCAGTCTCACGCGTTAAAATGACCACCCTTAGCCCGAGAGAGCTCCTCTCACTGTACAGTTGGAATGGTAAAAGTGCAGAGTGAATTCTTGTGTATGTCACTGTCTGTGTGTGTGTCTATGTTGTCGCATGTGCAAGTGTGATTGGACTAGACGCTTGTCAAAAAGATCACAGTAGCAGACGAGTTTGTAGCCGGTGCCGAATGCAATCTTGCATTCCTTTCCAGCTGTGGTGCACGAGAGTCGTTCCAGATTTCGGCCGCGGAATTCTTCAGACGTAGACGAGCCGGACCCGGCTGACGGTGATGAGCACATCGTCGTCGAAGAATTTGGTCTCGATCACGATGTTACGACTGTGGGGGAATAAATCATATGTGTATCAATTAATCGGAAATCAATTTAAAATGAGTGCACCCTGTCTCCCTCTAGCATTTGTCGACTCACTTCAACACGGAGGCCGGCATCATCTCTCGCTCGGGCGCCGCTTTGATCTGACTCTGCCAGGTGTTGGTGCTGTTCGGTATGACGAAGCCAAACTCAAATAACCACTCCTCCATGCATTTCCCTTTGAAGAGCACCCGCTGCTCCAGCCGGAACCGCTCCATCGGCTCCGCCGAGGTGAAGTTTATCTCGCGCGAGACCGTCCGGCATTTCAGGATCTCTTTGGGCACTCTCGCCTCGTGCTCTACCTCTGGCACCGAGCTTCAAGCAGAGAACGCGGCCCATTTTGACTTTTACTTGCCATCTGTTAGACTTTTAAATGCCTGCCGTTCAATAGCAGAGACGTCCAAACGTC
This sequence comes from Crossocerus cetratus, assembly GCA_963675795.1. Classification (NCBI taxonomy): domain Eukaryota; kingdom Metazoa; phylum Arthropoda; class Insecta; order Hymenoptera; family Crabronidae; genus Crossocerus; species Crossocerus cetratus. The sequence continues at coordinate 4,167,135 of OY776664.1, read as the reverse complement.
TAGGAATATGCTAATCGGTGTCTCCCCAGGCCACCAAGTATACTCACAGGTCCTCGTTGCTCTGCCACAGGATCTTCCCAGTGTCCGCATCACGCATGTTCATCCAATTGCTAAATGTAGAATCGGTCAAGGAATAACAACATCTGCTTGGTTCAGTACGACTTCGAGGGTAAAGTGCTCAGGGCGACACATAGTAACCTCTTCAGCCTTTACGACCGACCACTTGCACCGTGCGATTACAGAACCTAACACCCGTGGGGATTAATCACGATAGAGCAAGGATACATTTGGAAACCCTTCAGTATGTCTTCGGCGCGGGACGGCATGATTGATGATTAGGTGGTATTATATCCTACTAATTAAATTAACGATACTCCATTTAGGACACAGAGAGAGACAGTGAGTCACTGTGTCGCGTTGTGCTCGGTCAAATGGAAGACTGGTGAGTTTTATCTAGACTTGGACGGGTAGTACAAACATACATTCCCATAAGAAATACACGACAATGTACTACCCATCGAAATCTAGATAAAAAACTCACCAGTCTTCCATTTGACCGAGCATAACGCGACACAGTGCCTCTCTGTTTCTCTCTGTGCTTAAACGGAAAACACTCATACAAGTAGGAATATCGGGAACGGACACACGCTCGGTGTTTTCCATTTTGTAACACAGGGAGACACCGAGAGACACTGTCGGTCAAATGGAACACTGGCGAGTTTTACCTAGACTTCGACGGGTAGTACTACATCGTCGTGTATTTCTTATGGGACTGTACTACCCTGTGCCTACCCTGTGCCTCTCCGTTTCTCTATTTATCTTAAATGGAAAACACCCTCTATTCTATCGATTCGCCGCCATTTCTCCAAGCTTTGTAAACAGAGAGCAGCCGATCGAGAGCGGCGGAAGAAGTTCGAGCGACGCCGGACGCGGCGCCAGCGGCTAAGTCCTCGAGAGGAATAAGCCTGGAGAACACCCTTTCCTTTGAACATCTGCTTGCCGCCTCGCCACTTCAAACGACACCAGAGACAGAATTTATTCCCTTGAGCTCCTTGATCCCAGACTGGTTCCCTGCTTATTCCGTTGTACGGCTTAGTTAAAGTGCGTTTTCGAATTTCGAGTTGCTTTGAGAATATACCGAGCTTGAGCGTTACAATTACGCTAATGCACTTTGGATTGCCGGGCAGAGAGGGATTGCGTCAGCGTCTGGCAAGTGACGAGACCCACAGTTAGTACACTGGAGTTATAGTACGAGGAATGTAAATTCGAGAGGCAACAAACATTTCGCCAACAGGCGAAACCTCTCCATTTGATATTCGACCCACTCGCGATCCTCCAACTCGAGAGGCTCCCATAACGGGAAACCGGCTGTGCTCCTAAGACACTTGCGCCAAGGGAGAAAGAGAGAGTGAGAGAGAGAGAGGGGAGATGGAGGAGGAAGTGAAAATCGATGTCCTGCGATTGCCGAATGCAGTTTACCCAGCTCGCGGCGGTGCACGTCCAAGTGAGGGCGATTTTAGGGCGGTCTGGAGAGGGGCAAAGGGGCGTCCTCGGGATCGGAGCCAAATTAAATAGTACGAAAAGTCCGAAGCCGGCCGCGTCGTCGCCTGTGTACACCCTAAAGGGGGGAAGGGTCGGCTGGCTCGAGGGACGCGGGGCAGGGCATAAAGATTTTTGCGGTGCTACGCCACCGAGGGAAAAAGGACGCCCGCGGGGAGGCTCTCCCCCTCTCTCTGACGGAGCGATGATACGCGCAAGAAAATTGCGGCCGACGCCGCGCCGTCACGGCAATAGTACGTATACACGCGCGCGCGTGCATGTCGGTACATATGTGCCTGCTGCACACGTGCAGCCTGCACCACGAGAGACTGGCAGTGAGCCGCAGCCGGCGGTGGAGTGCCGGGCGACACACAGGGGGCGAAAGAGAGTCGTCTGCCCTCCTCTTCCTCTTCCCTCGCAAAGAATGGAGCAGCCAGTGCTCCATCCCTCTCTCTCTCTCCGGCCACCGGAGAGTTGCCGCCGCTGCGAAATGTAATAAGTTCGCACGCTTTCCACGCCGAATGCACAACCCCCCCGCCCGCCCGCCCCCCCTTTTTCCCCTGAGCGGCGAGAAGTACATATACCAGGCAACCGCGCGCGGTTAAGAGGAGAGAGCGCGAGCTGCAGGCAAGAGGCCAACGACTTCCAGCCGGCCGAATTAAAGGAATCAATTAAAGCGTAGCTACGGGAATCCTGAGCGATCCAGGATCGAGTGGCCGCCGCCGCGACGCGCGTGTGCCCGAGCCACTGAAATTAAGGCCAGACGAATTTTAATCAATGCGCGATCATGCAAGAGTTTTGTGGGTCACGAGCCCTCCTTCCTGGCGCGCTCGTGTCACGCCAGGAGGCCGATGCCCACGGCGAGAACGCCTCGCTGAATATCAACGGGCGGGCGGCAGACTCGAGACTAGTGCGAGAGGCGGACACTTCCAGTCTGCGTTTCCGAGCTCCTCGGTGACTCGTGCATCGAGCAGATCGAACAACTCCGCTCCCCGGAGTATAATGTATGGATACACGTCTCTCTTGAATATATGCAAGCCCGAGTGGGAGAGAACGTGCCGCGGCAGACGGCGAGTGCGGAATGCACGTTTCACGACGAACCCTGTGCCGGCAGGGGTTGGGCTCGGACGAGGAAGGGGAAGCACCTGTCCCGTCAACTGCCCTCGCGGACATCCTAATTTCGCACATATGAGCTTTTCGATGGCCGTTATCGCGGTTACGCGCTGGGAAAGCTCGAGGCCGCTGACCCAGGAGGCTTCCCACTGCGCAGCCTGGGATATCTGTCTCGTGTGCAACTGCGCGCACACACAGAGCTAGAGTTCGCTTTTCGCTTTGACTCGACTCGGCCGGTGGCTTTGTTGCGATTGCGGAACACGCGTGCACGCGCTCTCCATTTGTCCACTGGGAGGGAGACGCAGTGGCTCGCCGCCGTAGACGGGGAGAATCGGTGGTGTTTCGCAGGTGGAATTCTCGCTGACAATGCGCACCCTCGGCACTCGATCAGTGTGCACAGTGCGCCGGCTGCGCACTCGGCATGCCCGAACGACTTTCATCCAATTTGGATGGGCAAACAAGCAGAGATCATGAGGGCCGATCGCTCTCTCCCTCCCTCCCTCTGTTATCCTATAGGCCAGCTAATAGAGGCTGGCTCCGAGCTCCCATTCGGCAAATAAGTGAAGCCGAGCTCCTCGTCAGGAGAGCTCGCCTCGCCGATGAATTGGAATTCTTCCAGTTGCTCGACGCAACTAGGCTAAAGTGACGGGCGACGGGAGCATCTCTCGCTCTCGCTCTCGCGGAAGACAGTGGACGCGTTGACAGGCGGTTGAAGTTGCGAGCAGGCCCTTTGTGGGTTAAAAGGGCAGAGCAGCAGTGGGATTGTCGGTCGCTGAAGAAACTATATGTGCAAGGGGGGGAAGAGAGAGAGAGAGGGTTGGAGAGTAGAAGGAGATTAGGGCGGGCGACTGGCGCCTCCATCGAGTTCTCGTCGGTCGAGCGGGCAGAAAGAAGCGTGAAATGAATAGCTGGCGACACAAAGGTGGATCCGCATAATCGGCCTCTGCGACGACTCCCTACACACACACATATATATCTTCTTCGACGTGCCGAGTGGTGGAAGGAAGAGGCGGAGGAACCCTATGAAAGAGCCGCTCCCCAAGCATTATCATTATCCTCTCCTCCAATATGATAATAGCCCTCGGATGTTTTTGCTCCCCCAATTCCTGCCGCCTAATTGGGCAATGCAATTTCCATCGGAGCTACCTGGTCGGGGCGAGCGCGCGCGTCTTTTTCAAAGTATCCTCGAGCATCGACTCCGCCGGCTCGCCCCGAATAATTGATACAGCCCAGTTATTCTCGATCGATTGGGATTGCAGAGTCGAAAGCCGCACAGCTCGGCGGGGCCCCAGGGCTGCGTCGATGCCTTCCACGAGTCGCGCGGCGATCCGGCCTCGATCAACCACTTCTACACAGCTACCAACTATGAATTAAAGAAATTGCACAATAATCCTCTCCATATATAGACGCGAGCTCTGGAAAGTCGGACAATGCTTACCGGGAAAGGACGCGGCGGGCGACGCAATTTCCAATTAATTCGAATCAATCTCCGATATCCTTGAGCCTCGGCCCACTTGCTACTCCACCGGGAGTGTGTGTACAAGCCGACGAGTACACACACCGGCGCCAACCCCACGGGCGCGCGCGCACGCTCTTCTGTAACATATACTAGAGGCCGACACACATATCTATACTTTACCGATCTATCCCTGGGGAGATACGCGTAGTCCGCTATCAAATAACAGGCAGCTTGTCCCGAGATTTGCGGTGCTACCCTATAGAGATCCTCCGCGGGCTACGGTAGAAAAGGGCCGGCGGAGGAGGAGCGGGGAGTCGTGGAGCGGCCGGCGCAGAGGTCTGCGCAACTCTCCTAAGGTGGTGTTGGTGGAAGAGAAGTCGCGGCGGCGTCGACGGGAGAGGGCGGCGAGGGTGGTGTGCGTGGCGGTGGCGCCGCGCGCCGTCGTTCCTCCTCGTCAGAGGCGTTCGCCTCGTTTCTCGCAGGGGTAGAGGCGAGGACCACCAGTACCAGCGCAGCACCTCGTGCAAGGGCGTGGGAGGCCACCAGCCAGCATCGGTGGCAGCTCCGGCTGACGTCAGATCGAATCGTCAGGCGCAGTCGGGCCTCTGACGGCGGCCACTACGTCAGAATGACGATAGGATAAAGCAGCGGTCGGGCAGGCTTCTCTGCGGCGCGGCCGGGCCAACGCTCGCACTCTCTCTCTCTCTGTCGGGGTAAACATCCTCTTCTCTCCTCTAACTCTCTCTCTCTTTCTCTCTCTTTCTCTGCCCATCTTCCCCGGGGAGATAACCCTGTGCACGCGGGCGCCCGGAGAAGTGCTCGGCGGAAGGATGTCAGTGAGACTAGGCGGTGGTCCTTGGGTTTCAGGGCTGGTGCGGGATGGCGAGCACGAGCGCGACGGTGGACGGCGTCGGCGAGAAGGACCCCGCGGCTGCTGTGTCCGGCGGTGGACCGAGGAACCCCTTGATCTGCGCCGTCTGCAACAATTACTACAACGAGCCCTGCCTCCTACCCTGCTTCCACACCTTCTGCGCCCGGTGTATTCGTGGGAAGGCCGCCTGCCCGAGCTGCGGGTGAGTATGCCTCTCTGCTACCGGCCACACACGCCCCGCTCTACTCGCCCTCTCATTCCACCAGGAAGCCGATACAGCTGCAGGATGGCACGCAATTGCCGCCGACAGACCAACTCATACGGCAAATGGTCGAGCTGGCCAACTCGGAGAACCCGCCCTGTGCCAACTGCGACAAGCGCGACAAGACGACGATGTTCTTCTGCACGACTTGCAGTAAGCTTGACGTGTTTCATTCGCCAGGCTCTCGCTGGGAGAGCGGTCAGTGGTGACGGGGTATCAACTGTTGGCTGTTGTTCGCAGGGCAAGCACTCTGCACCCACTGCCGCGAGCACACCCATAGGGCAAAGATGTTCTCGTCGCACGAGGTCGTCCACATGAGCAAGTGCGCCAAGGACACGCAGCGGCGGTGCCCGACGCACGGCGAGCAGTACATCATGTACAGCCAGAGCGCCAAGTGCATGCTCTGCGCGACTTGCTTCCGGGACACGCCGGCGGACGCGCGGCTCCACTGCGTCGACATCGAGAGCGCCTGGCAGCGGGTCTCCAAGAAGATGGAGAGGGCGGTCAACTCGATCTGCGAGCTCCAGGCCGGCGTGCGCGACGGAGTACTCGCCCTCAAGTCCCAGCTGGACGAGCTCCGGCACAGCCTCGAGTCCGACAAGCGGGCGATGAATTCCTTCTGTCAGGGCATGCAGGAGGCCATCACCAAGACCCACTCGAGCGTCCTCTCTGAGCTGCAGCGCCAGTTCGAGAGTAAAGAGAGACTGGTGCGGAACCAGCTGCTCACCCTCGGCAGCGCACTGCCGGTCCTTCAGATGCACTTGATGCTCTGCACCGCGTTCACCAGCGGTGCCACCAAGTACCAATTCCTCGAGCTCGCTCATCTCATGCTGGAGCGACTGAGCCGCGTCGCGCAACTCGGACATCCTTCCAGACCCTCCTTGCTCAACGCACACTTGAAGACGAATTACCGGGGCGAGTTCGCGCGCGCCCTGCACCCCTTCGTCGGCCAGGGCCAGCCGCCGCCCGAGCAGAATCAGAAGGAGGCTCTCTACGATCAAACACAACCGGTCGGCCAACCGGAACAGCCTGTCTCCCAGGTAGCTACTGAGGATCCTCGACTCTAGCCGACTCCCCCGATCGTTCTGTTTGTATTACGAGTTTCTTTTCCGCTGCATTACTTCTTGCGCACACGCTCTCTCGCCCCCCGGCGTAAGTACTCTCGTACACAGGATCATCTTACTCGGTACGGTCGTGTGGATCGTGACGATCGTTCCAGGTGGTAGTTGCTAGATTCGATTAGACTCGTCGCTTAGGCTACCAGGGAACACTGGGGAAGCCGCGTGGTTCAATGATTCTGGAAAGATTTTTACGGGTGAAGTAAGTCATTCTTAAACTTTTTGTTGCTGCCGGATGTTAAGAGTTATCTTTGAGGGCAACCTCTAGGTTCAAAAATTTCGCAAATTTCGTACATAAGAAAAGTAAGCACAGATTTCATTACGATATGATTTTCCAATGCACAAAAAGGTCGATTTTTAGTATTTGAGGGATCACTTTGGGACTGGCTAAACTAAAATCTGACAAGCCAAAGAATAGTTTTGTATCAGGAATGATATACTTAACTTGTAGAAACTTTTTTCACAATTCTTGGAATATGCGGCTTCCCTATGTGTCCCCTGTCAGTCGGATCTGCAAGCGGGACACTACTTCTCCATTCCCGTTAGATAGTTCGCTATTCGCGTGCTCTGTCTGTGTGTCTGTGTAAAACTGGTAGAGAGCTGGGCTTTCAATCTGAGTATGGTCTGCCGTAGTAAATGTCCGATAGTCGGCCGATTAGATTAGAGCTGGCATAGAAAACTGTCTCTTTTGCCGGAAGCAGAGTGGCAAGGCGAGCCAGAGGATAGCGACGAAGAGCAGCAGCGAGGGCGGCCCCTTCTCGAATCACTGTCGCGCCTTCGACAGCCGCCTCAAGGAATTGACTCAGCAGCTGATGACGGTAAAAGAACGTCTGAGCGAGCTCCATCGGGACGTGGCTCTTTTACGAAGGGCGAACACTCCTCCTGTAGGTACGCGGTACGAGCACGTGGCTACCGACTGCCGTGTCCTGGAGCAGCAACTCGAGCATCATCAGATGGAGCTCGAGCGGCTTAGGAACGTCTTCGACGCACTCTGGGAGGAGCAGCTCTGCAGGATTCATATTGAGAAGGAAATCTTCGATTCTCAGGTTGCTCCTGATTTCCCATTAAAACAGCGCAGGTCCTGGAATAAAAGAGACGCCCGTCAACACGAATCCACGGATTGTTTTAGGTAAAGGACATACTCACCCTGAGGAGTGAGGTCATGCAACTGCAGACTTTGGCCCAGCAATTGGAGCCGTTCATCAAGTCCTTCTCCTCCGGTGTGAATGCCGGGGAGGCGAGCATGGCTGCCTCGGACGCCGCCAGTAATCAGCACTTGCAAGCGCTACTCGATCACCTGGCACGATTGCAAATGCAGATCCACGATCCCACGCAGTCTCAAGGCCAGCCGCCGACTAAAGAGCATCGCCACGGACGGGGCGTCGCGACTAGTGCGGATAATGCTCTCTACATGAAAGGCAAGTCCGCTGACTTCTCGTACCACTTGACACTTGACTTTATTTACTATTGAATAATCAAATTGTATAATATAATTACTAAATTATGTAATATAATTATTAAATTATTTATTACTGAATAATTTAGATGCGAAAGATATACCTCCGCGATGTCAAACGCCGGTCGGAGGAGTCGGCGCCGTCCTGGACTCGAGTGGAAACATCGTCGTTTACGGGACAGCCAAGTCTTCCGATCCGAAGCGTGGAGTACTGAGCCAATTGATCGAGAAGGCCCGGACAAAGGAGGACCGGAAGAAATCTCCGGGCAGAGACGAGCGCGACCGGAGTCAAGCACGCCGCTCGAGGAAATCGCCGGACGGCTCCAAGCCGAAAGCACCGCCGGGTCATTCGTCGGCGAGTAAAGTCCGCTCGCTCTACCGCTCGCTCAAGGGTGGTTGCGGCGACACGTCCGCCGAGGGCTTGGACCAACCCGAGAGGTACCCGGACTCCCAGCAGCAGCCGCTCCACACGGCGCCTCATCCTCCTTCGCACGCTCCTGGTGAGTGGACGTCGAGTGGGTGTGAAAGCAGGTTTCTGTGTTAGTCGATGCGACAAAGGGGTGAGAGCAAGTGGAATTGTCCGCAGGTGGAGAGGAGGGCGAGTACCAGCGGATTTCGGAGGCATCGAGCATGGGCGGTGGGGGTGAGGCTAAGAAGAGGGTGCAGGCTCAAGTGCATGCGGTGCCGTCGGACGAGCCCCATCAGCCAGGCCCACCTCGCAAGGGCCTCGGCGGCAAAGTCTACCCGGCCAGCGACTCCGAGGACGTCTTCTACGCGGAGGAGGAGGAACGGGCCAGGTCGACAGAGAGCAGGCGACGAAGGCGCGGCAGCTGGGACAGCTTGAGCACCACAGGCTCCGGAAGTCGTCGCTCGAGTATCGCAGAGTGGGCCGCCGGTAGTCAACCCACACGAGACGCCAGGAAGATGTCCGGCTCAAAGGCGGCGACAAAGGCCGCCGTGCAGAAGCAGCGCTCCTGGGAGACCTTCCCGCGGCCGAAGAGTGCGCCAGCTTCGGCCCTGAGGCACCTCGACCGGGCCGATAGCTTCGAGGGGCATGAGGAAGCCGTTCGCACTCTGGTCGCGGCGGTCCAGGAGACCCGCTCCCACCTCTGCTACCACCACTTGCACCACCATCGCCGCCGTCCCCGAAGTAGAACTAATTAGGAAGAAGGTGCCGTGCGCCGTTCACGAGTGACGCGATCCGTCTCGCTACGCGGCTCGACCGCGTCCAGTAGGACGGCCGCGAGGAGCCCCAGCCCCAAACCCTGACCTGCCCTCAAGCCCGAGGCCCCTCGGATCAGTAGTAAATCGGGCCCGGACTTCACTCGACGGGTGCGGCCGGCGCTAATTGGCCGCGCGGCACGGTACCTACGATTCTTTTTCAAGCGCTCGACGAACAGGTCTCCGACGAAGTATTCTCTGAAGTGAAGGGCATTTTTATACCCCGCTCGGATTATCCGCATGTAAATATGAGCGATCGAGCTTCCGCCGTGCGACGCCACGCCATTGACAAGTGCTCGTTTATTATATCTACTTCTGCATATATAGCGAAGAAAGAGAAAGCTGGCGGGGAAGGAGAGAGAGAGAGAGAGAGTGTGAGATGGCGCTTGATATTACTTTTTAATCATTGACCAAGTTCTTTTTATACTGTTTTTAATCCGAAAGAGTTGGGCGACGCCGCGCGCGCAGTACTCGTTCGATCAGGGTCTATTGTATACAAAGTATCCACGTGGTGCGGACGGGACACGTTTTTCGAGATCTTCTTTTTACAGTTTCGTCATCTGCACCTCTCAGGCGCGGTAATTAATCGCGGACTATCCGCCGCGTTCTAGAGTTAAATGAAAAAAAAATACGCGAGGCGACGGGAGAGCTATTAAACGATTTAAAAGAGTATCCACGCTCGACGTGGTGCACTTAGAGCCTTTTTCTAGGGTACTAGTCTATCGAGTCCCCGCTGCATTGAGCGGAGCGAAAGCACCAGCGTGGGCCTCGAGCCAATAATTTCGAAGCAGTATTAATGAAATGGCGCGCGACTTGCATTATAGTTCAATTACCGATGCGCTCCGGTGACTTATAAAGCGCGTGTCTTAGAGGGGACGCATCGAGAAGCTAGATAGGAGACAACACTGCCAGCCACGGTACATTACGAATTTATTCGATGGTATTCGTCAAGATATAGCCTAAAGGAATCGTAATCTTATAATCCACCCAGTTGCACTGGATCTCTTTTAACTAATATTCGATGCCCGTGTAATTGTTATAGACGTTCCAACGATTATGCAATTACGAAATCTCATAGAGTTAATGTAACAACCGCCAGGTTCGCGGCGAGGACGCCCGTCGAACAGGTAATACACAAGATATTTGCCCTTTACAGGCAGCCGATTATTCCTCAGGAGAAGTCAAACACACACACACGTACACGCACACACATGATGACACACTCCTCTCGGACGAAGGACCTGTCTTCATGCGAATCGTATGAACATCCCGACTGTAGTGTCTGTACGCGAAAGCATGTACGAAGAAATGTCGATGTAATGATATAGTAAAAATATATACCAAGTTACGAGACCGTTCATTCTCGCATTTTCTCCAGGCACTCGTCGACGATTGAGTGGAGTGGAGGAGGGTTGGAAAATCACTGGAGAGAGAAAGAGAGAGTTGTAGAACAAAACTTATTTTATAAACACTCGCTGCTCTCCTTTACATCGTAGTCAGTCAGTGGCTGACTGGCGCTTTGTGTCGGTGGTCCGTTCAACAATAACAAACTCTCATATACTGTATTGTCTTTGTGGTTTATGATGGTGGCGGAGTCCTGAAATTGGTTCTTCAATATCTTCAGGCGGACTCCACTGACATTCTTGCTGACATTCACAGCTATGTCGAAGGGATTGTTAATGAAGAGCGGGGCGTTCTCGGTACCAATTCGCGGCTGGCCGGTCTGCAGGCAAACCGAATACTTCTCGAAATTGAACTCTGAATAATACTCAAAGAATCCTAGTAGAAGTTCCTCGAGGTTCTCTTTACTCTTCACCAGATTGCTGGATGGGAAAAGCTCCGGGCGCCGGAGAAATGAGTAGCGGACACCATCGTCTCCGACCATAGCGTCACAGTATCCTGCAGTGGAGGACGTGGATTATTTGTTGGATCAAAAACTCTAAGAATACCGCGCGTCATACTCACTGGCGTACGCCATTAACGATTGCAGAGAAGGCAACAGCTTAATCGTTTGGAGGTAAAATATGAGTAGAAGGGAAAGTGAGAAGTTGGTGATCCACTGACCAGGGTGGATATTAGTCACCTGCCTCCTTCTCGCCCATTCGCGAATGAATAGAACCAACGGTCTAACCCGCACGTCAAACTCCCCGAAGACGTGCAGAAGTTCGGACATAATTACACCTGCTCTGCAATTATGAAGCTCGGATAATAGTTGTGCTGCGTTTCTCTTGCCTTCTATCGGACGTACCTTTGGTCGACGGTCAAGTCGCAACTCAAGTCGGTGGGGTTGTGCTTGAATTTAATGATTGGAACACGCGCCGACAGTATCTCGCACATGTTCTTGATACCTGGCACGGCGACGGGTATTACCTCGGCAACTAAATGCAACGACGTTTTCAATTTCGATCTTTTGTCCTCAGAATTCGTCCCTCTAATCGATAAATAAGACCCCTTGCTTTTTCTCTTAAAAAATCGATAATCGAATCAATAGTTTGTGGGAAGAATCAAGGGGAATCTTCTCCGCTGTTTCACCTACTTCGTCGGACGATCGGGTGATCAACACTAGGTCCAAATCCGAGTTGTACTTGCCGAAACCATTGACTGTCGAGCCGAACGGTAATACTTTGAGTTCGGGATTTATTGTGGACAAGGCTTCTTCTATTTGACAGAGAACGAAGTACCTCAACTTCTCGTCTAACGGCTTGAGCCTCATCAGCTCGTAGTGGTCCGCGATTTGCTTAGATACCTACAAATGTTCACTTCAGTTAAGTTTGGAAAGTTCACTCTGCCTGTCGTAATCAGGAAGAGAATAATTACAGATGTGTTTGCTGCAGAAATTTTTTTTAGTTCATTTAACACTGAGTTTTCCAATTTCCTATTCTGTGTCACTAATGGAATATGACTCATGGGTACATCTTTCTGTCGCATTTCCTTAGATTGACTTGAATGGAAGTTGCATATGCACGATGGTAATAGAGACTCCGACCTTTTCATGGCATTAGTCTTTGCTGCTTTTAAACCCATTATACTTCGAAATTCCACCAGCACGAAATCCTAGATATTACCAAATACGTTAGTAACTCAGTTTCACCTGAGCACAGATAATCCTGCTGGCACTCAACATACTTGACTATCTATCGTTTGATACTGATACATGTTCTCAATGTGTCCGTAACCAGAACATATATTGTGCAGCTCTGGAATATATTTCCTCCCTTTGACATGCACTAAAATAGACCTATTCGCCACATTCTTTTTGGCAGCTATGATGTCCATTATCGAGGAGGACTCGCTCTCCTTTTCATTCGCCGTCTCTAAAGTGCAAACCACAATAACTAATCCTGAATGGACAAATGCCAACGACACCAGAACCATCCGAAATCAAAAGCAAAATTAAACCGTCCCCTTAAACGATTTGAAATATTAACAAAAACCCCCCAAGTCAAAAGACTCAGAGCCACAAATCGAAAACAGTTGTAAATGGAAAATCTCAAGACCCAGTAGTAAACAAACTCTACGATTGGACAGGAAAGAACACAATGCAACCCATTTTCTCCCAACTCAACAAATAATCACGAAGTCAATTCAATTGGAAGCGGAGTGTGTTATGAAAGAGGTTATGATTACCATGGGATTTCCTGCGATTATGACTCCTTATATTTAAATGATAGTATCGGCGGGACTCGCCGAGGGCTTTCGCGGGTTGCTGCCATGGCGCGTGAAACTTCTGCGTGGCCGAGCTGTACTTCGAGTAGCAGAGAATCAACGACGAAGACAGGCTTCCACTGCTGCGGCAGTAGATCGCCATTGTTACACACACACTCCCACACGCCGCACTCTCCCCACAGTATTGCTGTGCTCTCCCCACGTGTTCTGCCGAGGGCAGACGAGAGGAACTCTAGTTCAGCCGCGGCCCACGGATGGCGCTGCCTGCCACTTTTCGACTGATCCCACTGATTTCCTGCGCAGGTGCGAATAGTGGACCTTGAAAAATTGAACCAACTCGAGGAAAAGTTCGGCTACATAGCCGTAAGAGACAAGAGGTAATAATTAAAGATGTTCTATTGTCGAGGGATAATGAATTCTGGTAAGATCGAGGGTACCCGGAGATTAAAATTGGCGTTGGCGAAGATACTCGCTCTCCGATGACGTAAGCCTTAATTCCGTACCTTGGTTACCTTTTCTCTCTGGCGGCTAGCGCAATCCGCCTAGATCGCGTCATCTCAAATCTGGGAATACAGTAATACTGCACATTTCTCAGATGTATCCTTCCTTATCGATTTACTAATAAAATTTGACACAAAACCATTTCACTTTTAACATTATTCAAATACGCGAATGTGCTCTATTGGAACAGGCCTCAAAAACAAACAATCACAAAGTTCCCCTAATGAATGTCCAAAGCAGCAAAAAGACTACTCGATTCTACATTTGAGATTGGACAAGTGGAAAGAGTGGTGACCTCAGAGCTGCGATGCGACCAGCTGGCAGAGGGGAAACGGGAATGGTGCATCCCTCTCGTCGAGTGTCGCTCCTCCCGAGGCGGCGCGGTCTCGTCCTTGTTCGGGGCCCGTATGTGGGCAGGAAGACGGCGAGGGAGTGTGGGGTCCGGCTGGGAGGGCCTGTGAGAGCCAGCGAGGATCGAGGCACGCTAGTCCAGAGCGGAGGCTCGCGTCGGCCGTAACGTGTGCTGGCTTTCCCCCCGTCGTTCTTCATGCCCGACTGCTCCCGACACCAGCAACCGGTCGCTGTGTCCAACGAACGAACCTCAAACTAAACACGCCGAGGGACCAAATCAAGGCGAATTACTGTGCGTGCTCGAGGTTTCGGCGACTCGACGTTAATTGAAGGAGAAGGAAGGTGGAAGCGAGTCGGAGTCAAGGAGTTTACGAACTCTCGGCTTCTCGAGAGGAATCGCGCGAGAGCTTGCGACGGCGGAGGCTTTCGAGAGTGGCTCGAGGGAATTGTGGGAAGCGAGTGAAGTGGTTTCACGTACTCGAGGATCGTCGAAGGGGCCTGGTGGCAGGCTCGCACGCTTTTCACGGTCGAGGATGCTTCAGTCCGCACGGATGAAGTTCAGTCGACGGTGAGCGGCTGGTGATCGCAGCTGGGGACGACTCCCGGTCCCACTAAATCACCCCACTCTGTGTCAAGGTGCTCGCATCGAGCTATGCCACGGTGGAGTCGGAGCTTGTGATTATTAAAGGGAAACCACCTCGACTTGGACTCGATCGGCAATAATTGGATCCCCTAGTTATTCCAAGTGGACATTGGGACCAGCCAGGATACCTGTGGGATGTCGATCCGCTGGAGTTGGACTTTGTGGCCGACGAGGACACGTTTTAGTAAAGGCTCGCCGGCGAGGTCCTGAACTTCTCTACGCGCATACACTCCTTGAGAGCTTCTACCCGGGGGAAATCGGAAGATCATCTGTGAGAGTGAAACCACCGCAGGGACAAACTGTCGCTTGTTCGTCGTGTTGGTGGTTTTCCAGCAGTGACAGTGAAGGAAGGAGCTCTCTCGGCCAGGACACGGGCCGCTTGCTTTTAGGGATTGCGGCACCGGCCATCGAACGACAAGTGAGTAGACATAATCACTCGCCACTATATTGTTTATAAAAAAGGTATGAAAATCTATCGGAAAAGGCGTCAAATACGTTCCACTGTCAAACATGCCATCATCGAACGAACTCGTCCTGGAACCCTTTTAAGCAGGTCTTTGAAATAAGCGCGAAGATCCTGGAGTGGTCCAGTCGCTCCAGATAAATAGTGCGGCGCCATTTCTTTCTCGAGAGAGGCTGCGGCCTATTACGATAGGCGGCCGTTCAAGGGCGCGCGCTCTTTGCCGTCGCCAAGTTCTTCTGTGCAGTTGTAAATAAGGATAAGAATAGAATAAATAATTAATCAGCTCTACTTGTGAATCTCCGAGACTTCGATTAAGATTAAATCCGCTCAACTGATAATTAAATATTTGAATATTTAATTTGATATTAACATTTATATATTAATATATTTAATTATCAATTACGTGAAGAACGTGCGGAGAATTTAATAATGATCGAATGTTTCGGAAATTCGAAAGTGGAGAGATGACTAATTAGTAATTGCATTCGTGATTTCATGAAATATTTAATTAATAATTGGATGAAGAGAGAATACCGGAAAGGAAAGGCCCGAAGTGTAAACTGCGATTAATCGCCAATTAATACCTCTCGTCAAGGAAAGGTGAGCAGGGATCTAATAAGCGAATGAATAGGCCGGACTTAACGGCCGCTTTAATAACGGAGTTATGCAAGTGGAATCGCTCGAAAAGGAGTACAAGGCTTCGCCGGAGGCAAGAGCGTTTGGGCGTGCACCGATGCCACCAGGCATCCTCCTCCTCGAGTGCAATGCCGACCAAATATGCCCAAGCCTTGAGCACCCACGTGCCCGCGTCTCTCCGATAATTCCATTGCTCCCTCAAGTATAATACTCGCGAGCGCGCGCGCGCGCGCGCGTCGAGAGCGAAAGTAAATTTCACGAACACGTTCCTGTGCTCGCGGAACCACGTCGGCCTAAAAATGCCGATCGATTTCTCGTGCGAGAGGTTGGCCTCAGCTGCGCTGAGTAACACCTGCAGCTGGCGACTGTGAGTTCGTTTGACGATTAAAATTAAGTGAAATAATCAATCGCCGTTTCAGTTGGATAATTGTTTAAGGATACTTCGTCGAGAAAAATGTAGAATGCTTATGTCGAGGTCCGATAGGTATTCTACGAGCGATTGGGATCAAATTGCTAGTAGTATCGGTCGATACGCGGTCAGACGCGTCGTATCGGACGTCACGCGTCATACTTTTTTCCCCGTGCGCGAGTTCCACGGGGCCTTATGGGACTGATTACACCAGCTCGGCGAACGGCGAGTCACGCGGGCCTGGGGTTTCCTTACACGTCTACCCACGAGCGGGTGAATGTGAGAAGAGTGTGGCGGAGGAATTCGTAGCTGGCAGTGCGGGGAGGAAGGAAAAGTCGTACGGTCCTGGAGGGCTGCGCCGGGGATCTGTACGGGCCTGGGCCTCTGCTGGCTCAAGTGAAGGTGGAAGGAAGGCGCAGAAACTTGCGGGATGTCGAAGCAGCAACGGCCCCCTCGTGCAACTCGAAGTCTGTCTAAGGTGTCGGTGGAAAGCGGAAGTGGGCCCTGCCCGATCACTCTTGACCAAGTCGCCGCCGGTTGACCGAGGTCGGTCCCTCTCGCGAGGCGAACACGCGTGCGCGCACGCGACTTCGCGCGTGTGGCTGGGTTCGAGCGTGGTGTGTTGTTGCGTTATGTTCTGGGCCCCCGCGCGGGAGACCGTGTCGCTTTCTCGTGCGCCGCGGGGCCTTGTGTGGCTGGGCGCCCGGGGTAACTACTAGCAGGGCTGCAAACATTCGGGCCCCGGTGTCCCTCACTGTTGGCCTTCGGGCCCGGCAAGACGTCGAGAAATCGAATCGGGGGCCCGTCACGTTGAACGGCGAATGGCTCGCTGGGCTGGGAAATGTTCGCTGCGAATGGGCCCAGTGCGTCGGGCCCAACTGATTCGGGCGCCCGCAGGTTGGACGGGGATAGTGGAGTTTACTTGAGAGATAAGTTCGTGGGACCCAACGGGCCCCACTGATTCAGGCCCCTTTAACACTGGACTACTACACCTGCATACTCTACTAAAACAGTGGCATTCACTCGAGAGACAATCTCGTGGGTCCCAAGGGCCCAATTCCGGGGCCCAAGTGTACAAGACCGGAAGAGAGTGACACAGTGCGCCGGAGGCTCACCGAGGAAATAAGTAATCCGGCGAGTTCGTTACGACGGTGGCATGTAATCGGCGATCAAGAGAGATCGATCTTACGCGGATCGCTCTCGGCTGGCGAGCCGATAAAGGTGAAAACGGGTTGACGCTCGATCCTGTGGAAAACATGTGTTTTCTGACTCCGCTCCTTCCTCCGCGCGTTGTTCTCCGCTTGTGGAAGCTCTGTTTTCTCACGCGCTCCTACTAAAGGAGAGGCGCCGATCAGATCGCACTCATGGGAGTTCGACCCAGTTATTAATAGGACTTTCTCTTTTATTTTAGCCATGGACTGGCGGGGAGTCGGGAGCCTCATCCTCTTGGTGAGTATGCAACAGCCTCTTCTTTATCTTCCTTTAATTAATAATTAACAATCCCCTCGCGAAAGAGCCTCATTAACACCTTCGACGACTTTCAGCGTATCGCTCGGTTCACTTTTCACCTCGGAGTACCTTGACTCGCGACTAGGAAATTCGCCGGGACAGCTCGGAATTGATCTGCTCTTATTGTCGGTCTCGATTTCGAGAGACGCGTGTCCGGGTGGTTGACGCACGTGTGTTGGTCCACGCACACTTTCTCCGACGGGTTGTCGCGGCGCGCGCTGGCAGCGAGCGTGGCTCATGTGTGTACTATGCCGGCGAGGAATGCGAGGAATTATGTAAGCCTCCCTTTGTTGGCACAACATCCCGCAAAACAGCGGCCTCGTACAATCGCAACTGCTCGACTCCCCTCGACTAGTTTGCCCCCCCTTCCTCCGAGATCCGCCGCGGTGATTGGAGAACGCCGGCGCTAATTGCTTCATTAACAAATGAACTCTAGCGAAGGGAAAGAATGCCGCGGTGGTAACATGAATCAAAGTATATCCGTTTGTTAATTCATCTGCGGTTTCTTACTTGGCGAGGAGTGCAAATGATTTTGGTATTAATAGACAAGGTTTCACCGGATGCTAATTGGTCTACTTTGAACTGTGCGTCCAGCAGTCGACGCGCGTTCGGGTAAAAATCTATGCGAGAAAGTGACTGGTTACTTTCTGTGTCGGCAATATGCTGCTACTGTTTATGTAAATCATCAGAGAATAATGACTGCGAATTTCCCAAGTACAGTCAGTGGTCGTTTCTGGCTTTGCGGTTCTCCGAAGGTTACCCTGGCAATTTCGTCCCTCTTTCTTGGTTGCTGTCCACCTGATCATTTCGGTTTCAGCCGGCACCTGGAGGCCGCGAGTGCCGACCGATTTAGCCGCTAATAATCTCTTGTGCAATGTGCAATAATCGATGATTACCGTAAACTTGGTGTTTCGAAGGCGTTCGAACGAAACTGTTCCATTTGCTCGTAAATCCTTCTATTTAAACCTTCGCACACGCCGATTTTTCAAACTGAAATTGATTAATGTGTAGGTTTTATTAATGAAAATGCTTGGGAGATTTTTTGGGACTTATTTGTGTTAAAAGAGTTGTAGTTTTCGCGAATGGTTCATTCGGAATCACAAGTTAAGCGAGTCGTGTGAAAGTAAAACCAATATTGAGCCTTGTCGGATTTAAACAGAGACTTTCTTGCTGTGTTATTGGAATTATTATGGGCCTGACTATTTTTTGTACAAGACAAGAGTCGAACTAAGTTACACGAGTGGGGTGAAAGTAAAGCCAATATTGGGCCTTGTCGGGTTTACACAGGCGACAGTCGCGATACGTGGAAATATTCGCGGAACCGTGTTACGTGAGGTAGAGAAAGAGAGACGGGACTACTGCTTGCGGAATATAGCCACACCCACTTTTACCCAGGGCCTTTTTTCCACTCTGTGTGTATGTATCGGCAAGAGGAGAGCTCGGCGCACTCTCGCGATGCCAAGCTGCTGAGAGGGCCCCCGCTCGGTTCCACAGACGTTTCACCGCCTGGGAGACCAGATACCGGAAGCGGGGCCGGTCGAATGGGCCCCCAACACCAATGGGAACGGCCCGCCAGTAATTATCGCCTGACACACTCGAATTTACTGGACTCGGAAGTCCACCGACACTTGTCTCTCGACAGTGTAAATAATATTAATTAATGATCCAATTCGCGGAAGAACTCGGTCATTTCCTGATAAACGCTTTGGTGATTGGCTGTTGCATAAAACAGAAATTGGAAGAGCAGGGATTATGCAAGTGGGAGGTTCGTGGCAGATTAAACACCGATTGATTGCCCTCGCAATGGTCAATAGAAATCTGGTCGGAGTATTTGGTCGGAGAGAAAGTGGGCTGGAGGACTAAAATACATATTGCGTGAACGGTTTGAGCCTCTCTGCTGATCCTCTACAAGGCAAAATCTCTAAATTCCATACAAAACAGACAAGAACCCATTAAAATCACAATTGCCAAAAAATATGGTTCAATTATAAATGAGATACTTTACTTAGAAATGAAATGTTCGATACTAGAAGAAATGAATGGACAAACGATTTTTCTTTTAATCCACCCCGATCGACTTGCGAGCCTCTTAAGAGCATCGCGTGGGTGTCTGTGTCGAGGAATCGGGCGAAGATCACGCAATCCCGGCTCGCCCACGTGACAACAACGTCCAAGCCATCTCCGCCAGGCTGCGAAATGGCTGCAAGCCACAATTCCAGATTGTCGTCGGGATCGAGAGCTCATTATCACAGTAGCCCCGATTAAACGGGGCGCTTAACAGCTAATTAGGATGCCGTGGGCCGATTAAACCTCTCGGAGAGGACTCGTTAATGCTGTCTCCTCTTTTATCGTCCTGTTCCTTTTTCGCCCTTTTGCCGCGCAAGAGCTTTTAATGCTCGGGTGCCGGCGACAAAACCAGCCCTCGAGAAAGGAAGTCCTCATTGGCGGCTGACGTTTAATTAGTATCATACTTGAGATATCCACTATCGCATTGGCGAGATGTTCCCTCTCGCTTCGAGGTATTAATAGTACACCTTTGCCACGATGTCACGTGATGCTTCTGGGGTAGCTGGTGTGACTAAGGTGAGAGGGAGTTTATGGTAGCGCTCGCGGGCTTTCGGACCGAGGAATGGGTGGAGGCCCAAGGCGACCGGCCCACGCTGGATCCGTGATGATTTCTTGTCATTGCAGAATGCTGGGTCAGGAATTCGTCCCGGACCGTTTTAACCATCTGTATGTCAAAAGTAATATCAATACGAATTTTAATGACTTAAACTGACAGATGTATTCATTAAAAATGTTTTAAAATAATTAATTTAAAACTGTCGAAATATGTTGAAATCGAGAGAATTCGAGAACTTACAAATCATCGAAAAAGAAGAAAAGGGAACTATAGAGGAATTGTAAGAATTCGTTGGAATTTCTTAAAAAGCAATATGTTCGTTATTGGATTGGTTGTCTACACGCATGGGAGTATTTCGCAATCGAGCGTCCTAGACACATTTAGCCCATGATTGGCAAGTAGTCGCTGCCGCGAATGGCGTGTGCCCCCTGGCAATTAGCGAGATCGATTGAGATCACTGTGTCGTGTACATCTGCCGCTTTTTCCTCGCTCCCGTCATCCTCGGCGACTTGGCGCATCGCCCTTGACTAATGAGAGCAAGTGTTTCTCTCTCCATCTCGCGCTCGGTCGACGTGCTTCGTCCAATAGTTGGCCGAGATGACTGAAATCCAACTTTTCTATCATTCTTCTCTCCGATACTCGAGTCCTCGAGCAGTTTCTCCGACTCCAACTCCGCTTCTTTCCGTCTCCTCGGAATTCCGCGGGGCGAATCTTCCCAGACACGGCGAACACACAAAGTAGAGTCTCTGGAAAGGCGCGGGCTGGGTTTTGCAGAGATCCAGACTGTCTGTTAGGTCTGGGGAGTCGGTGTAATTGGATCGACGACGGCGAACGTGAGTGGAAACGCGCGTTGTACGTCCTATCGATCGGCGGAGTCTCGATCCAACCCCGTATATGGAGCTGGCGCGGACTCTCCGGCCGGTTCGACTCTCGGCGGATATCGCGATGCCGTCCATTGAGAACTGACCTTCCTCGGTGGACGCATCGCGCACATACGTTTAATGCATCTGCCTTGGGACCAAGAATGGTCAGAGCAGCACGCGGGCCCTCCTGCTCCGACTCGTCTCGCGTGCTTGTACTCTGAGGTCATCCTTTTACTCTCGAATCGTCGCACTCCCATTCGCCTCCCAAGCTTTTTCCTCACTCCTAACTCCCTCACTAATCTTCACTTAAAATCTCATTATTTTAATCGTTGATTTCAGTCACGAATTCCTGATGCTTTAACTGTCGCCTTCGTGTTCTTCGATGGGACACTCGAATGATTTTTCATTCGCTTTCTGACATCCATTTAAAAAATAATAATTTTATTAAGCGATTGAATCCTGGAATTCTTGATGTTCTTTATTTGACTTAAATATGTGATATGCAATTGATTTTTTTCGCTAATGATTTAAATTGTCATTTCAGGTGACAATAGCGAGTCTCAGCAGCACGCGAGCAGCCCAAATACCTCCGCAATTGCCGACCTGTGAGTACCCGAGACTTTCTACTCATCCACGAGAACGATTACTAATTAGCTGGTTAATTAGAAGAGGCATGTGCTCCTCTCGAAACCGAACTCGTGCGCGCGAGCGACTGAAATGAATCCGCGGTAATTAATTTTCATAATTTTACGAGGGGGAGTGAATTGCAGTGGGCGAGGAAAAGCGAGGGAATGCTGGCGCACGAAGCGCCGGGGCGACGATCAGATAAAAAGTGGACTCTCTTTCCGAGGAGATGCGCGCTTTCTAACGACGCCCGCGGCGACAGGACAATGCGCCCGTGATGGCAATCGTTCGGGATCCTCTCGCCATAATTACTCCCTGGCTGCTCCCCCATGAGACGAATTAATACCACTGCCCGACAGATCTAACCATTGGCCGCACCGCTTGTCGGAGTTAATCCTTACGGTCGTCCCTTTTTAGTCCGCTAAAGACAGAATTACGTATAAACCAGAGTTTCGTCCTTTTTCGTTGGACATTCGACTTGTTAGGATCCAACAATTTTGCTTAGTCGAAACATTCTGGGTCCGAAAGATCAGGTTTTCTTTTTCATGGTAGTATTTAATTTCGAGCGTTTTGAGACTCAAAGTTCTAAATATCGAAAAATTAGATTTTCCTTCGACCAAAGGACTTGACTTTCAAACCAAAGTAATTGAAATCCATCAACAATTAAGCAAAAGTGAAAAGAACCACTTTACTACAAACTTTCTGGGACTCAATGTCCCAAGTACTGAAAGGTCATGCTCCCTTTCCGCCAAACAACACGTATTTTCCCACAAACATAAATACTCGAATTTCGCCGAGAATCGAAAGGGAAAAGAGTGAAGCGGTCGCCGGGAAGAGCGGCTTTCCAGACGAGCGACGACCTTCCTCGGGAGACATTGCTTTTGCTGGAAGGTGAACGCGCAGCCAACGTGCGACCCAGATTCTTCCGATGTGGGAAGCGGCGCCGCCGTCGCTCGAGAGGAAGAGCGACGGGCAAAGGACACATCCGACAACGAGAGGAGAGAGAGAGAGCGAGAGAGAGGCCGATGTGTGGGCTAGTGAAACGAGATGACGATTATAAAGCAAGAAAGACCCCCCGCGGTAACCCGCCCCCATCGGCTCCCCCTTTCTATCTCGCACGAGTTCGATGCGAATCGAAAGTACTTGCGGCAACCAACACTTTCAGCCTTTTACCTTTTACCAGCCGCACGTAATTTCACTTGTTAGAAGGTTAGGACCCTTCGGTTTAACCAGCCGCGTTGCTCTAAGTGAATTGAAGTTGGAAATCTTATTTCATTACGAATTATGTTCCGAATTAAATAATTACAGTTTCCCATTCAAATCAAGTTATTAATTAATAAGGAAAACTAACTATTCAACTGATAGAATCGTGGGAAATAGTTTCAGCCTCAGAACTTCTGTGATGAACCACATCATCATAGAATCCCTACTTAAATTCGCAAAATTGATTGAACTATTCTGTAATTCGAGTATTTTATAATCAGCAATTAGCAACCGGAAATTCTGTTATCCTGGAATTCGCGGCGTTTGCGTAACACCGCGCTCGTTACAGGTGGAGCCGTCCGGATAAAAACCCGTATTCCTTCGACTAACGATCGCCGCTTCTTGTCTCCGGCAACGAATCGAAAGTGCCCCGGCACTTTTACCCGCTGGCGTTCACCCGCAATCGCACTCTCGAGGCGCGAGGCTAACAATGACAGGAGGATGCTTATGCTACGCCCTGAAAATCAAGTGAGCTGCGCGCAAATTGTTGCCGCGCACCCAGCCAGAGAGAGAGAGAGAGAGAGAGAGAGAGAGAGAGAGAGATGTGCGCGCTGCTCTCGGCACTTTGCCCACGAGAGCGCACTCGAACCTCGATGACTAACTCTCGGAATGATCGAGCTATCGCCGCGCGCACGAGAAGAGAGTTTCTCCTGGAGTCGCGGGAGGAAAGTCTTTTTTCCCGGCGCCATGCGAACCGTCGTTCATTCTTCGCGCGGCGACGACTTACCGCGCGTAGAAAACTGGCTTTCGCGGGGGGGAAATCCGCCGATGAGGGGAGGCGCCTCTGCATATTCATGCTGGGGGGGCTACGTAAACAGACTATTGTTACGTTGGCATTGTCAGGCAAACACGGGAGTACTAAGTAGTAAGCGTTGAAAGGAGGAAGCCTTTTCTGGCACTCTTTCGGGAATACCTGACTCTCAAGTAACTAAGAATGACAGTTAAGAGTTATGTTAGAAGAAAAATAAAATTAAACAGTTACATCATTGGAAATGAGCTTAGAATTCATTGAAATCGATAAATTATTATATGAGTGCGGAATAGCTGACTTCGAATTCGTGGAAGTCATCGAGTGACGTCTCAAGAATGACAGTCACCAAACTAAATTGACTCAAAGCACTCGGAAGTCATCAATGAATATCCCTCGAACAATAATCAGCAATTACACCATAAATCAAAATTGAAATCAATTAATTCACTATTTTAAATAAAATTAGAATAAACTCCATCGACCCCAAACTCTTGGAAGTCATCCACCAACACATCCCACGAACGACAATCACTAATTACTCTAAAATAAATTAAAGAAGCAGACAATGAAATACCTGAAAATCAGTTCAAACAAACAGAAATGAAACAAGTAAACGAAAAGAAGGAAGGGAACCCCAAGGATCCTGGGGGCAGCCTTGCACCGAGAGATCATTAGCATGATCTCGGGCGAAGGGGTCAGAGCCAGGCCCCGAGTATTTATGGCCGAGTATTTTAATGCGCTCGCGTGCATCGCACTGGGAGTTCGTATATTCATCCGGCGGAATATCGGGAATAAATCAGCGGCAGCTGCTGCAGATCCCTCCGAGCACGTATGTACGCTCTCTTCGCCCTTGGGGGTTCGAATGGGGAATACGGGGGTGGTGTGTTCGTGCATCGCGCGTGCTTCTTCCACCGGTGGAAGCTCCGCCGAGCCGCACGGTGAGATGTAATCGTGCCCCTAACTCACGTTTACATGGCTCGCCCTGCACCTGTGTGCAAATTTCCCGGCAGCCCTTTAGAAAAGCAGGTAAAAGTTGCCGGGGTGGAATCACGGGGGTTGGACTACTAATTGCCTGTGGAATAATAGTGTCGGTGTCTAAATTGTTGAAATATCAAGGTCGCGCGAATTGGGGGACATTCGAAAAATATGTGTTTTTTAATTTGTCAATTTGCTGGATTTTGCGTAAATCTGGGCCGCTAATTTGAAACTGAAGAAATATCAAGGAGTCCGAGAAGTTTGTAAGTCTTCGAAAAATCGAAAAATTGTCAAGCCAAATTTCTTTAAACTCTTTCAATACAAAGGGGACTTCAATGAGTTAAACAATTGGTCCAGTGAACCTAGAAGAGTCCAGAGGACGCGGTGCACGACCTACCCCAATCAGTATTCAGAGGGAACCGGCCAGGAATTAATTACCCCACATGGTAGCGAGCGTGACAGCTCTCAATCAAGGCGCTTTACATATTATGTCATCGATACCCAGCGGTGGTCTCCCACCTCTGTCAAGTCCAAAGGAACAAGTCGTGTCACGCTCGGTAGGAGGAACCCGGGCCACACACCGCTTCCAAACTCACTCTGAATGGGTCCCTTTTTTTCACCGCCTATCTCCCATTCATCATCATCGCAGCCACGCCGACCTAACAAATCGATCCTTACCTTAAACGGTTGCCGGTCCCGTCTGTCACCGTCACTTTGCCTCCGCTCGTGAAAGAAAGATGTCAAAGGACTTATCTTCCGTCGAGTTCTCTTCTCTGCAACAGAGAAAATCATTGGAGTAAAATGACTGGAGTTATGCAAGCCGTAACAGAGAAATATATTTTGCAGAGTTTATACTCAATATATAATTTCCAATTTAATTTCTGTCGGAAATAATCGATTAACCAATACTGAAGATCATTGCAATAAAATTAAATGATTTAGAATAAAAGAATTTATGTTTCATTCAATTATCTTTGATTCATTTGGAAATTAACCGAAATTGACTTTTAAGTTCTGTTCATATTACGGACATGAGTTCGCACTTATGACGACTTCTGTATATTTTAAAGTCGAGCGTCATTTTTAACACGAACCTATCGAGAACAAAATCTGAACCCGACAATATCGCGTGTCTCCGAGCAATAAATCAGGCTTTAATCGCCGGGGCCTTGACTCCCGCTGGCTCCGACACGGGGCCCAATTCGACAAGTGCTACTGGATTTAAGTGTCGATCGCCAGCTAACTGTACCCTCGCGAATCTGTAATTACCCACGGCAAAAGGTGGAATGGGCTATACGCGATGATCAGCGGGTTCTCTACGTATCGTAAATAGGAAGAGTGCGCGGATGCGGACGGGGGTAATAAATGATCGGAGCTAATGACGATTGCCGCGGCTCGTTAAGCGGTCAACGACGCTTCCTGACAGGACTCGGTTCCGTTAGTCTGGGAATCCAGGACTTGGACGATCATCCTGACTCGGAAGAAAAAAAAAAGAAATGATCCACGAAACTCCTGCGCCGGTGGTCGACTAATGTGACAGGCTCCAATGATTTTATTAGAATCATTAGCCTCTCGCCTTTAATTAGTTTAATGCTCCGATTTATCAAACCATTCCCACCACTTCCCCATCAATTCTTTCGAAACGCTATTGAGTGAGACGTCCGACTGGTTCGGAAAAGTCATTAGGTCTCGGGAGGATACAGAATTAATGACACGGTCGGGTGCACTCGAGGCAGAGCTACCTGAGTGAATCATTGTCCTTGACAGCACAGAGCCCTTTGTTCCCAGCGGACAAATGACGTTAGAGGAAGACATCGATGACTTCCTAGTTACTGCCCAGTCATTCCAAGTCGATTCCTCGCTCTTTTAGCCATCGCGGACTGATTTCTCGTTAGCTTCCAGGTAATCGGACTTGACGGATTAATCCTGGCCCGATCGTGGGAATATGATGACTGCTTGAAAAAGTCATCCATCAGCCGCGGTGTTTGCCCCTCTCTACCTTCCCACCAGAAATCCCGTTCCTCTTTCGACTTGGCTTTCCTGCTCGAAAGAAGCTTAACGGTACTGGCGCGCGCTCACTGCGCTCGCTCTTCGCGACAATTCGTCCGCCGACTGCGTAAGAATCAATTTGCCTGCTCGAGAGCCGTTAGGAGAGTGCGGACAATGAATGAATATTCCGAGCGGACGCCGAGAGCTGCTTCTGGGACACCCGACACCTCTGAGTCGTTGCCCAGGGCACTCGTATTTCGCGGAAGGGAATTCACACTCTTCCGTCGAATTCCTGTCGGAAAATGAGCGCGGTTGTTAATTCATTTACCCAAAGAATTAGCTAAGGTCCAATTTGCATTTCGATTGTGTTTTAAGAAGACTGGTAGCTTGAGAATTGCGAGGAATTTTGGAAATTCACTTTTCCATGGAAAGGTTTAGCTTCGTCGCTCCGGTAAAAGTGGGCAACCTTGGGGAAGAGAGAGAATTGCAATAGCATGGTGTGACTCGGACTTAGTCGAGGGAAACGGCCTTCCCCGCTGCGCCGGCCCAATGAAAAGCTGTTGCGTCGAATAATGACTACTAATCGCCACGGCAAATCGCCACTCAAGGTCGCCGATCCTATCGAATTCGCGAACAAAGCTAGCCGCGGATGTTCATGTTGGATTACTGCTTTTAGTCACCGGTCTTTTTCCCAAGGCAGAAATGATCTCTTCAACTATGCTTTAAAAACAAGTTAAAACTCTATAACAGTCGTATTGCTAATCTAATAATTAAATTTAAATTCGGTTCGAGTCATTGTTTATCTCGAGTGCTTCCAGCTGGCAGATGCGGAGATGCAGCGAACCGTAGCATCTTCGAGGCTACCGGAATATCCTCCAGGATGTTGTGTTCCTGTGACCATTCATCCTCGCGATTAAATTCATTCCTGAAGAATTCAAGAAACATTTATATTCCTTGAATTTCAAGGATTTCTAGTTAGCAATACTTCACAGCAATTAGCTTGGCCGTTCGATTGCCGATCGATATGATCGATGCTTTTGAATTGGGGGCCGGGAAAATCTCGGGGCAGATAAGAAGGTGGGAAAGTGGGTCGTGCCTTTTTCATCTCGCTTTATCCTTTATCCTTCGGATATCCCACTGCGCGGCTATTGTTACTGGCGAAGACAGACACCGTGGTGATTGCGACGTGGCTTTGCCGGGCGATTCCTTCGGCCCTTAATTAGCGGATGCCTATCGGCTCCCTTAATCACCGACTCAGCCCCCGCTCGAGTCTGATTGTCCGGCGAGTAATTAAAGTCCATTGATGCATCATTGGACGTAAAGCCAAACGGAATTTGCCCTTTGGGTTTT
This sequence comes from Crossocerus cetratus, assembly GCA_963675795.1. Taxonomy (NCBI): domain Eukaryota; kingdom Metazoa; phylum Arthropoda; class Insecta; order Hymenoptera; family Crabronidae; genus Crossocerus; species Crossocerus cetratus. The sequence goes on along the minus strand of OY776664.1, from coordinate 4,139,480 downwards.
TATTCGAATCCTAATCAAATTTATATAAATAAATCTCCATGCATTCTTTTATCAATTCCAAAGTTAAATTTGTTGAATGTTATTTATAAATTCAACCAATTGGAATTTGTATAATTCAAAGTCAACTTTGTACGTTCAAATTTGCTTTGAATCATCAAAAAGTAAACGCAAAGAACTTCAACTTCGTCCTCCGGAAATCTTAAACTCGACAAATCGACTGGCATCCCCGGCTGTTTGCCGACCAAACATTGAAAGGAGCATTCAAGGAATTCCAGTTGGCGATGGCGGAAAGGTGTGTGTAAGGATTTGCCGCGAGGATCCATAGCGAAAATGCGGCGAGGCCGGGCTATAACGGTTCGACATGAGCGTTGTGTGCCGACGACCGCACGTACTCTATTACGGTAACCCTAGGTCGTAACGCCGGCGGTAATCCCGGTTACTGTTTCGCCACTGTGGTCCACCAGCTGGCCCAACGATTTTCCCTGGAAAGAGCGTCGAATGCCAATCGCAGCCTGGGAAATTGCTGCAATTCGAGCAGCCATTCTTCGAACTTGTATTCTCGGAAAGTCACTCTAAACACTTGGAATTTGCGAGGATCATTCGACCCCCCAACACCAATTCAAACTTACGCTTCTCTTCCTTTTTGTAACAATTAAATCAGCCAACAATTAGATTCAATTTACGAAACCTCGAATTAACACATTTCTGAAATCCACTGTGTCAATCGAGATAAATAATCTGCCGGGGGAAGGTGCAATAAAGCCAGGAATAACGGTGGAATTGATTAGGAATTGAATTAATCCTTGCAACACGCCGACCGTAATGAGAGGAGAGGCCGCCGTCAGTTAATTGTCGCAATTACCTGCTCAGCAGGAGTCGAATAAAGAAGCAGAAGAATAGCAGGGGAGAAGACGGGGCTTGCAGGGGGAGTTCCGAGTTAACGGAAAAGCGGGCGGAAGCTACCACTTAGGCTACTCGCGCCCGCCTGGAAATTGCAGCCTTCAACTCCTGGCGCGAGTCGACGTATATCCACGGGTGTTCCTGCATGAGCTCCTTCTAAATGGAAAGACGCGTTTAATTATACCGGCTGACTGCGCCCGAGCGTATAATAGTTCCGTGAATTGCGTCAGGCGCCTCCTGCCTATTGTAAGAAATGCGCAACTCGGAGAATAATACAGGCGGTCGGACGCGCGGCTCGCTTTATGCGGGAAAATCTGTGGTTCCGGCAAAAGTCGTGCGTGATTGGTGCGGGTTGAGTTGGCCCGCGATTTTGGAGAGGTCGCACGACTTCCTGGTAGCGGGACCGGCGAGTGCAGTGGCGAATCGCGTGCGAGATATGACAGTTATAATGACTCGGACGGGAGCAAGTCAATGGAAAAGACTGCTTCTGTTGCAGGGCGGTCTAACGGCATTCATGCCGTGATGATCACCGTGCAGTTTCGTCACGAGCGCCTGAGCCAACGCTGAAAATGACTTCCCGCTGGAAACCTCGAGTTTACAGTTGCACTTTATCTTCTCGGCTCCAATGATTTCAGCTTGGAATCGTTGCTTCACATACAATTTCCTAATCAATAATAATTCTTACTGGTATTTCGAGTAAATAAAAATGTCTCTCAATGACTTCGAGTCATACTTTTCTAGTGAAAGTGTCATTATTCATGCCTGCGGGTGAATTAAAAACGATTTTTATAAAAGTGGACCTTTCAATGACTCGAAATCAGTAAACTTTACGAAATCCAGGATACCCGATGATCTCCCGGCGCACTGTATGCAAATGCTCGCCTCTGCCCAGGCTAATTCCCCGGCTTTCACAACCACCTCGAACTCTCCCTATCGCAATGACTCGCAATGATCCCGCCGGACCGAGATGCCCCACCGGCAATTATGCAGATCCGCCCAGTCGACTGCTTTCGGCACTCGGCCGCACCAGGTTTGCGCAAGAACCGCGCACTTGCAGCCCTCGATTTTCGTAGAACTTTGCCTAGAGCGACGGCCACGTGAACGCACGTGGAGGGCTGTGCTTGTAGTGAGCTTCACGGACGGGACAGGAAGTTGGAAGGTGTGTGCTCGGATCGGTTGCGTCGCCGATACTTCTTTATGCCGCTCGTGTTCAACGGGCTGGCTGCATTAAAATCTGACGCACGGAAACCGCAGATAGCAGTTGCATAACTCCTCGCGCGCGCTTGTCCGTGCGCTCTTGTGGCTTTCGGATGCTTCTGGCGTGGTATTAAGTACGCCGATGCCTGTCAACGATTTTTATTCAGATTTCATATTTTTCCCTGGTTTCTATCATGGTCGATATTCTTCGAGAAAAATTGATTGACGTTGCTGATAGACAGATTTGATATAAGAAGGAAAATTGATTGGATTGTCATGTGACGTCTCCAAAAATCATTCTTTTCTTGACACTTGTAGTATAAATGAAATTACATGCAATTAAACAGTTAATGAATTATAACTGAAGAAAACTTGGACAAAAACTTTCTTGGCGCTCGAAGAAATTCCGGTTGCAAGCGACCAAAAGACCAAGTCAGGCAGACAGTTGCCGAGGATACTCGCGTGTCCTCGGACTGCCCAGGAACATCTCACCTTTGTCTGCGATGACTCAGAGCCCTCGGAGGGCTCGAGGTGGGCCCCGTGGAAGGAAGGAAGGAAGGCAGGGGGGAATTTAATAGGACTCTTCCGAGCGGACGAAGCCCGGAGAAGACAAGAGGCGCACAGGATAAAAGAGGAAATCGAAAGAGGGAGATTCATTATCATTTTTACTCTTGGCATCACAGTCATCGGACGTCGGCGAACAAAGCGAGGCCTCGCGTGTGCCGAGCTGGAAACGGACCTTAAGGTCAAGTACCTTCGACTTCCGGCGTCACTCGGAGTTGCTGGTCTCGCACGTGTCCCGTCCCACCACGAGCACACTCGCTGGCGAACCCTTGGAAGCCTATAATTCGGCTCCGCTCAAGGTCAAATCATCATCGACGTCATTTATTGCGATGTTCCGCTCTCTTCCTCCGAGAGTTTTGATTGGCGGGGCTGATGCTGGACTGGGATAGGCCTCTTTTAATTATTAATACTCTCGGTTGGGTAGGTGCTCGCGATGATCCGGGGACGATGCGAAGCGCTGCCCTCGCGGAATGCCCTTTTTTGCCGTTCGCACGAATTCGCCACGGCGCGAGCGCGGCGCTTGAAAAACCGAAATGAATCGCGTGGAAGCGTGAAGGTGGCCGGTCGTCGACCCCCAGGATGTGGCCGTTCGGCTTCCTCGGAGCTGGATATTTCCGATGGCGCACCGGGGATCACAGCACATTTCTAAACGTCCCTCGAGACCTTTGGAATTGCACCTTTCCCACTCTATGCAAATCGTTCGGAGTGAGTTGTAACTCAGCCACTTGACGACTTTCCTCGAATAATTAATCAACTAACTGTGGATTGAGATTGATTCGGAAATTGATCAGGCTTGATTACAGTTTATCAAGCAGGTTGTCCTGTCAATCGCTCACTCCTCTTTAAACTGGTTCCATCAAGCGCGGTTGGCCCTTTGATCACGTAATTCTAGATCTTCATCAAATAACACTACAAGACGCGTTGTTGTTCGAAGAAGATGATGAGCGATGATTAGATGACGGTCATCTAATCCAAGGAGAAGCGGAAGTATCGAGCAAATCCCTCATCCGCGCTCTCCTATAATTATCTACAGTTGCACCGCCGATAATTAAGCGATCCACGTTATCGCAGTCATCAGTGTCATCCCTTTGATGATTTCATCTTGAACTCTTCCTCAACACCAAATTAACTCCATCAAGATGATGTTCAGCCTGGAAATCAGGAGTCGAAGATTAAGATCGATGATTTAATGACTCGGGGTCGACGAGTAACTGTAATACCATGATCCCAGGTATCCCTGGAATTTCGCGGTGCTGTCATCGAGGGCATTGTCACTCGAGACACGCATCGCAATTGGAGGTCGGTTGCGTCAGTTGGGTCATCGCGTGATTCGACGGTGCACTCCTTTCCCAATGGCGACACGCCGAGTTTTGCGAAATCCGAGCGAACCAGCTCGGGTTAAGTGCAGATGATCGAGGTTGATTTTGGGATGCTGCGCGGCTAATGGAATTCTAATGGAGTCGAGGTCTGACCTCGTTCTAATGGACCGTGAACATAACAGTACACAGAGCATACATACGTTTACCGAGCTCGCTCTGATTAATCAACGCGGGTGTAGACTCGAGGCTCTCATTGGTCCTCGTTCAAGTGTGCACCAAGAGAAAAAACTGATAAAAAGAGACGGGCGAAAGATATGTCCGCCCTTTTGCCGATCGATTTATCGGCGAAGGAATCAGAAGCGAGAACTTATTAGGAACAATAAATTAAGAGCGCTGCCTTGGAGAAGCGAGTACGGTAGAATAGGTGTCGATTGGTATCGCATCGAGCGGCTCGATTCATAATTGATCGGATTGATCGGGGGGAAGACGCACCGTTATTCCGTTCGCACCTTCCTTCGGGTACGATCGGGGCCCATTTCGCCGGGTACAATGGCACATCCTGCTGCTATCGCGCTTTGTAAAGGAGTAACAGTAACGTCGTAATCACTACCGAACCGCCTCACTACTTCTACTACCATATTTCGCTCGATGACTGGTCATTAATTCAATCACAGCTGGCAGGTGGGCCTCACTGGTATTTCAATAGTTAAATGATTATTGTTTATTGGAATCTTCCTAGATTTTATATTCCGCATTGACTTAGAGCCTCTACAAAATGATTGCGGAAATGAATAATTTATGGATTTATCAATTAATAAAATCTAATTTATAATCATATTCTATGATTATTCCTGAGGACTGATTACTGACTTAGTGGATTTAATGTGTTGCAGCGACAGCAGCGGTTGCGAGTACCGTGCAGATCGAGTGCGCGAGCGAGTCGATAATCGTCCACATCTCGACCGAGGGGAACACGGACTTCCACGGGCTGGTTTATCCCCGAGGACTCTCGAAGAACAGCTCCTGCCTCCAGGAGTACAGAAGCCAGCCGGCCCCGATCACCTACAATCTGCCGCTTCGCTCTTGCAACACCATGCCGACCGAGCTGGTAAGTGCCAACCTACCAATTATCAATCGATTCCACACTCGAGCCCGGATCTCGCGGTGTGTGCGATCCCAACCCCATTCGCATCCAGAAGTCCGGCGGGGATAATTATCCACTGGCAGTCGAGAGCGTGAGAAGGAGCCACTCAAGTCGATCGGTGAAGGGATCGATAATGCAAAGATTGCCTCGGATTTTTGCGATCATCGCCTGGAAATGTGTTCGATCAAGACGATTGGGTCTCTTCAGACGTTGATTGGTTCATAATTCGATCGAAGTGAGATCAATTACGATTGATTGGGTGATCGATTTACACCTTGGATTTGATTGGAGTGCTTTGGAGAGTTTGTGTCTGGTTTTAATGGTAGGAAGGGAGTTTGTCGTCGGGAATGAATGGTCGAGGCAGTTTCGGGTGAAATAAAATGCTGGTCGCAGTATATCAAGGGACTCGCTCGCATCTGTAATCCCGGGGATTCTCTCACGGCGCTGCTTCCGGGATACCTTGAAAACCCTTCGTCTCCGATCCGGGCAGCATCATAATTTCACACCGCCGTTAAAGGGGGACCCCCGTGGCGCGGGCGTTAAGACACTAGGAAGCGCGTACCGACGCCAATCATCACCGTATAAATCGCCCGGGCCGCGTACTCTCCGCACCGTTTCGTTCCATCCCGGTTCAGTTCCGCGCTCTCGAGCGAGGCATTCCGAGGGAGATTCGTGGCCGAGCGTCAGGAACTGTTCCTTGACACCTTTAGCAGCTGGGAACGCAAGTCCGGCTAGATTTGCAGCTGGCTGCACCACCGCCGATATCTCGGCGAAAGTCCAGTTCCTCGGAGTTCGAATGCCAATTAATTTGTATCCTTCAATTTCCAATATGTCTCTGGGAAAGTCCAGTTGGTCGGAGTTCGATTGTCAATTAATTCGCAGCTTCCGATTTCCAATTCTCTGGACAAACTCTCATTTAGAGTTCTAGATTATTTTGAATATCAGTTGGGCTGGTAAAGGGTTCGATTTGTAATCGATTGCAATTCGAGATTTCCAATATTTCTGAAAAAGCCCAAATGGACATTTTTAATACCAATTTTTCTTCGCTGTTGAAATTGATTTCCCAATTGATTTTCATCTTCCAACTTACAATATTTGTAAAAAGGCGCAATTGTACCCCGACATCTCTAACCCCAATTTTCCTTCACTGTTAAAATCGATTTCTCAGTTTGAACTCGAATGGGGACGACAACGTCCAATAGGCGCCGACGGGGGGATAGTTAACCACTAGCGAACGAGAGAATGAGCACGTTAAGGATTCTGATCCTGCGAGAAGCTCGCTCGCAGGGGGAATCGTGTGTCGAGGCGAGAGATCGCTTCCTCGCCATACCATAACTGGACCGTTATGTGACCGGACTTACGGCCTTCTTCTTACCAGCGTTACACACTGCGAGAGAGATACGTGCTCGCTCGAGAGCTACGCCTACCAGTGCACCGCGAATTCTGTCCACACATAAACCTCGCCGATCCCTCGCCACGTACATCTGCGGACTGCGCTCCTTTTAACGGATCGGTTGGCCCCCCTTCCCACCGATAATGAGATGCACCGGTCACGATTCCAGATGAAGAGTGACTAGATCGCCACCTAACATACATTCCTGCCACCCGGACGTCTTCTAGACCCTTTTCTCTTGTGGCTCTCCGTTAATGGAATTTTGCCGAATTTTGCAAGAAAATTGGTTGGTGGCATAAGTTAATGGTGCTTGGAGTATTCATTCTTTGAAGTATGTTAGTTTCGAGATTAAAATTGTCGAAATATCTTGCAACTAAGAGAACTCGAGAATCGCGAAAAACGGACATTTTTCGAAGTTTCTAAGGTTGCTTAATATTTCTTTAGTGTGAGCTTAAAAACTAAGATTCCCAGAAATACTCTGTGCTTTAGAAAGCCCGGAAGACCGCAAGCCCATAAGAATCGATGAAAACAGAAGGGGGTAAGTGGGAAACACGTAGATAGTCAGCGGAGTCATATTCCAGTAGGAAACGGGCCTATGCCCTCTCGGTCCAGCGATTCTAAATCGCTCCGATACACTCGAACGAATGCGCTCGCGAGCCCGCACGACCGGCTGAATATCGCGTTGTTCGTGAAACGAGTGGAAACGAGATTTTCTCTCTCTCTCCCTCTCTTTCTCTGAAACGCCTCTGGACTGGATCCGGTTAATAAAGCAAAGTCAGGAAAGTCAGTAAAGCAAAGGCTCGGGACAATGGTCCCCGCTATCGCTATCGCCCGCAGGCCAGCGAGTACCTTCCTATCACTCTTATATCAATGTAATAATATGCATGGCGCGGAGCGGATTGGATAATGATCGAGCCAGACCGGATGCATCGACTAGACACTAGCATGTGTCGTTGATGCTCGCTTCTGATCGCACCATCCACTGGCGATCAACGAGTCACTTCACTTCTCGATTTTAATAATTAACAGAGAAATTGCGAAATGTCGAAAGCCGGCAGATTCTTCCAGCGACGCGACACGAAAGTGTCGGACGCCAACGCGATGATTAAAATCGGAATGATTAACCTCTCGAAAGTCAAGTGGGATTACGAAAGAGGCTGGGCGAATTGGTTGACCGTAGGCGTCGTCCGAAGGGACAAAGACCTTAATGACATAGAGGGGCGTCCGCCAACGCAGAGTCATTTAAGGGCCGACGACCAATTTGCTGGCGGAAGGCGACCTTACCTTACGCGAGGTCGTCCCCGGCACACACGTCTCCTCCTCGTGTCTTTGACCTCGAAGGCGAGGATCGTGGATCGTGGGCGTTCGGGGGAACCGAGCGGAGCAGCCTCGTTGCACGTCCTCAGGATGAAGTATAGGAAATTGAAAATAAAATAATCCTTACAAGACAAAGCTCCAGCTAGCCCTCGTTATGGCCTATCGGAACGTTTGATCGATGTAACAGTACCGCGGCGAACCACCTCCAATCTACGGCCTTATGTGCGAAATAACGGGACCGCGTGTCAAAAGCTCGCGGGATTATCTCTGTCTCTGTGTCGGGCTCTGTCCGTGTGGACGAAGGTCTACCCTAATATGGCCGTGGGCCCAGTCATGAGTCGGGCTTATGTAATTGTTTCGAGAGGCAGATTTCCATGCCAGACCACATACCACTCGCTGGCCAATTGCGACATCAGACGCAGGTCATTTAGGATCCACCGGTGCTCGCTTGGCAATTAGAGAAATGACAGGTTTTACGCTCATTTTAATTTAATTATTCGTTTATGATTAATTGGCTTCATTTCATTTACTTTGCACCATTCTCTGATAATCCAGGAATGTTTGAAAAATATAAAAATTCATACAAATTAAATTCCTGGCTCTAATTCAATATTTTTAATTTAATAAAAATTGAATTCTGACTTATTCGAGGAATGCTTGATTCATATTCAAATTCCTGGTGTAACTTGAATATTTTTAATTCGAGTCTTGAATAATATAAAAATTTGTGCAGTATATTTTTGATTTTATAGAACTTTGAGAAATAAAATACAATATTCGAATGGGACGAGCTTAAATTCCTGGAACGCCGCGATTATTTCGTAACAGAATTCTGTTACATCTTCGAGGCGAGTGAAGGAAGGGGCGAACGAGAGCAAAGTAATGGGCGTTTCACACAGGAGCGACCGCCATAAATGGTGTTGCGGTGGACAGTCCAGTGTGTATCCTGAATTCGTACAATGCCCGGTGAAAGTGTGTTGAGGACGCGGAGTGCGCTCTCGGTCCACCTTTCGAGTGGGCCTAATTGCGACAGAGGAAAGTGAATAAGAAGCCGCTCGCGTAACCGAGACGATCTCCCATCCAAATCCAGACTGAACGAAAAAGCTCCCGCCGCAACTATTTACATTAAACATTTAATTAATCAGATGCGCGATTCGAAGACGAGCCGCTGACTTTTACGAGTCTCGTTCGCTTTCACCTTGCTAGAGTTCGAGTGGAAACGCAGTCGAAAGTCCATCGAGAAGTCGATCGAAGATAATGGTTCTTCGCCGGATGAAATAATAGTTGCGCTGGTGGATTTATATTGAAGTGCGATTGCCTGTGTGGCTGGTGAGTGGGTAGAGTCGTGTGACGCCAGCACTGCCCACGCCTCGATCGTAAAAGTAAAAGTCTCCCCTCACCCGGACTACCCAGTGTCCAGGCGGGAACACGTCGATGATTGCTTCCAGCATCATCGGGGCGATCCTTTATGGGTGATTAAAAGACACCGGGTAGCAAATGAAAGGTTCGCTACACGATTATTGCACTACAAAATATAATTACCTGCAATTGAAACAATAATATATCAAGTTCCTACTATTAATTTATATCCTATGTCGCAACCATTAAAGTAGTTGATTGCAAAAAGGGTTTCCTTCCTCGAATCCAAAATCAAAGTTAAAACAATAATATCAGATATTCGGAATAATTAATTGAAGTCATTTAAAAACCAGGCATATGCATATTCCTAGAGAAATCGTCAGACTCGTCATCTTTGCTCTTTGCTTGAAAGATCAAAGGAGGCTGACGTCATCGATTTCGCCTTACTGCTGGTCGATCGATCAGAGATCATCGAGGCGACGTTTCTCGAGGACCCATCCATATTCGAGATGACTTCCCCCGGATTATAAGGTTCGAGTGGTCAGCCTGTCGAAATCGATGACTTTCTCCCGGCTGGCTGCTGCGAGCCACTCTCGTTCTCGACGACCTCATCTCTCCATGTGGGATCCTCCCGACGCTGTCCACCACGCAGTTGCGTAATCTCGAAAGCGACACGAAATTCAAGCTGCAAATCCCCCGGCGGAAAAGAGGCTAACAAGACGGGCGGCGGCTTTGGAGTGGGAATCCGGCGCGACGAGAGAATGACAGGATTGCGCGCGGCAATCATCGTCCTCGGTGACAATGACTAAGTGGCGGGCTCCGGCTAGTTTAGTTTCGTTTAGTTCCTTAAGCCTCCGTTGTAAATCGCGAGGACACGAGCGGAATATTTTAGGCAAATTCGTCCTTTTGTACTCAGGAGAGAATCCTCCTTGCGAAACTCCTTCCACAAAAGCAGTGGTTTTTGCATGACAAAGTAATACTTTCGCGAGGAACTTTGTCCACTTGTTCTCTTTTCCCTCCGAAAGAGACGCGTCTCTGGGGGGAATTCCTGTACGCGACGGCGGCTCCTGGGGAATTATGAGTCGTTAGTCGGCTAAGTCCGGAGGGAAAAATGGGCCCGATTGCCGCCGTAAATCTCGCCACCGACAAAGCCTGAGAAGGCTGGCTCGGCTTCTTCGTTGGTATCCAGTTCTAACTAGCAGCTCGGGCTGCTGTTGCTGCTGCTGCTCGGCCTTGATGTGGCCTTGCCAATGTACACAGTTGCAGTATACGCAGCGAGCGAGCTCCCAACTCTCTCGGGGCTTCTTCCTTACTCTTGGCCACTTCCTCTCCGTTCCTCGCGCTTCTCGCCACTTAACGGCGACGATCGCCCTTTTACACGGGCGCATCCTGCTTTTTACCGGCCGACGGCGATTGCGGGCCCGCGCGCTACGCAGGAACCGGAGTTTCGACCCGGCAAGAAACCACGCATGGGAGAAAAATATCCTTTCTTACACAATTGTGCGAAAAATTGGAAACAGTACCAGAAGACAATTTTCTCCACTGGGTCCAGTGAGTTTAATCGAGAATTGGATTAAAATCGATGTGATATCAAGTTTTACACGAAAAGTATACAGGAAGAACAAAAATTCCATCTAAATAGGACGTGAATAAACTCCGGTCGAAATTACAAAGAATCTAATTTCACGATTTACGTAAACAGTACTGAAAGAAGAAAAATTCCATTTCAAATAAGAATTGAATGAGGTCTTCTGTCGAAATTAAAAAGTATGTAACTCCATGTTTCACATGAAGCACTGTGAGTCGACTAAGAAGATGTTCTCTTGCTCAACATGGTCACAGACTGCTTTTCCTGTTTCCTTCGAGCCTGCTCATTACCCAGCTTCCCGAGAAGCCTCCAACATTGCTACATCCATGGAATCCCGGGAAAATCACTGCAACAGGAGTGCAGCTGCCCGGGCGATTTGCATTTAATGGTAGGAGATGGGAGCGATTGACAGGATATCCGTGTATCCCTAGACACCGATTACGCTTTAATCCCAAGCGCAACATCACCAAACCACTCAGTCACATCCTCGACGATACGAAAAAAGTGGCAGGTGCTTATATTGAAAGGAAGCCAAGTAACTTTGACTCGGCTCCGATCAGGCAAAATCGATCTGACCAAATCAACGCCGAAATGAAACTCGCTTACTAATCGACTTGGCATTTAAAACATAAGATAAAAAAGCAAGTGTTAGAACAGTTTGCGATTGGCTCACGTAAATGGCGCGGATGTTGCCGAGGATCAAGGGAGAATAATATCTGAGGGTAGCAAGATAAACAGCAGCCCGGAGGATCTCGAGCTTACCATTGCTCTCGTTGGGGCCCAATTACATCGTAAAATCGTAGCCCCCAGCTTGTAAATTACAGGCGGCTCTTAGCCCTCCGCTCGTGGTACGCGTGTGCGTTTGCGCACTCCTACAAGAGACAGATGGCCTTTTCGCAGGATTTATCGGCCGCCTCGCCTTTATTCCGTGCGGGAACCCCACCCCTTTCTGATACACGTCTCCTCGGTGCAAATTTGCTCATTACAGCACTCCATCCCTGTACAGTAAAATCATACGCCAGCTTCTTTCTGTGATCGGAACCGATCGATTTCTCGTTAAATGCATACATGCGTGGATAATTTATTGTCCTTTGGAGCTCGGGTGGATTGGAATTCTGATGAATTCGAAAACTAGAGGATTGAGAATTCAATGCTTTGGAATTCTGGTGATTTGGAGTTCCAGTTAATTGGGAACTCGGTGCTTTAGAGTGCCAATTGGTTTGAAACTTAATACTCTGGAATCCCAATGAATTACAGTTCCACTGGGTTGGGAACTTTTTTGGAGTTCTATGAGAGTTATCTCAAGAATTCTTTCCACTTGCGCTGCGATTCCTGGTTCTTATTCGACGGCCGTCGAGTTTGAAGGTAAACAGGAAAAAAGTGCTGGAATCCTCCGTGAGAAAGAACCCGGTATTCCACTGTCGAAGCTTGTGACCGACGATTATCCTGGCGCTTCTCCCGCACATACAAAGCCTAATGCTCGACTTTCACCTTCTCCGTTTCCTCAACAGACTCGCCACAACTCTTCTTTCTTTCTTTCCTTCCTCTCGAGCCCTCGGCATTCATCCGCGCACCCGCATTCCGAAAACCCATTCGGCCTTTCGAATCGGCCGCGAGGCGCGCAGAACTGAATTCACTCGGAATCCGGTTCGGCGACGGAATCGGCGAATTCATAGCGGGGGGAATTCGAAGGCCGCTCTCGCGCTTCGGCGCAGAGTTCTGCTGCATTTATCTCGGATTCGAGCGGTAATGGCAGGCTCGCGCGAGCGGCCACCTTCGCAGAAGGCCGGCAGGCGCAAAAAGGAACAGGGGGAATTTTAATGCCCGCCAGAGCTTCTCTGTCACGGCGTATTACCCCTCTAATAGAAACCACCGTTACACAGCCCGTTATATGTATGTATTTCGCGCCGATGCCCGCAAGAACCTGCCGACGCCACGGCGCACCTACGGAAATTAGTCGTCCGCCTATCTTGCTGAGCAGAGCGACAGAAAGCAGCGTCGAGGAGCAGATCTCTGCGAGAACCCGACCCCGAAAACTCTTGGTCCATGGGATCGTGGATGATTTTTCGTTGGGTCGAAAGAGGAGTCGATGGTGGAAGATAGGGTTGAAGGTGGACTGAGAGTCACTGGCGGAGTTGCCGGTGGCGCGGGCCTTGTAGGGCCCAAGAAGAAGCTGCATATTTCTTGCTCCCTGTGGATCAGGCCTTAGTAGTGCGAGCTAAGGCCCTGATAGGGCTCCCGGCCTCCGTCAAATGGCCCATTGTTCGCCGGTTAGTGTGCGTCCAGCATTTATTCGCTACTATTTCCCTTATCATTATAGGCGCGCGCGTCTGTGCTACCAACCCTTAAGCCTGGCTCACAGTCTCCTAATCTTGACTATCGCACCATTTCATTTGATACCTGAAAGGAGTTACCGGGGCAGGTTTCCATTTAAGTGGCAGTCGTCGAGTTTCCAAGGGTGGAAAAGTTGCGATTCGAATGGGAGAATCGTTGCGAGCAGTTGCTTCGGCTGAAAAGAGTGTTGGAAAGGGAGTCTGGGACGAAGGAGAGGTCTTTTTCGTTCTGGTTGACCTCTGGCGGAGTGCGGGGATGGGTTGGTGGCTGGGTTTTTGCGGGCGGAGGACGAGCAAGGATACGGCACAGTCTTGCTGGAGGAGACCGGTCTCCTCGCTCTCGTCTCCAAGAGGAGCGAGCATCCTTCTCGGACCTCTTCGTCCTCCAGCTCTGGGCTCAACTGCAGCCGGGAGAGACGCCGGCCTCATCTTCCCGGGACAATGCTGGCGCCGAGGTACCGACGACCCCGAACACGCCGAGGTCGTCGGCCACTCCGAGGCCTTAAAAAGAATCCCTTCTTCTCCGCTCAACCCAATTTAAACTCGATCTTTTGCATCGAGCGATCCATCAATGTCTCGGGAATCATTTGTGAAGAGGATTAAGGTGGATTTCCAATCTGGATGGGATTATAGTCGGCTTCGTTTGATAATTAAAAGTATTAGCTGAAAGGAATTCCCGACGTTTGTTTTTTCTCCATTCTTAAATCTGAGTTTTATTCTAACTTAATATGTTTTTATTTGAGTCGATAGTCTGATTTAATTCAATTCTCCTGAATCTTGACACCAATTTAAATCCAAATCGATTTAATGCAACTCCGCCCAATCTAAACCGACAACCATTTACTATCCGCAAACCACTAAAATCACGAAAAATTTGATTCAAAGCGCCTCAAACCCGGCGGATTGAAAGATGAGTGGCTGCGACCATATTAGCCAGCAAGGATTAATTGCTGTCGAAAAGGCCGGGTAAACTTGGAGTGAGGTTTCTCGAGGATGTGGTATCTCGCGGAAAGGTGAAATTGACTGGTTCCAGCGAGAGCGGCGATAAATCCATCGGCGACTGGCTCGGATCCCAGCAGGCGGAAGATCGTGTCGCCCTGCCCTATGATTAAAGTCCCTTCGAGCCTCCAACATCGCCGGCCTCGATGGACGAGCCATTCTCCCTCAGTCTTCCTCCTCCTCCTCCTCCTCCTCCTCCCCCACTCGCTCCTGCTCGCCGCCCGATTAAGTTATACCCGAGTGACCATCCTGGCGTGGATTTATGTCGGACTCGATGTACCCAGTGAGGATGCGCCCCTCGCATCTCGACAGGATCTCTCCCACGATCATCCAGCACTTCCACCATTTACGTAACCGGCCGGGACACGCCGGATCCTGGCGGTGCGCCGGTTGCCGCATTCGTCGATCTTCTAAGCAAATATCCTCGCGAGAATGTACTCCGAGTCCACATCACGTATTTGCTGTTCCGAGGACTCGGAGCTTATATGAGGAAACGAAAAGGTCTTCTCGTAATGGTCCTTTGGTGGATTCCTGGAAGAGTCGTTCTTTCCTTTCCTTTTTAGAGGAGTTGGATTCCTCTGGTGTGAGAGGTGGGACCAAGTTCTGGCGAGAGCACTCGAAGAAGTCGAAAGGTGCGTCTTAGCGTTGCGAAGAGATCCTGGCGAGAAAAGAGGAAGAGGAGGAATTGGTGGACGAGGAAGAGGAAGAAAAAGGCGAGTGAAATCACTTGGCAGGGCTCTCGCGTCATTAAGTCTCGATCCAGCAACCACCGCTCCTTCTTCCTCCTCGCCTTCATTTATTTCTTCGTCCTTTTGCCCCTCCACTCTCGTTTCTTCCTCTCCAGCTGTGCGCTCGCTCGCTGGTACCGCGCGCTCGCCTTCCGTGTTCGTCCTCGTCCAGGGGAAAAGCGATTGTCGTGAAATGCAGATGACTTCGTCTTCCTCGTAATTTACCGGCGGACTTTTTCCCAGCCGCAAGCTGCTCCTGCGAGGATATTTGGCGGGAGGGGAAAAAGTTGTTTTCTCAGAAACTGTTTTGATTCTTCGCGCAGACGTTAAGTAGTGGTCTGGAGTATCAGAAAACCTGACTCGAGCCGAAGGAATCGGCTTCGAACGCCCAAGGCCAGGGCTGGAATCCTGTCTGGCTATTAAATAAAACCACCCACACACCTGTCCATTTTCGGCGGTCTCGCCCACGCAGAGAGCAACCCGGCTCGAGGGACCACGGACTTTCGCCGGGGGATTAGAATAAATTGGTCGTCCAAGGATGTCTCCTTGCGCCCACCAGGATGCATGACTCATCGTCCAAAGGCCCTTTCCAAATTGCGAAATTCAATCCTCCATATTTCCAAGAAAGGATAATAAGCAAATGCTCCTAAAACACCTATCACTATGAATCGCGGATCCAAATGCCTATTTGAAATGAGAAAATGAAATCTTCAATATTTCCAAGAAAGGATAATAAACATCTAACATTATAGAAAGCGGATCAGTAAAAGTCATCGCAAATCCGAGATGAAATCAGGTTAATTACGCCATAAAATGTATTCGCATCGCTAACTTGTCAATTACGACAAATCCCGCGGGCGGACGATGATAATCAAACGACACGCGGCGGACGCATCATTCCCAAGGATGACTCGGCGCCAGGACGTAATCTTGGGGGAATCATTGCACCACGCCGCGTGTCACGTAGAACCCTGCGATATACTGACTGCGAGGATGGGCCCAGTCATTGTCAGGCGAGACACGCGAGCGAGGAATCGCTTTGACACCCTTCGCCTGAAAAGGCCCGATTCCACGAACACTTATCCGCCGGCGCGGCTCTATCCGGCGATCTCGACGCGTTTCGAGCAATAAAATCAAGCGAGCTCTGCCGTACCACGTCCGTGGAATATCGTTCGAGATCATCGAGTCACTGCCAGAGAGGCGTACTCGCTTGCGCTGCTACTGATTGCCGCTGCAGGTGGTTCTCGAGTGTTAAGATGGATCTGTTTCATGAGCACTTCATTAAATTAGTGGATGGGTTCTGTGTCATTGATTAAAGGGGTAGTTGAGTAATAATAAGTGTTAAAGCCTTAAGGAACTTTAGATCATCGCAATACCAAAGTATTGGAATCCACGGGAACTCTATTTCATCGAGATTCCAAAGCACTGAATTTCTGATCCATTGCAACCCCAAAACATTGATCCAATCCATCGGAACTCTAATTCATCGAAATTTCAAATCATTAAATTCCTAATCCATTGGAACTCCAAACCAATGATTTTTGAATCCACTGGAACTCCAAAGCATTGACTTCTCCATCCTTCGGAAGACCAATTCATCGGAATTCCAAAGCATTGAGTTCTCAATCCGCCGGACTATCTGCATCTGCATCCGCAGGAGTAATCTTGCATAAGGAAGACGATTCTCCGCACGGTTGCGCATCGACTGGCAAATATTGACGAGGGAATTCTGCGAGGCGGTGGCGGGTGCACAGGTGGCATGACATCACCGGTTAAACCGGGAGGCGAAGCGCTCTTCCCTACACACCGGCACACCCATACACTGCCAAGCAGTAACAAGTTCTCCGAATCCAGTCAGAATTATTTATAGAAGTCGCGCGAGCTCCGCCGGCAATTAGGATTATTCGCGAGAGAAGTAATCACACAACGGCTCAATAACTAGCGCGATTAATTCCAGCATTGCTTTCGGGACGCCTCGAAATCCCACTGTTGGACTCGGCCGATCGACAAGCCGGGGTCCAATTAATTAGGATTAATCCGCTGTGGTGAATGTGTTGTTGATGTTGTTGGGATCATCGGTGGCAGATGTTTGCAGTTTGTAGGGTTTCCAGCACGTGGCTCTGCCATCCGAGAGGCACAGCTGGCCTTCTCTGTTGGCTCAACTGACCGGACGTCGAACCCGAGAAATGCTCCGGCAGAGCTAGAGCTAGATGTATCGTAATAAGTGGTACAAAGTGCCCGAAGCCCAGGGCGAATCCGAGCGAGATGCAGCCGACAATCCTTCCATTTACATACAACCCCTCGCTGTCCGCCATCTCCGCTATCCACCCGGGCACTCGGCACTGCTCCGGGAAGTGCCTAGTATGCATTGAGTTCTCAATTGAAATCCGAGAGGATTAGCTTTCCAGCGCTGTTGCAATCGAAATCGCTCGAGAGTTTGTGAGCTTTTCAACTCCAGTCTACTGGAATTCTAATCCACAGGAACTCTAGTTTATTAGTTCCCAATACGTTGGAACTCAAATTCATCGAAACTCCAAAATATTGAGTTCCAAATCATTGAACTCCAACCCATCGGGATTCTAAAGCATTAAGTTTCCAATCGACTGGAACTCCAATTCATTGCAATTCTAAAGAATTAAGTTCCCAATTAAGTTCCCACTGGAACTCGAATCGATCGAAAATCCAAAGCATCGAGTTTCCAACACATTGGACTTCCAGTTGTCCAGAATTCCAAAGCATTGAGTTCTCAATCAATCGAACCTCCCATGCACCGAGTCCTCTCCCATTCTATTGAGTATCTCGCTTCCCATGCAAATCCATCCTCAATCTCCGCAACAACTCTTCCCCCTCTCCCTCTCGGATGCTGCCAGGCCGAATGATTTGTTCGCCGGGCAAAGTAACTAATGCCTGTCCGCTCGGGACATTGGTAGCAAGGCTGCGCCAGGAAGAGATTCGAAAGATGCTGCGGGCGCTACAGCATATCTAAAGGAAGCCCTCGGGGAAGGACTCGAAATTAATAACTGACACGCGTACACCAACTCCGCAGCATTTCCTTGACGTGTAAGTCAGAGAAGCTGGTTCCACTCAAACTGATTTATTTATACATATATACTTGTAATATTAAATTCCCACCTTTGCCGGAGCGAGCTTCCTGGTAACTGCGACTTCTTTCAACCACCACTTACCACCGAAGGGATTAAGTCTCTTAGAACTAAATCTCGCGTGTGACACGGACGGTCATCATCTCCCGTTCGTTCCCTCTCAACTATTATAACCGATTGCCGCTTCCCTCTGGCGAGTTCTCTGCTATCCCCACAAGTCCCATATTTCTCCTAACGTTTCCTTCCTCCGGCAAACTGTGAATGTGCATGCTCTACCGTTACACGCGCGAGGATATTCACAAGTCGAAGGGCAAAACCTATCGAATGATGTAACCGGTGAAAAGTCACGCGATCGCACTGGCCAGCTTCCCAGCTTCCAAGAAGCTTCCTTCCGGCAAAATGAACCAGCTATTACTTGTGGGAAATGTGCTCCTCCATTCGATTTAATGACGGGCATTTCGGCGTTTATGGGATTTCTACGAGTCGCATTATACTCGCGAGGTGTTTTACTTTGACTCAAAGAAATTTAATACTTAGCCTGTTTCGTTCGGAGGTCCATAGTAAATTCAATAAAAGGTAAGTCGTCGGGTAAAGCGCGGTAGGTGATCTGGCCTAGGTAGGATTAATCACAATGATTGAGGGGGCGTCGCCGATGACTCGGTTGATGGGCCATTTGCATGGAAGAGCATTTCTGGCTACCGTTTCTGGCCGCGAGCTACTCGAGAATATCGGCGACTATCCCATGTTTCCCTGGAGGATCCTTATCCCGGGATCTCCGCAAGGATAATTGTAATCAGAGGCCTTTATTACTCGGTAAAAGGGGGCGGCGGCAGAGGGGCACGAATATCTCCTAATTATAGGCGTTCCGGCCAATCTAAGTTCGCCGTTCCCCTGGAACTCCACTGGAATACCATGAGTTTCCCTCAGGTTTCTGTGCGCGGGAGGCTTGTACGCTGCGGATCTGAGTTATAATACGAAAACTCATGAATTATGGATAACTCGAGAAATTGCCAATTTCTCGATTTTTCAAAAGTTTCTTTTCTTCTCGGGATTCGAATAATTCTGCTATTATTCCTAGCGCGCGAACGCGACGCGCAATGACTCACGCGAATTCGCATCCCACCGCCGGCGATTAGCCGGCGAAAACAAAGAACGCGGATACGTTGCCCCCCCTGAATGGGGGGAAACGCGAGGC